>OX424523.1:25491625-26116625 GCA_949152445.1 Cerastis rubricosa
GAGAGCTGTGGTAGATGCCCATGGAGGCAACACGCGTTATTATATTAAACCTTTATTTGATAAAACATGTTTTTTATTCAAAAATCAATTGCCTTTAACAAGGCGCATATCCGACTTGTTAGGCGTAGCTCCATGTCGTATGGTATTCTGAATTCAAATTTAAAACAATACGATCGAAAAAGATGGTAAAATGTATCAGGTTTAAAACTGCATCAACAGTTTTTGTTCAATCTAGCAATCATATTTCGGTAGGGGCCATCGAAACCTAAACTCTAAGGTGGGCCAATAGATGTGTCCAGAAGTGTATTATATTGCGATCTTATCCTGCGTTTACCTGAATGAACTTGGCTTGAAAACATTGACATCGATTTGCTTATAAACTGAATTTATCAACACGAGAAAACAATCTACGTAAGTAAATCATCATTTTTATTTTAATGAATAGTGTTTTTAGGGTTCCGTAGCCGAATGGCAAAAAACGGAACCCTTATAGATTCGTCATGTCTGTCTGTCTGTCTGTCCGTCTGTATGTCACAGCCACTTATTTCCGAAACTATAAGAACTATACTGTTGAAACTTGGTAAGTAGATGTATTCTGTAAACCGCATTAGGGTTTTTACACAAAAATAGAAAAAAAATAATAAATTAAGGGGGTCCCCATACTTAGAACTGAAAACTAAAAAAAAAATTTTCATCAAACCCATTCGTGTGGGGTATCTATGGATAGGTCTTCAAAAATGATATTGATGTTTCTAATATCATTTTTTTCTAAACTGAATAGTTTGCGCTAGAGCCACTTCCAAAGTGGTAAAATGTGTGTCCCCCCCCCCTCTAATTTCTAAAGTAAGAGGCGGAAAATTCTGAAAATATTTAGGATTGTAGAACGTAAAAAAAACTATCAACGAAAATTGGTTTCAATAAGATATGATGTTTAGTTTTTGAGATATGGGACTTTTTCATCAAACTGCAGCAGTAACTTTGTTTTTCATAAACAGACTATGAAAAACAAATTTAGTTTTGCGGTTGTGTGGAAGTTTACTAACTGATACTACTAACTAATGAATGACAGTTCAAAATATTGTTATTATATTGTTTGGAGCTATGGAACCCTGTGTGCGAGTAAGACTCGCACTTGGCCGGTTTTTTTTAGGATGAATTTAGATATTAATGCTTAATTTACTTTTACTTGCAAAGTTTCACTATAATATTTCAAATGGTAATAAATAGACTAGTACCTAACTATGTAATAGGTATTTTAGTTTAAATAATAATTTACTAAATTGGTGTCATTTAGGTTTAAAAAGCATAAATTAGGTACTTGTAAGTGTCTAATTGATTTGAAATTTTAGACATACGTACTATCAAATCATTTTGTTAGCGTTGTGATATTGATAGTTCATCGTTTCGAAAATTGTAATCTCGTTTTTCCAAAATTTATACAGTCTAATGAGAATTGCAGTAAAAAAAACTTAATAAGTGCTTTTTGTATAAGTACGGTGTCTCTTGCATGAGAAAGTATGTAAACTTAGTTTGTAGACATCAAAGATTTTTTCCGTGTCACACAAACGTACAATTAAAACGAACTTTGATTAGTTATGTAGGTACCCATATTGAGTCAGTCTACCAAACCATTCATAGGTAACTTATTAAACTTCCTTGTTTTAGGGCAACATGGTGAGACCAAAAAATCAATTGATATGGAAACATTTTCGAGAGAGTGAGAACAAATCGGCTACATGCAAGTATTGCGAGTAAAAATAAAAAGTAGCCAACTTGCAAAAATGGCTAGACATTTACAAAAATGTCCTCATTGCCCCGAAAACTGCAAACAATCGTTGAGAACCAACATATCGCAAACGTCGTCAGTATCTGCAGTCGGAAACACGATTTTGCAACCAAGTGATAAAGAAAATGAGAGACCTGAATCTGAAGTAAGTCGATTGAGGGCAGTGCATCTTCAGTGAGTCTGACAACAAATGTAAATAAAGAACATTTACATTCATTATTAGCTAAGCCTATTTATGTATCGGGAACACCCCTTTCAATTGTAGAACACCCACTCTAGATTAATTTGTTCAATGAACTGCAGCCACTGAACAAATTGCCTACCAGAAAAACAATTTCTACCAAAATTTTTGACAAAACACAGGGAAATGCAAGAAACGTCAAATCGCAAACATGTTTGCACTTAATGCTAGATGGTTGGTCCAATTGCAGGAATGAAGGAATAATTAATATACTTAATCATTGCAAAACCAGAACCTGTATTTATTAAAAGTATTGTGACGGCAGAAAATCGACATACAAGTGAATACATTTGTGAAGAAATTTTAAATGTATTATCTGAGTATGGAACAAATAAGTTTGTTACGATGATAGGAGATAATGCAAGTAATATACAAAAAACTTTTCGTCTCGTAAAAGAAGAACATCCACACATAACGTATATAAACTGTGCTGCTCACACTTTAAATTTGCTCTGTAAAAATATTATGAGAATTGATGTAATAAATGCTTGTAAGAATATGGCAATTAACATGGTTAAAACCATTAAAAAAGTCAAGCTTTAACATCTTTACTTGCAAAAATTGTCAAGGAAAAAAATGCTGGTGAAACTTTGAAGTTGCCACGCGATACCCGATGGGGCAGTTATTACACCAGCTTTAAAGTATCGAAAACACGAAAGTTGCCTTGCAGATATTAGCTGTACCTACATGAAAAAGCAACACTTCTACCTGCGGAAGAAAAATCAGCGCTGTTGGATGACAATTTTTGGAAAATTATTCGACAGTGCAAACTTATTATGGAACCTTTTTCTGATGCAATATTTCAATTAAAGGCAATGACAAAAATATTGATAAGCTATTTTTAACATTAAAAACATGAAATCGAAATTACTTTATTACCGAATGTCACAAAAATAGAAAACAATAAAAAAGATGAAATATTAATCAATGTCGATGAAAGAATCAAAATCGTTTTTGAAACCGATTCACTTTGCAGCGTATTTATTAGACCCAACAGACCAAGGATCTTCACTTGACGAAAGTCAAGAAGTCGACGTTATGGAGTTTATTTGTGAAGTAGGACAAAGTATCTATTTGAATGTAATGACAAAGTTGTAATCCCGGAGATATAATATCCAAACCACGTCGCCACGTACAAATAGCCCTGAACCATTTACATCCGGCATTAACCATTTTTTTTAATTTTTTGATTGTGACCATGTTTCCGATGCAAGTGTTAATGATGACTAAAGTGCTTACTGATTTGTTGTAATTTTTCAAATAATAATAAATAAATGTATCAGATAATGTGTTTAAGTTTTTTTTTTGACAAGCTAGTTGTGAACTCTATTAAATAAATACCAACACTATTTCACCCAGTAAAATGGGTGAAAATGGGTTATAACCGGGTTAAAACCCAAATCACCCAGTTTTAACCCAAATGGGAAGAAAGGGTTTTAACCCACTACCCATCTCTAATCAAGAGACGATATTTCTGGCCCGGTATCGATGAACATTCTTGAAGATTCTTGATTTTGTAAAAAAGTGTTCCACATGTCGGAAGACTAAATAAAGTAGGTACTTACACTATACAGTCAATGACGATCACAACGACTGCGTCGTCAGGTTTTGAAGAAATATTTTTAGACTTAATAGGTCCTTTAGATAAAGACGAGAATGGAAATTGTTACCCAGCAACTATACAATGTGAACTAACTAAATTTATTGCAGCATATCCTATAAAAATAAATATTCATGAGGTTCAGAGTTTATTTCAAAAACTATGGCTGAAGTTTGCAAATTATTAAAAATAGAAAACTTATGTCATAGCATACCAGCACAAAACAATCGGTTCACTCAGAGACGACGTACACGCCCTTCGAACTCATTTTCGACAGGCCATGTAATATTCCTAATAATTTTAAGAATTGTAATAGAATAGAACCATTATATTAGGTCACTAGCTGTCCCGTGCATATTTGTGATGGATAACGTATTTATTTAGTTTTATGGAATAATATCATCTTATAAAAAATTGTGCGTGGAGTCCCTCCGCGCGGAAGAAGTGAAACGTCGTAATGTGGAAATGAGTGCTTTCATACCCCCTCCATGGTAGCGTTAAACGTTTAACGCAACTTTGATCATCCATCCACATACTGACCTCGGCTACCGTCGCTTAACCTTGATCACTCATCCAAATACTGACCTCGGCTACTGTTACTTAACCTTGATCACCTATCCACATACTGACCTGGGCAACAGTCGCTAAACCTTGATCACCCATCCAAATACTGACCTGGGCTACCATTGCTTAACCTTGATCACCCATCCACATACTGACCTCGGCTACCGTTGCTTTACGTTGATCACCCATCCACATACTGACCTGGGCAACCTTCGCTTAACATTGATCACCCATCCACAAAATATAATTTAGGCTATAGCACAAAGAGAACCACGCTCGCGCTGACCTGTAACAGGTATAATAAGGCGTTCGAGTGCCACGCATTAACTCTCGCTCTGTCTCTTTCTATTCCCCCTCCATGGTAGCGTTAAACGTTTAACGCGACCTTGTTGGAAGTCGCTTATGAAACTTCACTTCAAAACACCTTCAATAATAATTCATTATTTTAGAACAAATTTGGTTAGCATAAAAAGGTTATAGTGTATCAACCTTAACAGATAGACATAATAATATGCTGTCCCGGACTTTTT
Organism: Cerastis rubricosa; assembly: GCA_949152445.1. Taxonomy (NCBI): domain Eukaryota; kingdom Metazoa; phylum Arthropoda; class Insecta; order Lepidoptera; family Noctuidae; genus Cerastis; species Cerastis rubricosa. Next base: position 25,496,347 of record OX424523.1, read on the forward strand.
TTTAGAACTTTTAAAGGAAAACAATTTTGTCATACATGATTTTTGCGAAACTTTAACCGTTTACGCAGCGCACGCAACGGAAGCTCTCCAAAAAAGGTAAAACCCCCGGTTTTGAAACATTATTCATTGCTGCTCCGCTCCTATTTGTCGTAGCGTAATGATATATAGCCTATAGCCTTCCTCGATAAATGGGCTATCTAACACCGAAATATTTTTTTTAAATCGGATCCGTAGTTCCTGAGATTAAATTAGCGCGTTCAAGCAAACAAACAATCAAACAAACTATTCAGCTTTATAATATTAGTATAGATTATAATATTAGTATAGATTAGTCATCATTACTTAAGAAATTGGCGTTTAAGGGAGGGTCATAAAGTCGTTTTTTTTTTAAATAAAATATAGTTATTTATTTGAAGGCGGTTTGGACTGCCATCGGAGTTGATATGTTTTCCTTGCAAGACGTTATACAAATTTCGAAAAAAATGGTTATCTGTTGGAGCAAGGTCCGGGGAGTACGGTGGATCTTAGACATTCGAATGGAAGCTCCTCTAATTTGGCAGCCGTCTGTTGTGCAGTGTGTGGTCTAGCGTTGTCCTGAAGCAGCAGTGGCCTAGAGCGATTGCCCAGCCTCGGCCGTTTAGCAGCTAGCTTTTCCATCATGGTTTGCAGTTGCTGACAATAGACATCTGCCGTAATCGTCTGGCCAAATTTAAACGACACCGGCACTAGTCCACCAAACGCTCACAAATAATTTTTTTGAGTCAATTTTCGCTTGGGGCAGGAATTGGCTGGTTCATCCATTGTGATGAGCGCTTCCGATTATTGTATCCACTTTTCAACACAGGTAATAATTCGATTTAAAATCCCTTCATTATTGTGCCGGTTGAGTATAGTAACGCAGCAGTCGCCACGCGATTGTCGGTTTGCTGCACTCAATTCATGAGGTACCCACCTTTCAAGCTTTTTCACCTTTCCAATTTGCTGCAAGTGGATTAAAACAGTTTTATCACTAACACCGCAGCCTGCAGCTAACTCGGACGTGATTTGCGATGGATCCACTTCCACAAAAGCCTTCAATTCTTCATTATCAACTTTGTACAAAACGCCAATTTCATAGGTAAGGACCTAATATTATAACCCCAATGACTACTATTTAGATTTAAGATAGACTACCGGTAGTGTTAAAATAACCTAAACATAATTTACAGAATAGTAAGGAAACTAGAAATAAGCATAGGCATAGCCTACGATAAGAACTGTAATCCACTAATCCAGATACTTATAATAAAAACGATTTAGTTTAAGTCAAAAGTGTAGTGTTGTTGTAATAACCGTGTTAACCATGTTGTGAGAAATTCCTGATGGAAAACGAAACGAACCCAGGACCTCGTGCTCAACAGTCGTGCTTGCGACCACTGAACCAATGAAGCAGTGAGACAGTTGGGAAACCTTAATAATTTATAGTATTGTATTGACCGAAGAAGGGAGTATCTAAACGTCATAGTAGGTGGCAAGACTTTATGCAATGTAGCTACGGATGGGTGATGAGTTGATGACTAAAATGCCACACTGAAATAAAAGTAGGCTAACTACATTTTAAAACTCCATCAAATTGTCGTTGTTAAGTTTACTTCGGGAGTTCGTGCCACGTAGCTGACTTACTACCCTACTACTACTGACCTACTACAAACAGGTAAGACTGCATTTATCATGAAGCTATCGATTTTTTTACCTCTAGGCTTGGGCTTATTAGCCTTAGCACGTGCTTCATTGATATTTTAACAATGGCTAGGTCAAGGTTCAGCAAAGTCATAACAACAACACTAAGAATATTATTAGTTTTTGGTCTCTTATCGATCTAAAAGTTGATTAAAACAACTGAAAAATAGAGATATGATGACTAAACCCTTCGATCATCGAAAATTAAACCTTTTATAAGAAAATATTTAAAACTTAGAATCCCACGCAAACTTCCAAACCAACGCCACCTAGCGGCAACAGCTAGAACTACGACGACAACGGTATCAAGAGAGAGCGTAATTGTAATTGAAAGTGTTTATCGAAGGCTTGTTGAAAGTCAACGAGATAATACTGTGCCAATCAGTGGTTAAGTGCAAGGACGAGCGGCCAATCAGTGCGCTAGCCACCTAACATAACACCAGTTAGCGCTATGAATGCATAATCCTTTGAGTGAGTGCAATTTTCCAATGATTGAATGTAATGACTCCTTTGTGATACTGTCCGTATAAATTGCGCCGCTAACGTATCCTGTATATTTATTTAGTACCTACCTGCATATAATGCTATTGCTATGGTTTGATGGCATGTAGTACCTTCGCAAATGCTTTTACAGTGAACTTAATAAATTCACAAGTATAATTCACAGTATAAATTCACAATATTCAATCAATCATATGAATCATGCAAAACTGAATTCGTACATGTATAATTATGTCTATGTTAGGTACTTCGATGATTTCACAAATTTTAATATGGTGCATGAATTACTTCACTCATTGTCTGACCACAATGTAATAAATTCATAATATATAAATGCAAACAATTCCTCTCGTCTCTCTTTCGTTCGAGGTCGTCACTAGGTGTCAAAGCTGTTTACCCTAATATGCCTTAATGTAATAGTGTTTCATGAATTTAAAGATATATTTAAGTGCTAACAGTAATGAGCGTGCTAGTTGCGATTGCGGGCCCAAGTTGGCCGCTTAGATATAATCTGGTCAGATGAGGTATTTATTATTCATCCATCCCAAACAGAATGCCAGTGTGGAGCCCCTTCACAGGATATGCTCCACTTACTGTCCTGCCCATTCTGCACCTTTCTTTTTTTTTCATTTAATTTCATCGGAGCAAATTTGGAGAGCTGCATGTGTAGCTACATAATGATCTAACACCATTTGAGTTTCGATACGAAAAGAAGAAGTGTTCTATTTGGAATGACGACCTTAAATAGTTGAACTGGGACAGACTGAATGCGCTAAGCGGAGGACTGCCAGGCATGCATATTATGGCGCAGCAAGGGAAAGGCTTAAGTCCAGTAGTAGACCGCAACACTGAGTTGATTGAATCACGTTTACATCAGCAACCATACTCAGTGTTGACTTTATTAAAGAATGGTTTTGATGTGTTGGCTTTTCAAAACCCTATATTATAAAGGAAGCACAGCATATTAAAAACAATAAACTACAAGAATGACTATAGAAATAACGATGAAGGAAAACATGAATTGATGACACATTCATTGTTAAAACTATAAAATGAAGTCACTATTCTTCACCATGCTCAGATTTTAGACATTAATCCTCTCTTATCATCTTATCAGTTATTTGGATTATTCATCATTTATAAATATAGAATATGTACTAACATTGTATGTTTGAGATGTGGTGATTCATATTATTTCCTGTTTTTATGGTCTATCAAATAAAAAGAACACATAATTAATTTTAATATATGGGTAAATACAAAGTTAATTAATAGAGATCCCTTGAAAAAACCTTGAAATATTTTAACATACTTTAAAATGTTAATATGATGTAAGACTGTTAATAAAAGCCTTTCATGGCCTTAATACGGTACAAAGACGACTTTGAATACTTTTCAAAATTTTAATAAACATGGAAAAAATAGGTAAATGTAATGAATATTCATTCATAATAGGTCATACAATTTATTGATATATACTTTTGTTTGATGTATTTTCCTTAAATTATTCGCCAAAACTGCTGCAAAATATTTTTCATATTTCATAATTTTTTAAATCACTGGGTCAGTATAGGAAAATATGTATCCATATTTGATTTTATAATCATTACCTGTTTTTTTCATGAAGATAATTTTTGCATGATTAGCTTTTTGGTGAAATGTATCTTATAAAAATAAATTCCTCGGTATTTTGCTACGTGACTAGGTTGTGCAAGGCTTAAAGACCTAGACTTTTAAGGTACCTATTACATCAAAACAGTCTAATCAATATGAATGCACTATTGTCTGCCCTGCATTAAGTATTAGGGTAAGGAAACGGTCCTACAGCTAAGCAAGCATTGTTCTCAATTAGTCATGGTATGTGAGACAAGTTCTAGCCCATCAAATTTATTCAATTTGACATCCTTTATGTGTTGTTGTTAGATATATGAGAAAGTTGGACTTAATGATAATCTCATAAATTGGTAGCTGTTGCTTTACTAGCAAGTAGACAAAATTATTTTATTTAAAGCATGTATTGTTAGTCATTTGCTTTTATATTTTACATTTTCCAACTCATATAACCAGCAATAAGGGCCAGAGAATAATAACAAATGATGATTGGTCAAGTATTTTGAACCTGTTCAATTTGTAATTTTATATTTTATTTTTTATTATCTTTATGTCCGCGCTTGACCACTATCTCATCTGATGGTAAGAGATGATGTGGTCGACGGTGAAGCACGCTTGCCCAGAAGAAACCTATTCACTCTTGACTTAAAGACCCCTAAACATCAGTAGGAATATGATCATATTCCTACTGATGTTTCAGTTTATTTTTAAATACTGTTGAGTAAGTATTGCTAACTCATTGCAGTTAGAAGTGAGATAAATTATTATTATAATTATTATATACTTGTAGACAATAACATCAGTTATTTCGTTTAGTTATTAGTGTAATACAAAACCAACTGCTTACTTGTGAGGAGAGGTAATTAGAATGAGTACCAAGTAAATCAAAGAATTTGAACATGCAATCATCAATTGCGTAAACAAATTGCCTAAACTAACAATGTTACAATAATCTCAAGCATTTTCTGATCAAGTTAAAACTTGCAAGTTTTGAATCTTACCTAAGCCTGAAGTCTGAATAAGTTCTGAATCATCGAATTCCAAGCTCGGCTCGTAGTCATGGTACTCCGAGAGGCTGGTGTAAGTCTCCTCAGGGTCAGGGTTGCAGCCGTGAAGCACTGAGAAGTTAAACAATAACATCATTGACGCAAATATTTACCTAACTATGTCACACGATTGCGGATGTGTGTCTGACGTACCTTGAAAAGCCCTCACAGGACTCAACTTTGGCTGATGCTCGGATTCCATCGTAAAACACCCACACCCCTTTGATTTCGTTATCACCAAGTTACTGTACGTAAACCAAACTGTGCGAAATGTCACTTCCTCCGAACGAAATTATGTTACAACAGTCTTACAAAATCCTATTGGCACATTAACAATGTTTTTCTGACGTCACGGCATACTAAACGAAATAAAACACAACGCCAAAAGTAAACAAATAACGTAGAACGCCAATCACCGAAGAAAACGAGAATCGTTTTCGTAAATCTGTTATTTTTTTAGGGTGGGTGACAGACAGGCAGATAAAAACAAAGACAATGGTTCAATCTGTCTGCAGTCTATGCCATAGAGTAAAATGTACTTTGATTTTTGCACATCGATATTGCATTATTGCATTTGTTATTTATATCGTTTAATTTATTATAAATATAAAACCTAAAGCCCCTAAACCAGCCTCCTAAAGTTTTAAGTGAGATTCGAGACTAAAATACAATGATTTCAGTGTTTGACAATGAGACATGTCAGACTTTCAATTCGATAATTAAATTCATGTTATTATGTTATTTATTTTATCAACCACTATTCTTCTTAGTCGTTCACTCTTGACAGAGTGGTCGTAGTCATGGAGGGTCCCCCACAACTGCAGTCGCCGTCTTCGCGATCCTTTTCCACCGGTCTCTATTGGCCGCAAGGCAAGTACATTCTGCCACAGGGAACTTTGTGACAGATTTGATGGAGTCTGTCCTTCGGGTTGGTGATCGACCACGTGTTCTCGTGCCTTCGACTCTACCCTGAATCACCAAACGCTCCATGGAATCAATGTTGCGGGTAACGTGTCCAAAGAAACTGAGTATTCGTAATTGCACAAGCGACGACAGTCTCTGTTTAATGTTGAGTTCTTTGAGTATTGACACATTAGTCCGACTAGCGATCCAGCTTATCCTGAGCATGCGTCTCCAACATCATATATCCAGGGCGTCAATCTTGCGTCAGTCCTGCATTCGCTATGTCACCACTATGTCGACCACTATAGTACCTTAATTACAGATTAAAAAAATAATAAAATATGTACAAGTATCAAAATAGGAAAAGAATTACAGGGCATCAAAAATTCGTCCACATCGTTGTCAATCGGAAAAGTGCCCAGTTATACCACGTTGGATGTCAAAGTCAAATCAAAATTCTTTGGCAAAAAACGCCACCCCTGCGGTCGCGTGTAGAGTCCACATACCGCTTGGCGACATCCTGACTGAATAGGTGGACCTCATGGCAGCCCCGGATCTAGCATTATTTCGAGACGGGGCAAAAACTAAAAAATGCCGCCCCCGCCAGACATTAGTTTTAACCGACTTCCAAGAGGAGGTTCATGTTCGACTGTTTACAGTAATATGTATTTGTTTTTATTTATGTTCACCGATTTCTCCGCAAATTGTGGACCGTTTTCCAAATTTATTTTTACCTTTGTCATCATCATCATTTCAGCCATAACACGACGCTGATGGGCATACCACTCTGTCAAGAAAGTACCGGGAAACGATCAATAATAGACAAAATGTTAAATGATCATCCAGTTATTTTATCGCCTTCAAAGTACAAAGTAAAAAGTACAAAGTAGTAGTAGTAGTTCAAAGTACCTTTGTATGTTCCTTCTGAAACGATACACTTACGCCAACGAATAATCCAATCATCAAAACATTTTTTAAACGCTTTTTTCGGTAATATAAAACTGGTTCATTCGCCTGCAGACGCCATTGTGTATCTTTTTATGTCGCAAACAAATGCTCTCTAAAACTTGTCAATTGTGCAGTGTCCTGTTTTAAAAAACGATCTGCCACTTCAAATTAGTTCACATCTGCAAAATCATGGTGTTTCGTAACATAAGTGTGTAAGTACAAAAATATTCACTAGCAATATTTACGTAATTTTTCGCGCTTATTCCAATTTATTTGTTTTAAAATAAATCTTCCCCTTAAGTTAAGGGGAATGCCGCAGTCGCAGATTGTTTCCGTGACATGCCGTCATTTCATCCATTCAGTGTTAATTCTTTGCTTAACGCTATGATCTCCGATCTATTCCGCCTTCACTTTGCACTGTGCTGTGAAAACCCTCCAGTTTCATGGCCTCGCTTTGTATAGATTTCCCGTACAATGAGAGATTTGCAAAAGGTAAATAGTTGATTGGTCGTCGTGCCATCATCATCATCATCATCATTTCAGCCCAAAAGACGTCCACTGCTGGACATAGGCCTCCCCTAAGTGTCGCCACATTGTCATTTTGGGGGTTTTGCCTTAATCGCCACGCTTGGCAGGCGAGTTGGCGATCGCAGTACGGTTGTTACAAAAGCACAGAGAACGCTGCTGCCCATTCTCTGACAAGTCCCTTAGTCGCCTCTTACGACACCCACGGGAAGATATGGGATGGTGCTATTCTTTACGTCCGACACCATACAGAGCATATTTTTGTATTTTATAAATTTTTCATTTTGTGGAACATCTAGGACGAATATGTTGTCTAAACCTGTGAATTTGAAAGGTAGTGAATTTATTATCTGTGCACTGTTTGTTTGTGGTGGAACGCCGATTACCCGATTGACGCTTCTTGTTGCCCTTGTTGGACGCTTGTCATCTGAACTGAGAAACGGTACTTGCGCTTACTATTTTATTGTTTGAAATTAAATAATATCACTGAAATGAACTGAAAATTGCTAAATACATAATAAAGTTCCCTTGTAATAATGTTATTAATGGTGTCTTAATTGTGTCGAATCGTGTTAAATGGTGATTCTGTTTAGAATACACCACGCCCTACATTCTCAACAACCGTTGAACATTAGGCGCGGTCATTTACAGAAAATAAACTGTGCTTTAAATTAGTTCCTCACTGGGATTTTTTCTTCAACAGGTCGGCACCAGTTTCTAAAGAATGTCGGGATCTGAAATTAACACTTACTTTACAGGGAATGGGACGTATAAGGCTATAAACCCCCTTGTATCAAAAGTTGGTGATTTCACACCGTTTTACATCGCCATTGCGATCTGCACGGTGATTTTCGGCTTTCTGCTCATACTCAACGTCGTATGCTGCTGCTCAAGATATTCTGACTACTGGCTAGACAGACATACAGGTGAGCAATCATTAAAGATTAAATTTTTCTTTTTATAGAATCACTGGAAATTGCTTCAGCCAGTAACTTGACACTGATGACAATCTGAGACAAGAAGCTTCTTCTATAAAACATGAAGCAGATTTCTGTCCTACCTTGCTACATGTAATTTCTCCACTACTCTTGGTTGAATGGTAAAGAAAGTCTAAGGCATTATTAGAAGTCTTGTGTGAAAAGATACAATATGTAAATAAGTAAATGCTCCATACCCAAGTATACTGTTAATAAAACTCGTTTCTTTACAGGCAACCGCTGGATTGTTTCTATCTGGTCAGCTACTCCTCACAAACAGCCACCTTTGGACTTCACTGAGCTGGAGAACAACTTCCAACAAGTTCATTACGTTCATCCATACGGTGAAGACAGTGAGGAGTACCGGGATATCCGCAAGCACCACAGTGTCCCCCCATCCGTCTCCCAGCTACCGCTAACTTCATCTCAAGAATATTTGGAACTGCACAAACGAGAGAGTGACATATAAACATGGCCTTCTTAATGCTGTATCCTGCTGTAGCAGTTCTTTCTTTATTTGTACTGTTGGTTATCATATTAATCTTAAAATTTGGGGCTCGCTGGTGCAAGCTCCGCCATACTACAATATCTGATCAGGATTATTGGAATGAGGATGATGCATATGAACAAAAAGTTTCTTATGCATAGTATAGATCTGATATGTGAAACGGTTTTTTTTTTAAGCATTTTAAATGTACTCTTGCAAGACATACAAGGAAAAAAAACATTGTCACATGCAAGTGGGACATACACGGTAAGGTCCAAAAGTTTCCAGCTTAAATTATAAAATTAAGTATTAATATCCAGACAAAAATGCGTTGAAGAGGAGACTTAAAATAGCAAAATTTTTACTTTTTTAATGTGGTATAAACCAGGGAAATATCTGTAGTAAACTGGCATGATAGTATTGTATCTCTGATTAATTTAATGTGTGTAGGCAGGAAAAAACAAAAGCCATTAGAAGTCTCGACTTTCCCATGCCTATGTATACTTGAAGTAGCAGTGTTTGTCAAATGTAACTTGAACTTGTTTCCTGCAATAGTAGATACTAGAAAACGAACCGCTCAACTTAGATCCCAATATAAAACCATGTTGTGTACACATAAATACAAAACAGCACTAGCAAGGAATAGTATTTTAGGCATGGATCCAGTTATATACAATAAAATTCCTGATAGCACTAAGAATGAGAATTTGCACAACTTTAAAAGAAAATTTAAGAATATTTTAATACAAAAATGCTATTATTCAATCAATGAAGATTTGAATGACATGCTGTTATAAAATTTCTGACATAAGTACCTAACACATATTGATTTTTCTTATTGACATTTAATTTTAATTTATGACATCATTCAATTTCTTTGACATTCTTTATATAAATGTAAGTGCTGACAATTTTCATTTTATTGTAGTACCTGCGGACATTTTTTGTTTTCATTACTAAATTTTTTCTCCATACACATAATTTATCTAATAAAAAAAAATAAAAAAAAAAATAATTATCTAATCGACATTGTTCAGTGTGCTTGAAAATTCTTAATGCAATAGATGATCTAATTTATTTACTTGTGGTTCATGTATCTATATTAATTTCTTGTTTTAATTTTATTGCATGTACTACTTTTGTACACCCTAGAGGAAAAACATAGCGCCCTTAATGTATAACCAAAAAAGAACTTAATAATGCACCTATGTTTTACAATTAATATATTAATATGAGTATGAAAACTCTGGACCTTACTGATAGAATACAACTAAAAAAAAACATTATCACATACTTGCATTGTTCATGATTTGAATTCACTAACATTAAAATAAGACATCTTTGTTAGTTTTAATTGATTTGCAGTGTTGTTACTTAAAGTAATGTGTATTTGGCATACTTTGTCTTCTAGTTTTATAATTTGTACTGATTCCATCCATGTAGTCTTTAATTTCTAATTATTATTTTATTAGAAGATAACTTTATCCAAGACACTTGACACTTATTAACTTAAGTACTTATACACTTTTTTTTCAATAAATCATGCTTTTTATGACCATTTTATACTAGAAATCTAGTACGAAAGTAGACACTACTATGTAGTTTTTATCTGTAAGTAAATATGTATATATGTATGTGTATATGTAGTATGTACACACGGGAACACTTCAAGCTATACTCTTTCAAGTCTGTATAGATTTCCAATACAATGAGAGATATGCATAAACTCGTTTTGTATAGCTGGATTGGTCGTCGTGCGTACATTTGAGTAGATATTATAATACAGGCGATATGTAATAACTTTAAGCTTTAACCTTTTTTGTAGAATTGAACTTATGTTTTTAATAATGTAGAGCCTAGCACGTCTTGAATGTGGCATTTAAAAGTAACATGTATTCCGTCCAATATATAAGGTAATATTATGACTTCCACTTGTTTTATTTTAGACCCTATACAGATTTTTATTCATCATCTGCCTAGCCTTTTTCCCAACTATTTCGGAGTCTGCTTCCAGTCGTACCAGATTCAGCTGAATACCCGTATTTTACATGGAGCGACTGCTTATCAGACCTCCACAACACAGTTAGTACTGCTAATATCATTGCATTTGAAAGCCCAATTCTTGAGGACTATGACCCTTAGGAGCCAAAAAAAGCTACTTGTTCAAATGAGTTGATGCAGTTTCCACCATCAGTTAGTTACAGAATGAATACTTGTATGTTTTACGTAAAAAACTTGATACAGCAGATAAGTCGTGCTGTATCAAGTTATTTATGTCATAACGCCATATTAGTTAACAGTAGATCGAGCCTGTCGCCGTGTCCCAGTAGTTCCATTATGGGACTACTGGGATTTTTTTCTCCCAGTATTTCCATGGAACTGGCATTCTGTTTATGCAAGATAAAATTAATCTCATAAGTTCCGGTACAGTTAAATCGCAATGGAATTGACTGCAATATATTAACAGATCTGAGTATGTTAGTACAAAAACGTAACTTAGAATGCTTTTATTTTCTTAGTATTATTAACAGAAACGTATCTTACAATGTTTTTATTTTTAATTTTCTACCTCTACTTATGAGAACTGCGGACGATTCTTCTCCAAGAAATGTGGTACTGTAATTTCTCCCCTGAGAAGTTTCATTTGCGAATTTTGTAAAATAAATAATAATAAATCAACGGTACAATTTGAGTTGTGTCTTGAGAGCTACTCATATCGCCATGAATAGTGATTCAACAAATGGAGCCGGACAACTTTGAAAAGTGCCGTCGCCTAAAAAGTTTTTAAGGTTTGACATAAGATGTTTGCCATTATCAGAACAAAAAATCAGAATTCGTTCATCTACATAGGAGTAGTCTGCAAGCAAGAATGGAATAAACTTTGGTGGGACCTCCACTTCTCGTACGTCATTATAAACTAGTTCATTTACGCCGACTGTACTTAATGGAACTAATGGAATAAGGTGAAAAAGTATTCTAGTTCCATGGAACTACTAGTCCCATAATGGAACTACTGGGAGAAAAAAATCCCAGTAGTCCCATAATGGAACTACTGGGATACGGCGGAGCCTGTGCGATAGTGGCTGGGCGTGGTAGATGTTCTGATCAGATCTTCACAGTAGGAATAATACACTTTAAGGGTTGGACCTCATCTGGCAGCACGGAATCGCACTTTTCCATGCTTCTATCCTTTTCAGTCGCTTAGAACAGTCATTTGCTAAAGCGAGAATCAGAGCGTGCTGCCGACCGCATAATCAATGCTGCCGCGTGCGATAGCATTTCCGCTATGTTTCTCGCTCTAGCAAATGACTGTTCTAAGCGACTGAAAAGGATAGAAGCATGGAAAAGTGCGATTCCGCGCTGCCAGATGAGGTCCAACCCTTAGCCGCCTATTAAAACTAGCCTGGAATCTTTAAGGAAAAACGAAGCGTAGCGTCCCGCATCGTGTTGGCAGAAGCGACGACCATCAGGATGACGTGAAGTACCTACTTTATAGCGTGAAGCTCGAGACCGTTCGCGATGGACGACTACTGTAGACGCCCTATACTACCTATAATATACCCCATCAGCTTGTCCTCACAAGCCAGCGGAGGAAACTTGGTGCTTTTGGTCACAGAGGGAAACGCCTCGGCGATTTCCAGTCCTAATTTTTGACCAGTTCAATGGCAAAATGATGTCGAAATTAACATAGGTGGGGTTCGAAACCCGTGAGAAGTCTAAAATAATGACCAAAAGGGTTTTCCAACTTGGAGTTATTGAACGTCTCATTCTCATGCACGGCTATTTTTATTCTTATAAGACTATTGTATAGTTTAAAGCAGATTATTATATTATTTTTTATTATAATATATTTTTGGTATATTTTTCTTTAGGAATTTTGAACATTTTATTTGATTTCAGGTTGCGTTTCTTTAGAGTCGTCCTCATTGATCTAGGGGCGTGGTGGTGTAAGGGTACCCCCCTTACACCACCACCATCCACATATCTTTTGATTGGATAAGATTGTTTGGTGCTGAGATCCTGAAAAGCTAACTTCAATAGTAAATCAGAAAAAAAGGTTTCACAGCAAACAAAGGGTAAGAAAAACTAAGTTACACAGCTCACGTTTGTAGATAATTTATTCTCAATGGTCAGGTCAGAAGCATTGATTAAAAAATTACAAAAACATTAATATCATTGGTAAGATACAAAACACATTATAGCATTTGGCAATAGTGTAGTTTATGCTTACTTTATACATACTTTGTACATAGGCTTTTTTGAAAGTTTGTCGTACGTAGTACACCATATTGGGAATGATCAAAATAGAAACATTGGTTTTTGAGTATCTTAAACATGTTATCCATAAACGTTTCACAATTTCGGAATACCTATACTTAAGTTAAAAAATCTGTATTTTATCTATCTAGCAGCCTGGTTGGAAAGGCTGCTGATTTATACAAGCGGTTCTGTGCGAAGGCGCCTGTGATGGCAACAAATTATAAAAATACAGCCAATTGATTTGACAGATTGTTTCAGTGATACAACATTGCAGCCGGTATTGCAATGTAGTATGGCATCTGTTTCCTCACAATTTGTAGTCAATATCAATGGAAATTAATAAAAAAAAACATGCATATTATGTCATAACTCATAAGCCATCATACAGGGCCACCATTATAGTTATACTTAAACTGAATAGTGTTAAAAATAGAACTAACTCAAACTCTTTGGTGTTCTAGGTAGGTCAAAGGCTTATTCCCATGTGCTCCAAAATTGTTAATTATTAATTAATTATTATTAATACAATCGCGTCGCGACGCCTCCAAGATGCAATAACATACAAAATATTAAATAAAAGCTTTCCCATGAGCTCCAAAAATGTTAAAGTACTAATTGTAAAAAAAACATACCACATTGAAATTTTCGTGACTTGCCCGTGCTACTACCATTCTTAGTACCAAACACGTAACAAAACCTCTAACAACAATTAGTAAAAATAAAAATAAACCAGCGAAAGTACTAGGCTAGCATAAGATGACTTTGTGTCTGTCATCTTTGACCAGCACTAGAGGCAAGAGTAAACCCACCTCCAATAAAAAAAAACTTTTTGTAATGATTTTGTTTCTTTTTTTTTGTTTGAAAACGCCAGTAATAACACGAGAAAAAATAATTTCAAAAGTTGATTGATTGTGACATAGTCAATTAGTGATGACAGAAAGTGCATAGTGAGATTATTTTTTACAATAGATTAAGTACATATTTAGCATAAGAATGATTTGTCACTGCATATGTACTGAAACTATTTACTACGAAATTATAAGATTAATGATAGCAATTTGTGTTTTGTTCTTCTTCTTAGCGTGTCGATGGCAATCTAAATTGTGTCAGCCCAAAACTGAGCCACTAGTTTGGCGCTCTCAGTAGCGTCCATCAGTTCCCGTAACGAGCAAACAGCAGGACACGCAGGACAAGACAGGACACTTTGTGTTTTGTTGACCTTACGCAATTTTGTTTTGGAGCTGCTGGGATTTTTTATTTTTTTATTTTAAAATAAAATTATGGAGCTCTTGGGAATGTTTGAAAAACAATAGTTTTGGAGTGCGTGGGAATAAGCCAGAATCAAAGTGAAAAGTTTTTTACATGCAGATAAACACCTCAACCCTGTATTTCTGTTCTCTCTAAGCTGATCAATTGTTTAACACAATCTATTCCAATTTTGAAGAGGCAGCTGGAGTCAACCAACCTGCCATTTCTGTATTAAGTTAGAATAGCAATTGTGTATAATAGGACAAAGACATAGGTATCTAAATATAAATGTTTGCTTCAACTGTTGTTACTCTGTTAATAATAATAAAATATAATGGTTAAAACTGTGGAGGCTTAACAAGTAAATAGTTGCGTAGCTTATAACTGAGACAACAGATAGAGACAGTTTTGTACTAGAGTGTACTTATTCTTTCAATTCTAACTTCATTGTTTTGTTAATGATTTTGTAAAATAATTAAAAACATAAAACTCCTTCAAGCCATTTGATTGGTTACAAACTAATTTCAGGCAACACTTGAGATTTGAGTTTGGTTCGATAACACAGAACATCAGTATTTTCCTATGCTTCTAAATCACATTGCCATCATTACAAATATGTAAATTACGCTTCCTTATTACAAAATATTACTGAGACTTATGATCTACTTGGGGATATATGCCTTTTCTATTTTAATGTCATCAACTGGACAGTCATTTTTGTTACATTCAACTAAACCTATTCTTTTCACAACTGCCATTCCGGTTTGAACTCTTCCAAAGATTGTATGTTTTCCGTCCAACCACTGTGTTGGAGCCAGGGTGATGAAGAATTGAGATCCATTTGAGTCAGGTCCAGCGTTTGCCATAGACAAAATTCCTGCTCCCGTGTGTTTCAAATCCATGGATATCTCATCGTCAAACTGCGGCCCATAAATTGATTGTCCACCCTTACCTGTGCCAGTGGGATCACCACCCTGTATCATAAAATCTCTTATGACTCGATGGAACTTAGTGTTGTTGTAGTAACCTCTGCGGACCAGTTCCATGAAGTTTCTGCATGTTATAGGTGAATGCTTCCAGTACATTTCCACAACCATACAGCCCATTCTGAAAAAAGTAAATAAAATTGTTATTATGGTGGTAACATTATTGCTCTTCTTGTAAAAAGATACAAAAACTTCTTGCAATTCATCATTCTCCTGCCCTTATCCCAATTCATTTGGGGTCGGCGCAGTACGTCTTCTTCTTCCATACCTCATACAAAAACTTCTTGCAATTATTACAAGAAATTGATTCTTAATTTAGCATTTTAATACACTTATACACTTTTTATTTACCTTTACTATTTACTAAATGTTAAGGTACAACAATGCTCCATAAAAAATATACACCAACGTTCCTCACAGAAAAGACTTTACTACCAGAATTTTACTTATGTTTGGTATAACTGTTGCTGATAAAACCTGGCTGCAACTCGCAAAATAGAGTAGTATGGCACAAATAGGAGATGGCCCATCATACTCAGCAGAGGGTAGAACAGGGCTGACTTTATTATGTGATGTCTTCCTCTTGATCTGACCGCAGTTACTCGATTAGGTAAAAGAAGTTGTTTCATGTTTTGGTTTACCTCTCAGCCATTATTGTTTACAACTTACACTCAATTAAATGTTGATCTGATTATCATGTTGTTAGAGTTAGTTATGGGCACGGATAGACCATAGTATAAATAAGTAGAATTAAACTTTAACTTCTAATAAAAGCAATACTTACGTTGTATCTATTACAGCTACTGGCGGTTGCCATGATTTATCGGGAATGCCAGCGTTTGAATAGCCGAGCATCATCGTCAGTGAGTTCTTAAAGCTGGAATGTGAAAATTTACGTCACTTTTTCATTCACGGGGCAACGACTGAGTTTGTAAAGTCGAAAGTACTTGTTGATGCCAACAAATGGTTTGAGGTTAGTCCGTCCGTAGTCGTAGAACTTAGACTTTAGAGAATGACATTAGGCATGGGCAAAAAATATCGATATTTTTCCATACAATACACCTAATATCGTAGAACTAGTGAGAAAAAAAAATCCCATTAGTTCTACCGTAGAACTGTTCAGTAGAACTAGTGGGAACAAACGAATTATTGATATACAGCTTGGCAAAAAAGAGTGTGGCATAAATGAGGTCGCCAGTATTGCAACTGTGGCAACCCGTAATACTACAACTCAACAGATTTTGATACTTGTTATTTTTAGGGATATCATCCCAATTCCAAGTGGGTGGTTCAGTCCCTCGGACGCTATGCAAACACCATGGAAGGCTTCAATGTCCAGTACAAACTTTAGTTCCAAATTTCACCGCGTCAGACTCTTTTTTGCCAAGCTGTATATCGTCGATATTTTTAATCGCGATATATTGATATTCGATATTTATTTTAGCGTATCGAATTCGTATCAATTTCGATATTTTAAACTTTAGTTTCGTTTTTAATTTTATCAGAAACTCTTTACATTCTCCTCGCGTAACGTTATCTTTAAAAAATCCCGCCACAATCTTTATGAAATGCAATATAACAGTAACACTAATATATTAACGAAAATACTAATACTATTAATCATATAGTTCGGTACGGGCCCCCAAAATGGCTCGACGCGCAAACCTCTGCAGGCTTGGTACCGACCCCGAAAGGGGCTAGCAATTATGTCATTCGTCATCCTCATTATTTATGTAAATATTTAATATTTTGATTATCAAATACTATGAGTGTGCGTTAATTAAGAGAGTTGGAGAAAAATCACATAATACAACGCTAACAACGCCATCAAAACTTCTGTATATAGCGCGCAAATTTCTTAATTAACCCTTATAAAATTTAAGAGCATAAATACGGTAATCGCCATTTTGACGGCAGTGCTGGTTGAGGCTAAACATCATAAAAATTGTGGTTTTCGAACATTCGAGGGAGCGATATATCGATACGATAAATTTCGATATATTTTTTTCACTTGCTCATCCCTAAATGACATACAATGTCAGTACCACAGACATTTCACTCTTCTATGCTTCTTAGACATCATAAGTGCGTTCCGAATCATGTAAAATCGCTGTTATCGCGCCAAAATTCGTTCCGAATGGCAGTTTCTGGCCGTGTGCGCGACCATCATCGCTGTAACGGCCAGCCTGCCACCCTACACTCTGTGCACTTCCTGTACGCGAACGAGGTAGCTCTGGCGTTCAATCGGCGACTTTTGCTGACGTAGAAGATAATCCATCGCGGGCACTCGATCAACTAGGAAAATACTACGACGGTAATGCCCGCCGGCAAAATCTATCTAAGGCATCGTCCTAATAGAACGCGAATGCGCGATCATCGTAGGTTCGCGCGAATTTTACTCGTACGAACGCGCGATTAAACATATTGAACTCGAAGAGGTGTCCTAACTGACAATCCCACGACGCGGTCGCGCGTCTCAAATGTTTGTAAATCTATTCGCACGAACTTAGTTCGTACGAACGCGCGAACAAACATATTGAATTCGAATAGGCGTCCTAATTGAAATTCGCGCGATATTCGCGTCGGGGGGCCGCTGTGCCGGCGCCCCTCGCTCGCTCGCGTCGTCAATTCGCGCGATGATAGGACACCCAGTTTTTACCATCGCGACAACACGCGATGGTCGCATCGCTTACTCGCGCGATGATCGCGCATTCGCGTTCTATTAGGACGATGCCTCAGACGCATTCTCGTGCGCATTCCAACTCCGCAACAGATACTCATATATCGATTTCTAAACATAACGTGGCGAGGAACTAATGTTGAACATTGCTTGAAAACAAAATACCTAGAGGTAACGTTAGACGCATTATCATATAATGTCTCAAAACCAAATAGTAGGTACCCGTAATAACTTGCTGCGTCTTCTAAATTCTACCAACTGGGGAGCAGCACCCGACGTCCTCCGCACCACTGGCATGTCTTTAAGTTTATCTGCTGGTGAATTTGCGCGTCCAGTGTGGCACCGGTCCACTCACTGCCTTCAATTAAATGTGTCTGATTATATTGGGCTGCCCTAAAACCGTCTCCTCCCAATAAACTGTACCCACTTGTTGGAGTGTACGAAATGTCCCAACACCTACACTTTAGAGGACCCAAAAAAACATCGCATGACGCCATCAAGCTTTTTCAGTACCTGAAGGGGAAACCGATCATAATACTAATATTAATATGATTTAGGAAAAACGAAAATTTTATCAGCCTAGGGTAATTTAGTCACATGTCATGGCCTCGCTTTGAACGGATTTCCCGTAAAATGAGATATCCGCATAAACTGATTTTGAATAGCTTGACTAAGTTAACTTAGTTTGGGTTTGAATTTCCAAAAACGTTTATACTTCGTACTGAAAAATGACGTATTCCGGATTCCGGATTCTTAGGGGGTAGATTCTCAAAAACGCTAAAATAATTATTTATTTATTTCAAACCAGAAGCTTGTTTATGAAATTTCATGGCTCTAACTTTAAAACGCTAAACCATGCGCACACCAAGGACATGTTTGCAAAAAAATCTTGGTTATAGACTATAGGCCGAAAAGTTGGACTATCGAAGACGAAAATGGAATTCCACTCATGGACACACATCTTGCGCTTGAGAGGTGGCGCCAAAACTGTTGACAACTATACAGCGAAAGGAACGACGCGATTGAAGGACGCATAGACTACACTGAAAGGGAACCAGATATCCTGCTTCACGAAGTGGAAGCCTCAGTCTTACGTCTTAAACACAAAGTCTGTGGCGGTGATGGAATATCTGCGCAAATGCTGAAATGGTTGGGTTGTGATGGCACAAAAATCTCCCACAGGATATGTCAGAAAATCTGGAGAACAGGACAAAGGCCTGCAGACTGGGTGGAATCAGTTGAAGTTCCGTTACATAAAAAGGCTCTACCAAGAAGTGTGAAAACTATCGCACCATAACGCTGACGTCACACGTGAGCAAAATACATACATACATCATTAATAATAATAGAGTTATTACCGGAAACATATTATGAAGGACGGGACGGTGGACGTGTGTCGGGCATGCCACCGTCCGGGTGAGTCCATCAGACATATTATTTCTGGTTATTCTCGTCTGGCTAACGGAGAGTACTTGCATAGACACAACCTTGTTGCCAGGATTATCCACCAGCAACTTGCTTTGAAATACAACCTTGTGGAATCAGAAGTGCCATACTATAAGTATGTGCCCGACCCAGTTCTCGATAATGGTAATATCACCCACGTTGTATTGGGATCGACCTATCATCACTGACAGGACTATTGTTGCCAATAAGCCTGACATTGTGTTGATGGATCGATTGGAGCGTCGCGCAATGATTGTTGATATAACGGTCCCGCATGATGAGAACCTCGTGAAAGCAGAGAAAGATAAGCAATTCAAGTATCTAGATCTGGCTCGCGAGGTTGTCGACATGTGGGACGTGACTACAGCCGTCATTGTGCCGATAGTCGTGTCGGCCAATGGCTTAATAGCTAAAAGCTTCGACCAACATCTGAGAAGTCTTTCGCTTGACAGCTGGATCAAGGGCTTGATTCAGAAAGCAGTACTTCTGGACACGGCACGAATTGTCAGGAGGTTCCTCTCTCAAGAGCCCTGACCACCGGTAGCCCGGACCCTGTTCCCGATGCTGGTGAGCTACTATTTTTTATATTTTTAAATGTTTTTTTCATATGTTGTTTTGTAAAAATATTTAAAAATGTAAAGGATATGTTAATAAAATAAATAAAGGAAATAATAGAGTTATTAATAATAGAGAAATTTGTCTACCTTGGTTCCATGATAACTGCAGATGGCAACTGTGAAGAAGAGGTAGTAAGAAGAGCCCAGATCGCAAAGTCAGCGGTAAAGCGATTAGAGAAGATTTGGAGGAACAGAAGAATCAGCAAAAGTACTAAAGTTGAATTAATGCGGACCCTGATCTTCTCTATCTTCTTGTATGCTTCTGAAACCTGGACACTGAAATCTCGCATTCGTAACAGAATTGATGCGTTCGAAATGTGAGGCTGGCGCAAAATGTTAGGCATTCCCTGGACGGCGCGCCGCACAAACACCTCGATCGATCGACGACTCCTACAGTACTTCGGACACGTGGCAAGGAAGGAGCCTGATAGCTTGGATAAGCTTATTGTGACTGGTAACGTGGAAGGAAAAAAGGGCCATGGAAGATCACCAACCCGATGGACAGATGCGGTGAAGGAAGTCTGCAAAGGGAATTTCCAGGCATCTGTCCGCATGGCCGAAAACCGTCCAGCATGAAGAGCGTTGGTGGAGAAGGCGACGACCCTCAGTCATGAGGAAACGAGGAAGAAGAAGAACTTAAAAAATATGATCATCCCTTATTATACCCTTTTAGGGGTGGAATTTCGATAAACCCTTTCTTAGTGGCTACCTACCTATTCTTCACAAAGAACAAACCCTCAAATTTTCAGTCAGTCAGTCAGGGCTTTGAATTTTTTTTTTTTTTCAGCCTGTTTTTTTTATATCCCGTAACTCTAGGATATGATTGAGACCATATCAAAAAATCAACTGACATATGAATTATGTTTCAATCATACTTTATTTTTTTAGTTTTTACGCATTTTTTTAGCTTTAGATATGAATTATTCGCTTGAATAAAAATTATTACTCATATTTATCAATTAAACTACTACTATTTTACTACACTACTACTAAGTTTGGCAACCTCGCAAAAGTAAAGATTCGTTATACAGGTCCTGTGCCAATTTTTGACCTAATTTAATTATGATTGATGATATCTCCGAAACTATGCATTTTAGGACCACCTATTCTAGGTGTTTTAGTATTATTTTTACCTACAGAATATAAACCTAGAGTTATGGGATATAAGAAAAAACCGGTTGTATATCTATCTCTATTACTATTTTACTCAAATGTCATAGTTAGAGTTCCCTTAGTATTGTAATGAGAATAATCTATATACATAAAAATCAATCCCACTTTTCGTTGTAATTTTATAACTCGAGAACGGCTGGGCCGATTTGGCTGATTTTGGTTTTGAAATGTTTTTTGTAGTCCAGGGAAGGTTTAAAAGGTGAGAAAGGTAGGGTAGGGTAGGTAGGTAGGGTAGGTTAGGGTAGGTAGGTAGGTAGGTAGGTAGGTAGGTAGGTAGGTAGGTAGGGTAGGTAGGGTAGAGTAGGGTAGGTAGGTAGGTAGGGTAGGTAGGGTAGAGTAGGGTAGGTAGGTAGGGTAAAGTTCTTTCGTTCCTTACCTACCCTAGGTAAGGAAAGAAAGAACGAAGAAGAAAGAAAACATATTTTTTGCGCGTGTAGGCAGAATTGTCGACATCGGCATGATTTGTAATAAGTAAAAATAGAATAGAATTGAATCTTTATTACTCGACGCAATATTTAGACGAGTCTGAAAATTATTATTCTTCTTATTATTACTCAAACGACAGATGAACCGACCTTGCAACATTGCCAAAAAATCAGCACTGTCGAATGTTCTACAGAATTGCCAAATAATCATTTGGAATGAGCGTAAGATGGCATATAAACGAGTAAGTACTACAAACGACCAGCAATAGGACCTATTTGAATGTACGACAATTCTGCTGTGCGTCGATTTTCGGCAAACGCTGCCCAGCATTCCAAGAACATTATCATCCAGTTTGTGGAGATAGGTATAGGTACCTACCTACATGAAAACTCTTAAATTCAAGAATATGTTACAAAACAACGAATCGGTGGAAGTGTTTTCCTATACAAGTACCCAACGCAAGCCGTACGCCGCCGCCGGTCGCGACGCCTTGCCATGGACGCCGATCACGTCCGATGAACAGCGTTGCGTCTTCAGCGTCTTCAGCGTCTAAGTTGTCGGCGGTGGCAGTCATCGGCACAGAGCGGCGCAGACGTCTAGCGTTGGCAAGCTTTACACGTTACATAAAGGATATCGACACGAAGAGATATCAATCGATATTGGACTCAAGATAAGTGATTGCGAGTCTTTCGACGTTCCTTAAACCCTGAAATGGAAACTTTCACTCAATGAAATCCGCCCAGCCGCGCAGATGAGCGGCGCTCAACGCGTCTCCGTGCGGCGCACCGCCAATTCATTTGCTTCGCCGCCTCCGCCCGACCACGCGGCTGGACGGTGTCGTGTGTGAATCGCCTTATTTATTCCAAACCAAATGGTTTTTGCATTCAACTATTTTGGACTGCTATAGCCAGAAGTGGTTTTGATCGATTTACACTCAGGCATGGATGTAAATGTGTGGTATAAGCTCGGAGTTTCCTTGCGTGCGTTTCCTTGCGTTGAAAGAGAACCAAGGTTACCGACGTAGCCCGAACAATTTTCAATTTTAAGTGGCTGTTGGCAGGGCATATTGCTCGCAGAACGGATGGCCGATGGAGCCGAAAAGTTCTGTAGTGGCGACCGCGAACCGGAAGACGGTGCGTTGGAAGGCCTCTCACTAGGTGGACCGATGACCTGGTGCAGGTTGCGGAAATCCGCTGGATGAGAGTCGCACGGGACTGGTCAATGTGGCGACATACACTTGGGGGAGGCCTATGTCCAGCAGTGGACGTCTTTCGGCTGTAATGATGATGATGATGGATGTAAATTAAACAGCGATTTTTACATATAAATTTATTAAAACTTTTAATGAAAACATTAATTAAGTATATAAATAAATCAATAAAGGAATGATAACATTAATTAGTTAATAAATAATAAAAATTATCACAGAACGCGAATAGCCGAGGCGTATCCGAGCTCTGTGTCTCTATAATATACACTTCTGGACACATCTATTGGCCCAGCTTAGAGTTTAGGTTTCGAAGGCCCCTACCGAAATATGATTGCTAGATTGAACAAAAACTGTTGATGCAGTTTTAAACCTGATACATTTTACCATCTTTTTCGATCATATTGTTTTAAATTTGAATTCAGAATACCATACGACATGGAGCTACGCCTAACAAGTCGGATATGCGCCTTGTTAAAGGCAATTGATTTTTGAATAAAAAACATGCTTTATCAAATAAAGGTTTAATTTAATAACGCGTGTTGCCTCCATGGGCATCTACCACAGCTCTCATACGATTAGGCATAGAGTTTATCAACCGCTCTATGAAATCATCTCCCATTCCTCTTCTATAGCAGTTTTCAACTCCTGCATCGTCTGGGCAACTGGCTGACGAGCCCTAACACGTCTTTTTAGCTCGTCCCACATGTGCTCAATGGGGTTCATGTCTGGGCTTCTGGCTGGCCAGTCCATAACTGTGATGTTCACATCCCGAAGATATTCCCTGACGATGCCGGCCACATGGGCTCTTGGATTATCATGCATAAAAAGGAAATTTGGGCCCACATAGTCACATACACGGCTCCAATCTTGCTGTGTCCAATTTAAATGACTGCGTGCGAAATGAAGGCGCGCTGTTCGGTGGGCTCGCGTTAGTTTGGGCCCATTAGCTGGCTTGTGTGGTACCATATCGCGTTCTTTTAACCTTCTCCGAACAGTTCGAGCGCTCACAGATACTCCGTGGAAGTCGCGAAGTTGGTTTTGTATCTCAATGGAGGTAAGGTGACGATTTATCAAGCTGGTCGTCACGATGAATCGATTCTGCCTTTCAGTTGTGACCCGAGATCGTGGCCTTCCTTGGCGACGAACAAAGCCGCCAGTCTCTAGGTACCTCCGATAAACATTTCGGACCGCAGATCGACTTAAATTAAGTTGAGCACTCACGTTTCTTTGGCTGTGTCCGGCCTGAATAAGTGCCACAGCTTGGGCGGCGACTTCAGGTGAAGTATCCATAGATTATTGATAGAACCTCACCTTAATGTTAGGAATAAGTAATGTTTGTTGCAAAACCAAAGATATCAATCACTTTTTCAAGAATTAAATCCAAGTAAACCAATAAAACCAAGTTTTCTTAGTATTCGATTGTTTGATATCCACAAACAGGCTCCAAATTGTCTTTTGTTTCTTTAAATTCTGTGTTCGAAATTCAAAAAAAGACTATTGAATGAAATTGTGAATGTGCCAGGTTCAAAACTGCATAAAAACTTTTTGCTCGACCTAATATAAAATTTTAGCTAGGACCAAACGAAACTGAAAATACAAGGTGGGCCAATAGATGTGTCCAGAAGTGTATTATATAACTACGTGTTATTAAGCGCAAGGGTAGCCCCCGAAATTCAATATTTTTTCAATTTGGCGGTCAATGTTTGGTTGTATTTTGAACAAAATATGATTTGCGGCACTAACCAATATGGCTTTAAGTTCACTTAATCCCATTGAATTACTTTTTCTGATTTTAATGACTTCAATTCTGTAACTACAAACGTTTTACTACCGCAAATCAAATCTTGTTTAAAACTGACCGCAAATTCCAAAAAACCTAAGATAATTGGAATTTCGCGGGCTGCGCTGTCGCTATCACCTTATTGACTAGGTAATATTTCCTTAAAATTATACTTAAATACCTATAACGAGACTCCACGCATTTTTCATTATATAGCTTATTTCTAATTTTTACCGCGTAGTAGTTAATAAGTGAAATTAGCAATGTTGTAACACGAAGAGTCATGTTACAATATTGTTAACTTCACTTCCAAGCCCTGTCCAAGTGTCCATTCCCCAATAAAAAATGAGTGATTATGCGTAAAAGACCTAAGTTAATAATAATGACTAGAGAGCGACCGGATCAAGGTGTGGCTGACACGCGCTTGCCGGATGATGACGCCATGTGCTTGTTCTGGCGCAGCATCTGGTCGTTGCCTGTCAGCCACACCGAGGGTGATTGGACTCGGGTGGTCGAGCGAGTGTGCGATCCAGTTCCAGAAATGGGGGCTATCACGATCAGCCCCCAAGACGTAGCTCGTGCAGTCCGTCGGTTGCCTAACTGGAAATCTCCAGGGCCGGTCGGGCTGCAAAACTTCTGGATTACATGGTTTACAAGGTCGCACGCCCGCTTGGCGACCCTATTCCAGTCAGCCTTAGAGTCAGGGTCGCTGCCTGATTTCCTGACAACAGGTACAACTCACCTGCTCCATAAATCGGGTAGTACTGCGGAGCCCAAAATCTATAGACCGATAACCTGTCTCCCGACAGTGTATAAAGTTCTTACATCCATTTTGAGAGCTAAAATTAGCAAACACATTGATGACAATTTGATTATGTCCGCTTCTCAAAATGGATGTAGAAATGGGTCCCGCGGTACTAAAGAGCTGCTCCTCATTGATATGGCTATTAACCAACAGGTTCGCCGTTCCCGAAGGGATCTGTCGACATGTTGGATAGATTATAAAAACGCCTATGACTCGGTGCCACATACATGGCTCATGACTGTGCTAGAGTTGTATAAAATAGATGCAACTCTGCGCACCTTTCTGATGTCGTGTATGGGGCAATGGAGGACAGTCCTTCGCTATCCAGGATGTCGGCATATCAAAGGGAACAGCGAACCGAAAAGGATAGAGCGTGGTATTTTTCAGGGTGATAGTTTGAGCCCACTTTGGTTTTGCTTAGCCTTGAATCCTCTAAGCACGCTGCTGGAGGATTCAGGTCTGGGCTTTCGGTTGAGGAGAGGTGGTCAGGTTATATCTCACCTTTTTACATGGATGACCTGAAACTCTTTGCCCCCAACAATTTGCAACTGATGGACCTACTGAAGGTAACAGAAACTTTCAGTAGCGCCATCAGGATGGAATTTGGTGTGGAAAAATGTGCATGTAAAGCTAGGAGGGATTGTGGAATCTGCGGGAACCCAGCTCTCAGATTCCACAAATCTTAGATCCCTCTCAGCAACCAAAACCTACAAGTATTTGGGTATGTCGGAAGCGCTGGGCTGATGCCCACAGCATTAATACAGCATTACACATTACATCACAGCATTGATCAGCATTACAGCATTGATATGCTGTAGATATGAAGCAATCGTTGAAGGAACGCTTTTTTGGCCGCCGGAGAAAAGTATTTAATAGTCTTTTATCAGGCGGAAATAAGGTGCGTGCCTTCAATGGTTGGGTCATGCCGGTTTTGATGTACTCTTTCGGCGCACTCAAATGGACTCAAACAGAACTAGACGCCCTGGATAGGAAGGTCCGTAAATTGTTGGCGGCATATCGAATGCATCACCCACGTTCTTCGGTTATGAGACTGTATATCCCGCGGAGCGGAGTGGAGGTCGAGGCTTTTTAAACGCCAAGACTCTCCACAATCGCGAGATATGCAGTCTTAGGGAATATTTCCTAGAAGCTGACGTGGGGATGCATCGAGTTGTGGTCGCGATGGACAAGGCCCTCACCCCGCTCTCCTTGGCTAAAGAGAACTGGCGCAAACCTGCAGTACTTGACACTAATGACCGCAGTGAACTATGGCAGAGTAAGGAGCTTTACGGACGCTTCTTCAGTGCCCTGCATGGACCTGATGTAAAGAAAAGAAAGAAAGAAAAAACGTTACCATGCAGCGTCCGTAGCCTGGTTACGTTCCGGAGAACTCTTTGGAGAAACTGAAGGTTTTGTTAGTGTAATTATGGATGAAGTTATGATGACGAATAACTACCGGAAATTTATTGTGAACGATGGCACGGTTGACACTCGGGCATGCCACCGTCCGGGCGAATCGATCCCTCACATTATCTCCAGGTGTTCTCGTCTAGCTAACGGAGAATACTTGCATAGACACAACCTTGAAGCCAGGATTATCCATCAGCAACTTGCTCTGAAACACAGCCTTGTGGAATCGGAAGTGCCGTACTATAGGTATGTGCCCGACCCAGTTCTCGAAAATGGCAATATCACACTGTATTGGGATCAATCCATCATCACTGACAGGACTATTGTAGCCAATAAGCCTGATATAGTGGTGGTGGATCAATCAGAGCGGCGCGCAATGATCGTTGACATAACGGTTCCACATGACGAGAACCTCGTGAAAGCCGAGAAAGATAAGCAAATCAAATATCTTGACTTGGCTCGCGAGGTTGTCGTCATGTGGGATGTTGACTCAGACACGACTCGTATCGTTAGGAGGTTCCTTTATCTGGAGCCCTGACCGCCGGTAGCTTGGACCCTGTTCCCGATACTGGTGGGCTACTATTTTTAATGTTTTTTTATTGATTTTATATAAGATTTTTTTAAAATGTTAAAAATATCTTCTATAAATGAATAAACGGATAATGACTAGAAACTGGACGGAGCCAGTTTATTTTATGATCAAGAAAATTTCCTGTGTAAATGTTTATAAAAAATTCTAAATATATTCACTACCATTACTTAAATAACAATATGTTCAAAACCGTTCAGTTTTTTAGCATTGGTCCAGCACCTGAGTCACCCCTGAAGCAGACCGCATGGCGGCTGATTTCAGGGAGGCTAACAATGGTGGCTATAAGTTAAAAATATCATTAACTCCCTACTCAAGTTAGGCGACGTCCTCCAAAACCTTAATCTCGACTAATTCCAATGGCTAATACGAGATTACGTGCGCCAAACTCCGATCCCTTAAATTAGGGTACTTTAGTGCCAATGGCATTAAAGGCCAGCGTGATCAGCACTCTCTTCCCCGACCATCAAATTGATATCCTCCTCATACAGGAGACCTTCCTCAAGCCCAGTCACCTCGATCCGAGAATTGGCGACTATCACATAGTTCGCAACGATCGGTCTTGCTGCCACAAGGGCGGTACTCTTATTTATTAAGTATAGAAAGGAACTGCACTGCATCCACTTAGATCCCCCTCCCATGGAGTTTCTGCTCGAGACTTCAGTCTATCGACTAGGCATGACCGGTCATCAACCGATCACTATCGCCTCCGCGTACATCCCTCCCGGCGGCTCGTCCGAGGAGCATACTCTTCTCACCGAGGACCTTGCCGTCCCCTTCAGGCCCCCTATTCACAAACGCTCGGTTTTGATTTCGGTTTGGAAAGTCGTATGACATACGACTTTCCGAATCGAAATCGAAACCGAGCGTTTGTGAATACGGGAGCAGCTTGAGTGACTCCGTTATCATACCGGCGACCTCAATGCTAAACACCCCGCCTGGAACAGCACGACGGCTTCTGCCAGAGAAAGATATGTGTACAACTTGGTGGACTCCCTCAACTTAAATCCCATCACTCCTATGGAGCACTCTCACTATCCCCACGACCCAGATCAACGTCCTAACGTACTCGATATAGCGCTGCTCAAGAATGTTAACCTTAGGTTGCATTCCATCGAGACTTTACATGAGCTTAACTTAGACCATCGACCAGTGCTTATGCTCTTAGTTCCCCACTCGGGCCCTTCTGACCCCAGCCAGCTCCCGCCGACCCAAGTTATAACCGAACGGAGTAAAGTCAGCGAAAAGCTGAAATCCGCCACGTCGCCTCACCTGGAGGCCATTCCCTATTTCATAGTGTCAGTCGCAGATACGACGGCCGCTATAAACTCGTTTACAGAACACTTTCAATCCGTACTGAAGAATTGTTCACGGGAAGTCCCGGCAATGAGCGGTCATCGCTGGGTACTATACGCTGACGTAAGTGAACTGATAACCGAGAAGAACGCGGCCATCCGTGCCTACTCCAACTTCCCTGCGACGCGAACAGAGCTCACATACGTTATTTACAGCGTGCTGTTAAGAAGCGCACTAGTGACCATCGTTCAGATCAATGGGACAAGACGCTTAGCGAACTCAAGCCTACCCACCTAGCCTTCTGGCAGCTGCAACGTAAGTTGCGCGTCACTGATGAGGCTTAGATGCTTCCCCTCACTCGACCCGACAAGAGCGTTGCATTTGATGACTCTGAGAAGGCCGAATGCCTAGGTGATAGCCTGGAGTCCCAGTGCTCCCCGAGCTCTCAACCAGTAGACAAGTGACATCTCGATGAGGTGAACGCATTCGTTGAACGTCGAGCCGCCCTCCCCCTCGTATAGACCCCGATGATCCTCTGCCTCCATTCTCAGCTGACGAAGTCCAAGGCATCAATAATAAGCTTCAGCCGCGGAAAGCACCTGGCTCCGACAGAATCACCAATAGGGTGTTTAAACTCCTCCCCGCTCAGCTCGTCGTGTTAATGGCGGCCATCTTCAATGGCACCCTGAGCTACAACGCGTTACTCCAAGTATGGACAGAGGCCACTGCCATCGGTTTCGCCAAGCCAAGCAACCCAAGTCTGAGCCCTCGAGCTAAAGACCTATCAATCTCCTGAATGCACTAGGTAAAATCTACGAGAGACTTATTTATAAGCGACTCAAAGACTTCACCGAGACCTTAAGAGTTCTCATGCCCAAGGAGCAGTTCGGCTTCAGGATCGGACACTCTTGTATTCAACAGGCCACCGCATCGTAGAGCACTTGAGCGCGGGCTTCCAGCGTGGATCGATGACGGGTGTGTTGTTCTTCGACATAGCAAAGGCTTTCGACAAAGTCTGGCACAACGGCTTATTATATAAGCTGTACAAACTGGGAGTGCCAGACCGTCTCGTGCGCATCCTACGAGACTTCCTGTCGGATTGCACCTTCCGCTATCGCATCGGGAATGCACTGTCTTCCCCCCACTCCATTCCAGCCGGAGTTCCTCAGGGCTCCGTCGTCTCTCCTCTTGTCTTTACTTTTTCCACCAGCGTTCCAAGAACAAGAAGGGTCAGTTAGCCCTGTTCGCGGATGACACGGTCATTTATTACACTGGCCTCAGTCACGATGCTATCTATCGCATCCTCCAAACCTCAGCCTACGTCTTGGTTGGCGCTTGGTTCTGGAAATGCAGAATCGAGGTGAACCCCGACAAGAGCCAGGCATTTCTTTTCACTAAACCCCGTAGAAATAAGCCATAGGCTCTCAGCCATAGGGCTGTGCGCGGGTAGCGGCGGGCACTATGTACGGTAAGCCTATCCCTTGGGAGAAGAAAGCCAAGTACTTAGGAGCCAAGTACTTTCCTACTCGACAACCACCTGTCCTTCGCAGCTCGCGACCGACCTGCCTTTGCTATGGGTAGGCTTCAATTCATGATATCGGCAAAAAGCAAGTTGTCACTCTAGTGCAAGTGCGCCTCTGTACCGCGGTGATCTGCGGTGGTGAAATGTCTGCTTAGCTTTAAGTTTTCCTAAAAATAACGTACGTACGTTTGCGTCGTATACGCACATACCAAGCCTAAGTACATCCATAGGATGCAAACTTTGCCGGTTCTTACCTAGTGCGTTACGGACAGTGTTTGTGCGAGTGAAGTGCTCACGAGATCGGATTAGAAGTTCAGTGCGTAAGAAGGTGGTGGCGAGTAATGCGGGCATGATGCGGCACGCGGCGAATGCGACATCGGCTAGTCACGAGATCCCTTTTTTATGTCCGTAATGACTGTCTACACGTAGACCTTAGAATGCCCACCATCTTTCAGTTTATGAAACGTCTTTCAAAGCGTTTCTTCGATAATGTCATAAAGCACCTTAATCCCTTGATCGCAGCGGCCGCCCGTTACGAACCCTCGTGCATTAGTACAGTAGGCCGTCCAAGGCATACCCTCGTCACTCCCGATGATGCTATCATCCTTCTCCAGGAGAGTAGCAAAGACACTAGTACTCCTAAAACGTTCAGACGCAAACCGCCATTTTCCGACCTCGCCGTCAAGGTCCGTCGAATCCCTACTTCTCCCAATCCTCGACTATGCTGATGCTTGTTATCTAGATCTCAATGTGGTGCAGCTAGATTTGAGCGACTCCAAAATTTTTGTATCAGATTCATATTTGGTTTGCGCAAATATGATCATGTCTCAGAGTTTCGCCTTAAACTCAAGTGGTTGCCTATCCGCCTTCGCCGGAATGCCCATAATATTTTATTCTACAGTATTCTGTTTAATCCCACAACGCCGTCCTTTCTCAATGAACGTTTCAAGTTCCTACATGATACTCACAGTAGACACTTGAGATCATCGGAGAATTTGAGACTTTTGATGCCTGCTCATTCCACCAAATTTTATGACCAGTCCTTCACGGTCCAGGCTGTCAGTTTATAGAACGAATTGCCGGTGTCGGTAAGACAAGCACAGTCACTCGTTGCTTTTAAAAGCTTAGTTACAAATCATTTTCACTCTCTGTAATTTCATGCAGTCAAAATTTGTAACCATTCTAGTTTTATTTTTGCCTTTTAATGTTAAAAACACAAATATCTGATACATTTTTATTTACTTTTTTTTTATATGTATATTATACATGTATAAGTAGATAGCTTTACTTTTGTTATTTATTTTTTTTTGTGTTTTACACCACTGACTACCCCCTTTTTTTATTTTAATTCCATAATCTCCATCCAAAGGTTGTGTGGAAGATATCGCTATCAGCGATAAGACCGCCGTTGTAACCATAAAATTATTAGTTTTGTAAGCCCGTTATGTTTAATTCTTGGTGTACAATAAAGTTTTATTCTATTCTATTCTATTCCGTCGCGACGTCCCGGTCCATGTCCTCCCCGACCCGCGCTCGAGCGAGCCTGCGATGTGCCAGTAGTTTTAAATCTGCATGCTTTCCACCCTAGCGACGCCCTAAGCCGAGGCTCGTACCCCATAGGGGGTGCCTTTGGCGCGTAGTTGCTTAGTTTTTAAGTAGTTTTATGCCCTGGCTGGAGGCCTTACTCTCAAGGCACCCACATGGTAGTCCGGTTAAGCCGACTGCAACCTCGTAGGTTGAACTGCGAGATGCCATTCCCAAAGACAAAAAAAAAACGTAGTTCGTCGAGTCTAAAGCCACTAGTCCTACCAATCCTACCATACAGGAAAACCCGTCAACAGGAACAGGAATCTTGAATAACGAATGATTACAATTAAGGTGGAAGCGACTGGTTAAACAAAATATGATTTGCGACCGTAATATGTATGTTTTTACAGAATTTTAATAATTAAAATCGTCGATACCACCTCTTTACGTTCATTTAATCCTGTTAAATGACTTCTAAAAAAGTCATTTTATGGGATTAAATAAACTTAAGAGGGTTGTATTGATGATTTTAATTATCATAATTCTCTAAAGCCATATTTGTAACAGCCGCAAAACATATTTTGTTCAACATAAAGACTGACACTGCTGTGCAAATTGTAAAAAACGTAACAACATTTGTTTTCGCGGCCCACCTTGTAGCTTCCACCTTAAGACTTTTGTGTTGAACATTAGACAGTGAAGTGGGAACTGATCTCCATATCTAAACATAATAGGAGTGCTGGCTAGATGTATCCGCCGAAGAGAGCGCGCCGTGGCCCACGAGTACCCGGCACGCCGGCTTCGGAGACGGTGAGTACTGCTGCAAACAACAATAGTCACAAATTAGTCATGTGTTCACAAAATCTCCTTAACAAAGCTGAATACGATGGTCAAATCAAGCCGTTGGGTGTGTGGGCTGTGCGTAGTGCGTTTGGATATGTTACTGTAAAAACCCTAACTACGGTAAAACATAAGATTTAGCCATTCGGTAAAAGCTCGCACTATTCCGTGATCATCATTTACGCGAACTTCTAGCACCATACCATCGGCAAATCTTAGTTTTTACCTCAGATACACAGGAAACGTTGAGGGCTAATGACTGTGAGTGACTACAAATCGTGAAGCCGATATAATTTGGAAATAAGCATTCAACTAGGATATTGGGCTAGGATGTACCAACATGTTTGGTAAGTTCTAAGATTTACTAGTGATAATAATCGGGCTTTTACTGTAACACGCGCATACATGAAAATGGAGACTGGGCAACACATCTTTATTTGAATGATCCTACAAAAAAGGACCTTGGGCAAAGTTTCGTTTTGACTTCGCAATAAATGAATAAGAATAAGTTGACCTACAAAGTTGTGAGATGTTTAGTTAATCGATTTTAATTCAAACATTTGTTTTAGAAGATTTTTGGCTTGCATGTCTAGTTGCTAGGCTCACTGTGTTTCACTACTTACGTTCTGACATCCTGTAAGAGTATTTACAGTGATGCAGGTGGAGGGCGTGAGACCGAGAAGCCTATCGTCCCGTATGAAGTCAGGTTCTCGATGGAAGATGCCTAAACAAAAGTATACAAGCATTAGAATTAACTCTCGTGAGCCAGGAATGTGAATCAAGCTTAAAAACATACAGGGAGGAATTTCTAACGCACAAACGGTTACCACAAATTAAGTCTATCATTCTCAAATCCCCAAAAAAAAGCCAGCCGCTTCATACATTTTGACGGTGTAAGTTTTAGGGTTTTGTAGGAAACAGCTGTGTTTTTTAAATTACCGATGTAAAAAATCTACGTAGGGGATTGAGAATGATGGACTGAATATCTGGTAAGCGTTTATGCTTCGGTGTTCCAGCATATTACATCAACATGACAAATGGCATGCAATCGGGCACATCCATGAAGAGTACCGATAGAATGATGGTACTTATCCAATGAACTCGACAAGTCTCATGAATAATATAGGCTTAACTATAGATAGTGTTTCTACATAGATAGGATTATTATGTTATTACTCAGCCAGTCAGGCAAAGTATAGAAATGGGAAAAAGAAGAGACAGTCAAAACATTCAGTTACTTAAACTTACTATGCACAGAAGTTGTAACAGCCATGTTGAGTGAATAATAATTATTATTAGGTATTCGCTCAATATGACCTAAGCTTATATTAACCGATTTCTAAAAAAAGAGGTGTTTGGATAGGTTGAAGATGGACACATAGTACTGTGAAACCAACGAATTCACTCCGTGTGAGATGGTTACACATAGTGTTGATTTACATTCACAGGACACAAACGACTATGTCATACTAGGTCATACACAAACTAGGAAGATAACTAACTAAGAATTAAAAAACACAACTACAAGTAGAAATTGTTGAGATTGGCTATCTTTGATTGCCCTCGCGTTCCAACCAAAGCAATCGCCAGCGCGAATACGCAATCATCGCGTTCATATCATGTTACTGTTTCGGAAAATAGCGCCATCTGTCGAACGATCGACGATCGCTTTGATTAAAACTTTTTATATTCCTTTGACTTATTGTTTTGCTAAAATAACTGACTCTTCGAAGGCATGGCCTATGTGGTTACAAAGTGCAAACAGTAGGCTCTAGCAAGGAGTCATCCGTAAGTAGCATTTCTGTAAGTAGTATTTTTTTTATTATTATTCACTTCCCTCTTGTTATCGTTATTTCATTAGTAATAAAATATACTTATTGTGTTACTAATGAAATGACCGAGGACTTTACTTCTCTTTAATATCTTCTAACCATAATTTTCTAAGAAAATTTCCCCGACCCGATAAAGTGTAAACATGCATGTTCTACTGTAGAGCATTACAACGTCTAACCTACGTTGTTTCTAATTGGCTTTACCTGAGCATGATGCCCGACTCATCATCTGTGAGCAAAATAAAAATAATCTTGCATACATTAAAATAATCTATTGTACTTATTTGTCACTGTCCCTAATTAATAGTTATTTGTTATACAAGAGTGCAAAGTTGCTTTTTAACCGCGTGTTCAATCAAAAGAGCACGAGGTGAAAAATCTTTGCACTCGAGTGCAACACGTAACTTTTCATTCCACCTCAGCGAGGAAATGACTAAATGCAAAAAAATAACGTTTACAATCACAAGATAGGTACACTTTTATTTCAGTTTAGGTATTAATTACTACATTATGACAGGTAAGTATTACAGAATAATCTTTAAATTATAACAAAATAATATTACGGTATAATTAACAATGACGTGAAAAAATGCCGCGTAAAGAACCGCGTACAAAGCAAATTGAAAAAAGAACACCAAGAAGTTTCCGAGTCTGAGTTTTTAACAAATTAAAAAAAAGTTGTATGATAAATTCGGCAACATAGAGGTAGCAGTAAATAGGTTTAATGTTTTTTTTAATTCACAAACTTAGTGCACACGATGTTCTAAATTCAATTTACTTTTTCCTCTAGAGAATAAAAACGGCTTTTCCAATCAGATATTGAAGATTAAAAATACTCTTTCCGAGATGGTGGGATGAAAATGGTTTTTCGGACTGGTCGAAAATATATTATACAGCATGTTATAAATACATCGGAAAGGTGTGGTACGTTCTGTATGGTGTCGGACATAAAGAATAGCACCACCCATATTCCCGTGGGTGTCATAAGAGGCGACTAAGGGACTTGCCAGATAATGGGCAGCAGCGTTCTCTGTGCATTTTGCAACAACCGTACTGCGATCGCCAACCCGCCTGTCAAGCGTGGCGATTATGGCAAGTCCAGCAGTGGACGTCTTTCGGCTGAAATGATGATGATGATGTGTGGTACGCACGGCGACCGATCAAGCTACTAGGTACCACTACTTCTATAGCTACTACTTCTGTGTATTTTAGGGTTCCACAGTCTAAATTATCTACACCTACCTACTAATATTATAAAAAAGTAGAGTATCGTTCCAATCCTGAAAATTCTTTCATTAATTGTATGCCACATTATTCCTGAGTGTCAATGGCTAGGTTAAAACGCTTCCGTGGGATAATTTCCGACAATTCCGACCATAACGAGAGCGGATTCACGGGCAAAAGCTGGTATTATTATAGTCTGTCGGTTTGTTACGTAGAGTCACCAGTGAGGATGTAGGAGGCTAGGAGACGTACCATACCTAGTAGTTCGATAATTCATGTTTAAAGACGTGTCGCGGTTTTCATCGCCAGACATGTATTCGTGCAATCATTTAACTACCAATGAAACGCCGGCCCACTGAGTTGATTAGTAGTGAACTGTCTACTTAAATCGACCACCTGTTTGCTATAATAGTTGCAAACAGGTGGTCGATTTAAGATAAATTATATCCTCAACGAATACTGCATAGGGTGCGTATTTTGAAATTGGTTTAAGTACCTACTTCTAATTTAGTACACGGAATTAACTGTGATAAAAATTAGATCACAGTATTTAAAAGTTGTTTTTAGTGATGACGACACGGTTGGCGCAGTGGTTGAGCAATCGACTGCTGCGCTGAATGTCGCGGGTTCTATCCCCGCCGGAATGAATATTTGTATGGCCTACAGATAGTTGTTCCGGGTTTGGCTGTTTGTGTATGTTAGTTACATGTTTGTAAACGCAACCACGGTACAGGAGAAATTCCTAGTGTGGAAAATGAAAATAAATATATATGGTTAGTTCTCCTGTTGATAAATAAATAATAAGGAAAACGCACTAATATGGGGCACACTAAAGTTACAGACATTACGGTGACCAACAAGAATTATTTAGAAACGTTTCAGAACGATTATGTATGACATGCTTAGAAGATCTTAAGTCTTGCTTAAACATTCTAAGACTATGGAACC
Organism: Cerastis rubricosa; assembly: GCA_949152445.1. NCBI lineage: Eukaryota > Metazoa > Arthropoda > Insecta > Lepidoptera > Noctuidae > Cerastis > Cerastis rubricosa. The sequence continues at coordinate 25,532,883 of OX424523.1, forward strand.
GCAACTTTGTGGTCTGATAGCCACTTGTCGGGATTTCGACAACAGCTGTAATCGTAATCATATTTATTGGTCTTCGCCTTTTTAGGGTTCCGTAGCCGAATGGCAAAAAACGGAACCCTTATAGATTCGTCATGTCTGTCTGTCTGTCTGTCTGTCCGTCCGTCCGTATGTCACAGCCACTTTTTTCCTAAACTATAAGAACTATACTGTTGAAACTTGGTAAGTAGATGTATTATGTGAACCGCATTAAGATTTTCACACAAAAATAGAAAAAAAAAACAATAAATTTTGGGGTTCCCCATACTTAGAACTGAAAACCAAAAATTTTTTTTTCATCAAACCCTTACGTGTGGGGTATCTGTGGATAGGTCTTCAAAAATGATATTGAGGTTTCTAGTATCATTTTTTTCTAAACTGAATAGTTTGCGCTAGAGCCACTTCCAAAGTGGTAAAATGTGTGTCCCCCCCCTCTAATTTCTAAAGTAAGTAGAGGAAAATTCTAAAAAAATTTAGGATTGTAGAACGTAAAAAAAACTATCAACGAAAATTGGTTTCAATAAGATATGATTTTTAGTTTTTGAGATATGGGACTTTTTCATCAAACTGCAGCAGTAACTTTGTTTTTCATAAACATACTATGAAAAACAAATTTAGTTTTGCGGTTGAGTGGAAGTTTACTAACTAATCCTACTAACTAATGAATGACAGTTCAAAATATTGTTATTATATTGTTTGGGGCTATGGAACCGTGTGTGCGAGTAAGACTCGCACTTGGCCGGTTTTTTTAATATTTAATTTGATTCAACAGACCCTTAAACTATTTGCATCTCAAAGGAATCAAAGACGAGCGGACCGGAGAGGTGCCAGAACTGCCCAATAACAGACAACGAGAAGAGACTGCAATTATGGGAATGTGAGTAGTCGATTCCAGTATGTCACTTTTCTACTCCGCTTTAACGGAAACAGAGAGCGTTCCGTTACCTACACTGATACATAAAGATTTGCAGACACAGAAAGCCAAATCGAAAAAGCCTTCAAAGTACATTGTTACCCTAGTTTTATGCAGCCACGATGTAAAATTTAAATAACTTAAAGTTAAGTTTTGATGAAAAAATATATATTTTTTAAATAACTTTATTATAATTTAGTTTCAACAATTTCTTTAAATTAACATAGTGTTGGGCAAAATATTTACCATTTTTTCATTGATGAAAATGAAAAATAATGGCTGAATAGCTGGCTGGCCACAGAAAAAAAAACAAAATAGGTGGGAAAGCGGCAATCCGAAATAAAATGTACTATTTTTTTCTTTAGCTAATTCATGTTTTTATTTTTACTTTCCTTGTATTCGTAATGAAAAGCACAGTGTTTACCTCGGGTGAATGCAACTTATTTAGTCCCGAGACGGGGTTTGGCGCCCGAATGAAGTGAGGGCGCAATAGTTCGAGGGACTAAATAAGTCCTTAACCCGAGGTAAACACGCTTTTCATTACGAATACAAGGAAAGTAAAAATAAAAACATGAATTAGCTAAAGAAAAAAATAGTAAATTTTATAATATAAATATAAATAGTAAATAATAAATTTTATTTCGGATTGCCGCTTTCCCACCTATTTTGTTTTTTTTTCTGTGGCCAGCCAGCTATTCAGCCATTATTTTTCATTTTCATCAATGAAAAAATGGTAAATATTTTGCCCAACACTATGTTAATTTAAAGAAATTGTTGAAACTAAATTATAATAAAGTTATTTAAAAAATATATATTTTTTCATCAAAACTTAACTTTAAGTTATTTAAATTTTACATCGTGGCTGCATAAAAAGTTGGAACATGGTTCAATAAAAATGTGAAAATAGAATTAGTTTTTTTTTATAATTTGACATCTGGCAGTTGAAAGGGATTCTCCCTAGGGCAAAACCCCAGGCAATTCCGTATATATTTATTTTCTCCTCAGGCAATTTTAGACCTACTTTCAGAGTATGAGTAATGAAAAATAAGTATTAACGTACCGTCGGATCTGGGAACGATGTCGGGGTTGGTATCCCCGGTCTGTTGCTGGACTAGAAGGATCTTCACGCCCAGCAAGCACGCCACCAAGAACACTAACAGCGCCACGGTCACGGCAGAAACTTGGATGTAAGGCATCCAAGACGCCTTTACGTGGTTGTGTTCGGCTGAAGGGTGGAAAAACAAAAATTATTTCACGAGTTTTTGCCCATCGTATCCAAAGAAAAGCATTCTTTGGTATATTACGTACTGCTTTAAGATGAGGTACATCTAAATGATAATGTTCTAAAATGATTTCAATTATTAAAAAAATAAAACTAACGAGAAGTGGAAATATGTTTTGAATTCTGTCAATTTGTTCTAGATATAGGCAGCTCAAAGCAGTCAGTTCAGTTCAGTCATTGAGGTACTAAAAGATGACAGCTTTGGAAATAAGTAAATAGGCATTTTTGTTTAACAAATTTATTTTTCTAAATCTATATATTTTTCATTTATTTCATAAAAGGAACCTACAACAAAACGGAAAGGAAATAGGAATACGTTACAACGATTAACAAACTAATAGATTAAATAACTAAAATAACAACAAACTATTAAAGGGCGTCAAAAAACTTCTCCTCAACGCCGTCAGCTGGTAATGTGCCCAAGAGCTGGCAGCATTGCCACGTTATATGGCAATACTTAGCCTCTCACCAAAGTAAAAGCCAGCCCTTGGGTCACGGGAAGCGTCAACTAAGCGTTTAGAAATTTCCTTAAAAAGGCTATGAGCACTTGGACCCCACGGCCCAGAGTTTCAACCCGAAACGGCTCGTAAATATAGTTACCACTAAGGTTAGGTACTATATTCGCGCCGCTTGAGGTTCTCCGCAGCCGCACCGGAAGCGCCTGTACATCACGATGAGCTTGCGTCCCACACTTTAGTGTGGGACGATCTTTAGATCTACCCGATACGATAGATCTTTAGATCTACCCATCTTCCAAGAAAACAAAGATATGCCATCCGGTCTTTTGCCATCGTCGCGTGCCATTGGGCTAATGGGCTCTATGACAGCAGGAATGCCAACGGTAACAAGAGCTCGTCGGATGATGTCGTTTAAGTTCACGTGCCGCGCAAAACGGCCCGCACTTCTGCTGCATGTCAGGTGCCCGAGACTGTTGACAGCTTCATCACAGTGACAGCCATGAGGAGTGCAGCAGGCGGCACCAAAACGTAAGAAAGCTTTGCGTGCAGATTATTGGCTGGCTAAATATTACGAATATTATCAGCTTACCTTCGGAGACCGCCACCAAAGACCGCAAGTAAACGCGGCGGTTCGCGCTTTTGCCGCGACTGTTCGTCGCGTATAACACTGCTGTTATGTTTTTTTTCTCATCAATGTATTGGACATAAAATTGTCCCGCCTCGTCGGTTAGGTTCTTAAGGCCTGTTCCTTCGTCCAAGAAGTCGAGGTGCACTGTTTGTGGGCGACCACCGTCCCACCCTGTGAAAGTTCACCACCTTATATTAGCAAAACAACAATATCCAGCTGACTGATGTTAGCCTGGTAACCTATAGAAAGAATTCCACCTGTTTAATGCGTTTCAAATGAGAATATGACTTCGCGCCATATAGTGACTGTTAAATCGAAGAAGTTGGGTAGGGTCAGCAAAAAAGATACGTCATCATCTGCCTAGCCTTTTCCCAAACTATCTCGGGGTCGGCTTCCATTCTAACCGGATGCAGCTGAGTGCCAGTATTTTACATGTCATCATCTGCCCAGCCTTTTCCCAAACTATCTTGGGGTGGCCTTCCAGTCTAACCGGATGCAGCTGAGTACCAGTATTTTACATGAAGCGACTGCCTATCTGACTTCCACAAACCAGTAACTGGGTAATACGATACCCCTTGGTAAGACTGGATGTCAGACTAGCTTCTGACTATTCGTAACGACTGTCAAAGATCTACAAATGACAGCCGGGACCAACGGCTTAACGTGCTTTCTAAGGCACGGAGGTAACTCGATATGTAATTATGGTCACCCATCCACAGACCAACCTCGGCAAGCACGTCTTAACCTTAATGATCGACCCGGGCGGCTGTTATTATTTAGCCACGAGCTCCTCCAGTATTTTACATGTATGGTAACCAAATTTTTTGTTGCCAATAAAATATACAAAGGGTTTAGACTGGCCACAAGCAGGCATGATAGGTATCACATGTCTTTAATTTCTAATCTCAGTGAATTATAGCCTTTTTGGTATTAGTCTACTCTTTAATTACAGTCTCTCCTATGGAGAAGAACCGTGCCCCAGCTGTGAGTATTAATAGAGAGTAGTTAGTGAAGTGGACTAGTGTAGTGTAGCAGTATTGTAAAATAAATTTTGATGTACAATAACCATTGCATATACTAATATTCAATACAATAATATGGACTGATCATATACGAGTATGCTACTTCCTTAGTAAAATTCTCACCTTTCTCACAATGTACTCTGAGAGAGTTGGGGTATATTTTTGTCAACTTGCATCTCGGCATGTCGGGAGGGCCCCCAGCAGAAACATTGAAAGCGCAGGGCTTCTTCATAGCGCCAAACTTGTTCTTAACACTGCACTTCAAGATGCCAATCTCTCCGCCGCGGGCCATCCAGTCCAGGCGCGAGCTGTAGTAGTTGTTGTCCCCCGCCACTTTCTGTAATGTTCAGCGAAAAGACTTAGAACTTTACAAGCAAAATTCTCTTAATAGAGCTCAAACTTTTATGACTGGATATCACTAGCATTTTTAGAAGACTCCCTGCACTTCCAGTTTTATTTCAACTAGTGGAATATTCTCTAGTCAGCCTCCCAAGGCTAGTAGCACAAACCATATGCTTCTTGCAAGCAGCCTTTTTGGAAATGGATTTAGTCCATCCAGAAGAGAGACAATTTCGTAGAGATAATTGAAGCCTAGAAATATGATATCGTGCCCACTGACCGATTTGTTTCATCAGCAGTGAATACATGTCTCTTTTTTCTGTAAAGGGAACCAACATGACAATACGATTCCGTAGCACAAAAACTGCTTTAGCGCTACTAGTATCAGTAGCGATAACATTTTTGCAGAATTGGCCAACGACAATATACTTACGGAATAACTTGTGTCAACAGTGCTGCCGTCGGCGAATGTCCAGCTAATCTGGAGTGGCTCAGGAGACGAGTCCACGACACAGATTATCACCTCCGGCTCACCCATAACGGCCCCGATCCTAGGCTCGTGCGTCATCCCACAGACTGGGCGGTCTGTGGATTAATGGTCATTTTGCTTGAGTCATCATCTGCCTAGCCTATTTGAAGGTCGGCTTCCAGTCTAACCGGATGCAGCTGAATACCAGTAATATATACATACAATAAACCACCATGGAGCGTATGCCTAAAGGTCCTAACCTAGTATTGGGTAACATGAAACCCCTTGGTAAGACTGGTTGTCAGACTTTCGGGCCACTGACTACCTGTAATGACTGTAAAAGATGTACAAATGTCAGCCGGCACCAACGGCTTAACGTGTTTTCCGAGGCACGAAGGAAAGTCGGTATGGAGTGAGTGGTCACCCATCCACGCGCCAACCTAGGCAAGCGCAGCTTAACCTAAATATCGACCCGACCGGCTGTTGTAAGTAGGTCACGAGTGCCTCGGTCATTATGCTGAGTATTTTTGTATATATTTGAGATTTACAGAGTGTAACGGAAAGCGTTATACATACTTTAGGGTGTACTACAGACCATCAAACTGAACATGTTTCTCCATCGGACAAACATCGTAATAGCGAAAATTGGTAAAAGGATGTCAAGCCTTTTAACCTGGTTAAAGTGAACCTGCACGAGGTTTTCCCACGTACAAATAATGGATTTGTTATTGGCTCAAAAATCGTGTGAAGGAATTTTTAACAACGCCATCGACCGAATTTAAAAAAAAAAATAATAACTGCCGAAGACCACGTTATTTTCTTCATTTATTGTAGAACTAAAAGAAATGTGGATATATCTATCCCCATTTTTTTTAGTTCGACAATTATTGAAGAAATGTTAATAAAAATTTAAAGCTAAAAAAATGCCAAATGTGCATTAGAGCGCTGATTGGTGTACCAAATCAAAACGCTTTACAATTTCTAAAGGGCTTTAAAAACAAATTATTGTACGGATCCACCACCGTATTAGTTTGTCGTCGTTGTGTAATTTATAAGGACGATTTAAGAGAATGGTTCGAAAGTGCTGTCTCCAAAATATAATACAGACTACTTTATAACATCGGTTTTGCAATCCCTGATTGGGTATTACCTAATTATTCCCGGATATTAATACTCATCAATTTGAAATTTAATCACCAAATCATTAAATTGATTTAGCAAGATCCATCATTCAGAAATCATTATGTAGACGCTCGTTTAACATTATTTACAAAAAACAATCAGGACCCTAAAACTTTAACTCGAAAAGCGTATACCCAATTCAGTCATTTGATAAATAAATAATAATTTTATGATCCAAAAGCACCATCATTATTTTATATGATTTTAATTGAGTATTTTTCATAATGTTAAAAATCTTATTATCGATATCGACTGTTTTCCCTTAATCAAGCAGCCCTAACGATAGGCATACCTTTGCAACTTGACCTAGAGCTGGCCAATTGCAGCCAAGTTCTTCCTCATCCCCCGGCCCTCGGTAGTGCGTCGTATGCTTAGAAGAAATCGGCCCATAAGCTCTATGGTGGTTATATACTCTATGGTCCAAGCCTTCGGTGGACACATGGGTGATGATATGTTTGTAACCAACAACTACTTACATCCAACATTAATGGTCACTTTATCCTGGAACACTCCGTCGGGTATCAGGGTGTTGTACGCCCGGCAGACGAGCTCGTTGCGATCATAACGCAGAGAGGGCGCCAGCGTCAGTGAGGACACGGTGTAGTTTCCGTCGTTGAGTTCCTGTTATCATAACATGGCTGGTTCAGCTTTTAAAAGACCCCAGTTCGAACAATGATTTAAAAAATGCCTTTGAAATTTTCTTATTATTTTAGACTATCTGCAGCCCGTGACTTCGTTTGCGTGGAAATTTTGATGTTATATTCAGGTATAAAATATACATAATTATAAACTTTTCTCTTGAATCATTCTGTCCGCTGCTGAAAACTGCATCAAAATCCATTGCGTAATTTAAAAGATCTAAGCATAGAGACGACGACTTTGTTTTATACTAAGTAAAGATGTTTTAGATTTTCCTAAGTGCTTAAAACGGATTACCCTAACAGATGTTTCAGAGCTGTTCATATCTAAATTAATACAACGTTCTTTGGTAAGATTGAACACTGCCTTGTACTAAGTCCTGGGACATGAGTTCGACTGTACTTGTGTACAGTGACATGTCATTGGTGATTGGTGGCACTTTGACGTTCAGGTGGCCTAACACAGTACTTTATTTCAATAGAATAGGAGGCCAGTTTATACCGGTTTTGTCATAACTGACGTGAAGTTTAAAAATGCATTTTTTTTCAATATTGACTATAGGCCATGTAGATACACACCAAATACTTACCTTTGTGACCTATAACGTTCTCCATTATATCCTACCAACATCGTATATCAGTCCTCAACACGAATAAAACAAAACTGCGATAGCTTCACCAACTCTAACATGACCATGACCGAATCAGAAACACACTTCAGTGCAACAAAAAAATTAAACTGTCATCTACCTACCAATGAAACGTCAGACAGTGTCAGTGACTTACTATAGTCATGAACGAATCATAAAGACACGTCGGTGTACAAAAAAGAATAGGTACCCAATGAAACAAAAGGATCTGTCGTCAGCTTAGTGTGATGCGAGGGCGGGGCATCGCTGAGTCATGAACAAGATGAGAGCCGTGAATGGCGGCGGTGGCGGACCTACCGCGGTATAGCTCAGGCCGTTAAGAAAAAGTGTTTGATCAGCTGGCTGGGAGGGGCAGCTCTACTCACAAGATGGCGGATTTACCGATATGACAGAACTGTCATTGAACTTACGAGGGAACTTGTTGCAACAATCAGCGACAGTTGCGGTCGCGAACGGAAAACGTAAAATTAATTTGAACGATTCCTTCGAATTAGCGAGTTGTCTTTTTCGCAATATTGTTAAACCAAGCTATAGGACAGCTGGTAATTGTATTTTTGAATCTAAAATCTTTTCTTTACGACTTTCCCCAACCTGAATGGTCCTCATTCGGTTTGTTTCAGTGATTCTTTTCAGAGTTTTCTTATTAAGGAAAACGACGATGTCGACATATTATTGTGCATCTTGAAGGTTCGAAACATTTCATTCCTAGTAAACAATAAGAAAATTTTAAAATTGAATATTTTCTAAATATTTTTTCTACTGCAGGTTTATTAGGTTTTTAGATGTTGTTTAGTTTGGTTTACTTTTGCACGAAGTATAAACCCACCTTGTGAACGTAGGGTCGCAGAATTTGGGTGCCCAAGTACCAGATGATGGAAGGTGGCGGCATGCAGCCCACGACAACACAATCAACAACGCGGGGCTGGCCAGCTTCGAAGTCCGTGTTATCATTCATGCGGATTTCGACACTTAGGGGAGGCACTGCGGAAAGAAACACCAGGAATTGTGAATTAGGCATACACATCTTTGCCCAACTGGAAAGTGGGTTTTATAAAATAATATAACTTTTGTGTTCGGAATAGCATGCTTGTAAGGAAATTCCTAAACCACAAGGTAAATAAGTGACGCAATTTATTATGTAGAATTGACAAAACCGCAATTACAAAGCCGGTTCACGAACTTAAACTGATTGCATTTATTTCAATTAGATCGTTACACGCACATTACGAAAGTCGAAAAAAAAAACAAAAAGAACAAAAGAAGGGACAGTCCTAGTCACAAGGTATAATATTTTTTGATTTTTTGAAAATACTGTTTTTGCCCATTCCAAAGCGTAGTTCTGAATGGGCAAGAAACTCAATGTAACAATATGATTTCAGACTTAAACACCTAACTATTTAATCACACGAAGCACATAAATTGGTAATCCATGCCATTCTGAATACATCTCTGTAACACAATGAGCCCGCAGTTTGCAACGTTACTAAATATCTCATTATCATTATCTACTTGTTGTATACTTACTGTACATTTTGATGGCCACACTAGCCACCAGCGGCTCCGAAACGTCCGAATTCTGGGCATTGCATTCATACTGGGCGGCAAGTTCGCCACGAGAGACGTTGTATAGCTGGACCTCGACCTGTATGTTGCTGCCCATCCGATTAGTTTCCGTACGGTTCACAAGAACACCATTCCGGCGCCAGAATACCTCCGTAAAAGGCCCTTCTGCAAGTGATACATGCACGTTGTAAGTGACAAAAAACAGATAAAAAAAGGTTTTTCTACCCGTTCTGCGTTTTCAGTTGAGGATACTTAACCCAATTCGACACATGAACCAATACAAAATTGAGAAAGGGTAAGAAATTATTACTTTTATTAAAATAAAATCCGTCTTACGAATCCCATCACAAAAGTGCACAACCCTGCTAAAGAAGTTTTTACTTCAAAAACAAATAAGGTAAATTACACTGATTCAAAGCTTTATCGGAAAACAGTGCCGACATGGCTGCCCTCGACTTTCACCTTATGTTGTCCATCAATTTTATTTAAAATTTTGTTTAAAAAGAAATTTACTGTCAGCCAGAACCTCTATTTTTAATAATTTCTTAAATAACCTAGTACTTACTCTCCTCCACCTCACAAATTAGTATGAGGTCAGACTGCAAGCTGATTGGCCCGACGAAGCCCTGGTTCAAAAGTTCACCGTCCCCGCTGTATATTCTGGGGACACCCGTGGGGTCTGGGAAGATAAGCATATTTTAGAGATAAAATATCTTCATCTTAGTCCCGTAAATACGGCTTGATTCTCGGGTCGGGCAAAATGTTACTGGGTTATTTCATCAGGAATTTCTCAGTAGCAGCTACGAAGTATTTATTTGTGCCCGGTTGATTGCAATAGGCTCACCCCCATTACTTGGGTCTTAAACATGACTATTATCATGATGTTATGTTCAGACCTAGCATCTAAGCAGAAAGTGAATGCGATATGGGCTGGGTTAGTTCTACACATTTGCATTGCTGTTTTTTTACCACAAATGACAATCACACATAAAAATTAGGTAAGCATTCAGATGGAGCGGTAGAGCCCCTTGTCATCAATAAATAGTTTGAAAAAAAAATCATTTTTACCTAGTTTACAAAATATGTATCAGAACTTTACTTACTAACTAGCTTTAATTCATATACGTAATCGATGGATGGTGATCCCTGCAAATGGATGCGGCATCGGTATACACCTCCATCTTGATCCGACGCTCTCCTTATAAAGAGCGACGTATCCTCCGGGCAAATCCCAGCCTCACATGGCGTCCCGAACATCATGCCGCGTCTTCCGTCCCTGCAAGAGATAGTACGGTTTGGAACAAGTGCAGCAAACAGTAGACAGTCGTCAGAATTTTCCGTTTTCTAATACTGTCAAATCATCGCCACCTTCAATTTTCTTCTTTTTACTCGACTGAGAAGGGTAATGTGTATATCAGCCTATAATGGGTATGAAAGTAGGTACCCTTACTGAAACCGAAAGGCACTACTCCCCCGTCTCGTTGCGATCTTTTTGACCATACCTGGGAACCATGCAGTTCATGGTGCTGGCCATGGTAGGTACCGATGCGTTACGAAAAAAGATCGAAAATAAATAAAGACCGCCAGGATTCGAGGACTGGAAAAGGCGACCTTTAATTGTCTTTTCATTCTTTGCCATCCAACGTGGCAATGCTGCTAAACTTCTAGAACTACTCCCGTTGACAGTAAAGGTGATGATTTCTTTGCCGCCCTTTTATTTATTTTTTCTTGTTTTGAAAATGCAGTTGTTTCAAAAGTTTTTGTTTTCAATTGTTTTTATTTATACCGCAGATGATCAACGACATAATGTATTAAGTTGGCGGATTTTGAGCTAAAGGGCAACACATAACGGCAATTCGAATATATACTTAAGTACTATCGCAAAACTGGGAATAGGTACACTTTTCAAACCAAATCCCGTGCATACGAAGACCACATCTGTTTAACACCCTTACTGCTATTGGTCTGCAACTCCGCACAGTTAGTTTGCGGACCAATAGACGCGACCCTATTTTTCCATGTTTTGTTTTAAAAAAAATCTCAGGCTCTGTTAATGATCCCAGATGTTGATGTTGATTTGTTGACAGTATTAGGAATAATTATATATTTTTATTTTTATTTATTAGGAATAAAACAAAAAAGGGACAAAGGAATAGAAAGTTTTTAACTGTTTTAACGCTGGAAGCAAGGATAGTCCTTACCGGGGTCCGATACCCAGTTTGGTGATGGTACCTACATAAATAATGTCTATATGTTATCGGTCTACAGTCAAAACTGTTAATCGGCAAAACCTCTTTTAACTGGTGTCTGTCAAAAGCCTTATTGGGTAAAAATGCGTTTTCTGTTTTAAAATATGTTCTTTGAGAATGCCTCATCATCATCATCATCATTTCAGCCGAAAGACATCCACTGCTGGACATATGCCTCCCCCAAGTTTCGCCACTTTAACATAACATGGGGGGTTTTGCCATAATCGCCACACTTGGCAGGCGGGTTGGCGATCGCAGTACCGTTGTTATAAAAACACAGAGAACGCTGCTCCCATTCTCTGGCAAGTCCCTTAGTCGCCTCTTACGACACCCACGGGAAGATATGGGATGGTGCTATTCTTTACATCCGACGTACAACATACAGAGAATGCCTCAGTTAATTAATTACCTAGAATTACTACAAAACGATGTTATTTGAAACGGTTACAAATAAAAACCTAACAATTTAAGCTGAGTTTTAAGTAGGTAAATGTTAGTTATTGTTAAAATAGTTCTAACGGTCAAAACTAGTTTTGACTGCGACAGGATATACCTTCGAGAAAAGACCGCTCGCGTTGTGCGCAAGTGAAAACACCGGAGTTTGCTGATCGCCACGAGACGAAAGTGACTGGAATTCCTGTAGTGTAGAGATTGCTTTAGCTCGGCTTTATTGTTCAACAAATATTTCCGAATGGATTTACCCGAAAAAGTGTATTGTTTCACGCCTAACATGTTTATTTTCCTTTCATTGTTTTTTAACATAGGCTTTATGTTTGCGCCTAAGATTTACGACTTTTATTCTGATTCGTAAGCAAAATATGTTTTTTTTCGAACAAAGCATAATGTAACTTAAACTGTGTGATGTCGTTCATATAGGTAGAGTCCCACTCCCTGTGTGTGTTGCGCTTTAGAGATTAATATTAGCAAGATAAGTAGCTACGTAGCTTCTATAAAAGGCAACCTGGTCACGCACGTCATAACAGATATTAACAAAAAAAAACCGACTTCAAAAAACCCTAAACGCACTAAAAAGTTAAAAATAATACTATAACCTACCTATATTAATAAACCTAACCTAACCGACGATTCACCTATAATAAAATTTAATAATTCTTTGGAGTCGGTGCCAAGCAATATAATTTGAATGAATTAATATTTAGAAGCATTTTTATGTTTTGTTTTTTTTTTTTCTGGCCTTAGTCTGTATACAGGGTGTAACGGAAAGGGTATATACATACTTAAGGGTGTGCTACAGACCATCAAACTGAACATATTTCTCCACAAACAAACATCGTAATATCGAAAAAATTATCTGCTACCCCATACAAAATTTCAATACCTATTCGACCCAAATGTATGGGGCATCTGATATTTTTTTCGCTATGACGATGTTTCTTTGAGGAGAAACATGTTCAGTTTGATGGTCTGTAGCACACCGTTAAGTATGTATATACCCTTTCCGTTACACCCTGTATAGTCATTTAGGTGTCGTATGTTGCTTGGCACCGACTTCCAAAAAAAAAGATTTTTTCAAATCGGTTGGCAAGCGACGGAGTTATGCGCGAACAAACATAAAAAATAAATACAAACATCCGAATTGAGAACCTCCTCCTTTTTTAGAAGTCGGTTAAAAATGATTTTCAATCACTACGTGCCGAGCAATCTTTAAGTAAACATTGTGTCTCTGATTTGGGCCCTAAGTATGATGACGTCACGAAAGAAATTGACTGTCTAAAGAATTCGATCCAGTTTTTCAGTGGTGCACAGTCTTATGTTAAAATAAAAGAGTTGCTCAATTTAATAAACAGATTCATAAGAACATGAACGCTGACTCTAAACCGTACGATAACAGAACTTGTTGCTAAAGTCAACGCTGGAACAGAGTGCCTAAAACTGCAAAATTAAATTATGTAATGTCCCTGAAAGGCGTAGTGAAGATCTGTTTACAGTTACCTTTGTTCTTTCATAAATTGTTATTCAAAGCAGAGCGAAATAACATCTAATTCACCGAGTTTCACAGGCCCATTGAGGTAGGTAATGATACACCAAGAATATTATTATACGTACGAGTAAAACTGACTTGACGTACTTACATAAGGGATAATATTTCAGTAAGTTTATGTTTTCATGTTAAAATCATTTTTTTTTTCTTTAAATTTTATTTTGTATTTAATTTTCGCAAAGAATAAAATGTTATATAACTAAGCCCGAGAGGTGATCTGTAGGTACTCCTCAGGATTTTTCTACCACACACACGTTTCTCTGCCCTCTACAGAATTTCATCCTTTGTGTCCTTTACGGGAACACAACACAAAATTTTCAAAAGCATTCTCGTACCTATATTCACAGATTACACGGATGTGAATACATTGAAAATGCACATGACAATAGGATTGTGAATATGCGTTCTCGGAATTTATCTTGCATGTGAAAACTCCTGAAAATTAATTCTTTCACCTATATTGACGTACCTTACGTTAACAAAGGTATGTGTAGTTCAAAATCCCTGGGCTGCCAGACATTACCTGCATATTTTCTGATAAAATGCGTGGGATCGAGTAGTGTTCGTACCTACGTACTGTGAACGTACCTGGGTCGTTCTCAAACGGCTCAAAAATGCGTGTCCGGGGCCAAATCTAGTACGAAATGGACCACTAGCAACTTGAGTATTTTTCTATAATAGATACGATCAAAATATTAGGAGGAGCCTGTGTTGTTTTTTTAATAAATTAATCAAAAGTTAGTTTTACATTTGGTCTACTAAAGGAGTTGTAGTTTCTGTTAATTAGGTATAATTAACAGAAACTACAACTCCTTTAGTTGCAAGTTTGATAGACATCAAGACGCGAGGGGCAACGTATTACTGACAGTGTGTGTAAAACCAGCTAACCTGCTTTTCATAAAATATAACTTAACATTACTTAATTTCGAACTTGTTATTGATAAACTCCTCCTTTTATCATAGGTTAAAATTGTACTTTTTCAAGCTTGCAGCTCCGTAGCTCACAAATCTGTATCAATGTTGAAAGGAAATTCTAACAAATTCCGTGGTTCTAACAACTTTCTAACGCTTTTCTCGGTGTAGGTTAAAGCCTAAGATATATGAATTGTTCTGAAACTTTTATGGATAATTTGGCAAAGTCACTTCAATACAATCTGTAAGTGTGACCACTCGTGTTTTACTCATAAATGCGGAACGTCTGATCTTCACCATATAACCTCGATTTTACACACAGAAACAAACCCAAACGTTTATTCGATAATTTCTTATTCCCTAAACCACGTTAAGGGGGTTATTCTGTAATACTGTCAAATTAAAAACAACTAAGAAAACAGTGTTTATTAATAATTAACCAGGTACCGTTATTTATATGATTTACTAGCTGCTGCCGTCGACTTCGTTCGCGTACAAATTTTGATGGGTTTTAGGGGTATGAAAAATTGAAAACTACTACTAAAAATTCATACAAATCGGGTCAGCCGTTTCGGAGGAGTTTAGTAACAAACATGTCTTTTGTGAAAACCTCCTGGATTTTGACGAGGATGCAAAACTGTATCTTGAATAATACTATCAAGGATCTAGATTGAGGAAGACCCGTGGAATTCCGGAACTACTATCAAGGATCTAGAATGAGGAAGATAACCGCTAAATTCCGGAATTTAACTGGCTCCATCACACCAAACATACAAATGTAAAGATAGGGAATTGCAAGACTTTGAATATGAAGCAATCGCATTATGCGCAGGAGATCTGGCAGGTGACATGACGATTTGGACGCATGTATAAAGAAACATAATTTTTACTGACCTGTTATCCACATGCTCGTTGGGGAACCGGTACAAGAAGTCACGATCGTTGCGAGTCCAAATTACGTAGGAATCGGGACCGTCAAGGAAAACCTTGGCCTGTCCGCAGGGCAGTCGAGCCTCTCGCCCACGTACAGCGCGCAGTAATTTCGGGTATCGGGTATCGGGTGTCGGCTCTATGGAAAAAAACTTATTTTAAAGAAGAATGGTGATAATCTTCCGAGGATACGTCAGATAATTTTAGTTCTGTAAGATCCTCCTCGCCAACCCGCCTGACAAGCGTGGCGATTATGGCAAAACCCCGCAAAATGTCAATGTGACTTGGGGGAGGCCTATGTCCAGCAGTGGACGTATTTTGGGCTGAAATTATGAAGATACTCTTGACATTTTGACCGACGCGATTATTAAAAAATAATATCATGTCTATTACCTCGTTCAGCATTCATTTTGGTACAGATTATACATATTATGATTCTCCAATCCCTGGACTTCACCCACTCATGGAGTCTGAAGTTACTAGATCCACGTTACTATATAATGTGTCTTTGTGCAGCTTAATCTAGTTCAAAAAGTTCAGCCATTAACCGAAATTTAAATGGCTAAATGGTAACAACAGTGTTTATGCCACTGACGTATGCGCACTGTTTACTTTTCATGAAGAATGTGAATTATAAATAAAAAAAATAAACACTTGTTTATTTGATGCAGCATGTACATATGTCAAAATATATATGGGCTTTAAGGTCTTTTAGAGAACAGGTGTCGAAGTTTCTTATGACGTCAATATGTACAAAAAAAACAAGCCGAACAAGCCCCAGTATTTTGTATTCAATTAAAGAACTACGTTTTAAAAACTATCGACGGCCACCTTTTCTAAGGATTAGTGGATTAGGGCTGAAGTCTAACGAGCTAAAACTGGATTGTAAAATAGGGTAATTGTCAACTTAACTCCAGTGCAGGTTTTTTTCATGTCACACGTCGTGTTAAGTTTCTTTCAATCTGAATTCCTATTAAAATGAACATGATAAATGTGAAAAAAAAAACTTTACCATAATGAACTTATCAGTATCTTGTTGGCCTGTCTTATTGAAAAAAGAGAGGCTTCTAACCAATAGTGCGGGAAGTCGGGCTATGGATGATGGCGACGATGAAAAAAGTAGAGCTATACAGGGTGAAAAAAAAGTAGAGCTATACAGGGTGAAAAAAAAGTAGAGCTATACAGGGTGAAAAAAAAGTAGAGCTATACAGGGTGAAAAAAAAGTAGAGCTATACAGGGTGAAAAAAAGTAGAGCTATACAGGGTGAAAAAAAAGTAGAGCTATACAGGGTGAAAAAAAGGTAGAGCTATACAGGGTGGAAAAAAAAGTAGAGCTATACAGGGTGAAAAAAAAATTATTCGTTTACAAAAAGATATAAAATGCATGTTTCAAAGGATGGGTGAAGTTTTATAACGTTTTTGTTCGATCGAACTAACAAGAATTGGAAAACATCGTTATATTTGAAGCATCGATCATCATTCAGATGTAAGAATAATAACATCTCGCGTGCAATCTTCGAAAAGATTGTCAGAGGTACACTTAATAGTACACTCACATAAATTTTACCAATTATATCTAAGTCCCATGTAAAAAGTAAGAAACTGTTATTTTTTTTTGATCCTGTATTAGGTAAACTGATATCATCAAACGAATACGTACCAACTGTCGGTTTGGTGCCGCTAGCAGCTAGGAGAAACAAAAAGTAACTAAACAGGATCGTCTGGAACAAAAGAGTAAACATTAAAAGCATTACAAAGAGCATTTATTAGTATCTGCAATGTTCTTTGGTCTGGCTTCCTTTGTGGAGCTTTCAGAATATTAATTGATATGAGGAAATGAAATGTCCATCTCGCATGGAAATCAATAGCTAGGTATTGTAGCGACCGTCGCAACTTAATTAATATTATATATATATGGATGCCTTAGTTAACTTAAAACTAAAAATTAACAAAGCCAAATATTGCCTAAGTTCTTAAAGTCACTAAATCCATTTTCTCTATGAGATAAGATCAATTAAAATGCAAAAATTGTTTTTCAAATAAATATGTATTTTATAAAAATTAAAAAAAAAAATGACACAAATAGTATATTTATTAGTTCAAAATTTATTTAAATTTATTTTAAAAATGCATTTTTTGCACTTCTAATGATCTCAAAACAATGAAAATGGATTTAGTGACTTTAAGAACTAAAGCAATATTTGGCTTTGTTAATTTTCCGTGATGTATGTACGGATAATATTTCTTTACTGGCCTCTCGGTTAACAAACAAGACAAAATACAAATGAAAAAAAATAAAAGAATAAGGTTTTTTTTAAGATCTAAGGTCTAAGCTGTCAATGTTTCGTTAGGTCAATGTTTGGATGCGCGATGAACAAAAGATAAGCGCCTAGCGTGTTTTGTCTACAGTCACGCCTTTCACAATATGTTACCACTGATTTGACATCACTGTCAAATGAAAGTGATGTTTACGTTAGTAGCAGTAAGACTCCTGTTGGAATGCTACCACTGGCAAGTCTTTCAAAATCAACTGGTTGTTTCTGATTAATGTAACATAATTTGTGGAAGGACTGTAATTGCCGATAATCTATGGAGTCCTCGTTAGAACCCAGAAAGACGCATTGCCAATTTTTATAATTTATACAAGGCGGATTTGACAACGACGCGAAAACAGTTACTACGCATTCAGTAAGTACCTACCTACATTATTCTATAAAAAAAACAGCGCATCATCTGCCTATCCTTTTCCCAAACTATCTTGGGGTCGGCTACCAGTCTAAACGGATGCTGAGTATCAGTATTTTACATGAAGCGACTGCCTATCTGACCTCCACAACCCAGTGACTGGGTAATACGATACCCCTTGGTAAGATTGAATGTCAGACTTTTGGTTTCTGACTACTCGTAACGACTGTCAAAGATCTACAAATGACAGCCGGGACCAACGACTTAACGTGCTTTCCGAGGCACGGAGGAAACTCGGTATGCAATTATGGTCACCCATCCAGGGACGAACCTCGGCGAATCACGGCTTAACCTTCAAGATCAACCGATGCGGCTCTTAATATTTAGCCACGAGCTCCTCATAAAAAAAAACAGCTGTTTCATACAAAAGTGCACCTACACGGTCAAAATGTATGGAAATCATATTTTTTTTTTTAATTGATTTTTGGAATGTCTATGTGGAGGGCCCGCGTTCAGAATGATGTACTGACCACGTGGTAACCGTTTTCACATAGGTGTACCTTCTACCAAGTATTATTATTCCTGAACTCAAAATGGCGAAGAAAAATATTGTGAGGAAACAGGCATTTTCAACATCCCAGCAGTGGGACATTACAGCCTGATTATACGGATGCTATGCTTATAAGCCGACACGCAAAGCTAACGCTGATATCAGACGCTTCACTCAAGTGAACCATTTACTAATTTCCGATTTATTTATGTTTAATTTCACGTTCACACGAAACTGACAAAATGACATAGAACTTAATAGTTATTTGCTCATTTAATTTCAGTGATTTTGATATTGATTTTGATTTTGAACCGTTCACAATATAACGAATCAATTGATTTTGTACTTTTGAGTTTTTTTGTTCAATCAATTGATTTTACATGGTTTTTATGTTTTTGGACAAACAAGTCGAATAAAATACATATTTAAATGACCAAAAAGATGAACAGTCTTATACTACCGTATGCGTATTAAAATAAATCAATACATAAATTAAAAAAAAACACAGCACTTTGAGCCAAACTTATCACACGAAAAGTTTCCCAATCATGATTCATGACTCATACAAACAAACAAAAAATTAAAAGCCACGCACGTATCTGCATATTGCAGCTACCAATGTAACCTGAACTCCCGACACCAAAGACTCCTCGACTTTTTAATCCGATAGTTTAATAGATGAAGGGGTCGTCGGGTCACGTTAGGATGGGGGGCAGCAACAGTCGTACACGCAACTTCCCTGGGGTGACTCACGTCGCATTGTGTCGTAAAGCGATCGTAATAAACTGGAAAGCTCCGATTTGTTAGAACCTTTTTAATGAACATGTATTAGTACAGTCAGGGAGAAAGTTTTCATGCATTTAGGTTTTTTACGTTATTTAAGACACACAATCCTGCACCATTTCTAAACAGTGGAATCCTGCTTGAAAATGTATAAGGTAAATTCAAAAGTAGGTACATTAAAAAAATATGTACTCTTACTAATTAATAGGTATTTGTACACAAAAAGCCAGACCCCAGGACTCTTATCCCCACTGAGCCACTGACAGTAGTCCCGTGCGGGAATCGAAGCCGCGACACTCACGCGCTGCAGAGCTAGAAATATCATCAGAACTGAGAATAAATTATTGAACCGTAAGAAAACTGCCACCAACTGCAACCGGCGCCGGCGGCGGCGGCGGCGGCGGCGCGCCGTGCGACTGTCTCGGCCGTTATTGGTTATTTGCTCAGCCCAGACCACTAATAATGTGTGCGAATAGGCAGATGCGCGTGCGTCTGTGGAGGTAGCTAATTAGTTAATTACTTAATACATAGGTTTTTTAGGGTTCCGTACCCAAAGGGTCAAACGGGACCCTATTACTGAGACTTCACTGTCCGTCCGTCCGTCTGTCACCAGGCTGTATCTCATGAACCGTGATAGTTAGCCAGTAGAAATTTTTACAGATTATGTATTTCTGTTGACGCTATAACAACAAATACTCAAAACAGAAAAAAAATATTTAAGGGGGGCTCCAAAACAAAAAAGTTTTCTTTTTCTCGTTTTTATAAATAATAGTACGGAACCCTTCGTGCGCGAGTCCGACTCGCACCTGGCCGGTTTTTTTTTGTATTGGTTCACCTACCCACCAACCTACCTTAAGCATAAAACCAGTGTGGACAATCGCACTGGTTTTATGCTTAATTAAGGTAACATGCAAACAGCAAAAATGTTTATACATCACTGCAACAATCACTTAAAGGTTAAGACCGTATGTATAATGAAGTTGTACAAGAAAATAAAAATTAAATTAAACTCATCTAGTTTTAAGTACTAGTATCTAAAGACATAAAATTTAAAACAAAGAATTGCTAAAACCATACTTAAATAAAATAAATAAAAATGTCATTCTCTAATAGTATTTCGTTGGTAAAGTATTAGGTAAATAATAATGAATGTTATAATACATGTATTACTATAAGTAAACATTATTTGACGAAGGGTGCTTACCTTTTATTTACTTTCTGGATCTATATCTCTTAGTGGTTCAGCTCAATATGATTCATGAATAATAAATACTGTAGATTGGTTCAAAACTACGCACAAGTATTAT
Organism: Cerastis rubricosa; assembly: GCA_949152445.1. NCBI lineage: Eukaryota > Metazoa > Arthropoda > Insecta > Lepidoptera > Noctuidae > Cerastis > Cerastis rubricosa. The sequence goes on from OX424523.1 coordinate 25,553,480, forward strand.
AATATAGAAATTATTATAGATAGATTTAGATTTATTTCAGTTCTTTGTCTTCTTTCTGACATTAGTTTATTTATATTATTTACATTTATAGTTGTCTCCAGCCTCTGTTCCGCCTCAAATCTCTCTGTCTCAAACACTGGACATTCTGTTAATATGTGTGCGATCGACTCCACTTGATCTGGCTCGCAGATGCACGCTGGGTTCTCCTTACACTTGAAGCGGTGCAAGTATTCGGAGAACCCACCGTGCCCCGTCAAGACTTGCGTGAGTATACCGGCTGGTTTAAGTTTCATCACAATCTTGTGGGCGTCGATCGCACTGGGAAAGAATATTTTCGTCGTGGAGGCTGTTTCGCCATTCTGGTACCTCCGGTTCCATTCGTCGAGCGACCCCATTCGGATCTGCCGCTTGACGTATGAAACCGGGCAGCGGTCATAGTCCGGCCTCTTCCTGGACCGGAGTGCTGCCTCCTGCGAGAGGTGGTCCGCTCGCTCGTTGCCCTCTAGACCAGCGTGAGCCTTTACCCAGAACAAAGACACATCTTTGCCCTGAGATAAAGCCACGGCAACGTTCTCTCTCGTCTCCACGGCCAAGGCGTGGAGGGAACCCTGATTTGTGACTGTTTGAAGTGCAGCCTTTGAGTCACTATAGATACCGAAGGTTCCCTCTTTGCGCTTGAGTATTTCGCGCGTGGCTACGCATATGGCCAGAAGTTCCGCCTGGTAGACCGTACGGAGGCAAGCTAAGTTTTGCGGACTTGATCTCGGCCTCACCGTCCCAAAAAGACAGTGCGGCTCCGACCTTGCCCTCAATCTTGCTGCCATTGGTGAATACCCTGACTGCTTGACGGTTGTGGGTCTCCACAAGCGTCTGGTCTTCCAGGCACACGAACTCCATGGCCGTATGTTTTGCCGGGTGCGGAGTCTCTGCAAATGCCACCACCCGCTCCACTTCTCTGCCCGCAAGCGCTGGCTGTGGTACCCCTCTCTTTGCCTCGTACAGAGCGGCTGCTTCCTGTATTCGGAGGTCGAGTGGGAGTATCCCAGCCAGCACCAGGGACGCGTTCAGCGAAACGGTGCGGTAGGATTTACAGAGCTTCTGCGCGAATCCTCGTTGAACCGTGTTCAGGCTTTTCTGCACTCCGATCTTTTTAACTGCCGGCGCCCAAGCGCTCGCCGCGTACATAATTACCGGCTCCACTGCTGCCGTGTAAATTATGCGGATGATCTCCGGGTTAAGGCCCCAGCTCACTTTGGCCGCGCGTGCCAGCTGTTTGTAAATATTAACAGCTTTTCTGCAGACGTTTGCGACGTGGGTGTTGAAGGTGAGCTTGTGGTCGACGGTGAGCCCCAGTATCTTGATTTCCTTAGACATGCCAATGTCTACCCCGCCCATGCTCAGGAGCGAGACATCGTAACGAAGCTTCCTGGTGATCACCATTGCACAAGTTTTATGCGGTGCAAACTTCAGCTTGTTACGAATGCCCCACACCCGGACATACTCGAGGGCGGCATTGGCCTGCCTCTGGACCTCCAACGCAGTGTCACCGTCGAAAATCATCACAACATCATCGGCGAACGCTTGACAGTGGACGCCTTGCTCCTCCAGTCCCTTCAGCAGAGGATCCAGGATCAGGTTCCATAGGATCGGACCGCCAATGGACCCTTGCACACACCCCTTGTTCGTCTCTCTACGGCATTCTGCGCCCGCGTACCTTACTCGCTTACACTCCTACCAGTCAAGTAGCTGTCTATCGACCTTCTGATATTCACCGGGCACTTTTCCTCAGCCAGTCTAGTCCTAATGGCCGGCCACCATGCGCTATCGAAGGCGCCCTCTATGTCCAGCGATACAACAGTGATCAGCTTCTCTTCACTTAGCTTTCCTTTGATATGTTGTATCATGGTGTAGAGGGCGTCCTCGGTGCTTTTCTGTGGCATGAAACCAAACTGGCGAGTACTGAGCCGCGGGATTAGGTGCCACTTCAGTCTTGCTACAAGAAGTTTTTCCAGCGTTTTACCCAGGACTGGCAGGAGGCCGATTGGTCTGTACGACTTAGGGGTAGTGTAGGATTCCTTACCGGGCTTGCGGAGGACTACCACCGTGGCCAGGCCCCAGGGAAGTGTCCCTGCTCCAGGCACTTGTTGGCCAGTGCAAGGAACGTCTCTGGGTCCCGAGATATGGCCTGGGCACAGATATCGGCTGTGAGACCGTCTGCCCCGGGTGCCTTCTTCGGGTTGAAACTTTCCACCGCGGTTTTCAGCTCCTGAAGTGTAAACGGTGGGTCATGTTGTTCATCATGCGCCCAATCGTTTACACGACTGGCCGCTTCACGTGTACGACGGTGGTCTTCGGTTTCACCCTCCTCTAGGTCTTCCGGGTAGAAGGTCTCAGCTAGCAGCAAAGCCGATTCCTGCGCACTCAGTGGCAATCCATCCTTCACCAACGGCAAGTCCTACTGTCTTTTTGCGGTCCGTCCTATGACCCTGTAAATCCCCTCCCACATTCCTTCCTTGTCCTGTCTTCCGCAGAACCCCTTCCATCCCTCTGTTTGCGCCCTAAGCGCAAGTGACTCGTAGTTCTTTTTTGCGTGCAGGTACTCGTCGATGACTTTTTGTCTTCGGACTTTTGCAGCGCATCGAATGCGGCGTCTTCGGGTGACCTCCGACATTAGCTCAGCGAGCTCTTTGGACCACCACGGTATGGTAAGTTGATTATTGTTACTGATTTTGGCCAAAGTTTCTTCACATGTTTCTGTAATTTTGTCTATGTATTTCTTAACATTGTGTTCCAAATCGATTTTATTATTAATTTTATTTATTTCTATTGAATTTAAATTTGCATCTGCGTTTAATTGGTCCAATTTCGAACGAAATTGGCTCCAATTCGCTTTTTTCGTATTATATTTCCTGGTTGTTCTATTGATATTGATTCCTTTAGCTTTTTTAAGGTTAATTTTGAAAACAATACCGTTGTGGTCCGAGCTCGTGAGTCCTTCCTCGACCCGCCAGTCCTCCACCAAGTCCAGCAGGTCCGTTGAACAAGCTGTTACGTCAACGAAGCTGCTGTACAGGGTGTTACCTCTGACAGTGTCGAAGGTCGGTGTGTTGCCGACGTTGAGTACCTGTAGGCACATGTGTTCCAGGGTTCCCGACATATCTTCGCCCTTGGTATCGGTTACCAGGCTGCCCCACCAGGTGCTCTTAGCGTTGGCGTCGCCGCCGATAAGAATCCTCGTGAGGCCTATTTCCTCGCGAATCCGCATGAGTTGCTCCAGGTATGGCTGTATGGGCTGGTCTGGTTCAAAGTAGAAGGAGACTACTGCGATTTCCCAGGCGCTAGTGCGGATCCTCACCACCACGATGTTATTGGTGGTGAGTTTCGGACACTGTGTCACGTCCAAGTCGTGATCAAAGACAACTATTGCCGCCTTCACAGTTCCACTTCCTTGTTCAGCACACTGGAAGACTCTCGCTCCTCGGTAGTCTCGCATCCTCTTAACCCCACCCACATACGGTTCCTGGAGCAATGCGAAGGCAACCCTCCGCTCACTAGCCACAATCATGAGTTCTTGGGTTGTAAGGTTCTTCCTTTGCAGATTCGCTTGGATTACCTGGTAGTTCTGACTGGCGCTCTGGTTCGTTTGAGGAACCCCGGACGAGTCATTCCCTGTTTCCGCAGGCTGGCCCTTAGCAATACGCCACCGACAGCCGTGCAATTGCATCCCACTTCACGCGGATTGGACACTCGCTGTCGAAGGCGTTGTGCTCGGTCCTGTCCAGTTTTGCGGAAACACAATTCCTACACTTGGGCGGTTCTGCGGCCAGCCTTGAGGGGCAGTCGACCCTGAGATGGGGATCACTGCAGTGTGTGCAGAGGTCGGCGGGTTCAGTGCACAGTTTTCGGCTATGGCCAAAGCGCAGGCAGCGAGTGCACTGGATCAGTGGCGACTGGTCCAGCACGTGCACCCGCTGCATGTCGATGTGCACTCGCCCAGCATAGGTCAGCCTCTGCCACACACAGGGAGACACCTGCAGGATGATGTGGCACATGAGGGGGTTCCTCGCCTTGCGACGGTACTTCACCCCCATCCTCATGTCATCCACAGGCACATCCCCGATCAGATGGCTGTTTTGACGCTTCAGTGCGTTGATGACCTCCTCATCCGAGTGGCACGAGAGGACGTCCTTGGCGATGATGAGAGGATCCTTATTCTTCACCTCTTCAACATTTAAATTTCCGGCCTTTTTGATCCTCTCTGCCACCCGAGTGAGCTCCTCCCTGGTCCTGAAGCCAACCACCACCTTCTGATCCCTCGCCTTCCGCAGCCTCTCCACCCTGGTGCCCTCGTTCTTTGCATCTACCGCCGTCCTGAGCTTCTCAAGAACCTCTTCCCCGGTGTCTTGGTCATTTACTGATGACATGACCATCGAGTGAAGAGGCTCCTGGACCTGCCGCTTCGGGACGGCGGCCATCTGCGCGAACGACGGGCCCTGGCCTGCGACAAAGCGAGGTGCCTGCTGTAGGTGCTCCGACAGAGCCCGTGTGTGCTGTTGGCATTCCTCCAGCGCATTTTTATGCTGCTGGAGGTAACTGCTGATATTAGGACTGTTGATCTTAAGTATCAGTCCCGTTTAGCAGACATTGATGTTTTTTTTTAAATATTATAAATATTTACAATCATGGTAATTACAAATCAAAACGCTTGCTTACGCAAGGTAAGCCGTTGTGTAAAGAAACGTTTCGTTTTATACTTATAGCTTTTCAAACTCGTGTTGTATAACGTTTGTAAGTCTTCTGGAAGTTTATTAAGAAAGGTAAGTAAGGTAACTAAGGTAGGTAAGGTAAGGTACCTGTTAAATATTCGTTACCCTCATTCCGTACACATTGTTGGCTTTTGGTAGAATGTATTTATTTTTAAATCTTAGAAAGTCAGGTATTGTTTATTCGGTTACCGGCTCGGGCCTATTGACTTCAGCAAGGGTGAAAAATTCAACTTTATTGAACACATTCATAACATAACAATATTTAAACCGTCGTCGTTGTTTTTAAATTTATTTGGGTGTAATGACTTTTAATATTCTTAATTGTAACTTATAAATATCTAATAAGTACGTATGGTAAGTTCTCCCATAGCTGCTGAGACCGTAGTTGATAACCGAATCTGCCAAGGTCATGTATAATATTCCTCGTTTTATAAGGCAATTTATACTTTAGAATGCTAAGTTTACCTATAATAGACCTCAGCTTGTTGCAAACGTATTCTTTGTGTGGACCCCAACAGAATCGGCTATCACCTATTAGACAGACAGATATATACATGTGTTTATCGACTACTTCCAGTAATGCGCATTTGCAAGTCCCTGATGAGCTATGCAGGCAAGAATGTTCATGTGCTGTACTGTCGGTATAGTGGTACATTTTGTTGTGTGATGAACGTATGTGAACAATTTTAGTTTTAGATGCGTTAATTACTAATCCTACGTCATGAGCCCATTTACACATTTGGTCGAAGTTAATTTGTAGGGATTTTTGAGCATCAGAGATGTTTTTATTAGCGACTAAAATACATGTGTCATCCGCAAACTGGTATACATACAGATCCCGATATTATAGCGTTTCTCATATCGTTAACATAAAGCGAACTCTGTTGGTCCTATAATTGATCCTTGGGCTCTTCCTTGCTAATAAAACCTTTGTACTAAGCTCATTTTCCATCTTTACAGTGGTGTATCTGTTTGTATGATATTTTATATTTATATTATATTATATTATATTTATTTATATTATATTTTATATTATATATTTTTTTAAATAATACTAATAGGGGTACTTGTATTCTATTTCGTGAAAAGTTGTCATAAAGTTTATCAAGACGGAGCTTATCGAACGCTTTGCTAAAATCTATAAAGAGTGTCAAAACATGTTTTTTAGGGTTCCGTACCCAAAGAGTCAAACGGGACCCTATTACTGAGACTTCGCTGTCCGTCCGTCCGTCCGTCCGTCTGTCACCAGGCTGTATCTCATGAACGGTGATAGTTAGCTAGTTGAAATTTCTTTTTGTTGAAGCTATAACAACAAATACTAAAAACAGAATAAAATAAATATTTAAGGGGGGCTCCCATACAAAAAAGTGATATTTTTGTTCGTTTTTATAAATAATGGCACGGAACCCTTCGTGCGCGAGTCCGACTCGCACTTGGCCGGTTTTTTTTTCATTTAGGTGTCTATTAAATTCATCGGTAAATTCTCGTAATAATTGTTAATAACTCATGCAGTCATAGTCATGTGAGTGTGTGGATTTTTTTGTGTGAGTGTGTGTGTGTTAGTGTGTTAAAGTTTTTAAATGACTAACCATGGAATTTCTTTCCTATTCTTCTTCACACGAAACTGCGAATGGGCAGTAAAATCAACTCTATTTATTTTCTTTGTTTTAAAGTGGTTATTGCAAAAGTGTCTTTTAATGGCCTTATTGAAATAAATGGTATTGCATTGATTTGACTTTCGTGTCTCAGGCGTGAGTGTGTTCACACGGTGACACACCAACCTATACATTTCCAGTATAAAATGGCCTCGCTTGTATAGATTTCCAGCACAAAGAGAGATCTGCTTATTGGAGAAACTGAATGCATTGCTCGACCTAAACAAAACAAAACCGGCAGTGCGAGACGTAAGTACTCATACGCACACAGGGTTCCGGAGCACCAAACAACATAATAAAAATATTTGAAGGTTCATTCAAATGTTGTATCAATTGTATTACGTTCAACCGCAAAACTAAATTTGTTTTTCATAGTATGTTAATGTTAAAGAAAGTTACCGCTGCAGTTCGATGAAAAAGTCTCATAACTCAAAAACTAAACATCAAATCTTATTCAAACCAATTTTCGTTGAAAGTTTTTTGTACGTTCTACAATACTATTTTTTTTCTGAATTACACATTTAACAAAAATAAAAAAGATTGAGGGGGGGGGGGGATTAAACCTTTTTTACTTTGTTTAAAAATCATAAAGCTGTTAACAATACATCTACCTAACAAGTTTTAACGGTTCCTAAATAGTTTCGGAATAAAGTGGCTGTGACATACGGACGGACAGATAGACAGACATGACGAGTCTCTATAAGGGTTCCGTTTTTTGCCGCTCGGGTACGGAACCCCAAAAATACCTTATTTTAAAAACTTCAATATCTTTGAGTTGTTTCAAAGATGTTGAAGTTTTTAAAATTAACCTAACTCTCCTGCTTGACCAGGTAAACTATTTTTTATTACACTGAATTTTGTTTTACAAGTCGAGCAGCTGGCTCCCCTTGTGTTCAAAATAATGTGAGGGAAAGATGAACAGTATGTCAGCTGTTACAAAAAGCACGCAACTGCTAATGAATGAAGTGGCTAATAGGGGATCGATCAAGGGCAGTGGTGGGCCAGTAGGGCAGTCAAATGGTGGTCCAGTGGCAACGTCCCCGACTTACGAGCAGTAAACCGTGGGTTCGAACCCAGGTAGCCGCATTACTTTCTGTAATTTATTTCATCACCGCTGCTCTCAAACCGGTGAAGGAAAACGTCGTGAGGAAACCGGCATGTCCTAGAACCAAAAATTCGTAGACATGTGACATCTACCAATTACCAACCCACGCTGGGCCCGTGTGGTGCATTACAGTCCATTCCCCCTCATAAACATGAGGCTTGTGTCCCAGCAGTGGTGCGGGAACATTATAGGCTGATTATGCTACGGGGGTCGGTCTTCTAAGCTAAACAATTCTTGCCAAGGTTGGTCCGTGGTTGGGTGATGCACTAGTAATACCGATACCCTCCCATCTCTAAATCTTTGACAGTCGTTACGGGTGGTCAGAAGCCGAAAAGTCTGGCAACCAGTCTTGCTAATCATCCGGAGTTGTGCATTAGTTATTTGTTCTAGTTTGTACACGTTCCATGTGTAGAAACTGAAACCATTTCCGTGCGTTCAAGATTTTGCCATACATATTGGAATACATTTTATCAGCCTTCAATCAACAACAACACAACAGCTCACAATATAAGACCTGTCGTTCTTGTAAACGTTCCTTTGTCTTACTATCGTATACAGCCTCCTTTCATACTTTAGAAAATGCGGAATTTCAGACTGATTTTGACATTAGTTTCAATTTGCACCAATTTTTGACACAACTGTTGCGCTCGCTTAAGGGGTATAATATGTTCTGTGCTGTTGTGTGTTGCGTATTTTGAAGAGTTTGATAAAATAAACGTATTTCTTGTAGGGCTTAATAAAGTGGCAGGATCGATGGGAAAACTGACCTCGAAGGAAACCTTTTTACTACCCACCGACCTACCTACCGACCTACCTACCTACCCTACCCTACTCTACCTACCTACCCTACCCTACCTACCTACCCTACCGCACCTACCCTCCCTACCCTATCTACCTATCCTACCCTACCTACCTACCTACCCTTCCTACCTACCTACCTACCCTACCTTTCACTCCTTATAAACCTTCCCGGGACTACGACAAACATTTCAAAACCAAAATCAGCCAAATCGGCGCAGCCGTTCTCGAGTTTTAACGAGACCCACGAACCACAATTGATCTAAACTAATATTATAAAGAGGAAAGATTTGATTGTTTGTTTGTTTGTTTGCATTGAATAGGCTCCGAAACTACTATACATATATCATCACGCTACGACTATATATATATCATCACGCTACGACCAATAGGAGTGGAGCAGCAATCAAAAATGTTGCGAAAACGGGGAAAATGTGACGCAAACGAAGTTGCGCCGGACAGCTAGTTTTTATATAAATAGATTGGACCCGGCTAGAAGTATAAGTCCGTCAAAGAACAGGTAAGGGAAGTAAACTTATCGACGAACAAGTAAAAGCTGCTTCCGCTCCGGTCATCGAGAATGACGTCAAACTGCATAATTATGAAAACTGATTAAGTATGCTCCTCTTGAAGGAGAGACTTTTCAGTAATAGTTTTGTGCTTCATTAGGTAAAAAAAGGCAAAGGCAATTTACGGGAATCAATCAATTGTATCACCTGAACTTGTGTTATAAAATCACTGAAATTTTCTGTTCAAATAATTTTGAGAAAAGTAAAATTGTATCCCAAATAATAGTTCCCTTCATCATCATCATTTCCAAAAGACGTCCACTGCTGGACTTAGGCATTTAGCTCCTGTAATACAGTATAATGGAGGACAGGAGTTAGGGAATTTCATAAAAATGTTTGTATAATTAATTAATGCCAATAAAGATTATTATTATTATTATAGGCCTCCCACAAGTGTCGCATTGGCATTTTGGGGGGTTTTGCCACAATGGCCACGCTTAGCAGTCGGGTTGGCGATCGCAGTACGGTTGTTACAAAAGCACAGAGAACGCTGCTGCCCATTCTCTGGCAAGTCCCTCAGTCGCCTCTTACGACACCCACGGGAAGATATGAGATGGTGCTATTCTTTACGTCCGACGCCATACAGAGATATGTTCCCCTTATAGTTCCCTTAATTATTATTATTTGTAGATAATCTTTGTGGTTAGTGTTGATTTTCGCAGTTCAATTATGAATTAAGTTTAATAAAAACACGGTACATTCAAATAATTTAGGTCATCACACTCAAAACCGCAAATATTCCGAATTTAAAAGTTTCAAAGTTAGAGTGAACTGGCTTCTTCTGGATAAGCTCGTACAACCATCGTCGACTTTGTCTCTGTCATCTCTGACTTAGACTAGAGTTAAGAGCAAACTCATAACAAATAAAAAAATACTATACTGAAATACTGAAGAGCTCATTAAATATAACCAATTACGCTAACAATTCACGCAAAATATTTAACTACCGTATATATCAATTTGGTTCCCGTTCAAGTGACTCGCGGAATGTAACCGACCGCAAGTGTACTACAAACATACCTATTTACGAAAATAAGTAAATTTAAAAAAAAAAAAAACAAAGTTTAAAAACATAAGTTACTATTACAATATTGAGGTAAACTCACCTTGAGATGCATCTTCTTTATTTTACTGGAATCGCCTTTTTTATATATTTGAGTGAAAATCGCGGAAGTTGATGGCTGTACGGCGTATGCGACTGATCGCAAACGAAGCTTTGCCCGAATGACGTTTGCAGCGGCCGTCCGCGTGCGTGTCGCGATAGGTAATGCAGGGCTCCGCGGCGGCCCAGGGCCAGGACGCGCGCACCCCTCAGCTCTCCTCACTTATACCTTACACGTGCTGCAATTTTCCTTTGTCCGGTTCCGTACAGTGCACAATGGTTTTAAGCTGGGGTGTTATGACTAAGGTATCGATTTCATTAAGCAATTTTTTGGATTGACATTTTATGGTAACGATATGAAAAATTAAAGAGATAGGACTGACTTATTTATTGTTACTTCAGATGAATAACTTCTAATCATCATTCTCCAGTACTTTTACCAATGTATTTGGGGTCAGCGCATCATGTCTTCTCTTCCATTTTTTTTAAATTATTTATTTATTTATTAAACAATTTTATTACAAACTTTCATTTAAAAACTATGCCCCACAAAACCGTTTTCACGGTATGTGTGTGGGAACGGAACAATATTTTAAAGATAATGTTAATGTAAATCTAAAAATATCTAATCTCATAATCTATTCTAAAAATATTAATAAGAAATTCATATAAGATTATTCTTATATAAATTTCCCCCAACAATCTGCAAACCACCTTCTTAAAAAATATGGTTTATAGACTTCTGAGAAAGAATAGTTTAAGCGATTTGGCAAACTTACTTTTCATTTTCTGACTTCTTATATCAGCAGGCAACATAGTTCTCAATTACTTGTCAACTCATCTTATACCTCTGTTCTTGACATATTCATTCTTATTCTTGACAAAGTCCGTCCAACGTTTTTTTTAATTAACTTCCTCTACTCTTAACACAGCATTCTGATGCATAGCAGGAGGATAACTTCAGAATAAAAATGCTTATTACGTTTTAAAATTTACTCATACATTCACATTTTTCACGTTTAAAAATAACGCTCTAAGAAAGCTAAAAAATCTTCTATTTTTTAATCCACTTAAAAAAAGAGGATGTAGGGCGTCTATTATTAAATATTTTTCATGTAGACTGATAGCATAGTAGATAAACTGATAACATTTTTTAAACTAATTTTGATGCGTGGAGCAAGCCGCGCGTTGATCGATCTGATGAACTTAGCTTAAATTTATGACCAGTAATCGGAGTAGGTAGATTTTTGGTACTTGTATCATAAATGCACACAGAAAGAATAACATGGATAAGCCATTTTTCCGGAAAGTAATTCCGGTATTACCGGATTCAATGAAATATTGTTAATGTTGGTAGTGGTAATATTACTACTCAATTCAAAATTTAAAGGAAGGTATTAAAACTAAATTAATTTACATATCTCTTGCTCTGTAAGTACACCCTTACACCCCTGAATGCCGGGGTGTATGACTATCATTACAGCATAGGTTTTGGAATTTGAAAAAAGAACTGTCATACTCATACTGCACGAAGAATATTTTTAAAAAGTTAATATTTTTTTTCTCGGTATCGATTAATTACTCGAATCGGAATCTAGACAATTTATTTTATAAAGATTTTATTTAAATATGGAACTATTTGTTTCCACATCGTATGTTAGATGGAATCGATTTAGAAAAATCAAACTGGCCAGCAAGATTTGACGCGCTTGCGTACGTGAAAAAAAAAAGGCAGTCTACTAGTAGGCGCGAAAGCATCGCGAAAATAATTAATTTTCTTGTATGAGTTCTTTTTCAAAAGTTTTAAACATGTCTAGTGACGAAGACATAGATCTAACGCCCGATTTTATTAAATAAAGGGCAAAAACAGTTGTCGAAAATATATTACCGCCGAACTCGAAAGAAAGATATGTAAAGGCATACGACGAATTTATGAAATGGCGGTCAAAAAAAAAGTGAAATCTCTTTCTGAAAGTATTTTTATATCATATTTTGATGAATTATCTAAGAGGCTACATCCTTCCAGTTTATGGTGCTTTTATTCCATGCTAAAATCTACAATGATGACAAAACATGACGTGAATTTGAAAGATTTTTCTAAACTTACTGCTTTCTTGAAAAGGCAGTCTGACGGCTTTAAAAGCAAGAAATTGAAGGTATTTACTGCAGAAGAAGTACAGAAATTCTTAAATGAAGCTCCGGATGAAATTTATTTAGCAATAAAGGTACCTACGTATTTACTTGCCCTTTTTAATAAGTTACCAAAATATTTCACAAAAATACTATGCGAATTTGGTGCCCTTAATACAACTTAAGTCTTTTTTACAGGTTGTTCTAATTTTTGTGATATCGGGAGCCTGCAGAACCGTGGAATTGACAAACTTGACAATAGAAAATGTAGAAAAACATAACAAATTACTACTCATAAAACTGCCTAACACGAAAACTAAAATTGACCGGTCATTTGTTGTGCATGAAGAATTTGCAAATTATGTTGAAAAATATCAAGCTCTTCGGCCTGAAAACGTGGATACAAATCGTTTTTTTCTTAATTACAGTAAAGGAAAATGCCACAGACAAGTAATAGGAAAAAACAAATTTACAGGCATGCCAAAGCAAATAGCCACATTATATAAAACTGAGTAACGTAGAGTTATACACCGGGCATTGCTTTCGCAGAACATCAGCGACTCTATTGGCTGATTCGGGAGCCAACCTCACTCTGTTAAAAAGGCACGGCGGCTGGAAGTCCAGCAAAGTGGCCGAAGGTTATATCGAAGATTCGATGGCAAACAAAAGCAAAATTACTTCTAAAATAACAGAAAATATAAACTTGAAATCACCACGTCAAAGCACATCATCTGAGCCATTTTTTAATGAAGAAAATAGTACCAGTCAACTGCCGCCATTTACGATGCAAGAACCTCAAGTCACTCAAACTCAAGTCTTATCATCACAAACTCATATTCAAACTATAAATATTCCTAAAAAGAACGTGACCATATCTCTTACAAATTGTAATAATTTTACTATTAATTTTAATTAAATACACATTTTTTTCTTCTTAATAAATGTTCATTGAAACCTGCTGTCTTGTTGTTTACTAACCTCACAATCGATATGTAAAGCAGAGTATTTATCTCGGGCGTAAGCATCAATTGCATACTCGGGTTAATTAGCGCCTTCGCTTCGCTCAGGCGCCAAAAACCTCGTATGCAATTGATGTCATACAGCCCTTGGTTAATAATCTACTATTATTTTTTATCTGTTGAATAATAAAACTATCGAATTCCGATCGAAGCATTAATAGTTATTTTTATTTTTAGCCTTTTTATGGCCACGTTTTTTATAAATTGTTGCACTTAAATTTCAATGAAATCAACCAATTCCCGAGGAATGTCCATATTAATATATACGTTTCGGATCAATGACCCCAATTCAATCTACCTACTCCGATCTATGTTTATAAGTTATAAATATCCCAGGTGGGTTATTTACGTTGGTGATAAAATATCTAATAAAAATGGCGCCTAAGTTTAGAAATCAAGTGTTTCTTACTTTGTAGGGGGGGATGTTTCGGTGGGTTGTCATCTTTCTTTAACCAGTGCTTAATAAATAATTAATTATGACGAGCTCATGGCTACATAATAACATCCACACGGGTGGATCTGAAGGGTTTTATTTTATTTTATTTTTTATTTTATTTATTAGGGACAAAAAACAGTTACAATGTTAATATTAAGTATTAGCATAATAGTAAAAAACGCATCACCCACCCTACTGTCGGAATTACACGAAATTTATAAGAAATAAGGAAACGGACGTATAAAGAGAGAGCGACAAAGAAAACAAAAATAAAAATAGACATGAAAGGTCACACAAACCTACCAACCCTGGACGGCGTTCCCCGTCCAAAGTTAGCTTATAGTCACGCAATCGAACCACTACATAACACAAATATTAGGAAGAAGCTGTAAGCAAGCAAGCGGTTAACCCGCGCTTGCCAAGATCAAAGGGATGGGTGACCAACTGACCATCGTTAGTGTCCCGGCTGTCATTTGTAGATATTGTAGCGAAAATAAAAATAAAAGTCGTCACTGCTACATGTTAAAACGTATAATTTTGCTGTTATAAAAAAGACTAATACAATTTTTTTATAAAAAAAAAATTTAAAAGGATCAAAAAAAGGAATTAAATAATGGACGACATGTAATATAATTTTATGTAAAGCAGCGAAATGGGTTGTTCAGAATTGTATAAAATCTGTAATTTTGAAAATTAAAACAAGGTGAGAAAGGGGTTGCAACGCCTACTCAGCCCTAGGCGCGATCAAAATGTATACGAGTTTAAATATTACACCGGAAAAAATACATTGCGCGACCTTTTGACACGAATAGGGTTTAAATAAATTAAATGATTGTACAACAAAAAAAAAGAGAAACTATACTATTGCTAAAGATTTAAAAAAAAGATTAAAACAAAATTTGTTCCCTGAAGGTCCGGATCCTCGCTCGAAATCGGATCTTCGCTGTTGCTCCGGGTCTCAGGCGGCAAGCCTCGGAGACAACCGCCAGTACGCGTCTCCCGACCCCTGGTCGGCCTTGAGTCGCGGCGCCGAAAGTATATGGGTCACTAGATCTTAGCTAGGATAAAAGTCCTAGAACCGATTCTGAGCGAATCGGTTCTTGGTGAAATCACTGATAACCGACTATACAGTACAGCACTACAAAATTTATCTTTCTTAGGTCCTTTTTTACTTTATCAATTAAATTACGAAACGGAATAATATGTCTGTTATTTCCAAAGATTTGTCGTCCATCTGAGAAAAAATTTTCCTCTGTCACATCCATGGAATCGTCATATTTTTAAATTTGAACCGAAGTAAGAAAAAGTAAATTGATTAGAAATGAGGTCGACTTACACGAACAGAATAGTTTTTATTCAGCCGAAAACAGCGTGATAATGCTGCAATACCCTCTTTCTAAGAAAAAAAGGACGTAAGTACGAGTGAGAAAGAAGAAAAAAACTGGATCAGGCAAAAACAAAAAAAACAGGCATCATATCTGAATCAAACGATATCGAAGTGCAACAAATACTGAATAAACACGGAGGCCACCATATCTAAACGTTATCCGCGCGAACTCGCGATATCTCAATTACATCTATGGAGAATATGAAAGAAAATAACGAACTCCTAAATCTAAATATATATTGTTCAGTTAGAGCCAAACTCTAACCTGCCACATCCTTACAATTAGTAAACTTTAGATCTAAGTAAAATTAACCTAACTTAACATAAGACTTAACTATTACCTATCAACTATAAGAAAAAACTTGGGAATCCCCAAAAATAAATAACGTGAACACGTAAAGTCCAACCTCTAGTTATAGAAACTAAGACAAGTTGAACAAAAAAAAAACTAAATTTAAGAAAGAAAACCTAAATTAATTAAGTCAAAGAAGAACTCAAGACAGAACTTAAATCAGAGAACTCAAGTCATAAAACTCAAGTTTAAATTCAAATTTAAAATTAAATGTTGAATGTCACGCCATCTGTGTTAAACTAAAAGAAACAAAATAACCTTAGAACACAAGTTGACATAACACAGAAATAAACAGATGTCACTATTAACAGATAATCTATGAAGTTTTTAATCTAATCGAAAAACTATGCAAAGAAATATTCCAAAGAGGAAAAAGGATTAGAAAGCAAATGTCAATGTCAAAATGGAACAAAGAGAATTTAATCCAATTTATTTTAAGATATCTTTGATATGATATTGTCCGGAGTGGACTGAATCACAATCCTGTAGCAAATAGGTGGTCCTTGAAATGACTCTTATTACACGGCACTTAATAAAACGTGGAGCAAGCTTCCCAGAGAAAAAATCACCTCCAGAAGACTTGGAAAAATTCCTTCTCCATACAGTATCACCAACATTTAGAGTGACAGCTGATCGATTAGAATTATATGCACGAGAGTTACGGAGAAAAGCTAAAGAAAGATTATCAGCAACCTTTGCATAAACTTCGCTGAGAGAGGATAGGTTTGAAGCATGACGAGCCCGACTGTCTGCCAAATTAGAGCTTCGAGTCTGACTATTTACATGACTGCTATCCATAAGGACCTCTCTACCAAGCATAAGAAAGTTAGGCGTAAAACCAGTAGCTAGATTAACACAAGAATTGAGGTAAAGCTTCACTTTAGGTAACATTTTAGCCCAACTTCTTTGGTTTTCACCAACCAAAATACCTAAACATGTTATAACGCTTTGGTTGTATCGCTCAACCGTATTTGCTTGGGGTGTATAATATGGCGTAAAAGTAGGTGATTGAATATGGAAAGATCTGAGAAAATTAAGGAATTGATTACTACGAAAAACTGTAGCGTTGTCACAAAGAATAGTACGCGGAACCCCAAAATTAAAGAAAATTTCAGACTCTAACGCTTTTATAACAGAAAGAGCGTCAATCCTTTTCAGAGGAACTAACCAAACATATTTGGAAAAAACATCTACCATAGAAAGGATATATTTATAACCATAATAAGCGCAGGGCAACGGACCAATTATATCGATAGAAATCATCTGTAAGGGCAAGGAAACCTCTTTAGGGTAACACATCTGACCGCGAGGTTGTGTGTTCGAAATTTTATAGGCTTTACAAACCTCACATTGACTTAACGTCGAAGTAACGTCACGGAACATATTTGGCCAGTAGAACAACTCCCTAAGCTTTAGATACGTTTTAGTAACACCGGGATGTATCGAAGGAAATCTATTGTGAATTTCCCAAATAGCGTCTGGAACCTTTTCAGCTGGTAACACCACACGCCATGGTTCAGAAGATAAAGGACTAGAAACAGGCATGCGTCTCATAAGGATACCGTTATTTATAGCGTATGCTGGGAACATTTGTGGCGTATCTCGAGCACCTATATATATCTTCTTATACCAACGGTCATTAGTATGTTCAGGACCCTGGTCAAATGACACAGGATTAGCATGGATCCTGGAAAGAACATCGGGGACTATATGTTGCGAACCTTTACGATGCACAATATCAAAAGTATATTGGGAGATAATAGTAGCCCAACGAGCTAAACGACCAGATGGGTTGTTAAGAGAGAGGAGCCACTTAAGAGCCATATGGTCTGTTATGACAGAAAACTTCATACCATCTAAATAACATCGAAAATGTTTAATTGAATCCAAAACTGACAAGAGTTCACGCTCTGTAGTACTATAATTGCGTTCAGTTTGAGAGAATAAACGCGAATAATAGGCGATTGGATGTTCCACATCGTCTATCTTCTGTGTCAGTACCGAACCAAGACCAACAGCTGACGCATCACACTGCAGGATGAATGGCTTCGAGAAATCAGGACATGCCATAACAGGCGTATCAATTAGCGCTTGTTTCAACTGAGTGAAAGCTTGATCGGCTGCATCGTTCCAACTTATTGGATCATTACCCTTTCTCTTACCGATAAGGGCAGTAAGCGGAGCAATTATAGAAGAAAACCCTTTAACGAAACGCCTATAATAGGAACACATACCAATGAAACCGCGTAATGACTTAGCTGAAGTAGGAGTAGGATAATCTTTAATAGCATCAAGTTTGCCGGGATCGGTTTGAAGACCCTTTTCATTAACAATATAACCCAAATATTTTAGTTCGCTTTTACAAAACTCGCATTTTTTTAAATTTATAGTTAAGCCTGCTTCTTTAAGTCGAGCAAGCACCTTCCTGAGCAGCGCCATATGACTAGAGAAATCTTTAGACACGATTATCAAGTCGTCGACGTACCCAAAAATACAGTCGTCGCTGGTAGAAGTAAACTCGAAATTCACGATCATATCAGTAAGGCGTTGCATCTCCGAAGCAGCGTTCGTTAGACCAAAAGGCATCCTAACAAACTCAAAGAGACCACGTTGTGGAACAATAAACGCTGTTTTCTCACAACTTTCTCTATCAGCGAGTGGAATTTGCCAGAAAGCACTTCTAAAATCCAATGAGCTAATATATCTAGCACCACGAAGGTTGTCGAGGATATCGTGAATACGGGGAAGAGGATATGAATCTCTGTCACACTATTCAGTTTTCTACTGTCGACACAAAACCGAACAGAACCATCTTTTTTTGTCACCATTACCACTGGACTAGCCCATGAAGAACGAGATGGACGAATAACACCCATACCTAACATTTTGTCAATCTCTTCATTGAGAATCTTCAACTTGACAGGGGATAAGGGATAATATCTTTGACGGATAGGGTAACCCGTAGTATTAATTTTATGGGACAACCAAGATGTTTTACCAAGACCAACTTTTTCCGAAGAGATAACTTCGTACTCTTTAATAACTTGTTGAAGACAAGACTCTTGATCCGGCGATAGGATGTTACGAGGATGAATATAACGGACCTCGCCGACAGAGGAAACTTGAGGGGAAGAGTGCTGAACAGAAGGGATAAACATATTACCATCAATATTTTTATTAAAAGCCTGACTAAAAATAGACGTCAAACCGAATTTATTCCAAAATTCGATACCTAAAATAACAGAAGATGACATCGAACTTGCAACTAAAAACTCATGATTAAAAGTTGTACCATTAAATTTAACTGGAAGGTACACAGAACCAAGAATATCAATCGGCGAATTATTAGCCGATATAACACGGGGACAAGCGTCTTTTGATGTCAAAGAAACACCAAGCTGCTGAATAAAATTATCGCTAACAAGCGACATCTGAGCACCAGAGTCGAGCAATGCTTTAACAACTCTACCACATAATAATACTTCTATAAACGGTCGGTTATCAAATGAATCTGAAGTAAACACTGGGGATACTGAAGGGAAAGAAGCGTATCGCCAGTGATCTATGCATTTTTTTGGATTACATTTAGGACATTCCCTGGTAATAAATCCAGGAGTGCGACACTTAAAACAAATCATGCCTGTAATCTCTGGGCAAGAACGGTAAGAATGACCAACTTTGTTACATTTTAAACAAAGCTGAGACTGACTACAACCAGGACAAATCCGAGGCTTACTAGATATTGGTTGATGGGAAGTTTTGTTCGGCCTAGGTTTTGGTGGGTTAAATACTTGAGAAGTCGACTGGTCGGCAACACAGTCGAGACTGGCTACCGCCTTTGGAGGTTTTAGAAAAGACTCGAAATGAGTAACGACTTCGATTAAATTATTGATGTCATGAAATTTTTGGATGGACAAGCAAGGAGTGTATTTTGGCAACATGTTGTGAGTGATGATCCACAACAACTCCGACTCTTCAATAGGCTTGCTCAGTTTAGAATTTAAGTAAGAAACCTCGATAATAAATTCTCTTATAAGCTGTTCCGGTTTCTGCTTGAGGTTACGGACCTCCTGGCTTGTCTTAAATTCAAAATCGGTCGTACCGAATGTCTGAAAAAAGGCATCTTTGATCTCATAGAAGGAAAGTCCAGGGCGACGGATCGACCTAAAATATTGAAGTGCGACACCTGACAAGACTTCATGAAATCGCTTAACTAAATAACCATCAGACAAATTGTCGGCCTCCCTGCACTCCTCTAAACACGTGAAAAATTCCCGTACGCAGGTCTTACCATCGAAAACAATCTTCCACTTAGTAAGAGAGAACTGCCTGGTAAATTGTAGGCATTCCTCAGATCTTATTGGAGAAGGAATGATACTCTGTGAAGAAGCGTGAGAAGGTCTTGGTGGAATAGGAGGAGGTGGTGGTCGCGAAATAATGGGACTAGCACGACGTGGAGTCTCAACAATAGGGAACCCCTCTTCTGACATGATGTAACTAGAATAGACCTAATAACGTATGAAAGAACAGACAAAAGGCGATTGAATCCTAGCGAAAAAATAGGCACGGCATGAACAGACGGATAAAAATAATCCAGCAACCAGCAGTCAGTAAACGCCAAGCTATTAAACAAAGATACAGGCTACATAACCGTTCATACTAAGCTTACCTTGAAAACCGACGCCTATAAATTCATACGTCACCATATATACTCTACGGGTTCTAACTACCGCTAGCTAAGGATATGGAATAAAAATCAGGAGACCTATCGTTATATTTGCTGCGATAAGTGGGTAAAATAAAAGACAGTTATGTGTTATATAGTTCACAAAATTATTTTTCCTTTAAAATAAATTACATTTAATGAAAAAATATATATATATGTCAAGGAAAAATGACAGCTTCACAGATCTGAACTGGTGGTAAAAATCCCAGAATACCTTTCTAGAATGAAAGAATATCCGTGTCCTGAAACAAATAAGCTTAAGAATCATTAGCTCCCGGAGGGAGTGACCATCCTCAATAAGGCAAAAAAGATTTTATGTAGAATCATTCCAATTTCAAAGTTATTAGGTAAAAACACTTACTTTAGTTGTTCGGGCGCCATTTTTGTAGCGAAAATAAAAATAAAAGTCTGTTATTTCCAAAGATTTGTCGTCCATCTGAGAAAAAATTTTCCTCTGTCACATCCATGGAATCGTCATATTTTTAAATTTGAACCGAAGTAAGAAAAAGTAAATTGATTAGAAATGAGGTCGACTTACACGAACAGAATAGTTTTTATTCAGCCGAAAACAGCGTGATAATGCTGCAATATGTATTTGACAGTCGTTACAGGTAGTCAGTGGCCCGAAAGTCTGACAACCAGTCTTACTTAAGGGGTACCTACAGTATTACCGGTTATGGAGGTCAGATAGGCAGTCGCTCCATGTAAAATACTGGTATCCAGCAGCATGCAGGCAGACTGGAAGCCTAGCCCCCAACATAGTCGGAGGATTTACCACACAGAGGTGTAATGTCTCCTATTATAGTACATTACTGCCGCGGTCTATAATGGCTACTTTGCTGGTCGCGCTGATTATGGCCGACAGCACAGCGTAGCGCAGCTCCAGGCCGTCACAGCGCGGTCAGCGTGCAGCACTTGATGGACGAGCTGAGATAAAGGCCGAAACCGTAGGTCGAGGCCTTTACAGCGAGGACAGCAAGGGCTGCAATGATGGCCAAGCTGAAAGGCCTAGAGCGTAGCTAGGCTAGCTCGAGGCAATCATAGCGTGACCAGCGAAGCAGTCATTGTGGGCCAAGGTTTGTATAGTGCTTTACTCAAAAATGCAAGTACCTAATCTAAATAAAACCAGCAAGTAATTAAATAAAAAATATATTAATTAACTAGAATTTTAATAAAAATGACAATTACGAAAAGAACAGTTACTAAAATTCAACACCGACTTTCCCGGTTTGATATTACTAATAATCTAACTTTTCATATGCAAGGTTATAGTTTTCCTTTGAGTTTCGCGGTATCAAATTTTCAACCACTAATTTAGCTTCATCTTTAATGTCTGGCGGTATTAAACACATTGAATCGGAATAATTTTCGCTTTGAGAGCTCATTTTTAGCACTAAAGCAACTTAGCACAAAAAGTCACTAAATAAAAACAAAATTTTCGCTGAACCACGCTTTCGTTAGTTCTGTGTTTTTTTTTGAGCAATTGTAGTTGGAACTATACAGCCTAATATGGAATAAAATCTTTTTATACCTATCTTTATAGATACAAACAGCAGTGTTTTAAATAAAATCTTTTTGGATTTGATTTTTTAAAACGTTGAAACGTCAAATTAGCGGCCGGCAAAACATTGCCGGCCTGTTAGAGCGGCCAGCGAAACTTTACCGGCCGCTCCTTGAAACATAACGGCAAGGTCGACTTTGCTCAAACAAGGTTGTCAAAATAATGACCACATTACATGCATTTTTGAGTAAAGTTAATAAAATGTATGCATTAGATCAAAAAGATTACTGGCTGAAAGTAAAAATCGGCTGAATAAAACTGACTTGGTGAAAAAAAAAACAAATGGCGCGCATTTTGTACCATTGTAAAACTTTGATACTTCTTATTTACCAAATAAAAAGGTAAAAAACCATGGAAATTGACAGCGAGAGCGATATGAATTCAACTCCAGAAAATATAAAACAGCTGCAAATGAAGTTGTTAAAAACCTTTAATAACTGCACTTTTAATAATTGTATGTTTGATGGGAAGATGAATTAAACTTTGTTTCATTAACTTTAACTCGTAGAAGATGGCAGGACGAGCTAGTCAAGACCAGCAAACAGTGGTCAACATTGGCCCTGGACCGAGACAATTGAAAGTCATGGGGAGCGGCCTTTGCCCAGCTGTGGGATGACACAGGCTAAGAGTATCAGTATCATTAACCTCGAGTTTTTATTTTGAGTAGGTACATTTTGTCAGGGTAGTTGAAAGAAAAGCAGATTACGCACCTCGGTAAAGTGAGTAATTAATGCACTCGTGATAATTTAGTGCCCTCGCATGCGCTCGGGCACCAACATAACACTCGTGCATTGATGACTCACTTTGCGCTCGATGCAACAATCTACTATTATTCATCAGGATGTACAAAGCGTCAGCAAAATTCGCTGGCTTCTGTTAGCCGGATTGAAAGTTTCTGCAGCCTGCCCTGGCGAACTCCCCTAACTTAGCAGCGCAACCGCTCTGGAAATAATAGATTGTTTGCGTAACCCTGGATTTCTAGGAAGCAATAACTCGTGTGTATCCGAGAACCACGACATTATGAATAATTGTGAAGATCACATTCAATAAGCTTTTATCGGATCCACCTACATTCAATTTACGGTGCATCATTAGATTGCAGTTCAGTTCCGAGAAACGGAAATTACATTATATATTATATACATTTCGTTTTATTTATATTACACATATACATTACTTACAAACTATAAATATATCTAAAATAATAATAAAATATGTAGAAGTGTCAAAATTACAGGGCGTCAAAAAATTCGTCTCTGGGAAAATGTGTTCTCGGGCCGATCCGTATCTGGGAAAGCCACTTTCTAGGCGTTCCGAATCAACCAGGGAGAAAGATAAAATCTTCCTGGTTAGCTTTTGAGTCTGTGGACAGAGAACAGGAACTTACACTAGAAATTTTGCTAACACCGAAGCCAAGAAAACGAATTAGTAGGGTGGCTTGCAGCCAACCTCGGTCGTGCAGGGCCACATTACGAATGGATGTTCAAAGTTCTTGTTTCGCCCAAAGAGGAGAAAACATTTATATATTTGTAATTCTGGAATGGAGCGGGAAGCATTCGCGTCGATTAATTTCTGGTTGCTAAAAGGATTGTTATGGAATGACATATAATAATTGATTGGATAACAATTAACAAGGAACTGTACATGTTTTTATGGAAACTTAAATTATGCAAGTCATGCTAATGATTTATCATCAGCCTATAATGTTCCCACTGCTGGGACACAGGCCTCCTCTCTATGAGAGGGAGTGGGCTGTAATCCACTACGCGGGCCCAGTGCGGGTTGGTAGATGTCACATGTCTTCGAATTTTTTAGTTCTAGGACATGCCGGTTTCCTCACGATGTTTTCCTTCACCGTTTTTGAGGGCAGCTGTGATGAAATAAATTACACAAAGTAATGCGCCTGCCTGGGTTGAACCCACGGCTTACTGCTGCTGGCTACCACCACCGGGCCACCGCTGCTCTCAAATCAATGAATGTTAAATGCTAATGAATGCAATGCTATGAATCATAAATTAAAATTTTAAAGATGTCTTCCGTGCCGTTACTCAAATGCCCTGGTCATCCATCCACGCCTTTTGACGTCGTTGATGGTGTAAATGAGCTAGCTTATTTTTTTTATTTTGTGTATAGATTATTTTTTATTTACCGTATGTTTGTGAATGTGTGGACGTTGTGGGTCTTGTAAATTCCTATTTTTTTTAATCATCTTCTACGTTTTGTAGTAAGCAACGACTTAGTGTCGGGCCTACGCTGTCCTCCTATATTTAATTAGGTACTAACGCTGTAACATTCAAATATTGAAAATCCAAATGATTTTAAAAGAGTAACCATGGAGTTCTTTGCCGGTTTTTCTCTTGTCGACGTTTTAATATGTCGCGCAAATGGGTATGAAGTTTTTTTAGCATATTTGTCCATACAAATGTGCTATACACACATAAAAAAAAAATAAAAAAAATTGCCACCCCTTTTGTCGTCTGTGTGGTGGAATTTCCAAAAACGTTTAAATACGTGTTTATCAATTCAATCAAGAAACATAAATAGTTCAAGCAGATTAGACTATTTTTTATACTTACTAATGTGTCCACCCCTTTTTCCCGTTTGGGATTGAATTTCCAAAAACGACGAAATACGTATTTATTTAATTTTGCTCAGAAACTTTAATATTTTATTTTATTCTTTCTTACTTAAAAAATGACGGATTTTGCACATAAACTTTCAACCCTTACAAACCATCGGGAAGATTCTAAGGAGTCAAAAAGAGAGAATAAAATAGCTTACATACGTCGTTACTTATTTCTAACTAGAAGCTTGTCCATGAAATTCCATGCCTCTAACATTAAAAATTACCGATTTCCATACAATCGTTCATCCCTTATTTTACCCCTTTAGGGGTGGAATTGAAAAAACACCCTTTTTTATTGGATACCTACTCTTCACAAAGAACACACCCTCCAAATGTCAGTTCTCTAGAACCAGCCGTTTTGGCAGTGCGTTGATATCTCAGTTAGTCAGGACTTTGAATTTTATATAGACTATGAATGGTTACAAACACGATTTAACATATTTTTGCTATATTTATATTTGCCTGCCTCGTTGGGCGCGGCCGCATTCGCGAGGTCTTGGGTCCAATCCCCAGGTCTTGAAAAGTATTATTGGGTTTTTGCATTAGGATTTTTTCAGTAACACCCACGGAGTGTGGATTTGTGCCTGGTTCGAGGGTCACCTACTAAAACATGGGATTTGTAC
Organism: Cerastis rubricosa; assembly: GCA_949152445.1. NCBI lineage: Eukaryota > Metazoa > Arthropoda > Insecta > Lepidoptera > Noctuidae > Cerastis > Cerastis rubricosa. The sequence continues at coordinate 25,578,335 of OX424523.1, forward strand.
ATAACTGGCGAAATGTAGGTGTAATAGGTAGGTAGGGACGTTGGGTACACTTTTAAATTAGAATTTTATTAGATAAATTTAACATTTTATTTAAACACACCTCGGTTTAAAACGCGATTTTATATTATATAAATTTATCAAATAAATCTTGAATCTAATGCACTTAGAGAACTTTTCCACATAAAAAAATGCATACAGTCAAAAGTATGTTTACTAAAATGTTGAAATATACTTTCAACATGACAAAAGCACTCGAATACCGCACTTAATAATGGGTCACAAAATTAAGTTTCCTTTATATTATTTTGGTATCCAAATTTATTCTTAGTTAGGCGTAGTAGGTACAAATTTGTGATACCTATGAGCTATCTTCATCACGCTCAATATTAGCATGAACTGGTGTCATGTGATATTTGAGGTGAAGTCAGGGGTGGTCCCCTCGTGGCTCCTGGTAATATCGCAAGTTCATTAAAACTCTTTTCATTGAATGTGCAATTACAATTAGAAATACTTGTAGGACTTGAAGCGTGCTGTAAGTGGATTCTTACGGGAGGGAGTGACATAGAAATGCACCAAGATTTTTATAATCATTTTCGTACTATCCGTTTTCGATTGGTTGTAAGCCATTCTAACGTAGTTTTAAGGCCATTGTTACCAACATGAGTATTTTATAAATATTTAATTAGTTATTATTTGAATTTTATTGAATGATGCAATACTAACCCAGTTTTGAAAAATCTACTAAAAAGTGTTCTAAAAATTATGGACAATTACTTAGTCTGAAATATTGTAAGCTTTTATATTTTTTTTAAGAATCTGACGACTTGCTTAATAGATGTTCTGCTATACAGACCATTTGATAGTTGGACATTTTGTTTGTTAGACCTTCTGATCTGAAGGGGATTTATTTTACACGTTTTTTTTAGTAGGAAGGCGTCTCGCGCTGATGCGGCTAGCTATTTAGCCTTTGAAACTGAAAATGCAGTTAGTACTACCACAGCCTATCCTGGACATAAACAAATCTAGCATAATGCTATGTCACAGCCGATGGCTATGCTTGGGTTACAATGCAAATACATTTCCAGGTATCCTTGTGATTCCGCATGTGTTACGAACTAAAGTCGATTTTAGCAGGAATAGACCAAAAACCTATTGTTGCATGTAACAGAATTCCTGTGTCTAACACGGACTGACCAGTTCCATTTGCAGTCTCTGGCGTATATCGCACTAGTATGCTTTCTAACTAATGATACGTCGGACTTGCATGCTTCGCTCCAGTGAACTTTCGAACTGGCGTACATCGAGATCCTGTACTTTAGAACTAACATACGTCGACATTCAGTAGCGGAGTCGCTCAAATGGCCATGCAGAACATACTAAAAGCTATGAATTGAATGAAAGCATTAAATTAAATACCCATTCAATTCAATGTCTCGAACGAATGTATCAAACGAACGAGGTTCCGAATAGATTTTCCAAGTACTTCAAAATTTGTGTGCTCTAATGTTGGCTTAAAATCATTTTCATAGAAATAGAATATAATAATGTAATAGAAAATTGGAAATACTTTTCATGAATAGGTACATGATTTCTAAGAATGTTTAAAGTTTCGAGAAATGAATAATGTAATTAAAAAAATGTATTTTAAAAATCACATTTTAAGGGAAGTTTATTTATGTTATATTTATTTGTGGTCCCGCTCTTTGCGGCTATCGCCACCCACTTGAGCTTTTGCCCTTCCGTTGTTTGCGCTGTCGCTACTACTACACACATAAGTACATACTTTTCATATGCGATATAACTTTGTCAATTTATTACTTGCCCTAGCGCGAATGCTATGGACATAGTTTTTTTTTAATCTTTGCAAAGCGAGTTTGTTTGTACCTTTGCATAGCCAGATTCTATATGAATCGTGGGTCGGAATATTCTTTCCAAGATCTAAAGTTATTTTCAACTTGTTGCGGATTTCTGTTTGTATACCTAAACATAGGTAATTAGGTAACCAAAATGAGTAAACCGTGCCGTTACCGTGCCTTTAATAAAGTAAAAGTTTTATTATGTCGTTTATTTTGTGTTAAGTAGGTATATATAATATCATTAAGTACTCCTTATTCCTGCTAGTCGGTGAATGTTGATTAAAACTACTCCTTTGGTACGCATTTGATCAAACGGAAACATCTAATATTATGTAGGTCATTGTGTACCTACACTTGCACAACATTACGAAATGAATGAACTCCAAAATCCGGACAATTAGGTATAGATTGGAAGGGGGAGTTTTAAAATGGATGTATATCAATGGGGTGCATTGTTATCACAGGGGTAAACGTATGAGTCACATTCACCTCACCTGGGTGAATCATGCTCATTAAGTTGAACGACTTTTGTTTCCAGAAAATTTGTACGAATTATTTTGACTTGCTTGTTAGCGCTGAATTGACGATGCCATTTGGTATTAGTGACTAGTTGCTGCCCCTGTCTTTAATCATAATCAAAATCATTTATTTCAAGTAGGCCAGTTACAGGCACTTTTGAATAGTCAAACAACAATAAATATTATGCTACAGTCCAAGTCACTAGACAAAATAACTGTGAAAGTACTGTTGTTGCCCATTCCAAAGCGTAGATGTCTATGGAGAAGAATGGGCAAGAAACTCCATGGACACTCTTTTAATTACATCATTCATGTTAAGATAGTAAATTATGTAATCGCGTTATGTTTAAAAAATATCCCACAGGTTTTTTTTTTAAATATCGTCTTTGACACTCATTATACTTGTTGCAAACATTGTACTGCATTTTTAGGAGTCGAGGCTAATAATATAGCAGCCGTTTGGGTCAAACGTGTGGGCAGTTGCTTTAACAGAAAATCTAAGATGCGTGGGGGTTCGTTAATCTTAGTTAAAAATTGTATTAAATTTAAGTTGCGGAACGATATTGTGGATCTATCGGTTGAGCATAATATTTAACTGTCTTGTGTTGAGCTGGATAAGCATATAATAGTGTGCGTTTACAGACCCCCAAATTATCAAAACTACTCCATATTTGAGTCAGTAATGGAAGATGCTTTAGCAAAACTTGCAACTGGTAATAAATCACTGGTTATCTGCGGTGACTATAATGTTAATATTTTAGACAAAAAATCAAATAGTAGTAGATTGTTAAATCTTTTTAAATCTTTTAATTTTCACTTATAAATTTAATACAATTTTTAACTAAGATTAACGAACCCCCACGCATCTTAGATTTTCTGTTAAAGCAACTGCCCACACTGTAATTTGCGTAATTAATTAGCATTTCATAGTCTTTTAACCAATGTTCAGTGAAACAAACAATTTCAAACTTTGTTTTTTCGAAAAATAATTCAATCTCTAGTTGCTTTGAAGAGAAACCCTGAATATTTTGATGAAATAATTGCATAGAATTCTGCTTAGCCCCTTTTTTACATTTAACTATTTGATAGCAAGAAGGTTGAACACTAATGTCACTGGTATCTTCTGTTGTCTTACAAACTAGTTTAAATGAGCATCCGGAGTGAGTCCCGACACTCCCGTGCCATCACCGGACAACAAGCTCCTATCACTAAAAGACCTTAATTGAGAATTTTCCATGGTGGCACATGGAACCTCCTCAGTAAAATAATTGTAAATAGAAAATAAATCTATATTAGTATGATTACTAATAGTCGCAGTGTTAATAATAGAACTAAACTTAGACATACTATTTATGTCTGTGTGAATATTATAAGCTAATAGCCTAGTTATTTTGTGTCTACATCCAATAGGTAGATACACATTACCCCGTGTCGACCTAAGTTTATCAATAAGCGTGTTAATATCAAGAAATAAAAGCTTGTCACTATAGTGACCTACTAAAAAATGCATATGGTTATTTAACATGTGAATAAAATTGTTTTTTCTATTACTTACATTTTCAACATATGGAAAAGCACACAATATGATTTTACTACAATTTAACTTTAACAACTCGGATACACAATCGGTTATGTCTTCCTTTCTGATATTAGAACTATTGCCAACACATATAGTAATGGTGGTACTAGGATTACATACATTATTTGTTACTGATGTCATGACCTGTTTGTAGGTTGACCCAGGCATACAATAATTTTTGGTACAAAAACTCAGGTTATTACTGATTAATTTACCTAGCCCTCTACCTATACTATCTGAAAACATAACTGAATGATAACAATCATGACTATTAGGTGATACAAAATTACCAATCTCAGGCTGTAATACTAGTGAATCAGGAAGTGAAATGTCAGGTATTATATCTTGGTTGATGATACAGCCCTGAGCACTCACGGCTTGGGACGGGTCCTCCGTTGCCTCAGGCCGGAGGGCATCAAGACTGGGTTCACTCTGACAAGTACAATGAGAGTTGCTGAGAGTCAGCAAGTCCACTTTGTCTACCAACTCATTGGTGGCAAGAATATGCTCCTTAATTTGGTTTTTAGAGCTTTCATACTTATTATATAAAGACTTTAATGACTTATTCAGGGTCTGTATTTCAGACTGCAAGCGCTGAGTGTCTATTTCATAAATATTTATACTATCCTCCAATTTAATTTGATAGTTATTTAATCTATTCACAAGAGAAACACGTTCTTTCCTTAATTGAATATTTTTGAATAGTGTTTCTGTTGTATCTTGTATTTATTACATTTTTTAATGATTTTATTCAATCTTGCATATTTCTTCAATTTATTTTTACTAGTCTTATGGCTGTTGTTATTTTTCAGTAAGGAGTCCTCTGTAAGGTCTATGGCAGAGTAGGGCAAAAACTAATTGTAAAACAACTAACAACTAACAATTAAATTGCCAAATTTAGTTGCAACTAACAACTAAAATAATTAATTGTAATTGTAACGTGTCGCAATTCACAATTAATTAATTGTGCTTGTAAAACTTAGCGATTACAATTAAATTAATTGTGCTTGTTAAAATTTGCAATTACAATTGATTAATTGTTAATTGTTTGATACACGTTTACAATTACAGTTAACAATTAATAAATGTAACTGAAAAATATAATTAAAAAAATGCAAGAGCATTCTCCATAATATTCTCAAAGATATGTAAAGCCTGGATTTAAGCCAGAACATTACGTAAAAATGTAGCACAGGTACCTAACTAGAATAATTCATCCCTACGCACAAGTCGAAGGGGGGATGCGGGGCGTGCAGTGTGCACGCTATGGACTCCTGCCATATTTACATTTATCAAATACGTAGTTAAATTAAATATTAATTGTTTAAAACAATTAATTTAAATGCAAATAAAATTTTAATTGCAGTTGAATTAATTGTAAACCACAATTAACAGATTTAATTGCAATTGATTTTAATTGCATTTCACAATTAAAAAATAATTTAATTAATTTAATTGCAATTAATTTAGTTGAAATAAAAATTGTAATTGTTTGCTTCTACAATTAAAAAATTAATTCAATTGTGCCCAACACTGGTCTATGGTAATAATGGAATGAGGGCTATGAATTGAATTCACTAATTCATTATACAAATGGTCAGTTTCTATAGCCCTAGTATGATCCTTTTCCTTTTTTGAATTTAAAAGTTTTACATTAGCTTGGATTAATTCATCCTCTAGGTCCCTAATTTTACATAAAGCCTCCTCATACAAGTTGCTACAATTGTTGAACCCATCCGTGACCACCCTTAGTTGATCCCGATAAACTTTCATCTAACCCTCTTAAAAAATTCACATACAAGGTTCTGGTTAGAAATAAATAAATACGTATATGAGCGTTTTTGAGAATCTACCCCGATTCTCAAAAACGCTCATTTACGTATTTATTTATTTCTAACCAGAACCTTGTGTGTGAATTTTTATGCTTCTAACTTTAAATACTACTTTAATACTGAATTCCATACAAACTTCCATCCCCTATTTAATTCCCTTGGGAATTGAAATTCGAAAAATCCTCCCTTATTCCTTGTCTACATTATAAAGGGAACCTCTGTGCAAAATTTCAGCTTTCTAGGTCCAAGGGTTTGGGCTGGGCGTTGATGAGTCAGTCAGTCAGGACTTCTCTTTTTATTTATATAGATAGATGATTTTTTATGCTTTTAACTTAAAAAAATTACCTGTTTCCATACAAACTTTCATCCCCTATTTAACTCCCTTAGGGGTTGAATTCCAAAAAATCCTTCTTTATTCCTTGTCTACATTATAAAAGGAACCTCTGTGCAAAATTTCAGCTTTCTAGGTCCAAGGGATTGGGCTGGGCGTTGATGAGTCAGTCAGACAGGACTTCTCTTTTTATTTATATAGGGGGTAGATTCTCAAAAACGCTCAAATATGTATTTATTTATTTCTAACCAGAACCTTGTATGTGATTGTTTATGCTTTTAACTTAAAAAAATTACCGGTTTCCATACAAACTTTCATCCCCTATTTAACTCCCTTAGGGGTTGAATTACAAAAAATCCTTCCTTATTCCTTGTCTACATTATCAAAGGAACCTCTGTGCAAAATTTCAGCTTTCTAGGTCCAAGGGTTTGGGCTGGGCGTTGATGAGTCAGTCAGTCAGGACTTCTCTTTTTATTTTTATAGATAACTATGATGGTGCAGCCGTCGTCTTTTTCTCATGTGCGTAATGCAACCACCGGGTTTGAAGCATGGAATAACTTAAAAACGGCCTACGAAGACCGAGGGCTCTGTAGACGTCTTGGACTTTTACGCACATTATTTGGATTGAAGTTTGAACAATGATATGGAAGCGTATCTCTTGAAGATCACGGAGTTGGATCAGCAATTAAGAGACATAAACGCTCCATTAGACGATGATTTTTTGTCAGTATTAATGTTAAGCGGTTTACCACCAGATTACGATCCGCTCATTATGGCATTAGAAAATTCTAACATTAAATTGTGCAGCGAAACAGTGAGAAGTAAGTTATTACAAGAAAATTTACGCAGAGACTTTGACAAGGAATATGGAATGAGTCAAAAATGTGATTCTTGATGAATGAGATTCTTGGTATGTTGATTCCGGCGCGACCTGTCACATGACGAACATCAAAAATATATTACAAAATTATGTTGAGGAGGCTCCGCGGTTGGTGACAGTAGCCAACGACCATATTAAGATGCATAGTGAGGGCCATGGTGAAGTGGAATTGTTGTTGAAAAGGCACACTCAAACTACGAAACTAACTGAAGTTATTTACGTGCCGGGATTGACAACAAACCTTGTTTCCGTTGGAAAAATGGCGTCAAAGGGACTTGAGGTGCATTTTGACACACTGAAGTGTAACATTTATTTTGGCAAAAGTATTGTTGCGAGTGCTACGAAGGTCAATGGAGTCTACGAATTGGACATAGCGAGTGTACAATCAACCAATAAACGGGTGCTGGCTGCGGCTTGTCAATCAGCGGTTTTGGTTGAGCCAGAGGTATAGCTTAACAATTAACAGAAGCTGTGAATTTGTGTGAGGCAAATCCATCACAGGACATATGGCATCGCAGACTCGGAGACTTGAACAGGCGAAGCATGTATTTACTGAAGCAAGGTATGGCTAGTGGAATTCATTACACTGACAGTAAATATTATCCCTGTGTAGCTTGTATTGAGGGAAAGCACAGTATTACCATTCCCAAAGAAATCTTATACTAGAGCCACAGAAAAATTAGGTCCCATACATTCAGACCTGTGTGGACCTATGTCGGTCTCCTCGTTTAGTGGTGCTAGATATTTATTAACTTTTATAGATGATTTTACAAGGATGACTTTTGGTTACTTTATTAAAACCAAAGATGAAGTATTGCCTGTATTTAAGATTTTCAAGAAATTGGTGGAAAATCAAACTAACTTAAAAATAAAAATGCTGAGAACAGACAATGGTCGTGAATATGTTAATAAACAGTTCCAGATATATCTACAGGAGCATGGCATCGAGCACCAGACAACTGTGCCATACTCTCCACAGCAAAATGGTGTGGCAGAGCGGGCCAATCGCACAATTATGGAGTCAGGACGATGCATGCTGCAGGATGCTGAATTGGACCGGAGGTTTTGGGCGGAGACATGAACACAGCAATATTTATTAAGAACAAGTCACCAAGCAAGGCAGTAAGAGGTACTACACCAGAAGAAAAATGGTCTGGTAATAAAGTCAATTTATCTAATTTAAGAATATTTGGCTGTGCTGCCTATTCAATGATCCCCAAAGAAAAACGCAAGAAGTTAGATGCCAAAAGTAAACTATATATCTTTGTGGGATATTGTAGTGAAACGAAGGGTTATAGGTAGATTGATCGATCCAGAAAATCCTTCCAAAAGTATCAAATCTAGAGAAGTCAAATTTATTGAGGAGAAATAGTATAAAGATTGGAAAATAAATCAGCAAAATGGTACTACTGATTGTCAGATCAATCTCACTGAAAATGAAACGGATGATTCGAATCCAGACATAACTACAGATGAAGAATCAAGTGATTATGAAGAAATTGTAAGTTCTGTGGTTGCCATGACAGCAGTAGGTCAAAATGATGAACCAAAGAACAAAGCTTGGAGCTTAACATTGCTGCCAGCAGGGAAGAAAGCTGTGAAATGTAAAAACAATTGTTAGACGACGTGCCCTTAAATGATCTCCAAAACATGTCGCTCCTCCAAAATGATGGTTGCCCAGCACACTATGCTCGCCCTGTGCGAGAATATTTAAATCAAGAGTATCCAGGGTGTTGGATCGGGCGACTTGGTCCTATCTTATGGCCACCTCGTTCACCCGATTTGAACCCCCTGGACTTCTTCTATTGGGGTTGTCTCAAAGTCAGGGTCTACTCAAAACCCATTGCGACATTGGACGAGCTTCGTCGAAATATCAGTCAGGCTGCGAATCACTATGCAAGACAAACAAAACGGTCATTTTTAAGGCGACGTCGTGCATGTATTATTGCTGATGGCAAACAATTTGAACATTTGCTATAATGTTATAAATAAATTACACGAGAAATTGTTTGTACCATTTGTTAAAATATTAAACATTTTCCAAGAACTTATTAGTAACTTTTTATTACCTGACCGTCATTTGGCCCCCTGTTTAGAAATAATAGGCATATGTTTTTTTTAAACTTGTTTGCCTAGATTATTATACCATTTTGGAATCTTGATTAGTTGCGTCAATTTATAAAAAAAAAACTTGCCATAATAGTGTTCATACTTTTTTTACACCACAATGAGTTAAAGTTGATTAAAAGTAAAAATCATCAAAAAGTTTAGGGAATAAATTAAGTTTCATTAATTTAAACCAGAGATAATCTGTTTTTTTTTTTAAGAATTGTGGTAGATAGCAGTGCTATCCAGGATGCCTATAAAAAAAAAAATAACAAATATTTCAAAAAATGTGGTCATGGTAGTGAAAAATATCATAAAAGGTCACAACTTTTTAAGAATTTCTTTTTTACTTTATAATTTCAAAAAAACGTTGAGATATATATTTTTGTCATTTTTCATACTCGGAAAGTAGTGTTTATTGGATCCGAGTAGCGGGTGGAAGATGCTACTTCCCACCTTTGGGCGGGAAAAACTCATAGTAATTGCTTCCCTCCCTAGGGTAGGAATAAATTTTAAAAATAGAACTAAATTTGGGTAAGCAGCTGTAAAAAAATCTAACATAATTAAGAGAAAAATGCTGCGGTCTTGTGAGTGTATAAACGGCACGTGTGAATAAAAAAAAACTAAGCGCGTTCGCCCGCGGCAGTGAGGCGGTGTGTTCCATAGTTAAAATTTTAAATGGACTATATATTTTGGCGGGATACTAACTCTGTAAGCTGTATCGAAATCTCGGATTAAGACTAATATCTTATTAAAGTGATTCTGAAATGTTGACCCCAGATTTTGTTAAAGACGAGGCGAATACAGTTATCAAAAATCTTTTGCCAGAAATTTCTAAGGAAAGATAATAATAAATAAATATTATAAAGAGGAAAGCTTTGATTGTTTGTTTGTTTGCATTGAATAGGCTCCGAAAAAATCTTTCAGTGTTAGATAGCCCATTTATCGAGGAAGGCTATAGGCTATGTATCATCACGCTACGACCAATAGGAGTGGAGCAGCAATGAAAAATGTTGCGAAAACCGGGAAAATGTGATGAAAACGAAATTGCGCCGGACAGCTAGTAATACATATTTACAAAACACTACTATTTTTTACTTTCCTTATATTCGAAATGAAAAGTAGAGTGCTTAACACGGGTGAAAGACATCAATTCCTACTCGGACTATGGCCGCCTTCGCTGCGCTCGGGCGTCTAAATACCTCGTATGGGAATTGATTCCTTTCGACCCTCGTATAACAATCTACTATTTCTTTTTTCCCCGAATAGTCATGGGCAGGTCTATCCTCCGGTGCTGGCTTATCGTTGAATTTTGGGACATTTTGTATATAGGTAATACTGCCTTGACATTTGTATTTGTAACTACAACCGTTTAGTTGGTAGAGGAGGGGGGGGGGGGACACTTGACCAAGCTTGATAAGTCACGAACGGTTTACTTAATCAAAAAACGGTCTACCCAAACCCCTAATATTTTTGAAAGACCTATCCAATGATTTCCCACACTAAGATAAGGAAGAAAAAAAAATATCATCCCCACTTTACATGTAGGGGAGGTACCCTAAATAATTGTTTTTTTTTCATCATTAACGTGTATACTCATGCCAAATTACAACTTTCTAGTACCAATAGTTTTTGAGCTAAACCGCGGACAGACATACAGACAGACAGACGGACATAGCGAAACTATAAGGGTTCCTCGTTGACTACGAAACCCTAAAAATCAGGCTTTAGAAACTGCTTGCTATTTTTGTCGCTCGGCTCTCGGACTCGGATAAGTACTTAAAATGATTCAGGATTTTGGATGCCAGAACGCGTTGCCAATTAATTGGCTAGGCTTTTCGAAATGAAGCTGATAATTACGAAGCTTTGAAGTTGAGCGAAAAGTTATTTGTATAGTTCTGATGTGAAATGTAAGGTTGTTCTTTTCGTTATCGTGTGGTTAGCGCCCAACGTGGTATCAGAGTTTTCATGGCTCTCTGTCTTGCCTTACTTCTTTTGTAAAGCTACTATAAAGTTCGGTGTTTAGATCCATTTGGGCTTAACAAGATTAGTACCGTGAGTTGCCGTTACGGCTTCAGTACCATTACCCGACGCCGAAATAATAATCCCACAGTAGGACAAACGCCTCTCATCACAGAACAGGAATAAGCATTGAACACTACGCTTCCTCAAGGGGATTAGGGATTTCAGGCTTGTATTTAAAGCAAACCGAAAACGAAATAAATAACTACATAAAACGAACTGTGATTTACGTTTCTTATAAAACTATATTTAAGTTATAATAAGATACCACATCAAAAAAGAATATTATAAGAGTATATAATATTTTGGCTACCATTACCCCGGTGGATCTCATTACCCCTTATTCTGGGCCTCCTTAATGGGCACTGGTAAACAATGTTATTTTTTTTCTAAATTTCTATATTTTGAGGATAAATCGATAGACTGATATTCATCACTTCAGCCCACAAGACGTCCACTGCTGGACACAGGCTTCCCACAAGTGTCCCATTGACATTTTGGGGGGTTTTGCCATAATTGCCACGCTTGGCAGGCGGGTTGGCGATCGCAGTACGGTTGTTACAAAAGCACAGGGAACGCTGCTGCCCATTCTCTGGCAAGTCCCTTACTCGCCTCTTACGACACCCACGGGAAGATATGGGATGGTGCTATTCTTTACGTCCGACACCATACAGAGCTGACATTAGTTGTAGTACCTACTGAATGACTGATATTAGTTATATTAAAATAAAAATAAAAAACTGAATTAAAAAAACTTAAGGGGTGTCAAGGAACACCCGGATGGAACGAAGTTCCTTTTAACTGCCTTGCTTTCTATGAGAGAGAGAGACAGACAGAGAAACACGCACACGCCGCACAGCTTACAACTATAGCAATTGTCCCTGTCATTGTCCTTGTCCCTGTCCTTGTACGCCGCACGGCTTACAACAATAGCAAAAAGTGTCGTTACAACTTTTTTGGGCTTAAATGGAATAAACTTTGGTGGGACCTCCACTTCTCGTACGTAATTATAAACTAGTTTATTTACGCCGACTGTACTTAATGGAACTAATGGGATAAGGTGAAAAAGTATTCTAGTTCCATGGAACTACTGGGGGAAAAAATCCCAGTAGTCCCATAATGGAACTAGAGAATGGAACTACTGGGATACGGCCAATTTTTTTCGTCTAGCCCCCTACCGCAACGCGCGATAAGGAACTTCGTTCCAAAAGGGATTATTGTTAAAAGTTATTGGGGGTTTTGCTAAAGTGGCGTCAGTTCCCTCGTGTTCCCCTAACATTTTACTCGACCTGGGAATGCAATTGAGGAGCTCGTTCTCAGCAGTCACACTTGCGACCACTAGACCAACGAGGCAGTGTATGGGATGGAAACGTATTAACCACCTAACACGTTATTACAACTCGTCGACGTTTCCGATCGCAGTTAGCTGCAATCATCGACCAATGATGGAACTGTCGGCGAAGGCAGCGAGGAAAGTACGACCTGACCAATTCTTTGTCTATAGTCACCCCTTTGTAAAATTTTAGTAGGTAACTGTAACTACTCGTATTTAGAAAATAAATTCAACGTTTCATCAACTGGCCCGGCGCGGCGAGCGGTGAGACATTGGGAAATTACTACTTTATTACTAGCCTGTGTTACCCCTGAATCTAGGTGACTCACGATCTCCGATCGGTGGAAAATTTTAATATATTCCTAGCCGATTGAGGTAGAACAGTGGGTAACACATGTAACAAACTTGCTTATTAATTCCTTCATGATGAATAGAAAAGAAGCCAATTTGTACATTAAAAAAGTTAAAAAGGGAAAATGAATATATTATTGATATGTGAATACAATTAATTATTTGAAAAAAAAAATCACTTAGTACATTGCTTAACACCCACACTTAACGTCTCTAAAGGCAAACTTGATAGCAGAGGATGACGATTCATGAACGCAGGATAGTTCCCGATGAACAGCAGCTACAGACAGGAATACAATTCCCGTAGATTCAGTAGTAGATACAAGGCAGCGTCCGAAATAGTATTAAATGTCCCAGGAGCCCGTAGTGAGATCTCCTGGGCAGTGACCAAGTCCGTCAATTAAAAATAAAAGTAAATGACAACTGACAAGTTTGATGTAAAAAATGTCACAACAAAATATTTATAAAAAGGAAACGATTGATAAAATGCTAATGAAAAACCAATAAAAGTATGAATATGGATGATAAGTGTGAGTATAAAGTGTCTGTAGTAAGCCAATACTATATTTCCCCAACGACCCCGAGAAAATTTTTGGCATAGAACAAAAATTTTGGTAAGGTTAAAGTATTACAACATTCACAAAACTTTCATAACTCATTCAAACACACCGACGTCTTACGAAGTTAGGTCAGGTAGGATTCACATTCAATGATCACTACTCGACCTGATAAATCAATAACAATAGGCTTATTTTTGGAGTTGATATACACTCGCGTCTAAAACCCACAATAAGATAAAAAAATAAAAATAAGGGATCCACCCCAATCAACTTTCAGAGTTGAAGATTAGCGAAGGCTTATTTTAAGTAAGTCGCTAACCGCTTCAGTCATTAGAGTTGAAGATTTTAAAAAAATATACCAACTTGTACTACAGATAGTATAATAGAAGGTACCTTGAAGGTAACTTGTACCTAAAAGCATTTCATAAAGTTATCTGATAAAAACAGATATAGAGGATAAAAAATAATCTTTTATTGGCAAGAACCAATGAAAGAATATATATAGGAAATAAAAACTACAGAGTTTAAATAGACCGAATAGAACTCTACATTTAGAAGAAGGGAAGAGGATAGAGATGAGTCATGAGTAAGTATACGAATAGTAAATTTACTTACATAAATATATACATTAAATTTTAAAATCCTTAATATGCCATTTGGCTTGGTTGCCATTAGGATCCTCTAGTATATAGACCAAAGGGGATAGTTTTTGTAACACAGTGGACTTCACATATTTCGGCGCTAGTTTTGCGCTGAAATAAGTCCCAGCCTGGCTATTTACATAATTTCTTCGCCAGACTGTATCTCCTACGTTATATTCTTTATATTTTTATGACTTTCGTTGTATCGAGAAGAGTTACGAGCATGAGCAATATGAAGGGCTGTCGAACTTTATCGAAAGTTGCAGACAATAAACCTATGTTAGTAGCATAGATGTCCCTAGGTAGAAAAACGATTTCATCAATATTATTAGTTGGCGTATAAAGTGAGCCCGAAGTAACTGTTTCTCGTCCAAAGTGTAAAAAATTAGGAGAGAAACCAGTAGTAACATTAGTTGTGCTGTTCATAGCGTATTGGACTTTAGGAAGGTGGGTGTCCCAAGATCTATGGTCATCACCAACCAAAGATGACAAGGCTGTGATTATAGTACGGTTGTATCTTTCAGTCGGATTAACTTGAGGGCAATAGTGAGGAGAGAAAAATATGTATGGTATGTTATATCTGCCCAGAAAGTTACGAAATTCATGGGATTGGAATTGAGATCCGTTATCCATGATAATGGTCTGAGGTACTCCAAGAACTAGAAAAACAAAAAAAAATCTAAGTTAAAAATGATGTTAGCACTAGTAGCCCGTCAGGGAATATTTAGTAAAACAAGAATTAATCACTAGAATAAATTGATTTATACGTCTAGTTAAAGGTAGAGGACCCATTAGATCCAAAGAAATTGTTTGAAAAGGCCTGGAACAAATTTTTGGTCTGCCCATAAGGCCAAAAGGAGAGTGATTTGCGTGTTTGTAAGTTAAGCAATTATCACAGATAGAAATTATTTTAGCGATATCTTTAAACATAGCTGGCCAGTAAAAGTGATAACTTTTTATAAGTTTTAAAGATCCCTAAATGAGGCTGATATGGAGAACCATGTTTATCTTTGACAAGGGTTTCTCGGATATTAGGATGAGGAACTTCTTTCCACGTGAAATCTTCAGTTAACGCGTAGGGCGATTGAGTATAGCGGAATAATTTATTTTCGAGAATAGTATAATTAGGATATTGGTCAGGGTTGTTACGACATTCCAAAAGTAGTTTGTTGTAGTGTTCCAATGCTGGAGATATATGTTGGGGAGCGAGTGAGACAGGATTAACGCCAAGTGGACATGATACTGTATAATATACTTAAATAAATAGATTTACGTACCATTATCACGCCTGTCACCCCCGAAGAGTTTGGCAGCGAAGAGGTGTACTCAGAAGGACACTGACGTTTTAGTCCCATGCAGTACGGAGCCAGTTTAATGCCATCAACCGGGATCAAATCCAAACTCCGTGGCGGCTACTGAGAAATGTCTGATGGTAAACCGACACGGGAATCGAACCCAGGAAGAACTCATGCTCGAGGCAGTCGCTCAATATTCTCTACGAAGAGCCAGTAAACGGCTAAGGAATGGGTCTAAAATAAAATACCAGTGTTACCACAAACTGTTTATTTAATAAATTATATGATATAAATAATTCTGACATGCGTGTCTGCCACGCGAGTTCCGTCTTCTTACATTACGGTTCTACGGAACCCTAAGAAGCTTTTACAAGGCAACCAAATTGCAATGCCTAGGATATAAAATTACGGGCAATTTATTGCCTATACCTACATACAAATAAATTAAAAGCCGGTCGTGATTGGAGTTACTAGGAAACTAATAGATAATGTCAGGTGGAATCGGCCAATGATTTTATCAAATTTTTCGACGAGGTTAAGTTTCGCGTTAATGAACGTACTTTACAACCCTTTTAGATTATTTAATCACATATTTTAATGAAATATTCATTCAATGGGATTTAATGATCATCAGTGGTTTGTTAACATAAACAGGGTTGAAGGTACACCGACGTTAAACCGCGTGCCACGTACTCAGTACATCATTATGAATCCAGGTCGAAATTTTTCATCAGTAATTTAAAAAAAAAAACAATTGCTCCATACTTTTTGATCACATGCCTGCATATTGGGTACAGTTTTGTGGGAAAAAAAGCTGTTTTTTTATTTAATGCCGGTAAAAATCTATGTGGGGGTTTCAGATTGATGTACGAGTACGTAGTAAGCGTTTTCGCATCGGTGTCACTACCACTGTTTATAGTAAAAAAACATCTCCACAATAACAGACCAACGTATGGCCGTATAAATCCTAAAATAAATTGAAGAACCAGAACCTTACGCTATCTATACTTACGCCATCTATACATAGGTACCTACATAGATAGCTGACGCTACATCATTGCAGTTTATGAAAAATACCTAGGTACATCAAAGTAAGGTTTAATATAGGAAAAGGAAATGTTTAAATGCCTACTGCACGATTTTAATAAAGTAATAAAATGCTTAATATTGCAGGACTTTAATAAAGTGCAAGCCTTTGTTAAGTTCCTGTAATATTAAACCGTTAAGTACGTGCAATAGCAACGATAGTTGCTTTCTTGTATCACAGACTCTTGCACACGTATTTTTCATTTTTATGTTTTACTCGCCCCGACTAGTTACGGACTCAAACCGTCATAAAATTCAATATGAGGCTGACCACGATCGAGATCAAAAAAGTGAAATATCAAAACACAAATGAAATTTATTACAAGAAAGTATCAAATTCTCTCCTGATGTAGGTAGTAGTAAGTACAACGATGACTTGTGATCCGTACATCTCACTCATATAAATATTATTGATTTGTATTAGTTTTTCATCATCATCATCTGCCTAGCCCTTTCCCTAGTTTATTGGGGTCGGCTTCCAGTCTCACCGGATGCAGCTGAATGTAAAATACTAACATGGAGCGACTGCCTATCTGGCCTCCACAACCCAGTTGTACCGGGTAATACGATACCCCTTGGTAAGACTGGTTGTCAGACTTTCGCGGGCCACTGACTATCTGTAACGAGTGTCAAAGATCTACAAAAGACAGCTTGGACTAACGGCTTAACGTGCTTTCCGAGGCACGGAGGAAACTCGGTATGTAATGGCTGGTCACCCATCCACAGATCAACCTAGGCAAGCGCGGCTTAACCTGAAGATTGATCCAAGCGGCGTTTATTATTTAGCCACGAGCTCACCGTTAGTATTAGTTCGTTGGAAAGTATAAGTGTGCAGGGAGACTACTCTAAATACCTACTGGAGATAGCAAAACATTCCTTTATTTAAAAAAAAAAGAAACAAATCTGCATTCGAAGCGAAGCAAAGACTATCTATTATATAAAAGCATCGCAGACGTCTGAAGTTTTTTGTAAAACCCAGATTTGAATTTGTGAGAATTTGTAAAAATAAAACGAAATATCCTAGGTTTATATTTCCGGAGCTGTAAGACTAAAACACCATGGCCGCGCCATCAAAACGGTGAAAAACATGTTATCGCCGATATCTCACTGAAAAAACATCGCAAAGGTCTGTTTTCTTTTTTGTAAAACCAACATTTCATTTGTCATAAAATTTTTCTTTATCATATAATTTTTTTCTATGTTTATACATTTTTTTACAAAATCAAGCTGTTAATTACCTAATTAAAGGTCTCTGCAACGTGTAGTTTTAAAGATCTCCGTGGCCGCGCGGTTCTCCTCGTTTCAATGGCTCGGCCACGTTCAAACCCTTAAAACTTTTAACCGTAACTTTGACATATTTATGGTTTTGGGTATCAACTTTTACAAATAATTACAATATCATGGCATAAATATTTTTTAGACTCCGTGGCCGCGCGTTCAAAACGTACACGTAAAATTAGTACTAGTATTTAGAGTACTTTCCCTCCAGATGAGGTTGAAAAATTTCCAACCTGTATAACACTACTCAGCTTCTTAGTAACACCATTCTTCGGCGATCATCTAATTACCCACATATTTACAACGGACCTCTCTGTGTATGTGTGTATGTCACGTGTTCTACACGAGGGGGATAAAGTGCCTGAAAAGACTGAAAGTAATATAAAACGAGATTACTTTCAGTCTTTTCAGACACTACAGCTTATCTAAGGATATTTACGACCATTAGGACAGCGGGAATTTGAATTACCGTAAGGAATATTAAGCCTGCTATTAGATTTGTATCATTCAGTTCGACGCCGAAAGTTGAAATTCGAGCAGCACCCGTCCCTTACGGCATTTCAAAGTCCCATTGTTGATACTTTGAATTATTCGACATTTTAAAGATATTTCTGAAAGTTATTATTTCTATCGTTTTATTTGTGTATATTTAATTTAATTCAATAAAAGCTACGTTTATATAATATATAAGTATTTGTTTTAACGATTAGATACATTTTGCTGCAGGCACGGTAATATTGAATGCGTCCATTCTGAAGGCACAGTTGAACCACAAATAACTAAACGCTTCAACGCAAAGCGTGTGCGCAAAGAGGACAGAAAGAGAATGAAGTTACGAGTATAATACATGGAGGGCCTGTTTCACCACCCACGTTTAAGTTCCCGTAAACTTACTTAGCAGATAAATTCATTCAAATTCTATTCCATTTTTGAATTTAAATCGGTAAGTAGTGGCTACTCAGACATCGTGAAAGAGTCCGTATTAAGTATTAAACGAATTTAGTCAGTTGTGGTGCAACTGGACCTAACATGTGAACATTGAGGATTTTCTATACAATATTATGATCGCAGCTACGTTGTGGCAACATCTGAGTTCTGTCGCGGAAGCCCTTCTGCTCCAGCAGTCTGGAGGTTTGATAATATGAATACCTATCTCGCTAAATTAACTAGGCACGTATGTAGCTAGGTAAGTACAGTCAGTCGCCAGCATTACCTGACCCATTTTCTTCTATTTTGCTTTGTGAGATGGGTCAGGTAATAGTGAAGGGCACTGTACATTTATGAGGTAATCGGTTCCGGTGCCTTTTCCCTTACTGTATCCAGATGGTCCAGGTACAGGAATACTGTTTCTTTGGAAGACCAATATGACGGCAATGGGTCGAATTGTAAGTACTTAGGTATATTGTATATATGGAAGATTAAAACACTTCTGTAAATCTATTTGCACTATGTTAAGCATACCTACCGAGTGATAACATTTACAAAACATCGACTTGATATTACGCGTAAGTAACTACTTCAAAATAGGCACACTTTTGTTGTCATGTATGAAAATGTGACACACAAACACACAGTCCAAATACAATGTACAAAACATCCCACCGATTAAGACAAAGGATTACATATCTTTTTGAAAAAATTCAATTACTTTATGGATTTCATTAAAATCTCGTCATAAACTTACTAAAAACTATTTCATCTCAAAGTTGTAGTCGAATGGTTGACTAAACCTTTCGTTCGCACTAAAAAGGAGAATCGATTAGGTACCGAATCTAATTCGATAAGTGAGGAGGTTAGTGAATAAGTAGGAAGTTGTTTATCACAGATATCATGCAGTACGACGCAGCGGTATCGATACTAAATTACCGTATTTTGTACTTTTCTCCAATTTAGGGAACTATTATTTTTAGTCAACGCTACGACCTAGAGGCCTACTATGACGTCTTAATGCAGTATTGTTTTAATCTTATTCCATAGTGGGAATGAGATGGCGCTAGACTTGCTCGAGAGCTCCGTCTCATTCACACACAGGAGTCAAATTAAAACAGTACTGGTTTAAGACATCGTGGCAGGCCCCCCTGTCTTCACAATGCACGATGTTCGCAACTACTAACAAGAAAACAGACACTTCATAAGCGATGGTTTCCTCGGATGGCAACGTAGCTGATTGTTAACACACACACTCAACTGCTTTTTAATTATGATCTATAAAAATACTACTTATACTTTATAAATCGTATTGCTTCTTTATGTAGTATGACTTGTTCGTGCAAAATGAAGACATTACATTATAAGTTAGGCATTATTTCATAATTAAAGATAACTTAAAGACTATCATTCGTCCACGAGCTTTTAATATATTTTATGGAAATGAATGTTTATGCATTCTTAAACAAATGCAGCCATGCTTGATGCATCTATTATCGGGCCGTACTGCAGTACGGTCTCAATAATACAGAGGGTGATTCTTATAACCGCCATTTCTGGCAAACTTATAATTACTTATAAATATTGTAGCATCGAGGTACTTATGGTGGAAGCGCCAAGCCAGGCCGAAAAGAAATTCAAATATTCTTTAGTTTTTTTTTAATTTGCCGGTCAGTATCAGGTTTATTGTTGTACAAAGTATGATTTGTGGCCGTTAAACGTTTAGTACTGGATTGTAGTCAATACATCTATACAGCCCCTTTTTCATTTAATCCCATTGAAAACTATTTTTTGAAAAAGTTCTGAAAATTGTATTAAATGAACTTGCGAGGGTTATATTGTTGATTTTAATGATTACTTTTAACTATGTAAAACCATATTTGTAACGCGAATCATATTCTATACAACAGTATACAATCTGACACTGACCTCCAATTCAAAAAACGTGTGAAAATTTGAATTTCTCCACTCTGGGACTTTCCACCATAACATAGTTTATTGATCACGTTTTAAGCTACAAATTAATAAAATACTACTATTTAACATGGTTAGTATTAACTTTACATCTGCAGATAGCTAAATGAACAATATCATGGTTGTTACACACAAAACTCACTCTCTATCTCTACCACAATTGCTACTGAAAGACTCAACCCCGCGCTGATGGATGTTAGACTGAGACCTTATGGTCCCAGTGCCGAACATTCCATCTAAATTCGTTTTGATCGCGGCGCCACAGTAATATGAATGCTTAGATTTATCGGTCGTTTCTAGGGCATGCGAAACCCGGTTTTTCCCGGGTGGGACAGAAACCGGGTTTCGATGCCCTAGTCGTGGCTAGTGTCAAATCTTCAAAACAAAATTAAAAAAAAAAAAACTATTTGTGTGTGTTGGTTTTCGGCTGTCAGTCAAAGGATATTGTGTCCAAACTCTTGTGTCAAAAGACTCGAAAGTGTAATGAAGAATATATATCTCTGCGGAATTTGTATTAGTATAACATTAATATAAATACCTATGCACGCAGAATAGAAACAAACAAGCTTTAATAAATACAAGTATTAATTATAACTGCTGTTACATTCACTAACTGCAACATACATATGTAGTTCTGATTGTTCAATTAATTGTTATACCTAAGTAACACGAAATCGTCGATAGTTTAAATTGTACTATTTAAGGCAATTATATGACTATTGCAAATTGACTGTCTCCACTAAATTTGCTTATAAAACACTATATAATCTGTGTACAGCGCAAAACAGTTCGTTGTTCATTTTTAAATAGCATTAGAAAAGAGCGCATACCAGTAACTCTTATAGCAGTTAGAGATGAAACTATACAGGACGTCTAGCTTTATATCTATCCGACAGAAGGTCATGGCCACAAGCTCTGCAACGCATGATATGTATATAACTATTCAGCTGCTAAAGATCGTTGGCTTATTCATTGTAATGGCGGACGGATCGTGGCGCTTGTACACGCTGTTGCTACGCTAGCGACACACCGCTCAGACGGGCTTACATCTAAACTAATATTATAAAGAGGAAAGATTAGATTGTTTGTTTGCATTGGCTTATAGGCTCCGAAACTACTGGTCCGATTTGAAAAATTCTTTCAGTGTTAGATAGCCAGGAAATATCGAGGAAGGCTATAGGATATATATCATCACGCTACGACCTATAGGAGTGGAGCAGCTATGAAAAATGTAGCGAAAACGGGAAAAATGTGACGCAAACGAAGTTGCGCGGGTCAGCTAGTTCAACATAAATGTATGGTGTCTGTCGCAACGACTGCTAACATCGTCGTTTTTTACTATGCGCCATCGCAACTCTTTTATGTACTTAAGTCCAAGTCCAATGTCCGTGTGTACTTAGTACAGATACGGCTAAGCTAGCGCAGACAGCAGTGTAAAAGCGCACATATTTTCTGTGCGATAGGTAGGGAAGTGTCGTAGGATGTCTTCCTGCAGTGTGTTGGCACACGAAGGGCGTGTAAAAAAAGAAAAATAAAAAAAAAAACTCAACAAAAAGGTTAGTATTTATTTTATTTAACTAGGCAAAAGGTGATCTTTTTTATACAAAAAAATATATTCGCTAAATCGCACTGTGTGCGCAAGTCCTATTACAAGTCTTTAAACAGACCATTTTATTTATAAATAATGACTTTTCCTAGGAAAAAAATACACCAAAATATGGTATTCACCTTTATACAAACATTAGTTACAAGCGAACCATATAAAGTAAATGCAAAGAGATCGTGTAATTGTTATCAATAGATCTCCTTTGCTGTGTTTGTGTTGCGAGCCGACTGTACAGAACACATCACCTGTCTCACAGACTACTTAGTACTTATACAGTATGATTTGGGATGGGCCAGTAAGGGCCAATATATATTGAAATATTGGCAACAATAATCCATCAGATTTTGCCTTTACGGGACTGAAAATAAATAAACATCAAAATGAAGAATATTATTTGTACACATTGTACGTCATATAAATACATAAATTTACAGATTTAAGCAAATAAATATGACAATAGTAAAAAACGTATTAAAATACATAACTTCATCAGTAAGGAATTGTCTACTTATAACGATTTTTGTTAGCCTCAAAAATAAATTCTTATTTCATCTTATATTCTTACTTTATCATCTCATATTTCATTTTATTAGTTTTTATCTATACTTTTTTCTACAAGAAAATATTAAGCGTTTACTGCCCCATCTCAAATGCGGACCCTGTATTTGATTTCATTTGCACAACTTTTGTATGGACGAGTAAGCTTGAGAATGAAACTAGTCGGACCGCATCACGAACACTTATTGCACGCAATTTCATAATTGCACTAAGTTTAATTGTAACTAATAGCGAACCCCAAAGGAATCACTAGGACATAATAGTCTTAATATTCAGAAACAGTTGTATAGGAAAGCTATGAATAATCTCTCACGAGTCCATAGTTTTCCATCTACAACTAAAACTGTCAATGTTTTATAAATTACAAAAGAAAAAAAAACAAAAAAAAAAACACTACGATAGGGCGTTGAGTTGTTTCTCTCAGCTTTATCTATATTACAGCCTTACATATTTTGTTTTAACTTTTTTCTTCTAAAGTATAAATAGATGTATCACCAGCCTTAGATATCAAAAGGTATTGTTTATTTAAAACTAGAATAATTAGTTATATGAAGCGAGCTTTGCTAGTTGGTTACAAATTGATGGTAAGTGCAGCAACCCTATTGAGTGGCACTTTCGTCTGTATAACCTGACTTGTCAATAATGTAAGCAATAACTACTGCTAGATGTATTGACAAGTCGTTGATTAACAAACATAGATTGCGACGAGTAAGTGCTACGCAAGAAGGCCGAGCTCACCAGCTTACGAGTCGTGTTCGGACATGACGTGCGGTGACAGGCGCTTGTGTAATGCGATGACGTCGTGGACTGTCTACAACTAAACGAGGATACTATATTACACATAGCACAGCAGTCCGTACGAGACGGCACTAGGACCTTCCATCTCACTCAGCCCCTTACGAGACTCATCTCTACCTTTCTGTTCAATCTGCATACGAAACAGACACCTATCAACAATATCTAATTATATTCTAATTTGTTTTATTTATAGCTAATACATATCACGTTTTCTGATTATAATTATTATGGGATCTATTTAACAATTGCTTTTAAAATTTCAAGTTGTCACATTGACATAATAGTTGGTGTGTTTTCTTGGACTATTTTAATGAATACTATCTATGTTTACGTTAATTGGTGTTTCTGTATCACTTAACTATCAACGGCAGTAACAATTAAACGATTTAATTTCGCGACTACACGAGTTGTGAGAGTTTACGGATCGTAACAGACTAGCAAAGCGGATAAATATAATCGTAGAAAAAAAATAACATTTTATAACGCTAACTCATCTAAACTAATAACCACGCTATTTAATTTATTTCCGAGAATATTGAGGTTCGGACGTGGACACGTAATCAACTATAGCATGCTAGAGGAAGAAGTAGGGATTAAGTTTTGGAAGTCCTATAAATATTTTAACATAGTCCTAATCGGCACTTTAGCGTCCTATGCATATCAACTTTATAGACGAATAATATAATAATCGAAACAATTTGTACGAGTTTCATTTTCAGACTGTCTATGTAACGTACCAGCCGGAGAGTGGGCAGCCACACTGGAGAGGCCTACGGTACTCATATAAATGTCAATCTATTCGAGGAAGACTGGAAATTATGCAAACTTTTATTTCTGTCATATTTTTGTGTAAGTTTTTAATTTCGTCAATGTTACCGCCAGCTTTTGGGGTGTGTCCACATCAAAATTATGGTTTCCATCCAATTCACTTCGTGAAGTTTCAACTTATTGCGTCAGAATGACAGCACAGCATAAACGTGTGACTGCGCCATTTGACGTCTAGACGTCAAAAGACGTCTCACCTCAATAAAGGCTCGATGTGCTCCTGTCGGATATCGCCGACATTCAAAAAAGAATCCGGTCTTTAAAAACAGATTCGAGATTGTCATGTGATAATCCAAAGCTTATAAATCTTTAGGCTGCGTTTCTACGACGCGCTATATTATTATATACACATAATAACGAATGATAATTACTATATAGGGCAGTATTCACTGAGGATTTATATAAATTATCAGGCGTACCCGCGCGTTACCGAATTTTAAACAAGGGCCGAAATGTCTTTGTTTTGCTCAGCGATTTGCCGCTAGTTCTATAGAATCAACAAACAGGATGATTATGTATATCAACATCCGATTATCTTAAATATTCTACTTATTTTATTTATAATTTTTATTATAATTTTCCCCTCAACTAATCCGTATATTATTAATAAATATATTAAGCTTTTTCATAATAAGTTTACATTCGCAGTGTTTTCCCAAAAAGTAACTTTTTCTGTTGCATATTTTGATAAATACTTTGATCGTTAAACTAGAATCTTACAGCAAATGTTAGAAACAAGTTAATTTTATTAATCATTGGGTCTATAATATTTTTTTTTCGTGTTATGTTTCCACAGTTCAGTTTTCCATTTATTCGAACTAAGGATCTTCTTCTAATAAATATCATTTCCAGACTGTATTTGTTATACGCTATCTTCTATAACCGCATACATAGCCTATGATTAAAACGGACCAGTCATTCCGATGTGGCTTAACGAGTAATTCAAATATGCAATAGAAAATGGTTACTTTTTATTTTAAGGACTAAACACTGGTTTGGTAAAATCGTTGAAAACTTTGATCACACTCGGAACTTAGCAAAGAGATAACTGTATTGAAATAGTGCCTTTGAAATCATTTTGAACTGCCTTTTGTAGTAAGTTATACTTCCACAGTCGAACGATGAAGGAACACAAGCTTTTACTAGGGATTCAATACATAATACTTCAACCAAAACGTTTGAAATTTAAAGTTGGATATTGAAAAAAATTACACTGTAGTTAATGTACGTTTTGTGAATGATCTAATCAGCTTTGTCAACAAGTAGGGTTTTTCAATCCGACAGAATGTTTCTTTGCAATCTGTTTTAGAATCTTGTACTGAACCCATGATTAAAGTTAGTGGCACGATGCTCCATGTTTGTAATAAAAAGTGGTGCAATACAACAAGCCCAAATGTGATCAAAGCATTCAAGCGATTGTACTCCAAGAATGCTCATTTAAATATTCAATAACACTATTGGATTTGCTAGCGGTTTTAATGAAATCTACGAAAATGGTTTCCGTATAAAATCATTTAACTTTATATTGTCAGTCAGTCAGTTCTGTTGTTGGCTTTACTTTTTTTTAGGAAAAAAGGAATAGCAAAAGAGATCTGTGACTACGAGGGCACATTGCTAGAAGACAGGACGCTAAGATCTTGACAGAATGGTGACCGAGACTCGGGAGAAGAAAACAAAGACGTCTTGCAGCAAGATGGCGACAACAACAGACGTACTGTCACTATCAGTTGACACGACTAAAAGGATGGCCCGAACGTTGCCTACAATAGTAGCATGGTGGAGATTATAACAAATTCATATAAATCAAAATCATCATAAGTCAGGACATAACGCACAGACAAATCTCTGCAGGAAACCGAATTGTAAAGAAGAAATAGAAACGACAGTGTAAAAAGTAAATAAAAAATAGTACATAACTTATGTACTTGATAACAAAAAATCTGTACTTGACTGACGCAAAGAACGAAAAAATTAACAGACCGTATGAAAATACAAAACCCTCAACCGTAAAATAAATATAGGATAATTTCAATGACTTGGGTAACGGCCAATCAACAGACGTAAACACATACGTACAAAGACGTACGACGTAGCCCGTCTCACCACTAACTTGATACTATAAATCTATTAATATATCATATACAATATATACCTACTCATGATTGCTTTAATTAGCAGTAAATGTTTGAAAAAGTCATTTATTTTATTCAGAGGCACATTTATATTACAATTTCAACTCATTCTTAGTGGTGAAACCGACTTAATACTAGGTGGAGGTATTCTATGACCATAAATAATTATTTTTGCTTTTTTTTCGAATGGTAATTTAATTGGGTAAAAGTAGGTTTATTTTCAACCTAATCAATCAAAAGGCTTCCCCGTTTTTTTTTTTAAATAACAGCCAAGCGTAAAACCTGTATTTGTCAATAGCTGCATGATGCCAGCTATTATTATAAATAAGTAGTAAACGGGCTGTAGTTCTGAAAGAAAAATGAAATGGCAGAAGGCTTCCTACTCATGTAAAAATATTGAAACCTCTTTTATCATCTTTGTAATTTGCATGCATTTTTATAATCAAGTCAACTGAAAATAGAATACTTGGTTTCGGTTTATCGCAGGGGCGTTTCAACGTAACTCAAACTTTGGCTATCATCGCTAAGTTATATGAAGCACGGCCCCGCTAGATAGTCCAGGCACAAATAACTCAAGAAACTCTGAACATATTATTCTAATTTTTTACTCAAACCCTTTCAGAGTCATTTGCTTGCAAGGTTTTTGTGACTGAACTATTTACTTACGCTAAATTTATATACATATACAACACTATATAATTTTTATAATAAAATGAGGTGTGTCAATTTGACCTGGAGGACTTAATGTTGTGACGCCTGTGGGCTTGTATTGACTGCGTACACGGTGAGTTTTTAACAGGGACTGCAATGGTAGCTATGCCTACCGTTACAGATGAAAGCTTCCTTTCATCTATAGTGGTTAGCATAGAAACATGACTTCTCTTGTGAGGAATCCAACTAGGTTTTCAAACGAATTCAAAACTTCATTTAAGAATTAAGAAGATATTTGCTATATTTTGTCTAACTAGGATTAATAGGAGAGATCGGATTAGAAAGAGTGTATTTACCTAGAGTTGATAATACCTTCTCTAAAATCCCAGAATCATACAAAATAAAGATTAAATCCCGGGATTTAAGGAATTCCCAACTACTTATTGCGCTTTGTATACGTTTAAACTAAATTATTATTTTGAAGAATATTTTTATGTGTTTAGAATTCCGTACCGAAACTGTAATTAAAAGAGCTGTAATTTACATAGAAAATAAGTTCTAGAAATTTCTCCTGTTATTTACCTGATTATATTCAAAAATTTGTAACAGTATTCAAAATGCAGTTTATGATTTTATAATCCCGGGTTTTAATTGTCATGTTTATGATTTCTAGATTTTGGAGGAGGTATTATTAACTCTGTGTTACTTCCTTCCTCGAACTTTAGGTAAATATACTCTGACTATTCCGATCTCTGATTATCTGTACCGCGGAAAAAAAACCAGGCAAACTATCTTCTAATCTTAAATTCAATTTTATTACGCTTGAGCGACTAATGCCTGAATTGGACTGTATTTCTAAGAACCTTTATATATTCACATTCTGGCACTACTTGACATACATGTTTGTCAAAATATTTGCTATTTGGTTAACAGGAACAAAACACTTTTCAAAAAAAGATTATTTTTAAATATCGCTAATATAATCACAAATACACCAAGTGTAGTGCCAACTTAAAGCGTCAGTTAAAAGCTCACCCTGTAGGCACAAACTTGACAGACAGGCGTCCGTTAAACTTAACATTTACGGCTGTTAAAAGCTGATCCAAATTCGTCATATTTCACACGTATCCTGTTACAGACAGTTTTTATTCTACGAAAATACTTTTGGCTGATGTTGATTGAGTCCCGGTAAATCGGAGAACTAATAGATGACGCAATCTATTTAGTCGGCCATCTTGAATTCAGTGTCGATACGACGTTCTAGCGCTTGTAAGCCAGCCTCTAATTCTTGCTGTAAAAAAAGAGGAAAACATGTAACTACTGAAAATAAAGATAAAATACATAGATAGAGTAAACATTGAGTGTCACGCAAGAAATAGAAAGACGAAAAGTAAGGGTATTATTTATGGCACAGTTGCAAGGAAGACATTTGCAAAAAAAAAGGAATGATACATGTAAAAACTAAATCATAAACTACATAATTAAACAAACTAGGTTGGTTAGTTATTTTTTACGGAGTTTCTATAATATTACGTATGCACAGTCTCCAAAGGAGATAAGTGACCAAGTTCTTATACTAGTAGTACGGGAACTTGGTAACTTATCTCCTTTGGAGACTGTACATCTTCTGAATTATAGATAGTACTTTTTGCACACAGCTCGTTATATCTCGATTTGACCCATCCTGGAACTTTTCCTTGTGAACGTTTATATTTTTATGTTTCAAAAAACCCGTTAGTTAGCGCTTAAAATGATCTCCAAAATGGTTTGCCCAATTTTAATACGGTAGATACTGTAGAGGATTCGCGGTACAGCAGCGAAGTTTCGTATCGTGGTGTTTATTCGCCAGAGGGCACTGCAATATGAGTTGAAGAGCATTATCCCCGAGATGGCTTGACCGACTATTGCAATTATTTTTAGGAATTCTGATAAAATTTTTAAAGACAATTGCAAAGTAGTAGCCAAAAGCTTACATCCGTCGTTTGTCTTTTATAAATTATTTAGTTTAGTACTACCACGTATATAATTATAGATAATACGCAAGTCCGATAACTTTATTCAGATTGAGAAAATAGGTACTGTGCAAGCTTTTGATTCTTATTTTCTTTTGTTTCATCAGTGTGACTCAAAAGTAAAGTTTTCTGGGATGTGTCCTTGTTTTTTGTTTATACCGAGAACATATTAGTCTTTTTTTAAAAGGGCTTTCATGTATGCAATGTCCATTTAAGTAAGTAACCTGTTTATTTTTCTACTTCTGTATTTATATTTTTTTTGTTCCCATGCACAAAATCCTTTTTATTTATACTACATGTTAGCCTTGTAATGAAAGTTTTATTGCTATGAAGGGGGGGTACCAATTTCGTGAGGCAATTTTTGTGACTTTTCGAGTCTCCTGCCCCTTGTGAGATATCGTGAGATTTGACTTGACCCCCTCACCGCCCCCCTAATCTCATATGAGATTTATCAAAATGCGTAGTTTAGTGTAAAAACCTAATTTGCTTAATTATTTTCAATGTGTATGTACATTGTGTAGGATTTAGCCGTAATTATATTACTGAAGAAACATGTTTTTTTTTTGTTTTCACGTAATTCTACACTGTATCTTGCGGGAAAAAAAGTAAGTCAAGATCCTCCTCTCTCCCTCGTGAGATTGGGTAAGATTCAGCTCGACACCCTCCCCCGTAAACGCTTCAGGTAATTAATGGACGCCCCCTAATCAATTTTGTTTTAGAATACGTAATGAATTAGTTTTATGGGTTTTTATCTGAACAAGCTGAAGTTTTATGACGAGAAACCTTGCCTCGAAGAACTTATTCACTAAAGGTTATAAGGAATTATCGAATTAGCAATCGGCCGGTATCGGTAGGGTATCCATTATACATTGTCATAAGTGGACAGGAACTTCATCTCGCGTCCTGCCTGACATGTTGCTTAGAGGAGCTGATAGACGTTACTGGAAGTGCCAAACTCGTCGCCAAATGGGCGGATTCAATTTAGATTGCCTAAATGGAAGAAATTTTATAGTTCATCGTTTGAAGAAAGAAGTGTACTCACATCGTCGGCGCCGACCGCCTCGTAGGCATGGGCGGCGGCAGCCAGGCGCTCCGCCACCGACGGCCTCTCTCTGGCCTGTCGGTCGGCCCCCACCGCCAGTCTGCTGGCCACCACCGGCGCCGTGGCCGGCCCGTTGGCGCTCACCGTGGGGATCTCGGCGGCCCCGGGGCCCGAAACGGGGCCACCCACCGCAAGGGCCCCCGCGCCCTCCACAGGAGAAGATTGTTTCGAGCGGTCTAAGAGTATGCGCACGAAACCAACAGGTGGGAAGACCTGTCGAAAAGTGGAGGAGAGTCAGAACATCATGCTTTAGCTTCAGATAGAGCATGCCCGTGAAGGTGGGCCAGGATGAGCTCAACATGTTACGGACAAGAACAGAAGAAGCGCATAGACTCCGTTATGGTATCGGGAGATGAAGATCCCTTTGAAATAGGTTTTTTATCAACGAAAATGAACCTTGAAAGCAGAGCGTATATCTCGCCATAATTTGGATACTAAGAGATTTTGATACGGATGAAGATATGGGTTAGGCTACACTTACAGCTCAAGGTCAAAGTGTTACCACTGACGTGCGGTCAACTGTACTATGAATTCAGGTTTTTCACAAACTAGAAAGTTAGTAATTTCTTGGTTATTCATTGATGTAAGCTATGTGCTGAAAATTTGTTAGTTCGAGAATAATGTTTGAATGGTGCATGATGACTGAGCGGTGCTAGGCGCATGCAAACATTAATAGCTTTCATAAGAAAAATAAAAATAACATAATTAATTATTTCAAACTCATAAAGGAAGATAGATAATTTGCTAGAAACAGATAAAGGCATTTACATTGTTATAACAATTATAATATGACAATCTATGAACCAAAGTGAAAAAAGCCTTGATCGTTTTGATCAAATACGAATATTTAATTTAGTTAGTTTTATGACTATGATGTGCAAATTAACAATTACGGCACTCCCTCACCGAGAATCCAACAGTTCAGGCGTTACATGATGTCTTAAAACGGTGTTGTTTTAATATCACTCCAGTGTGAAAAAGACGAAGCTATAGAGGACGTCTAGCGCCATCTCTTTCCCACTCTGGAGTAAGATTAAAACAATCCTGCTTAAGGCGTCATGGTACGCTACGAGATTCACATGTTTCTCTAAGAAATGGAATCTGTGATTGTTACATAACAGACGAATGAACCGGTGAGGGAGCGTCTTTAGATATAAAAGTGCATGATATATTTAGATATTACCTCGGCAGCCAATGGCGGAGCTGGGGGCAGGGAACTGCGCATATCTCCGAAAGTGAATATCTGTAAATTTAATTTAGTATTACGCTTCAGGATACCGATGCTGTAATAGCCGATGTGGACGTCTTTTGGGCTGAAATGATGATGATGATGAAAATAGCCGATAAAAATCTTACTACTATTATATTATACACGCTGAATTTTGTCAGGAATTATGTATGTATGTTTGTTACTGTTTCGAACGGTTTTTCAATGAAACTGACTCTAAGTTTTATTTGTTGTTTAAAATTTGTTATTTGACCCTTAGTTGGGTGAAATTAATGCTTCCTTTCTGTTTACTGCATTATGGCTTATACGTAGTCTCCAAAGGAGATAAGTTAACAAGTTCTCATACTACTAGTATGAGACTTGGTACCTTATCTCCTTTGGAGACTGTCCATCAGAATAACACCTAAGCTTTAATTTATTAAGATAATGTGTACAAAAAAAAAGAATTTAAGCGAGAGCAGCTGCGGTTGAAAGTTAGTTAAACATAAAACCCTTGCTTCATTGCGGCGAAATACCTGAATAGAGGCTGGTTGGGAAGTCATTCCACTAAAAACAATAAAATGGAATGAACTACAAACATACATACAGTTCATACAGTGTACAATAAAGTTTATTCTATTCTACAAAATACAACGTTACTATTATTACTAGTTACATAGAACGTTAATATTCCCGGCGAAATATTGGTGTTATGACCAGCTGGCCTACCATGACGTCTTAAGCAGTATTGTTTTACTCTTATTCCAGTGTGGGAAAGAGACGGAGCTATACGGGATGTCTAGCGCCATCTCTTTCCCACACTGGAAAGGAATAAAACAATAAAACTCGTTTTTCGACTAACCAATAACAATAATAATCTGACCTATACTAGAATCAAGAGCAAACACATCTCGTAAAAAAAAACAAAATATTGATGTTGGCTTTACCTCGCTGGGGTTGGGCGCCCAGACAGCGTCGGGGCGCGGGCCATATGAATTAGCGTTCACTCTGAACTCCTGCAGGTCCGGCTGAATCGCTGGAAATATGCACATGTTTTAGTTCTTACTACTGATAAGCTTACGTGACCTAAGTCAAGCTCTTTGTTCATCATCAACGTCCTCAGCCAGACTTAACCCAATGGCTTTGTGTTAATCTCCACGCTGTTGTGCCAGCCGCATCTAGGATGTACTCGCTTTCCTGTACGTAATTTATTTTCTCTCTACTGCTCTCAAAACGGTGTAAGAAAACTTTTAGAGGGCACCGGCATGTCAAATAACCGATAATTCAAAGACGGGTGACATCCACCATCTCGCACTGGGTATGGTCCCTGTTACTAAAAGAGGTTTTGTGGGAGCATCATGTTCAAAATAGGCAGGTAAAAACACATTAAAAGCGGCCAATATCTGGGTTCGTATCACACAGCATTAGATATAAGTAGCGCCATCACTTTTTCATTGCTTATATATTACCATAAATTACCGATATTAGTATTATAAAAGGTGGTGTGACGATCTAATCTTGTTTGCCGGGCGATCATGGCCAGATATCGCACAGGATCGAGACGTTTGGAATGAGAGCGGGAGGCCTTTGCCCAGCAGTGGGACAAATGAGAGGCTAACAAAAAAAAAATATAAAAAAAGTAAGTATAAGTGTAAAATCAATGGTAGTGCTTCGAAATACTACCGTTGGTCGCTGTTATTGGACATAGGCCGTCCAGTCATACATTTGACTGCATCGGTTTGTTCTAAGTAGCTAGCCCGTTACATAAACCATTCCACAAAACGAATTCTTTAAATTGCCTTCTTGTTCGTTCTGAAAAACATAGTTTTTTGAGTTCTTTAAGGTTTCGGAAGTTTCTCAGTAGCAGGCAGGGAGTCTGGCTATGTGCCCGGTTGATGGAATAGGCTCGCTCCCCATTCTATAAACATAACTAGTGGAGTCTATGTGGATGTCCTATCTTAACTGGCGGAGTGTGGGTGTCCTATTTGGTGGGCCAAATCAAATCAAAATCAAAAGTCATTTATTCAAATTAGGCTGATAATCAGCACTTTTTGAACGTCAAAATTACATGAGCCAGTCCGCCAAAACGCCCGCCCTTCGCAACTGCCTAATCCCCTGACTAAAGGAGTGATGTTCAGTTACCTAGCTACTTCTACTTACGAGTGAAGAGGTCGTCCCTGGGCGCCGTGGCGTCCTGTCCTCCTCCAGCGTAGATGGGCACGTTGTTCTGCGGGCCAAAGGCACGGAACGGCACGGGACCGTGTTCCTCTGGTATGCGCGCCGGGTAGTAGTATCGGTTCCCTGTGCCCGGCATCGGGTTTATGACGACGGGATGTGGTGGGTAGTTCCTGAAAAAACCAGTTGTTTGAAATAATATTCAGCTGTCGCTTATAAAATTTCCATAAACAAATGTACGAAGTTGTTCATTTTGATGGTCTGTATACCGCATCCTAAAATGTAAACACACCTTTTCGATACATCTAATCTAATCTATACTAATAATAAAGCTGAAGAGTTTGTTTGTTTGCTTGCTTGAATGCGCTAATCTCAGGAAATACTGGTCCGATTTGATAAATTCTATCAGTGTTAAATAGCCCATTTATGGAAGAAGGCTATAGGCTGTATATGTTAACGCTACGACCAATAGGAGCGGAGCTGCAATGAAAAATGTTACCAATGAAAATGTGACGCAGACGAAGTTGCGGGGGACAGCGGGCTAGTCTATTATAAACAGAAATCGGAATAGGTAGAGCTTATTTACATAACGTTCGAGGAAGGAAGTAACATAGAGTTGATAAAACCTCGTCTAAAATCCTGGATTTTACATTTTATTATAGTACAGCAAAACGTTTGCATAGGACTGTCGAGTTCTGTTATAAAACTTATATGTACAGAAACTTACATGGCATGGTGGCCGTTGGTCACGTGTTCCATACCTTCGGGGATGTTCACCGGTGGCATAACTGTAAACAAATAAACGTATGTGTAAACAGGAATGGCTATATAGAGTAAGAGAAGACCAAAGAAACGAAGGATGGCTAGAAAGGGGGCGGCTCATGAGATGAAGACTAATCGAGAAGTATGGAAGAAGAAGAAGACATGCTGCACCGACCCCAAATAAATTGGGCTTAAGGCAGGAAAATGATAATGAGTAGAAGTTGGTTGGACAGTTAAAATAAAAAAGAGAAATAAATAACATATCTTTTCAGGTCATTACCACCTCTCTGCACTCCGCTACGTACTATGACCGCCGATTGCAACCGCGCTGAGAATTGACGCATAATGACAAATGACACTCAACCAGGATAATATAATAGACGTAGGAATGTCAGATTTTACCCGATGCACCATTGTGCTCTTATTTACTCGATGCGGGAAACCTACTGTAGCAACGTACGTCTATTATGACTTATGAAGTATTTTGATTACAATAAAAATTCCAGAAAATATGAAATATACTCTTCGATTTGTTACTATCGTTGCAGTAAAGCACGGTACGAATCAGAAGGAAGACCATGTATGAATATTGGTAGCCTTTGCACCACCAGGCGACGCGATTCTGTTTTGTCTGACAAAAGCGCACTATTTGATTTTCAACGCATAGCTCATCGCAAATAATACTTACGCGTTGATGTTATGTGACACTAATTGTTAGTGAAAACGAACACTCATTATGAAATGCATTCTATGTGGGTCTTTCCTAATCTGCATGGTTCTCACATGATCTGACCAAGAAAATATACACGGGAATTAAAAACGAAAATGATCTCTGAGTTTGTTTAGATGTTTCCTCTAGAGTAGTAAATACCGATAGGAAATGAGTTGAAGGCTATAAAAGAAGAAGACATACTACGTCGACTTCAAATAAATTGAGTTTTATAAAGAAGTTTAATTGACAATGTTGCCATCGGGGAAACCTGGATGAAGCTGGCACAGGAACATGGAGAGGCCGCCTATATATCTAGCAGTTGGAAGTAGGTTTGAATTCATGCTAACGACGATGATGAAAGGAATATCTTACCCGAAACATTAAAGTGGTGGGCGTCCATTATGGGCTGCGGCATCGGGTAGGCAGGGAACGGAACACCAGGGGCCGGGAACGGCGAACCCGGGGCTGGCATATTCGCCTGGTTGGGTGGGGGCCCGTGGTTAAATGGATACGACCCGTTCATCCTAAACCTGAAACAACGCGGTTTGCGTTAGTGACATCCACGTTTACGTTAGAAGGATATGTGTGGCGAATAACATTATTTTTTTTTAATCTTACTTCACTGTCGAGGAGCTAAACATGACGTTATTTTCTAAAGTAAAGTTCTACCTGAAAAGCCCTATTCCATGAAAATAAAAGGTGGTTTATTGAAGGGTGGGCCGTGATCCCATATATCCGTGACTTTCATAAAGCCATGTCAGGTATCCGAAAATAATTATATTTTGGCTCAGTTACAACAGAATCTCATGTTGTCCTTGAAAAGCCCTACCCCATGGTATATCGAAAATTGCTAATGAAGGGTGGGTCCACGCCTCATGTATATACAAGGTGTGACATAATAAACGCAAGAACTCCCGTGTGGTCTTTCGGACCATGAAACTGAACAACTTTTCTTCTGCGAGTTCTTGAAATTCACAAAACAAAAATTGTACTTCCCATAGAAACTGACGCGATCAGCTGATCAACATGAATGGTAAAACTAAAAAGAAAGGTATGCATTTCCAAAAGTCATAGAACATAGTTGTTCAGTTTCATGGTCCGAGAGACCACACGGGAGGTCTTGCGTTTATTATGTTACACCTTGTATAATAGAATTTCATGTTGTCCTTGAAAAGCCCTACCTATTGACCTTTGACCTAACATATTGCTAATGAAGAGTGAGCCCAGGTGTCATCTGTAGGTACATTTGTTGACGGGTCCACCTGTCAAGCAACTGTCTACAATCGCCCTTTCTTCTTAACAGCGTTTACCTCTTACCACATTTCATACAAACTTACAAGTCCTTGTTTTCCGAAATGTCTGAACCGATTTTAATGAAACTTCAGATATATATTTCTAAAATGGTACTAATAACATTTTCGAAAAATAGTGTTACAGCTAAATTAGACGGATTGTAACATACACACTAGTTATTTTTTATAATCATCTAAATCCCCGATTGCTTCACTTCGTAAAAGTTATATAATACGGCACTTTATACACTTACTAGCTGTACCCGGCTTGCGTTGCAATGCACTTTTCCTACCTACCTACCCTGTCTACCCTACTCTACCTACCTACCTACCATACCCTACCCAACCTACCTACCCAACCCTACCCTACCTACCTACCTAACCTACTTTACCCTACCTACCTACCCTACCCTACCCTTTTATATATAGAGACTTTTTGATATTTTATTTTTAGACCTATGTATCCTGCTTATGCGTATAAAGTTTCATTAAAATCTGTTCATCTCATTTCGGAAAATAAGGACTTCAAAGTTTGTATGATATGCCGTAAGGCGTAAACTTAAGAGCTCCAAGGTTTTAACGGTTATTTAATATGGAAGGAAAAACGACGCTGGAACGGTAACCATGTATTCAGTACATATATCATTCTGAACCTCCCCACATATACATTTCTATGTAGGTTATTAAAATATTGACCGTGAGCGTAGCGCAGATTTGTAGGAAACAGCTGTTTGCTGACCACGATTGCAATGAATATGGAAATAATGTATCGACGATGTTTGTTAAACAGGTTTTCAATGAAAATCAATCATACCGTTGATATCATCATCATCATTTCAGCCTTAAAGACGTCCACTGCTGGACATAGGCCTCCCCCAAGGGGGGTTTTGCCATAATCGTCACGCTTGGCAGGCGGGTTCGCGATCGCAGTTGAGTACGGTCGTTACAAAAGCACAGAGAAAGCTGCTGCCCATTCTCTGGCAAATCCCTTAGTTGATATAATTGACAATAATTGTAAACGCTTGGCGCGACATGAATACATTTTATTATATTTCTGGTAAGTATACCAACCCGCACTGGGCCCGCTTGGTGGATTACAGCCCAGTCAGTCTCATTGAGAGGAGGCCTGTGTCCCAGCAGTGGGAACATTATAGGCTGAAGAAGAAGTATAGACGCTAGCAGGTCAAGCTACCCGAAACTGTTAAATATTCCCAATCAAGCTTGAACCGTATTCTTTATTAACGATAAAGTTGAAAATCTATTTAAGAAATTCGATAGACTTTTGTAGCTTGTTGCGCTGGCGTTTGAACATAAGATGAAGTTCACGTAATAAATAGGGGTTCGCATAGATACATCCCCCCTTTTAATAAAAACCGGCCAAGTGCATGTCTGGACACGCACAGTGAAGGGTTCCATAGTCCGATTGTAATAATAAAATAATTTAGGTCTGGCTTTTACTTTGGCCAGAGGCTAAGTATTGCCGTACAACGTGGCAATGCTGCCAGTCTCTTGGGCACATTACCAGCTGATAGCGTTGAGGACTAGTCTTTTGATGCTCTTTTATAGTTTATTGTTGTTTTAGTTATTTAAATTAAATAAAAGTTTATTTATATTAAGATCAAACTTACATTTGCAATTCGCCCATACAGAAAGCATGGGAGAGGATATGATTTTCAACTGTGAATGTAATTTATATTCATAATAACTTACTATGACATTAGCCGATCAAAACATCGAGATTTCAGTGCTATGTCTAAGATAAATACTACTTAAATATACACATAACCCTTCCGAAATAAATCTTTTAAATTATGGTGAAAGTCGCATCAAAATGTATTCCGTTTAGAAGAACAACGTGATCACACGGCCAATCGAAACATCGACTATTTTTTTTTACATTGATTTTATTGGTGATGCTTTAATATTAACACAATCATAATCCTATTTATTCTTTTCTATTAATTTTTTTCTCCGGTTTCAAAACTGTGTTGCAAAACTGTTGAATACAAAAAAGATAGAAAAATAATGTATTTGGTAGACCCGCACACAACAAACACATTTAAAAATAAAACTTACTTTAAACTCGCGCTGAGCTTTATCAATCTATTTCGCAATGATTAGACAAACGAAGCATATAGAAAGAACATTTAACTTTTTTTTTTTAACCCCTGATAAATCTTTAACCTTATGAACGCCAGAGCATAAACGCACGCGCGTGCCCTCCACGCCAAGCCACACATTCACCGCAAATACTTACAAACAAAAAAAGTGTTTCAAAAGTATTAAGTTATTTCTTGATAAGGCATTTAATATTTAAGATATATAGATCATATTTTAAAGGTATATAAATAAACACACACAAAAGTAATGATTTAAATTACTCATTTCGTGTTATAGTGCACCACATTTGTTGTCACATATTTGTGTCGATGGCGTACAGAGCACGCGTTTGCTTGTCACGTATATGTGACATTGGCGTTCAAAAGGTTAAATTACGTCGCATTGCGTAATACGCTAAAATATTGCTTGAAAGGCAGTATTTGTTTAAATTATGCAATGGACGCGTGCTTAGACATGAGAATGCATAAAATAAAGCTTTTTTAGTCAAGGAAAACATCTTGGTCGAACATTTTTAAGTTATTAAAATGAAAATAAGTACCTCCTCCAAGTACATACAAATATTATATTTTATCAAAATACCGCCAACTTCAACAAAGTGAAATCAACAACTTAATATCAAATACCCGAAAAGGGATAAAGTGAAATTGTTGTTAACATGGAGTTTATAATATCAACATTATTTAATTTACACAACTCCACACAACCTACATATTACGAAATTAGAGGAAATAAAATTTTGATCAATTGCTACGAAATAATAATAAGCATACGAACCCACGCAATACGACGTTCGCAAAACTAGGTCCGGCATGGCATTGATTACTTTGATCAGAATCCATCTAAAAAACAAAAATCGCAAGCGTCTACAAAAACGAAAAAAACTTTTAGAGGGATCTTTCAACTTTTCCTCCAATCGCAAATAATATACTAACTTTAATTACACGCGAACTCCACTACCAATTTGCAACAAGTTTATGTCAAGTCTACTAATCAGTCAAACACATGCATTAAAAAAATCGTATCACAACAATTGTCTATGGTCTAACGATACTCACTCTGTGGTATCGTGGCGACAGACAAAGTAGTAACGAGACGACAGACTAAGACGCAAGTGTTCTGTAGCTCGTTTCAACGCGAACTGTAGTACGTTCCGCGACGATAATATTTTAATATGTAAATTGCTAGCGTGTTGCACTAACTTTCCTTCTTACTTGAACACAGTGCAAAGATGATCGCACACATCATCATTTTATCCGGTTTGAATTTCCTGCGCAACTTGTTATTTTGTTCCTGCCCTTTTAATTTTTAATGTAAGTATGCTTTCTTTCTTTATATTTATTGTATGCTGTTTATTTATTTAAGACTAGCTGACTGCGTCACCGCTCGCGTGGAAATTTTGGAGTGGAACATACCAAATTTCAACCAAATCCGTTTAGCCATTAAGGCGAAAAGGAGTGACAAACATACAAACATACAAACACACACACTCACTGACAAACTTTCGCTTTTATAATATTAGTGTGATATGGATAGTATGGGTTAGTTTAGATAAGATAGATTGTAGGTACTTTGTTTAAATATTATTTCAATTTTCTTTGTTTTATTAAAGATTAGGTATAAACATACGATGCCCACTTGACAAATGTGACCCTAGTGCTAACCCACGATCCTAAATTCACAGTATGAATCGTTTCTAATCAACTCATGATATATTATGTACAGTCAAAAACATAAAAACCTACACTTAAGTATCATTACAAACTAATTTTCTTGCGTATTTGGGAAAAAAACTATTTCATAATACTAAACTTTTAAAAATACAATACTCCTAAAATCATTTATTTTTTTATACATTTTAAGAGGAAATCGCTATTGAATATTGCACAAGTGTAAGGTATTTATGCTCCGTGACGGTCAGCATCTACGAATTGATTAGCCAAAACGAAATAACAGTAATAGACAATAAAAACAGTAGTTTGGCTAATGACAGTGCAGCCAAAAGGTATCAATAATGTCACCTGTCACACGGGTGGTGTTTAGTGACGCTCTAGTGACATCCATGCTCCGTTACCTTTGGCAGCAGAAGCCAACCGAACGCCTAGTACTAGAGAAAATTAATGGTAATTACATACTGCAGTACCCTACAGCTTCTATGGAAGACAGTGCAATATTTGTTTAATTCCATGGTGTTAAGCATTGGTTCCTTCAGAAGTTACCATGCAACATTAAAACCAAAAGAAATAAACATTGATATTTCAACAGCGAAAAAGAAGTTTAGATAACTATTGACAACGAAAACTGTTAATCTTATAGACGAAAAAGTGACAATGTTTCGTGTTATTGAATAATAATAATATAGTTTTTTTTTGTCGCATTGACAAGCCTACATCGATCCTTACAATTGCGAATGCATATGTTGACCGATAGGCAGGAGTGACGTACAGTCTCCAAAGGAGATAAGTAACCAGATTTTCATACTACTAGTATTAGAAACTGGTTACTTATCTCCTTTGGAGACTGTACAAAGCTTAAATTGCTCTTAGAATCATCTTCCTGCCTTTGGTCCATATCATTTGGGGTGGGCGCCACACGTTTTATTCTTCATTCATCGCGCTATTATTTACACCTTTTTCCTTCATTTAATTTCTCACCAACTCCATCCATATTTCCTTAGCTCTTAGAACATGCATGATTAAATTGTTTGACTGACATTTCCAAAGAATTGAGGTTGGTACTTGTGGCCGTTACACAGCAAACAAGTTAACTTAAATTCTTATTTACAGTCCAGCCCCAGTTACCTTGTTCACAACGGGATCCTGGTCAAATACACTGGACTAGGGGGAGCCGAGAAGGGGTTACGCACAAAAGATGCAGACAGACACGTGTTCACTGCGACCTTCCTTTCTTTGTACAGTAAAGGGTTAAGTATAAAAATAATAACATCTGTTAAGGGCGAAAGAA
Organism: Cerastis rubricosa; assembly: GCA_949152445.1. NCBI lineage: Eukaryota > Metazoa > Arthropoda > Insecta > Lepidoptera > Noctuidae > Cerastis > Cerastis rubricosa. Next base: position 25,619,818 of record OX424523.1, read on the forward strand.
AGGGGAGCTGGCGGATTCTACAATTTGCAGCTGAGAATCTGGTTGTACGGTAATCTAAACTAACATTATAAAGAGGAAAGATTTGATTGTTTGTTTGTTTGCATTGAATAGGCTCCGAAACTACTGGTCCGATTTGAAAAATTCTTTCAGTGTTAGATAGCCCATTTAACGAGGAAAGCTACAGGCTATATATCATCACTCTACGACCAATAGGAGTGGAGCAGCAATGAAAAACGGCGCAACTTCGTTTGCGCAACGCAAACGAAGTTGCGCCGGACAGCTAGTCAAAAATAATATGTCGTTACAAATTGTGTATTTAACGAAGTTTATTATATACTTTGCAAAAAATCTGCCATTCACTCTAATTTTGGGTTTGACATTATTGGTGAATTGGTAATAAATAACTTCATTACGATAGTAGTAATAATAACCAGAAATTATTAATATTTTAATATTTTTGTGTAGTACACCACTGACTACTCCTTTTTTATTTTAATTCCATAATGTCCATCGAAAGGTTGTCTGGAAGATATCTCTATCAACGATAAGACCGCCGTTGTAACCATAAAATTAACAGTTTTGTAAACCCGTTATGTTTCATTTATGGTGCGATAAAGTTTTATTCTATTCTATTTTGCAACATATCACATTGACTGGAACTATAATAATAAGCATAAAAATAGCTTGGCAAAATTCTGGTCACAAAGAAAATATTAAAAACGTAATGAGTTTCTGAGACTGTCTTATTAGTCTGTTAGTCGCTAGCCGGGCTGCTGAGCATAAAGTCCTGGGCGGGTTTCCCAGTTCGGCAAGAGTGTTATGGGGATTTTCCATCAAGAATTTCTCAGTAGCAGCCACGGAGTCTTGATTCGTGCCCAGCTGATGACAATAAGCTCGTCCCTATTACATGGGACTTAAACATAACTGACGAAATGAGGGTGTACTATAAGGTACACTTCTGCCTAACCCATCTAGATTACAGATGTGATGTTATATTATGTAATATCAGTTTCTTATTTGAAAAATAGTGAAAATAATAATGATGATGATGATGATGCTGAATTGAAAATATTTCTAGTGTTTTTTTCTATTTTTACTTGAGATACCTGTAATTAGCTCTAAGTTGGTTCTCCTGTTAATAAATGAATAAAATCTGCGCAAAAGCGTCCAGAACATTAAAGTTCAATTAAAATAAGGAACAATAAGAAAAATAGGTTCTTTAAAAAAATACTACGCTCTATTACACAACACAACACACAAGGTGACATAGCCAAATAATAAATAAAGTTAAAATAAAAATTCGCCATGCTGATTAAGGCCGCTAAGCAGTAACGCGCTCATCACGAACATAATCGCAATCAATCGAGTAATTGAATTAAGTATAGCTAAATAACATCAGTTAATTGTTTATAATATCATCATTTTTCAAATGAGTGTTTTATTAGAGACTTAAAATAATAATTATTATTCTGTTCATATTTAATAATTAATCTTTATATATTTTTAAATGTGTCGTTTTACAAAGGAATATTTAAATATCTAATTAATATCTATAGAAATAAATAAAAGACATTTAAAATAAATACAAGAATTAATCTGTTCAGAAATGAAACAACACGAAATAAGTTCAAAACATAGTAGTAGGGTGGATATTGTTGTATAAACAGTGCCATCTACTACTCATCTACTCATCTTTCTAGCCTTTTCCTGGTCAGTAACCTTGGCGCCTGAAAGTAAGTGGAACTATGTTTCGAATCCGGTATTTCTGGTTTTTTGGCACACTTGTTTATGATGTTGGCCCAATGAATAATCAAGTTTGTGACCTCGAGCCCCGAACGCAACTACTCATATGTCAAAAATCGTAAAACCCGCGAAAATTTCGGATGCTTTTCATCCCTGCTCATTAAAAGTCTTTACCAAGACAAACGACCTCCTTTCAATTCTTCTGTAGGTAATAGGCCCCACTTTCAAACTTCCTCAAATATATGCATGCCTTACTTTATCCAATTTTTGTCACTCCACACATCCATCTCAACATTCTCATCTCTGCTACATGCAATCATTTTTTATCCATCTTCTTCACAGCCCAGCATATTTTGATCCGTGCAGTCAGGTCACGTCAGGTCACATCAAGGACTTACAAATTTTCCTCTTTAACTTGAGGGGTCCGGAATATCCGTGGGTCGCAAGTTGTTCCAGTGACTTATCGAAATCGATTTAGATGTAGATTTCACCATAATTCAGAATATCTTCCGGAAAGTGAATTGATATTTAACTTAGAAATAGCACAGATATTTCTGTTTTAAAATGTCGTTTACCATGTAAGTATACAAGTTTCAAGTTTAACAAAGTTTTTGACATTATTTGCCGCTAAGATGAGAGAGCCACTAAATAACGAACGTTTCTCAACATCATCTCCTTGCTCCTGTCCTGTTACCCAGGGTTGGTGCGACACGGTTTTGCAATATTTTATTTAGTTTCACCTGTCCCGGTGTCTCTCTGTCAGCTGTCTGTCAGCAACCAAATCTTGGAACTGTATTTTAAACCAGTTCTCTGCAACCGATTGAACTGTCAGCTCAGCTTTTGAACACACACACCTTTAGTTTTGATCTGCCGTGATAATAGCAAAGGGGACCAGAAACAATACTCGATAAGCTTTTAAGTTAACTTTTTTTCTCGTTTTTCGTTTACTCCAAGATTTATTTTTATTAATTTTATGTCTTTTTTCCCTTCCCATGCTATTAATTACATTACTTATTTTACCCAGCCGAGTTGGTAGTAGCTTTCTCAAAGTAGACATATTCGTCTACAACTTCGAGTATAGAGTCTGCTATCTTGATAGGAGTGGGTGTTACATGGGCATTCAACATGACCTTGGTTTTGTCTATGTTCATTTTAAGACCCCCTCTTTCAGAAGTACTTATTATTCAGAAAATATCATGAATCACGAGAATGTAGTAAGCTCGCGAAGCAAGCTAAAATTTTAGCACCCGTCTCGGATAGATTTAGAATTAAAACAATGTAGAAAAAGTGCGATCGATGTGAGCTCGAAAACTTATCAACTGGAGTAGATTCGATTTTTATTTTTCCATACAGAAATCGAAATAACTTTGTACTTGAACAACTTTCCTAAAAATGGTCAAGAGTAAGAGAAGGCGAAGTGAGGTCCAAAATTATCAGGTGCTCCGTAGACCATAGGTTAGGAACCATTGGACTATAGCTTGAAATAATTATATCCCTCACTTTACGATCACTGGGCAATTTGGGATGCAAATGTGCGAATTGCAAAATGTGTCTACGACAAATAGATACTTTATCTTTTATCTACCATCTCACATGGGCCCACGTGGGCTAATTTAGGTCATTTCCTATCATAGAGAGGAGATATGTGACCCATCAGTAGTAACAATATAGGCTGATTATGACATTTGCTATCACGTAGGTCCAAAAGTTTCCGGCCTATTCCCATTCGATTATTCAAAGATACAAAACTATCATGTCAGTTAGGTAGTTACCTACAGTAAAAGAGTAATAGTTTTTGTTCAATACAGTCTCCTTTAATTTTTATCGTATTTCTTGCGTTGTTTGCAATTTACCGGTGAGCGTCAATCTGTATGTTTAACAAAATGTGATTTGCGGCCGTAATACTCATGTATTTACATAATTATAGTCATTAAAATCATCTATACAACCCTCTAGGTTCATTTAATCGCATTGAATGACTTTTTCATGAAATACTCTTTCAATGGGATAAAATGAACTTAAAAGGGTTAGTTGAGCAGCGGTGGCCCAGTGGTGGCAGCCCCGACTTACAAGCAGTAAGCCGGGGGTTCGAACCCAGGCAGGCGTATTACTTTGTGTTATTTATTTCATCACCTCTGCTCTCAAAACTGTGAAGGAAAACATCGTGAGGAAACCGGCATGTCCTAGAACTAAAAATTCGAAAACATGTGACATCTACCAACCCGCACTGGGCCAGCATGGTGGATTACAGCCCACTCCCTCTCATAGAGAAGGAGGCCTGTGTCCCAACAGTGGGAACCTTTTAGGCTGATGATGATGATGATGATGAAAAAAAAGGGGTTGTATTAATGATCATAGCTGTGTAAAGTCATTCGTTACGGTCGCCAATCATATTTTAATCAAAAACAACAACATTAATTTTATAGTTGAAGCCGGTAACTTTTGGACCTTACAATGTAAGTGACATACCTTTCAAGTTCTTCTTCAGAATGCGCGAAGGTGCAGGAATTTCCTCTGGGGCAGAAGGAACGCGTGGCGGCGTCGCGGCACATCGACACTTTGTACTTCGTATGGGTGGGCGTCGATGCTGCCGTTTGAGGGGAACCTTGGCCTGCTGGGGGAAAGACAAAAAAAAATATAGACAATGTAAAGAAGAATAGTATATGCTGCACCAATAAGTTCTTAGCAGGTTACCCGGTTACCCATAATCTGTTCAGACAATCTAAGCTCTCTTTTTGATGATGATGATGGTGTTGTCACTAATTTTTAATAACTGACAACACCATCATCTGCATAGTATGTTTTCGTCGATTGTTTGTTTATCCGAGAAGTGATTGGAGTGCTCCTGCCTTCTATGTAAGTTCCCCTATTTCATTTAATTTGATTTTTATAGGGATATTTCTTACTTATTATTTAGAAAGGATTACATAATAATCGAATCTCGATGATTGATAATACCTTCACGGAGCAGCCAGGTTTTTTCCATTGATTGTAATTTATATTATTATAAAAAAGACAACACTTCGAACCTTGGTGGGAACTGGAGGCCTACCATGACGTGTGTCAGACATGACGTGTGTGTGTGTGTGAAAGAGATGGCGCTAGATGTCCTCTATAGCTGTCTCTGTCTCACACTGGAGTGACATTAACACTTTCGGTGCTAAGATCAAATAATTATTTTTTACTTGTTTGCTCAAAATTCACAAGTCATCTAAACCTACGTATAACGACGATTTGGTAGGCGGGGTGTGCGCACACGAACGAATTATTGTTCGATCCGTATGGCCGGGTACTTAGCCCCGAAAGTGTTAAAACAATACTATTTTAAGACGTTGTGGTAACCCCCCCAAAATTGGGACGGCACATGAGTTTGACAGTTCGTCGCAGAAGCAAGTGCGAGTTGCTAATTGGTTATTGGGCTTCACGTAGAGGACGTGGTGGCGTTTTAAATACCAACGTGCATCCATGTTAGTTATCTAAGCAACTGAGCGCTACGATGCTGTTATGCTTAGTATATATAATACCTCAAGGCGCTTCGTAACGGGCCCTACTTTAACTGCTACACGTTTCAATACACGGTGGAAGGCACACCGCTGCACAAATGCTTACCTTCATTATATCATTCTAAATATCACATACAAAGGATAGTGGGCAAAAATGTACGGGCGGCACAGCCACGTCCACCACAGCTTGAACTACTTTTGTTTGGAAGGTATGACAGCCATTTTTCTGCCTCCCAAAGCGTATCAAATTCTGACACGGAGGTCTCTATTTATTTCAAGTTGAATAGGTTTAACTTACTTAGCATTTTATTGGCGGCAGAGGGCATACCCACGTCGGCTACAGTTAAGACTACTTTTTTTTGGAAAGGTTCACAGTCTTGAACATAACATCATCAGCCTAAAGCCTTTTCCCAACTATGTTGGGGTCAGCTTCCAGTCAAACCGGATGCAGTATCAGTATTTACATGGAGCGACTGCCTATCCGACCTCCACAACCCTGTTAGTACTGGATAATACGATAACCCTTGGTAAGACTGGTTTCACTTTCGGGCCACTATCTGTAACGATTGTCAATGATCTAAAAACGACAGCCGGGACAAATGGCCTAACGTGTTTTTCGAGGCACGGATGAAACTCAGTATGTAATGGGTGGTCACCCATCCACGGACCAACCTAGGCAAGCCCGGATTAACCTAAAGATCGACCCGAGCGGCTGTTATTATTTTGGCCACGAGCTCCTCCTTCTCTTCGATATTGAAGTAGATGTAGTAACTGTTTATTAGGCGCTCCGCCTGTACTATCAGAAAAGTGAGAAAAAGTTCATTAAAAAAAAACCCGTGCAAACGATTACCACATCTGTTTAGCACCCTTACTACTGTCCGCACAAATACTTTTCGGACCAATAGACGCGACCCCATTTTTTTAATATGTTTGTTTTAAAAAAAATCTCAGTCTCTGTTAATGATCCCAGATGTTTGACCTCCCCTTTTCGACCAATAGGAATAAAACAAAAAGAGGGACCAAGGAATAGAAAGTTTTTAACTATTTTAACGGTGGAAGCAAGGATAGTCCTTACCGTGCTCCGATACCCAGTTTGGTGATGGTACATAAAAAAGCGTCAGCCTTAACTCACTGGTATTGTTATCCAGACACCGGTCGGGCATGGGTAGTTTCTGGTTGTGGTTCGAGTCCCGGCCCGTTGCCTGTTGCTGCAGGTAGTGTATCAGTCCTGCTACCACCTCCTTCAGTGACGTCATCACTTCTGCTAGTTGCTGCCATGATGGATTCTTGGCGTCTGAAATGGTTATTATGTTTGTTTGTTATAAAGATGTTGTATGTCACGATCGTGGGTTTAAACATTCTGATTCATACGTTAGTATGTCGTGTTTGCATTAAAGTATTTAACACTAAGTTTACCTCGCGGCTTTACTCCCATTATGTACTGCAGAAATTAACCTACGGAAACGTTTCAAATCTATGCGTATAGTACTCGGGGATTGTAGCGTTCATTAACAGGGGTTAGTGAACGCTACAATCTAGCTAGATTACAGCGTTTAGCAAAAACATTCATCCGAGCTTCAGGTTACAATGAAGTGTAACATTGAGTTTTTTTGTTTATCGAAACCATTTTTGAACTAGAACCCGTGGAACCAAGCTATCATCGCGTAGATTCTTTTTTTTATCTATATAAATAAAAATGAATGTGTGCAAGCGCATAACTCAAGAATGGCTATACCAATTCGGATAATTTTTTTTTTGTATGTTCCTTAAAGTACACAGAAGGATTTAACACAAAAAAAACTTTTGACAGAACGAAGTCTGTCCGGGCAGCTAGTTGTTTATAAAATGATGTAACTCGGGTTGGAGTGTTTTGTTATAACAGGGTCGCGTAGCGGAGAGACGTGCGGAAACCTACCAATCACTCTGGTTAAAATCTACATCGCTGGACAACTCTAGTTTTATAAGGTTTTAGTCGTAAAACGACCAGACTGAAATATTGGTCATAGGCTTTTCAGCTTCATGTCTCACTGTCATTATAGTGTCACTCATTCGTTAAATGAATGCTTGTTCAAAGGAATCTATTCTAGTTACGACGTCATCACCCCGAAAACTTTACCATTAAATATAAATTAAACTAGCCAAGGAACTTCAAAAATATTCAAATTAGTTTCTTAAATTACTATATTAAAAATATATAAAGGTTAGATTTTCTGCACAATTCCCATTGGTACAGGTAAAATTAAAAAAAAAATGGTCTTACAAAATATCGCTTTTGAGAAGCTTCGTCGCGTATTCCACAGAGCCTAACGACTAAGGTCTTCAATCAGTGCGTCCTGCCTGTCATTAATTACTGGGGCGAAACGGGGACACTCACGGAGTCACGGCACGGCTGGTTCATAAATTCAATGTCGCTGAACAAGCTATGGAACGGGATATGATTGGAGTATCTCTGTGGGATCGAATCCGAAACGAAGTGATTCGACAGAGAAACAAAGTGGTCGACATAGCGCACAGACTAAGTAAGCCGAAGTGGCAATGAGCCGGCCATATTAGCTGTAGAACCGATGACCGTCGATGTAGACGTTTTCTGGAATCGAGACCGCGAATTTGCAAGCGTAAGGTGGGGACGCCCTCAGGGTCGGTGGAGCGAGGATCTCTGCAGGGTGGCTGCTAGCAACTGGATGAGAGTTGCCGAGAATCGAGTTAAGTAGCGTGCGATTGAAGAGGCCTATGAGGCTCATGTTGATGATACAAAATAACGAATCTGTTGACGCTCTTAGGGTCAACAGATTCGAGTACATTTTTCTTGGCCCTTGTTCCCGAGGGAAAGTTATCCTGTTTGGTGGCCTGAATAACTGTCAGAGTTATTGCGCTGTTTCTGTTACACCTTGTAAATTTACACAAACTTCACTATTTAAAACCTATTTGACGTTTCTGTATTTCCTATTTAATATATTGAGCAACTTCTTATCAAGTGCTTTCCAACAACTCTATAGCTGAGAAACTTGAGTAGTAGAAGTATTGAGTATTGAACTTTCGACACGTGACCACAATCGAACTAGACTCGGTCATCTTGTTTTTAACCGATTTCAAAAAAGGAGGAAGTTTTACGTTTAGCTGTATTAATTTTTCAATACGTCCGTACAGGTGCCAGCAGTATACCAACAACCGAGTCCGAAAGATCCGTGTACCAGTGTAACCTAGACATACCAGGACTAGCATCGATGTTGGCCAGCCTATCCAGATGCAGACTCATGACGATCAGCTGCGCCGGGTCACCAGTCCTCTGCAGCGCGATGAAGAGCTCCTGCACTGATTGCGCGAACGACTGCGGTGTCTGCAACTTGTCTGGAAGTATAGTAACTAGTTAACTTTATCGTGGTTTCTGTAGTTAGATGTCCACTGCTGGACATAGGCCTTTCCCAAGCCTCTGTTGGTCCGCATCCTGTTGTTTATAACCTCTGACCTATCTAAACAGTCAGATATTTATTCCTATAATAATATATAACCATCTCCATCAGGGATCTGATAACTAGAAAAGTATATCTTTATCAGTTCCAAATTCTTGTAAGAGCTTACTTGCAGGATGGAAGTGACATTTCGTCGTTGATAGTCCAATACCGCGTAACTAACATTGTTAAATACCGCGTAAGTACATCTTTGCAACTTTACAGGAGGGCCAAAAAACTAATTTTCTAAACAACGAATCAGCCGAATTTCGAACGAACTTGTGTTTTAGAACTATTTCATCCTCCTTTAACTAATGTACTAATTTTAAAGTTAATATTGCTATTAGTTGGTTTACAAAGTCACTTACGCTGTATTTTTTCTAACAGTTCTGGATCATTATCAGTACTTACGCGGAATTGTTAATAAAATAAAATAGTATTCCAATCATTGCACATTAATCATTTTAATCATAATTATTCCACCACTACAAAAAAAATAACAAAACAATCAAAACTCTGTCAAAAAGTAATCAGTGTTGACAGTGACACTGTTCACTATTTATAAAGTAATTTTAACAATCACAAAATAAATCACTAAAGTCCTTAGAGGTGATGTGCCTAAAAATATCTATTAAAAAAAGTTGAAGTTGAAGGCGCGCATCTTGTTTCCGCCCGAAAGAAGGCTCTTTAATACCTTCTTCAGGCGACCGAAGAAGCGTTCCCTCAACGATTGCTTCATGTCAGCTACGTTAATGCCTAACGCTTCCGACATACCCAAATACTTATAATTTTCTGATGAGGAGAGAGATCTGAGGTGTATGGAATCCGAGAGTTGGATTCCCTCGGATTCCATAATCTGTCCTCGCTTTACATACATGACTGCACATTTGTCCACACCAAATTCCATTCTGATGGCGCTACTAAAAGTTTCAGTTACTTTCAGTAGCTTCATCAGTTGCAATTTGTTAGGAGCAAAGAGTTTCAGATCATCCATGTAAAGAAGGTGAGATATGACCTGACCACCTCTCCTCAACCGGTAGCCTAGGCCTGAATCCTCCAGCAATGTGCTTAGAGGATTCAGGGCCAGACAGAACCAAAGTGGACTCAGACTGTCGCCCTGAAATATTCCCCGTTTAATCCATACAGGCTCATCGTTCCCCTGGATCTGTCGACATCCTGGATATCGGAGCACCGTCCTCCATTGCCCCATACACGACTCAAGAAAGGCGCGTAGAGTTGCATCAATCTTGTACAACTCCAGCACCCTCATGAGCCATGTATGTGGCACAGAGTCGTAGGCCTTCTTGTAATCTATCCAGCATGTCGACAGATCCTTGCGGGATTGACGAACCTGTTGGCTAATGGCCATGTCGATGAGGAGTAGCTCCTTAGTACCACGGGACCCGTTCCTACATCCATTCTGAGAGGCCGACATAATAGAATTACTACCGATGTGTTTGTTAATTTTCTCTCTCAAAATGGATGTAAGAAGTTTATAGACCGTCGATAAACACGTGATCGGTCTATAATTCTTGGGTTTCGTAGGACTACCTGACTTATGGAGCAGGTGGGTAACACCCGTTGTAAGAAACTCTGGTAGCGACCCAGACTCTAAGCATGACTGGAATTGAGATGCCAGGCGAGTGTGTGAACTACTTAGCCATTTGAGCCAGAAGTTGTGCAGTCCGTCCGGTCCCGTAAATCTATTAAAAAAACTATTTTCTTCCGGAGCGCCACACAAATCCTATCACACTCTTAGCAATCTGCGCAGATACGCGGAATTCAGGTTGAAACTTGTTCGACGATAGACCCGCGGTATCGTTGCATTTCATTTACTCGTCTTCCTATTGGTCAATTCAAATATTTGTCATACGCGTCGTTGCCAATCACAATCAGCTATTTATTTTTATTAGATAGTTTTTTGCACATACGCGGTATTTAACAATGTTAGTTACGCGGTTTTGGACTATCAACGACGATTTGAGTTTCTAACTACAACCGTTTAGAAGACCGAACCGGTAGAGGGGGACACTTGACTCTAACGTAAATTGGTAAAGCTTGAAAAGTCACGAACGGTTTACTTAATCAAAAAACGGTATTCCCAAACCCGTAATATTTTTGAAAGAGCTATCCAACGATATCCCAAATAATGGGAAGGACGAAAAAAAAATGATCAACCCCCCTTTACATGTAGGGGAGGTACCGTAAATAACTGGTTTTTTTTTCATTTTACCACTTTTTCGGCGTCATTAACGTGTATACTCATGCCAAATTACAACTTTCTAGTACCAATAGTTTTTGACCTAAACCGCGGACAGACAGACCGACAGACGGACATGGCGAAACTATAAGAGTTCCTTGTTGACTACGGAACCCTAAAAACAGATTTTCCATACATGTTGACAGAATAGGTATTGCAGTTTTGTAGAACACTTAAATCTGATCACGATCAGACCATCTAAACTGCGGCAGTAATGGAGTTAAACTGTGGACGCGTGTTTTCATTATTCTGTATTATGTCGGGATCATAAGACAGTTTATTGCAGTATTTTGTTTCTAACCGTATGGAGAGTGAGAGTTCCACGTGTTCTGTCAATATTTTGCATTAAAATATCGTACAATACAACGTTTTGTGAACAGCCTCGAAGCGGCATCACTAAAACTGATATCAGATGCTTCAATTCTTGTTCGCTTTACCTTTCATTCAAAATCTTTTACTCGTCTAAGAGATTTCTTTTTTCACTAGCCTCAAAAAGATGAACCCTAATCCTATTACAATCTAGCCTTGCATATAAACAAATAAGTAATTGAATTAAAACCTAAACGACTATATCGTCTTTACTAAGAATGTCTCCACTGGCACTTTTCTTATTGTCTCTATGAAGGTGGAAGTCCGCGAAATTCAAATTTTCTTCAATTATCCGGTCAGTTTGCGTTAGTACTTTGAACAAAATATGATTTGCGGCCGCATCATATTTTGATTGGTGCAGGCAGACACTGGCTGGCAAATTGCATATTGGTTATATAACTACAATTATTCTGTAATTACATACGTTTAACTACCGCGAATCATATTCTGTTTAACATAAAGCCAGAAACTGACCAGCAAATTACAAAACGAAGCTAAGAAAATTCGAATTTCGCAGGCTACCCTGTCGCTTCCACCTTAAGGCGAATACACTTCGTTCTTGTGTTTATTTGGTAACACTTGTGCTACATTACACTATTCACTTTCACGAACACTAAACACTAACTCTCTACTAAGATAAATTAAATATAAAGAATAGATGAATTTCAATCATAAGTTAAAGCAAAAAAAACTAACAATCAGTCGAGAGGAGCGTCAATGTTGATCATTAGACCAACTCCCGCGCCTAAAATTAGATCGATCTTTACGCTCACCTATGATGCTTTGCATGTGACTCTTGTGGGCTGTGTCTCCGTAGAGCAAGGCGCTCCATTGGTCGGGCGCTATCCTAAGCCCCGCCTCCGTCGCGATCTGGACTATCTGCGCGTCATGTTCTCGTCGCAGTGACTCGTATGTTCGAAACTCTTCTTTTAGTTGCATTAGTGATGAGTCGCATTCGCGTTTTGATACCTGGAAAGGAAAAAAAATCTATACTATAATATTACCAGCTGCTGACCACGACTTCGTTCGCGTGGTAATTTAAAAGAGGATGTGTTTGAAAAACAATTGCCTACGACCTATTCTCGGACTTACCAAATTTACACAAAAAAAAATCATAAAGACTCGGTCAACCCGTTTCGGAGGAGTTCGATAACAAACACTGTGACACGAGATTTTTAAATTTTATATAATCTAAACAATTTGTTGTGGCTCTGTATGGTGCCGGACGTAAAGAATAGCACCATCCCATATCATCCCGTGGGTGTCGTAAGAGGCGACTAAGGGACTTGCCAGAGAATGGGTAGCAGTGTTCTCTGTGCTTTTGTAACAGCCGTACTGCGATCGGTAACCCGCCTGCCAAGCGTGGCCATTATGGCAAAACCCCCCAAAATGTGAATTTGGCGACACTTGGGGGAGGCCTATGTCCAGCAGTGGACGTCTTTTGGGCTGAAAGGATGAAGATGATGAAACAATCAGTTTGTTTGGTTGGTTGAACGCACTAGTTTCAGGAACCACTGTAGGATCGCCCAATTATCGAGGAAGGCTATAAGCTATATAACATTACACTACGACCGCTAGGAGCGACGCTTCAATGAAAAAATTTGCAAAACTGGGGAATGTGCGACGCAGAAGAAGTTGAAATCCTGATTGAAAACTCAAAAACAGTTTGCACAACACGGAAATCGAAGCCTCGAATCTCATGGTCAGCAGTCAGGCTTGCGACCACTGATCGGGTGACTACCCTATCTTTCAGGGACTCCAGGCGTGATGTTTATGTTCTGCTAACATGCGGTTGAAGGTAAGATAAGAAATTACTGTATAAATATTCTCGACTTACCTTAAAACAAGAAGCTCTGTATAGGAGCTGGACGACATGGCCTATGCTAGTTTTCGAAGCCTGCGGAAAATGAGGCTCCAGTCTTTGGACTACGAACATTACCAAAACCTGCAACAGAACCAGTACAATCATTGTTAGTATATTAGTACACCAAACTCAGCGTAAACATAATTAGCCAGTAATGTCCTCACTGCTGAGACACAGGCCTCCTCTCCATGAGAGAGGTTCCAAACTCAAGTAGAGGGCAGAAGGTGAACTAAGCACTATCACACTGCTCCGCGCTCCGGCGCGTAGCCGCAGATTTTAAAATTGTAAGCAAGTATCTCAATTTGTATAAAACATGGTGTCCGTTTCGACCGCGCGGCCACGACGTTTTTTTTTAAAAAAAACTATCCCATGAGTTTGTAAAAATTTGTAAAAGTCGATTCCCAAAATCAAAAATTTGTCAAAGATAAGGTTAAAAAGTTATAAGGGTTTGAACGTGGCCGCGCCATCGAAACGCGGAGAACCGCGCGGCCACGGAGATCTTTAAAACTACGCGTTGCAGAGACCTGAAATTCCGGTAAATAACAGATTGAGTTTGTAAAAAGTTTGTAAAAATATAGAAAAAAATCCTAGGTTTATATTTTAGGAACTGTAAGACTAAATCCCCATGGCCGCGCCATCGAAACGGTGACAAACACATTACTGCCGATATCTCGCTGAAAAAGCATCGCAGACATCTGAAGTTTTTTTTAAAACCCACATTTGAATTTGTCAGAGTTTGTAAAAATAAAACAAAAAATCCTAGGTTTATATTTCAGGAGCTGTAAGACTAAAACCTCATGGCCGCGCCATCGAAACGGTGACAGTCACGTTATCGCCGATATCTCGGTGAAAAAGCACCGCAGAGGTCTGAATTTTTTTTTAAACCTAGATTTGAATTTGTCAGAGTTTGTAAAAATACACAAAAAAGTCCTAGGTTTATAATAGGTCTTTACCTATGAAATTGCCGTATTGCAGTACAGACTTTTTCAAACAAAAAAAAGTTTTGATTGGCTATGAGTTCTAAATTCAAATTAATTTTGTTTTAAAAATATGACATTCTATTTACAAAATCAGTCTTTTGTTTATTGATTAGCGTTGTATTTTCATTACATTTCAACATTTTTCCTCATAATGGATACTTTGAAATTTCGTGTAATTATGGAATATGAGTTCCGTCGTGGCACCAACGCGGCACAAACGACCCGTAACATCAACGACGTTTACGGAGAGAACTGTACAAACGAACGCACAACCCGTTATTGGTTTGCTCGGTTCCGTTCTGGGAATTTTGACTTGAAAAATGAACCTCGTGGTCGTCCGGAAACTTTGGTCAACAATGATGAATTAAAGGTGATTGTTGAAGCTGATGAAACTCAATCTACAGCTGAGCTGGCAGCAGCTTTTGATGTTAGCATTAAAACAATATTGGTCCATTTGCGACAGATTGGCAAGATAAAAAAGCTTGATAGATGTGTGCCCCACGAACTTAACGATCGCCAGCGCAACGTACGCGTCGAGACTTGCCTTGCGCTGCTTAACAGGCACAGAAATGAAGGAATTTTGAACCGAATTGTTACGTGCGACGAAAAATGGATTCTTTTTGACAATCGAAAGCGCTCAGCAAGTTGGTTAGATCCTGGTTCGGTACCAAAGCAATGTGCAAAACGAAAAATGACCCCTAGAAAGGTGATGGTCACAGTTTGGTGGTCTAGTGCTGGTGTGATTCATCATAGCTTTTTACAAAACGGCGAGAGCATTACTGCAGATGTGTACATTGAAGAACTGACCACAATGATGGCGAAACTCGCACGTCTGCAACCAGCTTTGGTCAATCGGTCGTCTCCACTGCTACTTCACGACAACGCGCGGCCCCATACTGCACAACAGACCGTCTCTAAGCTGCATGAGTTGGGTTTGGAAGCTCTCCCTCATCCGCCATACTCACCAGATTTTGCGCCTTCCGACTATTACTTTTTCCAAAATTTGGACAACTTTTTAGCGGGAAAAAAATTCAATTCCCGAGAGGCAGTACAAAACGCCTTTGAAGAGTTTGTTGTCTCCCGTCCAGCTGATTTTTTCAAGAAGGGCATCCATAAACTGTCACAGCGTTGGCAAAGATGCATTGATTGCAGGGGTGATTACTTTGAATAAAAGAAATAAATAAGTTCGAAAAAAAAATACATTAACTTTTTTCAAACTAAACGGCAATTTCATAGGTAAAGACCTAATATTTCAGGAGCTGTTGTACGGTATCGCGTAGAAATAAGTCGTGATTATCTATCGGAGAATGTAAGTATTAGCGAGTTTTTTTTGTAAACAACATCTATAAATATGTAGAACTACCGATTATAGACAAAAAAAAACTTATTTTGTTTCATTATATAAAACCTTAAATACGTTTTGAAAGTGTCGATAGGGTGACCATGACTTTTTGTTTACAGAAAACTTTCTGCCTATTGTATTAGAAATTATATCTCAAGGATTCTAAATTAAATTAAAATGAAACGATAATATACAAAAAAAATATGTTTATTTCTTTAAAATCACATCAATCATAGATTGTTTACTTACACTAAGATATATATTCCTTTTAAAACAAATAACAAACAAACAAATAGAAATAAAAAATATAATAATGATATCAGACTAGAGACTTCACATGGTCTTCTAAGTTCTAAAGACGAAGTAGCTCAAGAATTTGTAGATTTTTTTACCAATATCCCGCTTAAAACTACCGAAACCTTAAATTCCTCACCCTTGCTTTCCATTGACTTATTAAAGGCGAACGTTTCAGCCTGTCCGATTGAGTTTCAATTTAAGCATATAAACCCCATAACAGTAATTAAAGCTTTTAAGGAAATCAAAATCAAATTAACCGAAGATCTATGGGGAATGTCTGTTAAAGTTTGTCAAGCCATTATCGACACTATAGCACCGTACTAAGCCTTAATTTTCAATTTGTGTGTGGACCAGGGAGTCTTCCCAGACCTTATGAAATACAGCAAGGTAATACCACTTTTCAAATCTGGGGACAGTAAAGAGACCAATAACTATAGACCCGTTTCCGTGTTGCCGGTTTTCAGCAAGGTGTTTGAAAAGGTAATGCTTAATCAAATGCTCACCCACTTTAGCACCAATAAAATCTTACATGACAAACAGTATGGTTTCACCAAAGGACGTTGTACGACTGACGCCGGTGTCACTTTATTAAAACATATATATACTGCGTGGGAAGAGGCACAAGATGCCATAGGAATCTTCTGTGACCTCTCGAAGGCATTTAATTGCGTAAATCACGAAACCCTGCTCTTGAAACTTGAACATTACGGTTTAGGTAAACTTGCGCTCAGTTTAGTAAAATCGTATTTGAATGATAGACAGCAGCAAGTACAAGTAAATGGTGTAAATTCAATGGGTTTAAAAGTAAAAATGGGTGTACCACAAGGTTCAATATTGGGTCCTTTCCTCTTTTTAGTATATATTAATGACCTACCCCATTTGTTTAAAAACCAACCACAAATGGTGTTGTTTGCTGACGACACTTATTTAATATTTAGAATAAACAGACGTGCCACAAACCTCAACGACGTAAATAACGCTCTAATGCAGGTCCATAACTGGTTTACCGCTAATAATTTAGTATTAAATGGGAAAAAAAACTAAGTGCATAAGATTTACTCTACCAAATGTCAAATGTAGTGATTGTGACATAGTATTAAATCAAGAGAAACTTGAATTTGTCGATGAAACTGTTTTCTTGGGGATCACGCTCGACTCAAGGCTACAATGGGGTTCTCATTTAACATCTCTTGCAGGACGGCTGAGTTCAGCAGCATATGCTATCAGGAAAATCCGTCAATTTACTGATGTAGATACCGCGAGGATAGTGTATTTTAGTTATTTTCATAGCATTATGGCATACGGTATTTTACTATGGGGACGGGCTGCAGACATCGAGTCTATATTTATTCTGCAGAAAAGAGCTATCAGAGCCATAATTAATCTACGTAGGCGCGATTCTCTAAGAGAACTGTTTAAGGAAATTAACATCATGACGGTACCTTGTCAATACATCTATGAAAATATCATGTACGTTAGGAAAAATCTGCATTTATTTAGTAAAAGAAGTGACCGGCACCACTATAATACTAGAAACAGGGACCAACTGGTTCAGCCAGGTTTCAGGTTAGCTAAAGTAGACTCATCTTTCATGGGGTACTGTTTAAAATGTTACAATAAAATACCTCCCCCCATTCTACAACTGAATGAAACGAAATTTAAATCTTGCATAAAGCGCGCACTATGTAGGCAAGCATATTATAAGTTGGGGGATTACATTGATGATAAAAATGCTTGGCTCAATGCTGGTCCTGCTCCACAACCATAGGGGCTATCAAAAGATTGGGGCTGCAGAAGATTGTATAAATATCTTTGCTTTGTATAGATTCAATCTCTTAGTATTATATAATTGTATAGCACATGTGTGAAAACTATGTACTGTAAAGCCACCATTTACTGAGTACCTACATCTTACTTACACTGACGCGAATTTACCCTGGCGGTTGAGTAAATGTCATGCTCACTTAAATGTCACGCTGATGGCGGCGGGTGTGTCGGGTCATTTAGTTCCCTTCAATATGGTTGAGTTGAATGATGGCTGATACATGCGTCATGTTCGTGAACGGGCGCTGTCAGTTGTGCCTGGTCATCTCTTAGCTGCCATGGTTTATTTTAATTATTTAACTTTATTTTCGAATTATTGATTTCGTCTTTTACTCTGGACGCTCTTAACTTGCCCGAATTTCTACATCGTTCTCACATACTAGTACTTCTCAACACGAATGATGTAACCAAGATTCTGTAACATATTTTAATTTAAAAGAGTGTCCATGGAGTTTCTTGCCCATTCTTCTCCATAGAGATCTACGCTTTGGAATGGGCAACTACAGTACTTTCACAAGTTATTATGTCTTGTGACTGGGACTGTAGCTTAGCGTTCTTTTTTTTTTGTTCTTTGACTTTCAAAAGTGCCGGTAATGGTCTAATTGAAATAAATGCTTTGAGTTTGAGTTTAAAATCACAGATTATTTACTTACACTAAGATATATTTTTTATTAGTACGACCTCATACATTTCACACAAACCAAAACTATAAAACGAGGTACGTAGAAAGATTAAGAAACGTCAAATATTTTTGATATTTTGACCTATTGGGTCGAAGTCCCAAAAATGTTGACGTTTCATATCGTGGGTGATAAAAAAAGTTCTTCCAATTAACAATTGCTTATTCTAAATTTTATGGGGTATAGTTTAAATGTAATAATGTAATAAAAAGGGGTAATTAGAACTAAATTAAACCTAATTTAAAATTATTCTGTTTTTTTACTATCAAGTCTCAATCATCGCTTATTAGACCATACGTTAAATTGTGTAATGAAAGAGGTTGGTCAGAACTTGCGTGCGTTGCAGTTTTATTATCGTCGTAACAAATCATTGTGAAATCATCTAGTAAGCAATGACACTTATAATGGCCAATCAGTCCTACAACCGGGGGAACAAATTCCACAGCACCTATCAGTTTAAATTTTTTTTGCTTAATTTTGATAAATTGAGGTATATCTTGGAGCTTAATTTTATTTGTGCCATTCAGATCAAATAAAATAATGTTACTTAATTCGTAAGTAAATCTTGTAGTTTGGTTGTTACATTTTAAACAGGTTTTTAAAGTAGAGTCATCGATAATGACGGCATCTTCCAGTCCGCCGATTCCGAATAAATATATAATTTCAATATTGATTGATAAAAACACTATAGTTCTTTTTAAATGGTTGGCGCATGTTTTGGTTAAACATTCTTTATTTACTACAGCACTATATAAATACTCTAAAAGTATGTGCTCAAATATGAAAGCCATATTACTTTCGCATCCATAAGTATCTTTTTGGATTTTGTAATATTTTGTGATGATTTGCTCTCGTAATTTATAAGCACTATGTAAATTTAACGATTCTGCTATTATTTTTACAAATTGGGGGATTAAACTGCTTGTGCATGTATTAAATATTTGTTGAATGTAAACGTTTTGTTTGTATGCATATGCTAACAAAAAGAAAACTGAATCAAACGCACATGTATTCGTAAAGTTTATATTTTTATTGATAGAATTTACTAAATTCCCATTTCGCAAAAACAACACTGAGATATTCTGCACAGAATATCCCTCTCTCCCCCAGTTTTCAGTATAAGAGGGCTTTTCTGTAAATATAGAATCTGAAGAAAATGATTGTTTCGTGTTTATTTTAATTTTTTTACACTGCGTATTTTTTTTTGTTAACTTCCTTTTTCGGCCATTGTTTTTTTTTCTTTGAGTAATATTTAGATTTTTGGCAGCTATTTTTGTCTCCCCTAATATAAAATTGTAGTGAATTTTTATAAATTCATCCACGTTGTACTTATGCAGGCGTGTTTCAAATAATAAAAGTTTTAAAGTTTTGAAATAACTTTCAATAGCTGAAGATGTTGGTGACTTATTTTCTGATTTGTAAAAAGGACACATGACATTGCTCCACAGAGGCAGTTTGATCATTAACCTTTTAAGAGTCGATACTAGATTGGGTAAGTAATATTCATTTGGTATTTCAGTTTTGTTTTTTGTCTGATCCAAGATTTTTTCTTTATTCACAAGCTCATCAAACCAATCTAAAATATTGTCATCATCAGGTATTCTTACATAATCATCAGAGAAATCTTTTTGGCCGTTTTCTTCAACTGGGTCTGCTATCTTGACCAACAAAGATTTGAGGTATTTCATAGAAACTTCACAAGTCTCATTGTTTGTTAATTCATATTTTAACGTACAAATTTTTATAATATGACAAAGCACATTTTTTATTACTTCTAAATTTTCGCACTCTTTTACAAATAAAACACTGCGAATGTAAAACATTTTAATATTGATATTCACGTTATCAAAGCATCGCAAGTTGTATACGTTTTTGACAAAGTGACTTGTGTCTAATCTTAGGAATACTTGGGGCATATCGTTACTTTTACTCATTAAAACTAGAAAAGATTGTCGTAAATAGTCTCGGACTGTTTGAAAATTTGTGAAAGCCTGAACGTTTGCTGCTATTAACGCTGAAGAGTCGTCAGTTACAATCTCGCTAGGGGCAGTACGTACTTCATTGTGCCATATTTTCAACCATGACAATATAGAATCCGTCGTGTGGTTATCAGTTATCAATTGGCAAATTGCTGTCGACTTAATAGTTGAAGACGTTACCATGGCAACATAGAGGAACATCCGTTTCGTTAACAGTGATCCATCTGGGAGTTTGATCGTTCGGAAGAATGATCCAGTTGCATCTATTGTCATTGTGACATGAGGAATTTTCTCCGTATACGCCTTGTAGTATTGAATTTGTTGTTCACACCAATAGCACAGATGAAAGCTCGGTACCAAAGTGAACTCGCGAACGAAATTTTGGTATAATGCCACTACTGACATTATGAGAATGCTCAAGATTGGATCAGAGTGCAATCTGTCACTTTGCCTTTTCTCGTGTTTTACTTTCCGCAAAGCTTCCATCGTTGGTAGCACTGGAGAGTTTACAGTTTCATCATCTTTGATGACTACGGAAGCAATTTCTTTGTGAACAACTGTTGCGTGTTTATATTGTAATTTTTTCGCTAGTTTACGTCTTTTGTACGGTGTGAGCTTTGTCTTCTTGTTAGGATTGTGTGGCATTCTATTATCGACATTAAAGAGAGTGCAGGTCATTGCCACTGTTTTGTCTGTTGTCGCCATGCTCTTTATTTCCGAGATGCAACTACATTGTGTGCACTTTCCATTAATCAGAAAATTGTTGTCTTTGTCGACCCGCTTAGTTTTGAAAACCCATGTGCATGGAAGCCTTGTAGATTCCCAGAGCTTCTCTCGTAGTAAGCAGGCCCATTTGTACTTAGGTAGTGTTTTGTACTTTTTATGTGTTGAGGTAGTATTAGGATCACGCCTGACATAATTAACTGAGAGGGGTTCCACTTTCTTCAAGTCATATACATCCAGTAAAAAAGTGAACTCTTTAACACTTTCATCTTCTTTTGAGGTACTTTTCACAGGTGAAGAAACTGTGCTATGGCACAGAGGAGAAGTTGAGGTGCTTTGTGCAAGTGAACTTTCTTCATCATATTGTTGGCCGAAAATGGTATTGAAATTCCTCTTCAATCTCATGAACACCGAAAAAGGTGTCATTTCATTGTTCATTTCTTGAGCAATTGTTGTAAATATGGGATTTTTGTATGCGATTTTTGCATTTCTGCAAGTAGCTGCATACTTAAGGAATTTATTATTCAGCTGCGCATCATCAATTTTCGGTTTTCCTCCTACCATGTTTCTGTAACAATATAACAATAATACTTGTATTAACCAACATCTCTTGAGGCTGTCGTAAGGCTGTTGGAGTACTCCTCGATACGGCTCGCGTTGGGAGGAAGTTCCGGTGTCTGGAGGACCGATTTAATTTATTTATAGTAGTATTATATGTCTTCAAAATGAATAATCATAAATTAGTTAAAATGTAATCAATTCTGCTTCAGTTGATTATTAAGTCTCAATGTCTTTGAAATAATGATAGATATCATGCTTTGCTGAGCTGATTTTAGGGACAACGGATAGCAGTTTCGGGACAATTATATTTTTTTGTTTTGGTACCATCGATATTTTTAAGAATTCCATTTATTGCTTTGTGGATCCGTTTATTTATATCTACAAATTACTTAGTCCTATTTTAATCTGCTAACGAATTTATCTGAGTTACCATAGTTTGTTTTATTATTACTTACTTTGAAAGTAAGTAACAAAATTTTGTCTTTTACCAAAATACCGACAATGGTTTTCACTGCTACCGCTAATAATTCTCTTAAATCTTTTGTTTTATGAATGTTTGTTTAACCACCTGAGAACGGTCAGCCAACAATCATTTAGGTAATAAAATGATTTGTTGTTTTACGGGTTTCAAAAACCGTTTGCCGTGTTACCTAGCTCCGGGCTAGTAAAAAGAACAAAGATCAGAATTCGCTGAACTAAACACCAAAAACGCCGTACGCCCCGCTCGGTAAACAAACAAAAAACATAGTTTTATTTAATATTTTAACTATGTACATTACAAAACTAACCCTCAGTTAGCCATATCTT
The DNA here is from genome assembly GCA_949152445.1 of Cerastis rubricosa. Classification (NCBI taxonomy): domain Eukaryota; kingdom Metazoa; phylum Arthropoda; class Insecta; order Lepidoptera; family Noctuidae; genus Cerastis; species Cerastis rubricosa. Next base: position 25,642,199 of record OX424523.1, read on the forward strand.
TGTTCGAGCAATCTAAAACATCACCTAATATACATACATAGATTCAATAATCTCTTGTGTGGTTTTTAATGACGACCGGGGTTGCCGTGTGCATGGCGGAATTGGTGTTTGTTGGACAACAGTGTCATTTGTTCGATTGTGTTAAAAAAAACTGTGTCTTATCAGCAGTCATAATTTTTTTTTCGCCCGCTGTGCTATTTCCTTTATTATTTCTATACTTAAGAACTATAACGCATTTGGTGACCATAACTTAAAAGCTCATAAGAAAGTCAAGCTGGCAGCAAGTTTCATACTCAGCGAGTTTGATATACAGAATATTTGGTGCCAAAGAGTCAATCGAATTTGTCATTTTTTTTTAAACAGATGCACTTTTTTATACTAATATGAATTATTGAACACAAATTACATTTATTAATTGTGAATTTAAGACACAAAATACAACTTTCCGCATAAAAATATCATCATGACTGAGCGACGAATACTAAAATATTTAAGTCCCTATTATATATGTCATAAGACTATGTCTGAATGAAAAATGGGAAAAAGTATTAAGTGGTAAGAGATTAAGTAGTATGAATTACTTACTTACCTTGATAAGAAGTATTAATTTGTGATCCAATCGTAAGGCGTAACGAAGTCCAGATTGTAACAGCAGAACGTAGTTTTTCAAAGATAACAAATATCCGAAGCAGTGCGCAAATCAAAGTCCGAAGGAAAATGAAATGCCAAAATTGAAAACACTAAACAAACACCAACGAGTACACCGTGCGAATTAACTGAACGTAAAACGACGACTGCAACAAACAACAGGATATCTCTTTTAGAGTGCACATATTGGACCGCTGTGGTTTGCTATTGGTTAGCCAGCCGACTTTCGTCTCCCGTACTGCACCCGCGTTCTGTTCGCTCCTGTGAATGTGTATAGTGGCCCTATTGTTAATTATTTCAGTGAAACTCAGTGCCGCGAAAATTAATACTTTTAAATATAACAGCCCGAAAATAAATACAACACGTTTACTAAAAAAAACAGTCTAAGGGTGGCTCAGAAATGAAAATATTTCGACGAACTATCCTGTACACGAAAAAGTAGCAACGCTGATCCTTGAAGGTTTTAAACTCACTCACTCATCTGCATTTTTTTTGCTAGAGTTCGACAAAATAAATATTCCTTAAAGAAGTTCCTTGGCCATAAAGTCGTTTTAATAAATAAAATGTTTAGTGTCAGTAAATAATCTGTGATTTATACAGAAATAAACATTCATTTGTGTTTTAATTTATTTTTAATTTAATTTAGAATCCTTGAGATATAATTTCTAATACAATAGGCAGAAAGTTTTCTGTAAACAAAAAATCATGGTCACCCTATCGAAACTTTCAAAACGTATTTAAGGTTTTATATAATGAAACAAAATAAGTTTTTTTTTTGTCTATAATCGGTAGTTCTACATATTTATAGATGTTGTTTACGAAAAAAAAAACTCGCTAATACTTACATTCTCCGATAGATAATCACGACTTATTTCTACGCGATACCGTACAACAGCTCCTGAAATATAAACCTAGGACTTTTTTGTGTATTTTTACAAACTCTGACAAATTCAAACCTAGGTTTAAAAAAAAAATTCAGACCTCTGCGGTGCTTTTTCACCGAGTTATCGGCGATAACGTGACTGTCACCGTTTCGAAGGCGCGGCCATGAGGTTTTAGTCTTACAGCTCCTGAAATATAAACCTAGCATTTTTGTTTTATTTTTACAAACTCTGACAAATTCAAATGTGGGTTTTAAAAAAACTTCAGATGTCTGCGATGCTTTTTCAGCGAGATATCGGCGATAATGTGTTTGTCACCGTTTAGATGGCGCGGCCATGGGGATTTAGTCTTACAGCTCCTAAAATATAAACCTAGGATTTTTTTCTATATTTTTACAAACTTTTTACAAACTCAATCTGTTATTTACCGGAATTTCAGGTCTCTGCAACGCGTAGTTTTAAAGATCTCCGTGGCCGCGCGGTTCTCCGCGTGCCTTTAAAACTTTTTAACCTTATCTTTGACAAATTTTTGGTTTTGGGAATCGACTTTTACAAATTTTTACAAACTCATGGGATAGTTTTTTTAAAAAAAAACGTCGTGGCCGCGCGGTCGAAACAGACACTAAAACACGCCTAGGACAACATACTGACGACGCGTCGGCGGCGTACGAGACTCACGCGGTTATCACACTGCTACGACGGAGCGCGATGCAGTGTGATAACCCCCAAGTCATAATACGGTTAGTAATTGCCTTAAGCTGGATTGTTAATCTATTCTAGTATTGGGTAAATGGTTGGTAGGGATAACTGATTCAATACTGAAAATTCTTTCACTAGTGGGAAGCTACATTATCACTTCAAATTCCACAAGGTTGTACTTCAAAGCAAGTTTCTGGTGGATAATCCTGGCAACAAGGCTGTGTCTATGCAAGCATTCTCCGATAGCCAGACTAGAACACCCAGAAATAATGTGGCGGATCGATTCTCCCGGATGGTGGCTTGCCCGACATATGTCAACCGTCCCGTTTCCGGTAGTTGTTCGTCAACATAACTATATCTTCGTTCATTATTGCATAGCCAAACCCTTGGTTTCTCCGAAGAGGTCCTCAAAATGCAGCCAGGATACGGACTATAAGAAGTCTACATCGGGCCCATGTAGAGCCCGGTAAAAGCGTCCGTGAAGCTCCTTGCTCTGCCATACCTCCCTGCGATCACTAGTGTCTAATATTACAGGCTTACGCCAGTTCTCGTTAGCCAAGAAGAGCGGGGTAAGGCCCTTGTCCACTGAGACCACATCTCGGTGCATCCCCTGTCGGCTTCTAGGAAGTATTCCCTGAAGCTGCATACCTCACGGTTATATAGGGTCTTTAAGAAGCCACCACCCCCACACTTCCGAGGGATATAGTCTCATCACCGACGACCGTGAGTGATGCATCCGATTTGCGGTCAGCAGTACGCAGACCCTCCTATCCAGGGCATCAAGTTCTGTCTGATTCCTTTTCAGTATGCCGATAGAATATATCAAAACCGGCATGACCCAACCGTTGAAGGCGCGCACCTTGTTTCCGCTTAACAGAAGACTGCTTAGCACCTTATTCAGACGGCCAAAGAAACGTTCCCTCAAGAATTGTTCATGTCAGCAATGCCTAATGCTTCCGACATACCCAAATACATTTATATTTATAGGTTTCTGTTGAGGCGAGGGATCTAAGGTGTATGGTATCCGAGAGTTGAGTTCCCTCGGATTCCATAATCTCCACTCGCTTCACATGCATGACTGCACATTTGTCCACACCAAAGTCCATTATGATGGCGCTACTGAAAGTTTTTGTTACGTTCAGTAGCTTCATCAGTTGTAAATTGTTGGGGGCAAAGAGTTTCAGATCATTCATGTAAAGAAGTGAGATATGACCTGACCACCTCTTCTCAACCGATAGCCCTGATAGACCTGAACCTTCTAGCAATGTGCTGGGTATGTTCATGGCTTGACAAAACCACAATGGACTCAGACTATCACCCTGGAATATGCCACACTCAATCCTTATCAGTTCGCTGTTCCCCTGTTTCATCCTGGATAGCGAAGGACTGTTCCGTTATTATTTACTCTCCTAGTCCGATGGGATGGCAATCCGACACGACCGGAGGGAGATAAGGCGCAGGACCAACGACGGCTTAACGTGCTTGCCGAGGCACGGGGGTATCATACTGCCAACTTCAAAACTCCGGGCTACTACTGAGAATATTGTAATGAAAAAACTAATAGCACTATTTGCCTGACCCGGGGAATCGAACTCAAGACCCCACGCAGCAGTCGCGCTTTTAACCATAAAACCTGGGCACTCACATTTATATACCAGACAAATATTATACCAGAGAAGCTACATTATACCAGTGTCGAAAGGTATATCTTAACTTTCCCTTTATGATTAAAAAGAAATACAAAACAATAACACGAAAAGATTAGAATATTGTTATTTAAACTTTTCACTTTAGAAATCTGAATTTACTTTGCGAAAAACTAGAGAGTTAAGTATATTTAAATATCAAAAAGAAATACCAAACAATAACACGAAAAGATTAGAATACATTTATAAACACTTTGCACGTTAAAAATCTGAATTTAGTTTGCAAAAAGCTGGATTACTTATGTATACTTACACAACATATTTAAGTATCTAGGTTAGGTTGGTGGCGCAATATGTATTGGAAAACATGTTGACACAATGTGCAATACTCAGGGGCAGTGTTGAGTAAGTTTTATATCCCAAAGGATGAGTAGCAAAATGCTTATTTTTCTTAGCGTGTCGACGCTGGATATTGCGTCAGCCGAGTGGCACGTGTGATAGTCGCAATACTTGCAATACTTGCACAATACTTGCAGCCCGTATGTACCATCACCAAACTGGGTATCGGACCACGGTAAGGACTATCCTTGCTTCCAGCGTTATAACAGTTAAAAACTTTATATTCTTGTGTTCCTTTTTTGTTTAATTCCTATTGGTCGAAACACGGTGGTCAAACGTGTGGGATCATTAGCAGAGACTGAGATTTTGTTTAAAACAAAACATTAAAAAAACGGTCGCTTCTATTTGTGCGGACCAATAGTAGTAAGGGCGTTAAACAGATGTGGTCATCGTGTGTACGGGATTTTGTTAGAAAAATGAGCTTATTCCCACTTTTCTGATAGTACCTATGTACTACTTTTATTGCACACTGTTTTCATACATACAGTCTATTGTTGTTATGACTGTATGTATTTGAACCAAATGTATGAACGTGGACTATGCAAAATGAGTATGTAAGGATCGTAACTGTCTACGAGAGAGATCGTTTCTGCCTACCCCCGCGCCTTTTGCCCATAAAAAGGCGTGAGTTTACGTACGTATGTATTAATACGAGCGCTAATCTAGCCGACAAACTGTCACGCAGTTTGGTGTATGTATAAAATATACATTATGTTTAATCCTGAATAATTTTCATTTTTTTGAGGTTGCCATTCAAGAACATGTCCACCTCGACGATTATCAATAGAGATGATGCATTTTTTTTGTCTATCGGGTAGATTAATAAAAAGTATTAGACACGTATTTTTTATTTTTCACGTAATTATTACAAAAAAATACGGAGACATTTGAAATGGCGCATGACGTCACGGGTAAGTAAATTTTATACCTACTTGTGACGTAGTGTTCAACTTTAATGCGTTTTAACTAAGTATATTTTTTTGTTAATTTTGTAAAACAAAATATTTTTGTATTACCTGACGGACAAAATACATTTTCGTTTTCTTTACCCAGTCATCATCCCTATTCTACGGCTAATATGGCCGGCTTATTGGTTTGCTTAATAGGTAGATATAATCGTTAAATGTATGGGTATCACCTTTCTAGAGAGTGCGGAGCCGTCCTCTAGTGCGAGCAGCACTAGTTTAAGGACCTCTTCCTGCATCGCTGGACCCAGGAACTGACAGCCTCGCGCTCGCACCGCCGCCCACAGGTTCGCGCTCAGCTGCTGCGGGTTCTAGAAACAAACAAACAAATTTATCAGATGAACGTAAAAAAGTATTTATAAGTCTTGCACAAAACGGAAAATAATGGATATAAAAAAAAAACAAAGTTATGGAAAAGTGAAACATGAGAAAAAATAAATAAAAATAAGGCACATTAAAACTGGTTCTGTACAAGGCCATACTGTAACTAACTTTTGTAAAAAAGTCACAGCGCTGGTATTCTGATAGGACCCAATATTATATGTAATAAATGTAAAAAAGTCGGTTTTCTGCTCTGTGTGCGCTTAATTTTTCTTGATAATGGGAGTTTAATCTCTTTATAAACGCTAGTTCAGTTTAAATTTTGATCTAGTTTTATCACCATGTCGATGATTTGTTCTGAAAGTATTATGTGTAACACACTAGCTGTTGCTCGCGATTTTGCCTTCGTTATGTTCTGAAATGAACCCACGAGAATTAGGCTATTGGCGAACGCAAGTACATAGGGTGAAAGATCAGTATTAATCTGTGCTTGTAAATTTATTTTGGGTCTTATTATATTCATGAGTCTAGTTTTATACGGGTCGCATAATGTAACCGTTTAGTTTCCTTTCACTCAAATAGCAGATAATTTCATAAATCTCCTTAAAATAAAATTACGATGCGTTTGATGCTAATTTGCGAATGTATTTTGACAGACTAACTCTTTTATTAAAATTAACATAGTTGCATTTGGCCCCACTAGGTGGCGCTACTATTATAAACAGTTGTGAATGGCTACGAGAAAAGGGATGAAACGTGGATGGGTTTGTGTGAAAGCTTCTTCCTAGCCATGTCATCAACATGGCTAGGAAGAACGTTGTGCAGAAGCTTGCACTTTCTTTTAGTTATAATTGCTACTTTAATATTAGAGTTCTTCTTTTAAGTTTATTTTTTATTTTTTAGCCTTCTACACGTAGTGTCTACTGTAGTCAAATAGGAAATTATGTACACATCTGTAGGTACATCACAGTATAGACATTGATTACATCATAGGATTGAAAACATTACAAAAATGCCTAAAAATTCAATGTCAACAAAGAATGCAACATGTGACGCCAGTAAACCGAGGCTCGGGTGTCAGAATTCAGAACTAAATTCGTATGGACGCCGACATGTGACTTCGCGGTTTTCAGCAGCGTTTTGTAGGAACTAGGTATGCCGAAGTTTATCGAGTAACGACAAAGTTTGTATGTATGGAAAGCTAAATTAGAACCACTTCCCGACGTCCGATTGAGCTGAAATTTTGCACACACTTTTGGTTCTAAGTACAATACATTCTTATGATAGACTTAACTTAATCCTGCAGCCAGGATTGTCTCCTCACAAGGGAACTCCTCAACGGTTAATAGCGTGGACACGAAACTTTGCATACGAGTTCTATTTTGATGGATAATTACGATTTGTATCATGAACTCATCCTACAGCACAGTTAATAGCACAGACACGAAAATTTGTATGCACGTTCATATTTGATGGATAAACATGAATACTATCATGATCGTATCTTGCAGCCAGGATAGTCTTCTCAAGAGAGAACTCCTCAATGCTTAATAGCGTGGACACGAAACTTTGCATATGAGTTCATATTAGATGGATAATCACGATTTGTATCATGAACTCATCCTACAGCCAGGCCATCGTCTCCTCACCAGGGAACTCCTCAACGGTTTATAGCACAGACATGACACTGTTTAAATACGCGTTCACTTTTTATGAATAAACATAATTCCTATAGTTACCTGAAGCTTATCGCGTAAATGGTAAATGCTATAAAAACGAAACGCGACAAACTTTTGTGAAAACTATCCTTTATCGTTTTCATTTAAGTAGGTACTCAAAGATTTATTTTATTTTTGTTTATAGTTCCTGTGCATTTAATCGTTACAATAAATAAATGATGAAAAAAAGATTAGGCTGCCTTCTTCGAAAATTTCCGGTATTTTTATCATGAGTTACATTTTCGTGGTTTTCGGTGTCGCTGATAACGAAACTTACGTCAAAATTAAAATGCGCCGACGTAATTTTTTGTTTATTTTTCGTCATGGGTGTCATTTTCTAGGTTTTAGGCTTCGCTTATAATCAAAATGAAAATTGAAAAATGCGATGACGAAAAACAAAATTAAAATTCTCACTTTTTTTCTTCGGCTTTCGCTTACAACATTTGACCCTTCGCCACTGCTACATTGTTCCACTGCTGGGTAAAGTCCTACTCAATAGTCTTCCATTCTTTTCTTCGCCCAGTCTCTCACAAACGCCTCTTAGTGCCCACAAATATGACCAGCGGTAACATTGTAAACAATTAATTTCAAAAGATCTATAATTATCGAAAGTACTGCCGGTCTATCGTTGTAAAAAGTGCATACATTTCTGTTGGTCTAACCAGACACGTTTCATTTACAATAATTTCTAGGGTTCAGTAGGCAATCACTTACGTAATTTGTAAAAGCGGAACAGACTTACAACAATAGCAAAAAGTGTCGTTACAACTTTTTTGGTCTTAATTTTTTCCGTCTAGCCCCCTTTCGCAACGCGCGATAAGGAACTTCGTTCCAAAAACAGTTCTTGCTCCTAATTCTACATACTTATTAATTTATAGAACTCACTTTTTGCCCTAGTACTCAAAATTTTATTTTATGGGATTTAGGTTTCCCTAGTGTTGTTTTAGGTTGTAACCAGTCATTTCAGTGATGTTCCCACTTCACAGGTCATGTGGAGTAAGACAAGGGACGGATAAGTATACTCGTGTTTACTAAGATAAAGCGACACCTAAATGAACACCCAAATTGTATGTGTCTCTGTTGTAATTTCAACCTTTAATTTGAATATTAACGTTGTGCATTTTTGATATTTTGGAATGGTTATGGAATAATTTTGCAGGAATTGCTTTAATGTAGTAAAATACAATATTCATTTATTGCGCTATCGTACACAAATATAACAATTTATATTACGTTAAAAATTTAACACAGAACTATTACAATCCGTCTTACGAATTTTACCTCTTTGGAGAAACCGAAGGTTTTGTTTGTGTGACAGATATCATAAAGTTCAAATTCCTTCGTAACCTAATGTCAATAAAATCTGACGGTCACGTGTCCTGACGCGAGTTTAACATTTTTTACCCATCACAAAATTGCACAACGCCGCTAAAGAAGTTTTCACTTCAAAAACATGCTATTTAAAAGTTTAATTCTTGTGGAAAGCTAGGCTAAGTGACATCACGCTATGACCATTAGGAACCGAGCGGCCGGTGAAACCGCGGGGCACAGCTAGTATAATAAATGCGAAAATGACTCAGTCTGTTGTTACGTTTTCACGCGTAAGCTACTGAACGGATCGTTTTCAAGTTTGACACATAGCTAGCCCGGAATATGTGTAATAGTAGTAATAGTATACACTACTGCCTCGTTGAAACGCGACTGCTGAGCATGGGCCGACCCGGGAATTGAACCCAGTACGGATTCGATTCCCGGGTCGGACAAAGTGTTATTGGGTTTTTCCATCATAAATTCCTCAGTAGAAGCCGCGGATTCTAGATTTATATCCGGTTGGAAATAGGCTCGCCCTCTATTATATAGGGCATAATAAGACATAATTGGCGATATGTGGCTGTACTAATAGGTACACCTCTGCCTGAGCCTTCAGAGATAACAGGCGCGATATTATGTTATGTTATGTAGCATACTACACTGTGTCTATGTCACAGCATTATGCTCACGATGACCGTTTTGCATGGATGAGCCACGTATTTTCACCCTACATATTCTGTTGTACAGTTAGTCCTAATTTACCTGATGTTGGAGTATAAGCTCGGTGACGGTCCGCTCGCCGAGGGACCGCGCCGCCCGCACCGCCCTGCCCCGTCCCTCTTCGTCAGTGATGGCACACTGAAGGAGCATGACTAACTTCCTCTGCATGGGCCGAGAGAGACGGCTGCCGGCCATATTTTGGTTGCCTGGAAAATATTACATTCATGTTGCATCTTTCGACTTCGTAGATCAATGCTTTTCTATAGGTCTAGATATGCCGCAGGTGTCTGTCACATGAAGTGGGCAGTTATCCACAACATGGGCCCGTTACGGGTTGGTGGATGTCACAGGTCTTAGAATTTTTGACACGTTGATTTACTATGTTATATTAATATACAGTATGCTTTAAAAGTAAAAATACCTAATCGAAGGCACGGTTGGTGCAGTGGCTGAGCGATCGACTGCTGCGCTGCGTGTCGCGGGTTCGATCCCCGCAAACAAATATTTGTATTGTTTCGATATAGTTGTTCCGGGTCTGGCTGTTTGTGTATGTGACTTTTAAATGTTTGTAAACGCACCCACGATACGGGAGAAATTCCTAATGTGGGGCAACATTTTAATAAAAAAATAGACAAAAAATACCTTTAATATAATTAATAAATAAATAAAAATATAATTTACCAAATTAATTATAGATACGTATAAATAGCGCTTGTTGTTTGAAGGTAATGTTTAGTAAAGACTACCAAACCTAAAAAAAAAACTAACAAGGACTTTCAAGCCGCCATTTTATTTGTTTTGCGCCAATCAAGTAGCACTGTGCCTGAATATTTGAACAGAGGAGAAAAAGGTCACCGTTACGAAATACAAAACTTTCATTTGAAAAAGTTACATTTTGCTCTGGAGGAGTCTGCTACTTCATCTATGACAATAATATACGGGCTGGCAGAATTTAAACGAGGCCATAAGAGCTGCTAGAAGATGAACACCTACTACACCAGAAATGGTGAAGAAAAAAACAAAAAATATTTAGAGATGACTATCGATTGAAAATGCGCGTACTATTGGATAAGGTAGAGATTTCAGAAAGTGCTGTATGTAGTATCTAGACCGAAAATTTGGGCATTAGGGCTCCCACACATAAACACGATACGACGTCGCGTCGTACAACGATGCGGCGTCGTTTCACGAAAGACATCGCGTCGTACAACGATGCGGCGTCGTTTCACGATAGACGTCGCGTCGTGGAAATCTACAATGAGCATCGTAAAAAAACACGACATCGTAACGTAATGTGCCACGCACGATACACGGCACGATGCCGTCGATACAGTGGGGTGGTGTTTTAGTTCATTCCGAAAAATGGACCGCTCTAGACGGCTCTAGTGTTAGGCAGAAACTCAGGGCAATAAAGCCGAGTTTTTTGAAAATGTACACGAGTTAAAAGGTACCTAAGTAGTCGAATAAATAAAGAAATAACTCAGATTGTTTGTGGTTTCTTTGCTAGGCCGGGTATTTCTGGAACTACCTTCGTAATACTTGGAAAATTTGCGCCACCACTTGATAAAAAAAACAAAACGGTCTCGGCAGTTTGCTGGCTCAAAATAGCTCATGAAGCCAATCCAACTCTGAAGTTGACTGAGTATTAAGGTGGTAAAACACTAGGCGGATAAAAAAAGTCAGGAGGAAAATGGTAACTTGATGTCGGCGTCGGTTAATGAATACTGATATCTATCAAGAGAACTTTAAAAATGGATATTTAAAAAGAAACGCTAAGCGGTCTAGATAATAGACAGGCGAATGGACAGGCCGCGTCCGATATCTAAAGCACGAATAACAGTCAATGAAAGAACGATGAAGTTTTAAAATTACTTGCAAAAAAAAACTCGCATTGAATAAGGTTTATCCGTTTAGGTGCTATAATAAAGAACTCAGAAAAAGGTCAAGAACCTCACTTGCATTTGTATATAGGTTGACTTATAATTAGTGAATGATAATTAAACACGCGATTATACTCATGATAACAAAAATAAACACCAAAAAAATATTTTTTTTCTCTTTCACTTTAACACAATAAATACAACAGACGCGTAGACGTATGAAATTCGATGTAGCCTATCAGCTTGTAATAAAGGTGAATGAGTTTAAAAAAAAGTGTTTTTGGGAAAGTTGTTTGTTATCATGAGTATAATCACGTGTTTAAGTATCGATCACTAATTACTAGTCACCCTATATAAGGTTGGAGGCTTATTGGCGAATGAATTTCGAGAAAACGTACGTAATTGGTACGCGAGGGAGAGAACAGATACTGGATTATAGGGGGAATACCCGAGCAAAAATATAATAGCAGCACACGTAAATTAATGTGAAATCCAACAACAATTTTCGGCAACTTATGATTGGAATATTGTGAAGTGTTGTGCATACAGTGTTAACATAATAGCATAAGATCCCGGTATACAACGAGCTTCACCGAGCTGGTTAATGGATGAAACTTATTTTATATTAAATTTAATATGTCAGTTAATATATTGCATATGGGTTGTCTAAAAATTTTCAGTCCCGGATATGATTAATTAATTTTTTATTTTTATTTTTTTTAACATTTTACCGGTTTGGTTAATTAACAAACTCCATACCAATCGAAAGTGTAAAGCTCATAAAATATGCAAACGTTAGGTTGCCTTTTTTATTTATTAACCAGACCGGTGCAAGTTACTAGTATCGATTTACCTGTTTATACCTGCCTACCCGAGAGTTATGACGGGAAAAGAAAAGGCAACCTAACGTTTGCATATTCTATGGGCTTTATACTTTCGATTGCTATGGAATTTGACTATTAACCAAACCGGTGAAATGTTTAAAAAAATATATACTTACTGAATTTTTTTAGACAATATATTTATTGACATATTAAATTTAATATAAAACTAGCTGTCCCCGGCATGCGTTGCAATGCACTTTTTACCTACCCTATCTACCTACCTACCATACCCTACCCTACCTACCTACCTACCATACCCTACCTACCTACCATACCCTACCTACCTACCTACCCTACCCTACCTACCTACCTACCCTACCCTACCTACCTACCCTACCCTACCTACCTACCCACCCTACCCTACGTACCTACCCTACCCTACCTACCTACCTACCTACCTACCCTACCTACCCTACCCTACCTTTCCTGAATTTTCTATGCTATAGACCTCACGGAGCCCGAGACCTTTCCAACGAATGCAAAACCGTGGAAATCGGTTCGTGCGTTCTGGAGTTATAGCGTCAAGAAGGAAAACTCGACTTATTTTTATATAGTAGATAAGTTTCATCCCATAACCAGCTCGGTGAAGGTCGTTGTATAGCGGGATCCTATAATATAAGCAGTCTTATTTACCGTATCTATCGTTCGAAAGCCTAATAAAATAAAGGTTTTGAAGTCATGACTCATGGCTTTCCTCCATCAGTGGGTTGATACAAGCTGACAGTTACCAGGAAATTCAATGCATAAGCTAAAATGTTTCGTAACACTTGCAAAAAAATATTGACAGCTATTGATGACGTAATTTAGGGAAACAACAGGCATTGCACGATATCGGTAATTTTATATGATTTATTTCGTCATAGCCACTCATGTTTTTCAAGGCCATTTGTCATGAGAAATACCACCTATTCATTACTCACAGGTAAGCCCTTGATTGTATGTGCAGTAGCAAAATTTTATAAACATTTTTTAGGACTTTGTCGGAATTGCACCACACATAACTAAATCCGTTTAGCACGAAACGAATTTGAATAATCATTCTATTTTTGCCAACCACTTGAATTTGAAGATAGAATAAAGTTATAACTAGGTTTAAATGTACCAAGTGGTTTGTGGTGCAAGCGAGCTTTACTGTGCCCGTAATTACATCCAGCAACATGCAGCAGAAATAAGCGCGTGAGTACTGGTAGTAACAATGGACGAGGTGCTTCACAACTTATGCTGCCCTTATGATCTACAAGAGATGCGATAAGCTGCGTAGCGCATACTTGTATGATGTCAACAAATAAACTATTCAATATTTAACTTGTATTACCTCTTGTGGAAAAGAGTTCAACGATACAAGTTTAATACAACGTACCAACTGCCGCAAATTCGCAACAAAATTATACTTAGCTCCGGTGGTTCTAAACACTCATTCGTTGCTTAGTTTTGCCGCTTAGCTACATCGGACAGCAAAACTTAACAAATAGTCAGCCAGCTGTCACTTTCCTTGCCGCACTAAGACATGGGATTACAATTTTATTTTTATTTAGATTACACTTTAAGAAATTTTACAGGAGATGCAAACAACAAGCATTGCGTTTTGAAGAGGCTTATTCCGATCATCGTGGTTTTAGGCAAATCACCACAAATTCAATTCCGTCGAGTTTCTTCCGATATTTTTCCTAACATTTGACGTAAATTAATTTTAAAAAAAAGAAGCGTGAAGGAAGGTGCAAGAATTACGTAATTGTAGCACCATATAGCGAAATCTAATATTATGTTAAAAGTGTAAGTATACTCACCATTTCCACAATACTTGAGGTAGACGGCGAGATGTTCCATGCACTTGATGATGCAGTCGTACGCCTGTTTGTCATGATCCGGTAGCGCCTGGATGGAAGGTGGGTGGTACGGCTGCGCCGGCGGCGTGTACCCCGCGAGCTGGAGGAGTGCCGTGTTCACCACCAGCTCCTCGGGGTCTACTTGGATGACTGCCTGCAAGGGTACGAGAAAACAAAAATCATTACATGGTGAAAGGCACTCCGATAAAAACTATCGTGATACGCTCGTCTAAATTCCATAGTTTATCGTTTATTCCTGTTTTTATTTTGTGTTTTATCTCATTATATACTTTTTACTATTTAACGTACGTGAACTTATTTAATAGCCCATATATCGAAAACCCTATGAAAACTCATCTTACAGCGCGCGAATTCGTCGTTAAAATTCTATAGTTTACTGTGTATTCCTGTTTTTATTTACAAACTTTCTGTTAATATTTGAGGGTATCCATTAATTTTACTTCTTTACGTTTTCTTTATAAAATTAATTCTATACCCTCGAGTTATAACGTTAGCTTAGTAAATCTAAAATATTTATAGCGCTTCCTATTTTATAGTTTGCGTAAATAGAATCGCCAGTCACAAGACATAATAACTTGTGAATGTACTGTAGTTGCCCATTGCAAAGCGTAGATCTCTATGGAGAAGAATGGGCAAGAAACTCCATGGACACTCATTTAAATCAAAATATGTTACAAAATCTTGGTTACATCATTCGTGTTGAGAATTAACTGCAAATTATGAAAACAAATTGTAAAATATAATATAGGTAAATCTTTGTAGTAAAATAAGATCAAATATCGTGATAAATATTAGCAATAATAAATATTATTAAAGAATTAAATTTTTCTTAAATATTACTAAAACAAAATAGAAACAGACTAACATAAAAAAATATAATTCATGACAAAAATCAAATGTCAAAATCAAAAGTCATTTATTCAAATTAGGCTTATAATCGGTTGAATGTCCACTAATACTAGAACTATAATTATTTGTATGAGTGGACATTCAACTACTAATCAGAACTTTTTGAACGACGAACAAAATTACAAGAGACAGTCACTTAAAACGCCCGCCTTTCGCCATTTTTTAGTGTTTTAGCTGGGAAGAAGAGGTGGCGGAACAAACTCCCCAGCAACACATCTGTCTGTTAGGTTAGAAGAATCAGATTCTATGTCTATGTCAGTCCTAAGATATGAACCTTCAACGTCATGTACGTCAAGCGGTCTTGAAACCTTTTAACTATTTATACGTTAAAGACCGTTGTGTAAATGATAAGTGTACTTACTAGTCGTACCCATTATAGAAGTATTAAAATATTATTGAAAAAAAAAAACAATATTAAACACAGTGTAAAAGAAAAATACAAACTTAAACTTATTTTAAATTCACTAAAACAATAAATTATAAAAAAATGTTTTTGCAAAATACAAAACCAACTAAGCCCAACACGGATTTGAACGCACATGTCTTTTGGAGGGGTAAGAATTTAATGGAGCTGTGTGTACGTGAACTTATTTAATAGGCCAAATATCGAAACCCGAGAGAAAACTTGGTCAGTGGGTAATCTTAGGGACGGATTTTCATCTTACAGTGGCGCCCAATATCCATAGCTACCTACATTGCTATGTACATTGCACTTTTGTAGGAAACAGATGCTTTTTTTTTAAATAAAAGATGCAGAATTTCTATGTTGGTGGGTTCACAATGATGTGCTGAATAAGTAAGTTATAACCGTTTTCGCGCTGTCCCTTCCACTCTGCATGGTTTTCATTGGCTTCTGCCCGTAATTTCTCTCGGATCTAGGTCGCAGGTTATCCCATGGGAACGTCCTACTAGCATAAATAAATCGATGTCCACCTTGTGTTCGAAGGTTATGGTCTACCAGTGCATTTCATCGAGCTCCGTATGGCCGTCAAAGCGTGAAACTCACTTTCACATTTATAATGGGCATTGTTAGGATGTTGCCCTTTAGCTATTTAGCTGAGAAGAACTGGATGCACAAGGTCAAAAGCAGGATGTTTTGGGGCAGCTTGGGAGAGGCCATTGACCAGTTATGGACTGCGATATGCAAAACTAATATGAAGAGGTACTCATAGTGGTCTTCAAAATGTAAAAAAGAAAAAGTAAGTCACCATCTGCCTAGCCTTTTCCCAAACTATCTTGGGGTCGGCTTCCAGTCTAACCGGATGCAGTTGAGTACCAGTATTTTACATGAAGCGACTGCCTATCTAACCTCCACAACCCAATACTGAGGTAATACCCCTTGGTAAGACTGGATGTCAGACTTACGGCTTCTGACTAATCGTAACGGCTGTCAAAGATCTACAAATGACAGCCGGGACCAACGGCTTAACATGCTTTCCGAAGCACGGAGGAAACGCGGTATGTAAAGATGGTCACCCCTCCACGGACCGACCTCGGCAAGCACGGCTTAACCTTGAAGATCGACCTGTGCGGCTGTTATTATTTTACCCACGAGCTCCTTTTGTTAATAAAAAAGGTAAGTGCTAGTAGCAAAAGCTCATAACGACAACCTAGGTCCAAACACGGAAAATACATGTGAGAAGTTCCCACAATTAAGTTCCTTGCCTACATTAACGTTGCCCTGAATTAGAGCTTAGTCTATAATCAAGTAAATTGCTGTCCTGTAGTATCGAATGCAAAAATAAAATTATAGTTTCTTTCACTATACTCTACATCAAAGCAAAATTCATTTTGCAGCAAGGTTGTTGTTGTTTTTCAAATAGAACAACAACAACAGGGGTTCTGTTTATTTTAGAAATATTAATTTAACACTTCGCACTAAGCGTGGTTATTAATAGAAATAAGTCTACGTGACAGTATAAAATAACAGAGCATACTTGTTAGACCCCTAGCACACGGCGTATTTTAAACGCGCAGACGGCGCGCGTTTCAGAAACACGCGTTTTCTGCGCCGTAGATGCCGATTTTTGCGTTTTTATAGAATCAAACGCGCGTAAAACGCGATGCAAACGTGCGTGTGGAGCGCGTTCGAAACTCGTTTGAAGCGTGTACAAGGGGTTGGGGTAGAGTAGGGGTGCAAGAGGCACAATTGATGAGGAGTTTCTGACCAAAACGCAAAAGCTACGAGCGACTACAGCGCGTCTGTATCTCTGTATCTGCGCGTATACGCGCAGCAGACGCGCGTTTCACGATCGCCCCGTGTGCTTAGGTTACGTTCAAATCTCGTTTGAAGCGCGTATACGCGAGTCATCTGCGCGTCGTCTGCGCGTTTAAAATACGCCGTGTGCTAGGGGCCTTAGGAACGATCACGGTATACATAATTGCGTGTATACGACGAAAAAACATTCACAAAATTTTATTAGAAGTGTCGCTGCTGTCTTTGCATCACGATCTACACCTGCTGTACGGAGATTTTCTAGAAGCATAGAGCAGCGCTGTGACACACAGACATGTCATAGTGTCTCCGTCGAAGATAGCGCACTCAACTTTTTTACCCCTGACCAAAAAAGAGGGGTGTTATAAGTTTGGTATAAGTTTGTATCTGTGTATATTTGTGTGCCTGTCTGTGGCATCGTAGCTCCTAAACGGATGAATCGATTTTGATAAAAGTGGTGTCGTTTGAAAGGTATTTTAATTGAGATTGTTTTTAGCTATGTTTCGACAAAATCTGCTCAGCCGTTTCAAGATCATCACCTCTTTTCTAGTTGATGAAGGGATATAAACAACTTTCACAGGTAGTCGATTTGAAATTTGAAATGGGGGTGGGGTATTTTCGTTTTTTTTTTTTTATTTAGAATTTACTTTGGTTTCGTTAATTAGCGAAAAGAAACGTAAACCGAGAAAATTGGAAGGAATTGGGGGAGGCCTATGCCCAGGAGTGGGCCAATCAAGATTCAAAGCATGAAAAATAAAAAAAAAAACCCCGACACAATAAACTTCTAAAAAGCCAAAAATAAATTAATCCAAGCGTCGTAGCATCGGGGGACCGCTAAGAAGACCGTTTAGTACAAGCACAGAAAAAAGTGGACCCCCGACGCTACGACGCTTGGATTAATTTATTTTTGGCTTTTTAGAGGCTTTTTGTATCGGGATTTTTTTTTTTTTTTTTTTTTTTCGGCGTTTATCGCTTCCGCTTCCACAAAACGGTGGGAATAAACAACAATAAACAAGTATTTAGTTGTTTCAGCATCTTCTCAACGCACGGTCGCTGGTCGATTATTAATGAACCTACGCCAACGTGCTCAATTTACTCACACGCAAGCGTAGACGACGGGGAACGTTGTTAAACAAATGTGGAAGATGGAAGAAGCTGACGATCAGAGATTTAAAATTATTAGTCTCTTAGAATTTATAATTCCGTACCTAGCCTCCTTATAACAAGCTTAAATTTTTCTCAAGCTTTTATTACATGTGACGACCGATGAAATCTGGGTGTACTATTAAGTACACCTCTGCCTAACCCTTCTGGGATTACAGGCGTGATGTTATGATATGTATTTTGTTTTTAAACGAGATCAATATTTATTGAAATTACAAAGCTAAGGAACAAGCAACTTTCGTGTTGTCTATCTTATTATCTGCTGCAGGGTTTTCAGATTTAAATATGTCAGTTGATATACAACATGTCTCAAAATTCAACGATAAGCCAGCACCGGAGGATAGACCTACCCATGACTACTCCGGGAAAAAAGAAAAAAGAAATATCTCATTTGAAGTTATAAAATAAAAAAGAAATTCTTAAAAAATTTAGACCTTCTATGATATTTTTCACTACCATGACCACACTTTTTGAAATATTTCTGATATTTTTTTTTTTATAGGCAATCTGACTAGCACTGCTATCTACCACAATTCTTAAAAAATCCAGATTACCTCCAGTTTTTTCACATAAATTAATGAAACTTAATTTATTCCCTAAATTTCTTGAATATTTTTACTTATAATCAATTTTAACTCATTGTGGTGTAAAAATAAGTATGAACACTATATGGCAAGTTTTTTTTTATAAATTGACGCAACTAATCAAGATTCCAAAATGGTATAATAATTTAGGCAAACAAGTTTAAAAAAAACATGTGCTTATTATTTCTAAACAAGGGGCCAAATGACGGTCAGGTAATAAAAGTATTAGTTCTTGGAAAATGTTTAATATTTTAACAAATGGTACAAACAATTTCTCGTGTAATTTATTAACATTATAGCAAATGTTCAAATTGTTTGCCATCAGCAATAATCATGCACGACTTCGCCTTAAAAATGACCGTTTTGTTTGTCTTGCATAGTGATTCGCAGCCTGACTGATATTTCGACGAAGCTCGTCCAATGTCGCAATGGGTTTTGAGTAGACCCTGTCTTTGAGACAACCCCAATAGAAGAAGTCCAGGGGGTTGAAACCTGGTGAACGAGGTGGCCATAAGATAGGACCAAGTCGCCCGATCCAACGCCCTGGATACTCTTGATTTAAATATTCTCGCACAGGGCGAGCATACTGTGCTGGGCAACCATCATTTTGGAGCGACATGTTTTGGAGATTATTTGAGGGCACGTCGTCTAATAATTCTTGCAAGTCATTTTGTAAAACATTAAATAACTATTGCCAGCTAAGTTTCCTTGTAACTCAAAGGCTTACTTTTCCATTTAATATGGTCATATGTTAACCGGTCCATAAGTTAACCTTGAATTGATATTGGGATCTGTCTTGTCTCATCAAGTGCGGATTTTTCAGGCTCCAACTACGTAAGAACCCTTTTTGGGTACGCAGTAAAAGTGATTACTGTCAACTACAATTTAAGGAATTTGGTTCTTGTTTTGAACTAGTATGGATATTATTTTTTTGTGGTTGATTTTCCTAGAGTATTATACCATTTTGGAATCTTAATTAGTTGCGTTTATTAAAAACTTGCAATAATAGTGTTCATGTTTTTATTTTTACACCACGATGAGTTAAAGTTGATTAAAAGTTAAAATCTTCAAAAAATTTAGGGATTAAATTAAGTTTCATTAATTTATGTGAAAAAACTAGAGATATTCTGGATTTTTTAAGAATTGTGGTAGATAGCAGTGCTATTCAGGTTGCCAAAAAAAAAATAACAAAAATATTTAAAAAAGTGTGGCCATGGTAGTGAAAAATATCGTTGAGTTTTGGGACATGTTGTATATATTTAAGTACGGACCACTTTATTACAAACAAAGTGGCATAAGCAGTGGCGGATTTAAAAAAAAATTCAAGTCTGTAAAGTTATTGCCGCCCTTGCCTCCACAATTTTCATGTCCCAGATTATAATTGTTATTATCTAAAAGTTGCAGAATTTTATCTGTAAAAGATCAGAAAACCGCCATGCAGAAAAAAATCTTTTTGCTATCTACGAGGTAGCAAAAAAAAAGAAACACGTTCCCCAAATTTGTCGCCCTAGGCTTCAGCCTGCTGGTAAATCCGCCACTTTTGATTGTCAAGTAAAATCGGTCAAGACTCATAGTTGTCGCATAAGTATTTAATTTCGTCAGACAACTTATTCATATAACAAGTATGTGGGTTTACGTATTAGGATTAATCATCATCATCATCCTATAATGTTCCCACTGCTGGGACACAGGCCTCCTCTCTAAGAGAGAGAGTGGGCTGTAATCCAACACGCGGGCTCAGTGCGGTACTCGTAGATGTCACATGTCTTCGAATTTTTAGTTCTAGGATAGGCAGGTTTCCTCACGATGTTTTCCTACACCGTTTTTGACCGCAGCGGTGATGAAATAAATTACACAAAGTAATGCGCCTGCCTGGGTTCGAACCCACGGCTTACTGCTCGTAAGTCGGGTCTGCCAGCACTGGGCCACCGCTGCTCTCTCTGAATAATATTTACTGCCAGCTAATATAAACTGCCACATTGGTCTAGTGATCGCAAGGACTACTGCTGAGTATGCAGTCCTGGTTTCGATTCCCAGATCGGGAAAATGTTATTTGGGTACGAAAATTGTTTAGACAAAAAATGATTCCTTATTGCTAACTAGATGGCGTTGGCGTCGAATTAGATCGCGCTATGGTTTCGTTCACAAAAAGTGATGTTAAGGCTGTCGGTGTCGAGCTCGCTACGTATAGAAGCAGGGGTCATCGTTATTGAATGTTTCCACCTTCACCTGATATTTCTATTTATTTCGTGGGTTTGAATCTACAACCATGAAACCCTTTAGCGTGTTTTTCTGTTCTTTCAATTAGTTCTGATTTGATTTTATACGCAATCTGATACTTACTAAGTACAATCACCAACATACCAATAAAATAACTGCCAATATTTAGATGTTCTGTACGCATTTCCATACCCCTTCAACGATACAGGCGTGATGTAACGTTATGGAATTGTGTCAACAATACATAACCAAGCGATTGCAGCAATAGCGGAAGATTTGCTATGGTTTATTGAAAAGTTCCATTGTATCTCTATTTATTGTATCTCTCCGAAGATTTTCACTAAAATCAAACGAGAGTACCGCAAAAGATTCGTCACCCAAAGGAAAAAGAATATAATAAAATTGGTAACAAATGCCGAAGATATCGCTGAACATATTATATCCCAACTAGCAAAAAGTGGTTTTTAAACTATCCTAGAACCATAATTTATCGAGGACTATATGAGATTTATATCCGCATATAAGTCGCGAAAAGGGCCCACTTTATAAGTCTACTTTTACTTATAACGTATTTATATTAGACCGCTAAAATGCCATATACGCCTATATTGCTCCTGTAATTGAATTACGTCAATGCAATTACTCCTGTAAATCTCAATATAAGTAAATTTTAGTAAAAAGTGAGATTAATACGCGCCTAGAAATGCTTCTCTAAGCTCTTATATTATGAACAGTCAAAGTGAGTGTATCGCACATGGTTGTACTCTGTTAAAAAAATTTAACATCTTGAGATTAAGTATTTATATGAATCAGAATTTATTAATGTCAACCTTATACAAAATTTTATTGTTGTCAAATTGTTAGTCTTTTATAGCTTATTCGTAGGGGAACTTGAATTTTCTGTGAAATCTATCATGGGTTTGATCAAAATTTTAAAGCGCCTCTTGAAATTTGCTTATTTACATTATAGTTTTAATTAATATTAAATAAATATTATGTAGGCAGCTGCCATTTTCTTGGTCAGCATTACCCAAGTGCGATATAGTGCTAAAATAAGTAGTTTTAGCATTTACAAGTGTGATATAGTACCAATATTAGTATATTGGTTCTATATTGGGTTATCACAAAACCGAGGAAGATTCGCCATTGTAACCGATTAGGGTTCCGCAATGCCCAGATGAAAATCGATTGATATTTATGGATAAGTAAGTTAAAGTAATATTTTAAGAGTTTGTTCTACGTGGTAGGTTAAACATTAGTTTAAACATTGTTCTTATTTGACTTAATTATATTACACATTTGACATGCAATTTTATACACATTTTTGACCTTGTTAAGTTCCCTGAAATCGCATTTGCAAATACATGTCATGGGCAAAACATTTTTAATTCTCATGAAATATTTAAAATTTCAAGTAAAGATTTCAATGCAGCCTGTGAAATATTGAAGTCTAAAGCCCAGTGTTTAATAGATTCCGCAGTTGTAAATTTTTGTTATAATCCGAAAGTTCTTCCTGATTATCGCTTTCAATATCGCTCACAGTCCTTTCGTACTTTCGTGGTACTTTGATAGTTCAAACCTCTTCCATCTAAAGCAGTACTATAATTATTTTGTCCGGAACCCTCGCTAGAATTCGCGTTACCTACGGTCTTAACAAATTTAATTTTAAAAAATCGGTGCTCACTGCGGTTAACATTTCTTTAGATGTTTTTTACTTTTCTTTTGCAAGATCTAGTTTTTTAAACCGCTTCCACTTATTTAAATCCATTTTCAATATTTGTAGACAAAACCTGTTTTCGCCTATACTGGTCGTTACAAGCAAAAGTGGCTTCATAAAAGTTTTAACCAGGATTGTTTGAGATTACTTAGACAATAACAGTACTATGGAATGCCTATATAAATCAGTCTAGGTTAAAAACGGCACACGATAAATCGATATAGAGAAACTTTTATCCTACCGAGTGCTATTATAATCTTGGTGATAAATGAATTTCATATTTAACACTTACTTTTAAGCTTATGTAAAACCAAACCAGATATATAAATGATTTACAGTAATTTAACTTAAATTTACTTATATTGGCCATAAAATATTAGCTTATATGAGGTTATAAGTAAAAATAACAAGAGTAATTGCTCCTCAGAGCATATATTCCTGGTACATGCTCCTACGGGAGTATTAAGATTTAAATGGTCTGCAGATGTTATCTTATAGAAGCATATAAGTCTGCGTTACCGGAGTAATTACTCTTGAGTGCAATTACTCTTGTTTCATGCTTTTATAGGAGTCTTGATCCTATATTTGCCAGGAAATACGGTCCTATATACCGATATAAGTACAAATTATAGAATTAAACGTACTTGAGTAAAAACAGCATGTATTTATGCTGTTATAAGCGCAGTAGCAACCACCAAAACCATCATCGGAGCTATATAAGACCACGTAGCATTATATAATCGCATTCCAGGATTATTTTGCTTGTTGGGATGTATACATAACTTGCATAATATGGGTAATGTAGTACATGTTTGCCGCACCCCTTCAGAGCATACTGGCGTGATGTTTTTTAATTTCCTTATGTTTTTTTTTTTAGAATAGCAAGCGTAATAGCGTGGCCAGTGTGTATCCATTTAACGCAAATTTAGTAATTGTTGTCAATAAAATACGGATTTCAAGTTTTTTTCTATTTTCTTCTATTAATTCTAAATTAACGAATTTGAAGATGGTAACTGGACTTTTTCACAGATAACTGACCAAGAAAATGTTCAAGGACACAAAAACACACACACTCATGAGTGTAATGACCATCAATTAATTTGCAAATATCAGTATATCGTCTATGTTAATAAAGGCATATTTTTGTTTCGCAATTTTCATAGAAAACTCAAGTTATGGTCCAAATCCTCGTTTTAGTGTGCTATCTAATGAGGTATAGTAACTGGAAATATATTTAAGGATACTTGTTAAATATTTGTTACTGCTGAAAAAGTAAAACATTACAAAAGGGATCTATCGCTAAGAATTGGGAGCGGTATCGGTATCGATAGGTACCGATATTAAATGGGGTGCTGAGAACCAAGCTTGCAACAAATCTTAGATATCATCTTAGAATCTCACAAATCTTAGAAATTGTGTGAAATGATTGTTATAATTACGATATTTTTTGTGATTTTACCAGCGGCCCCGTTCCGCATTCGTCAGCAATAATGAACATTTATCGAGTACCACCGAATATTTTTTTTAAATTTATGTTTCCTTGTGGATAGCTGATATAATAAGGATTTTCAGGATAATATTTAGGTTGACCGCAATAGAAAAATTTTGAGAAAAATTGTCTTCTTAGTGACGATTTCTTGATATTTCCGTCACTCACTTCATTCACTTCACTCGTAAGTAAATGTAGTTTCCTTTAATATTTTTACGTCTAGTTATCAGTAAAAAAGTATCAGTCACCAATTTCAAAAGAAATCATAGTCTAAAAATCCGGTCATTTAGAAGTAATTGAAGAAAACAGGAAAATTAAAAACAAAACTTAAAGTATGCATTTCGTTGACCACAAACAAGGAATGAAGGAAACTGATCAAATTGGAGTTTAATGGTTACACACACATCAGACTATTCCGCAACAACATAAATTCGGTGAATTTCAAGTAGATCATAAACGAAAAAAAAAACGAAAGAAAATTAAAAAAAAATTGTCGCTTTCGTCGATTTTTTTTTACTTTCTTCTCCATATCTCTAGGAACTCGATAAAAAGTCTCATGAAAATCCTACCACTATAAACTTCGTTCCACCTTATGGTCTAATTGCACTTGACTAATATGTAATTATAAAAACGTTTCCATAACAGAGGTACAAAATTGAATAATAATTATCTGCAAAGCGAGAGGGGTCGCAATTGGCAAGGGGATGTCTGGTCACGAGTATTCCCGACAAACATTTCAGCCCATTTAACTTTTCAAGAAGGTCAATGTTAGTTTTTTGAACGGCCAGACATTTTTTTATTTTGTACATAATAATAATGATAAGAGAACTATGCAGGTAAATTGTACAACGATGTTTTGCATCGAGAATAATAAAATTACAACGTGTATAGATTTGCGAATTTTACGATTCATACACGTGTATTTTATTTATCAGTTTTTTAGTGATACATAACAATTACGAAACTTTCTCATCATCTGCCTAACCCATAACTTTGACCGATTAGATTCAATTGGATATCATTATTTTACTTCGAGGGACTGCCCACCACTACAACCCAATTAGTCCTGAGTAATACGATAACCCTCGGTACGACTGGTTGTCAGACTTTCAGGCCACTGCCAACTTAACGACTGTCAAAGAATACTGAAACACAATGTGAGTTATTCATTCATATACTAACGGGTTTTCAGTGGTACAGCACACATAAACAGAGAATAAGAAGGCATCAGAAAATATTTGCTAAGATGACTCTCTGTTCTATTTTGAAGTTTTAGAAGTTTAGGGTGCTACCTAATAAAATAACCCATTTCTGTTATGAAAGCAGGAAAACAATTCAGTTTTGTACGAGTACACGAGTTTCATTTGTCTGTAATTTTATGGAAATCTTATTTGTTAGACCAAACAATTTCGTCAATTTGACTTTGCTTTCTCTATTGCCAATATCCGGGTAAAAATCAAAATTAGGTCGTTGGGGACGGATTACCGCATACGGGACGGAACGGGAAACGTAGCAAGAATTAAAATGTCTCAAAGACATCTATTCTGGTTTGTTTGCATTTAACTTTATGCTGTAGATCGTAGACTCGAAAGACGCTTTAGTTGAGGTAACTATTTTATCGCCAGTGCTCTAAAAAGTGCGAATCTGACTCATATCTCTCAGAAAAATCTGGTATCAAACATTCAAGTTCATAAGCTCTTTAAGAAAAATTGTATTGCAGAACAATTTTTATTTTGCAGTTAAAATAATACTCTCCCGTACATCCGATATACGTCCCTTTCAATTCTCGTTGCGTAAAAATATGTTTTAGGTGATGTTTCTACAAATCAACGATTTTCAGATTTTTCCCTTTACTTGTGCTGCAAGACACTGCTTCTACAAAATTTCATGATTCTAGGTCAGCGATAAGTAACCTATCCAGTAGATTATGATGAATATATACGACGTGAATGGTCACGTTTTTTTAATGCGTTGTTTAAGCAGATTGATGTTTTACAGCTCCTAGGGAATACTGTTTGATTTTGCTTCTCAATGATATACATAAAAAAAAAAACGTTTTCTCTAACAAGTAAAGACTTATAATTACCTAGACATGTAAGGAGCAAATGATAGCGTCAAAGACACGTTTCTCACTCATTTCACGAATATTTAATATTTACAAATAACGTAGTACCCTTATATTGGGCAACTATGACACGGCTCAGACGAAAACCACCTAACATGAAGCTTGCCGCGCAGTTCGGCTCGTTTGTAGGCTTTCGCTCCGCATATCAACACGTGTTTGACGGAAAACAGTAGCTAATTAAGATATTCAATTGATACACAATTCAAGGGCTATGTTGCTTAAAAAACAGAGACTTAAATATATGTAAAGGATAAGGGTAGTAAGAAGAGACGTTCGGTCTATATCAATATTTTTTTAGGAGATGAAAAAATCTAATCGGAAACAAAATTATGATACTATAAATACGTACTTCAATACAGCGGAGCAAATCAAACATATTGTGATCGCACTCGAACCAGGCACGCCGGCCTGCACTTCTCGCGCTTAACACCATTTAGACGCCGGGAGTGAGATGACACAACTTGTTGATACTGCACTCGATGGTTTCAGTCAAGGAAGGTAGGGCAAAGTTAAAAAAGGATCAAAATCTGTCGTCAGCAAGGAACGTGTTAAATAGCTAAACTGCACAAAACGCTGACGGAAACGGTACTGAGTGTAGAGTCGATGCGCTGACCCAATTCCTCGCTGGTCTCAATAGATCCTCGGCTCCCGATGTCAATTATGGAGCATTGGCATAAAAATGAAAGGATTTACTATAATTAAGGTTTTGCTGCCACTTTTCATAAATAATCTTTTAAAGGAGTTTAAATCTCATAAAGACTCGCCAGCTAGCGCAGATAGAAATAGAATTTGATTTAAATCTGCTGGATTCAACGATGCATGAATATTTTATGTTGTTCTTAAAACCAGTGATAGCCTTTCATAGTAGTCTGCTAATAGTAATCGGATTTAATCTGCTGCGAGGTCATACAGAACTGTTCGGGGGAGGTTTTAGGTTTTAGCATAGGTAATAGACGCGAGGGAAGCCGTTGGAGGCACCTTAGTCAACATAATCTATACTAATTAGCCTCACCCCGCCGGTGGTTACACGCTACATACATTGAACTTGAATCTTTTTTAGGGCGTTGTTCATAATTCGACAGTGTGCTGGGTAAAACTTAAGTTAACATATACAATTGCTACTGAAAACGTTAAATATGAATTATAAAGAATGTAAAAAGACCCAAAACGAAAACAAAAGGCAGTTGTTTTTCGCGTCATTGCTTTTTTTTTGCGTTCTCGATCATGTTTAGGAACCTTTTAGTTACGGATATATTGGAGGTCAGATTTCCAACTATTTCACAAGATTTTTTTTTATTTTTAAATTCTTCTTTTACAGGTTATATATAACTGTACTTTAACATACCTTCATGACCCGTTAACTATTCAATGCATCCATCAGCATAATAAATAAGTGCGTACCATTAAGTTCTACCTAAAACCGCGATTTTTCACCCCGAAAAAACAGTTGTTTCCCAGCATTATTTCTGGTGTCGGACGTAAAGAATAGCACCATACCATGTCTTCCCGTGGGTGTCGTAAGAGGCGACTAAGGGACTAAGCAGGGAATGGGCAGCAGCGTTCTCTGTACTTTTGTAACAACCGTACTGCGATCGCCAACCCGCCTGCCAAGCGTGGCGATTATGGCAAAACTCGGGGCTTCTTGGGGGAGGCCTATGTCCAGCAGTGGACGTCTTTCGGCTGAAATGATGATTATTTCTTGTCTCTGTAAACTTTGTCTTTGTAAACTTACTTGTATTATTTCATTTAAACTACGCGTGCTGTTGAACCCAAGAAGCCAAGCCTTAATAAAGGCTCAAGTAAATGGACACTGTTGTAGCTTGTGATAGTCGTGCTCCACAGCTAACAGGTGCGTGACAAAGGACGACTTTAAAATCGATTTCTTTTTAAACTGGCAATCGGGTGCTGAATCCTGTACGGGAACGTACAGGATTCAGCAGCCGATTGCTCTCCATGGTAGACATGGGCGGTGCTATCTGTCGCAAGTCTACTCCGCCACCCAGGCACCCGCCCTTTGTGTTCCTAAAACACGTGCATTTATGTCACACGTATGTGAAATCAGAAAGTCTTTTACCGGCAATCGTTTCGCTTTTCCGGTTGCAATAAAAACTTCTTTAGGCAGTGTGGGGCTCACAGACTACCTACCATCTCTTTCTAATTTCGACTATGTGTGGTATATTTTGAGCTTTTCCTTTACTTTGAGGTAGAAGCGCCAGATAGCCCGCGAAATTCAATAACACTTATGTTTTTTCTGCAATTTTCCGGTCATTGTCAGGTTTTATGTTGAACGAAATATGATTCGCTGCAATAAAAACTAGGTAGTATTTACATTATTGTAGTAATTAAAATCAATACAACGTCCTTTAAGTTCATTTAATAACTTTCATGAAATATTCATTCAATGGGATTAAACGAACTGCAACCCGCTTTGATTATTTTAATCAATCTAACTCAGTAAAGCCATATTTTTTACGGTCGCAAATTATATTATAATCAACATACAAACCGACCCCGACCTACAGACTGGAAAGAACGCAAGAAAATTTGAATTTCACGGCCTACCCTGGCGCATTCACCGTATTTTATTTTGACTTGTTTTTGTTTTTTTTTCTCTTTAGTTTTAATGATTGGTTTGAGTACTATAAGCGACCTACACAATGTCCTTTCTTTGGTTCCTCGTATCATGGATCTCCTTGAGTTATGAGTTGAGCAACACGATAACTAACAAATGCTTGCACTGGCTGAACAGGTCCACTCAAATCTGTGTGGTTCTTTCTTCAAAAGAGTATCTCAGACACTTATCTGCATAGTCCTCATGTGAGTTGGCCAAGATTATGTCTGGACCTTAAAAGAGACTGTGACCTCTGAGTAGTCAGGTACAAAACACTGGCCTCATCTAGTTTAAAAAAGACGACGTGTAAAAGTGTTTGTAAAAACCTATTTGCAAAAATAAACATTCATCATCATCATCATCTCAGCCCAAAAATCGCTGCCACTGCTGGACATTGGCCTCCCCAAAGTGTCACTACATTGACATTTTGGGGGGTTTTGCCCTAATCGCCACGCTTGGCAGGCAGGTTGGCGATCGCAGTACGGTTGTTACAAAAGCACAGAGAACGCTGCTGCCCATTCTCTGACAAGTCCCTTAGTCGCCTCTTACGACACCCACGGGAAGATACGAGATGGTGCTATTCTTTACGTCCGACACCATACAGAACAAAAATAAACATTATTTCATTACATTTCTGTTATTGAAAATTAATTAGGTACAGTGAGATTCCAACACTTTTGCATTGAAATACCTGTTACTGGGAATTTTCAAACCTTGTTAACTGATATTAGAATTCATAGATTGTTTTCATGTATATCTCTACAGGCTGTTGTATTGCATCTTCGTCAAATTCAAAGCGGTAACTATGCTAATGATTCATTCAGGACCCGAATCCGAACCCGAAATATGAACCACCCGTGTTTTAAACGCGGCCTGTAAGATCTTCGCCCTATAACCACCCTTTCACACATACAAGCAATCTCAAACGTTTATTCGATAATTTCTTATTCCCTGAACCACGTTAAGGGGGTTATTTTGAAATACTGACCAATTTAAACAACAAAAAAAGCAGCGCTTTTTAATTAACTAGGTACCGTAATTTAATTTGATTATTTATGCCTCTTGTGACAACATCCTGAACTTTGACGAGGTTTCAAAACAACCTCTTTTATAATTGGGACTTCATAGCTCAAAAACCCGAATAAGTGGGATCATTTATCAGGTTAATTAAGACAAGAGATGACACGCTTATTTACAAAAATACACATTTCTTTTATAAAAAAATCCACATCGTTATACTATAAATGCTAAATTTCGACCTCTCATAGTGGAACTCTCTATAAATAAGACAAATGTCATGTCAGCCTGCCTGGTGGCAAGGCAGGTGGTAAGTAAGGAATTACGATCGAGGCTCTAGTAGAAGCCCGAAGTCGAAGACTGAGGGCTTTCTGCGTCGAGGTTCGTAATTCCCGTACCGCTCGTGAAACATACAATGTTTTTCATCACATTTGCGTGTAAATAATTATGAATTATAGTTTTAATACACACGTCAGCACAACTATTATTACGAAATATGTGAACTTTTTTAAGCGGATGGCGGGCTCCGCCTACACCACAGATTATAAAAATGTTTCGTTCAGAAACGAAGGGCAAATACTTATGTAGGTATACAGCCATAACGGAGTGTAAAAAAATAAAATAATTTCGACGTTTTGATACAAAAAAACTATCGATTAAAACATTAGTTAGAGTATTTAAGTAACATGTAGCGAGATTGCAATGAAATTCCTGTTTAGATAACATTTTAAGACAATTTTTCAATTGCGTGTAAACTCCTTGCTTGAACTTGCATGACCTATGTGCAGTGCTATAAATTAAAAAAAAAATAATTACCGCCCTAGGGTTTCATGGCAAAAAAAAGCTCGAGGGTTTTATATAATATGGGGCATTGCGGCCAAGTAGTGATGGGTCGAGAGAATATTCTCTCACGGAGAATGTTCTCGTATCGAGAATATTCTGCAACATTCTGCAATATTCTTTTCGACGGAGAATTCACGAGAATTTAGAATTGGATTTACTGACTGCTCTAGCAGTTTTCGGATGGGATATCCTCAAATAACCCCCCCTCCCGCTCTGGGCGGAGCGGAAAGGAGTGTCAGACTTGTACTGACTAAAACCTTCCTTCTTAGCCCTTTGTGTTCCAGGGCCACGGTATCTTTTTCGAACAGTCCCGCTGCCCTGGCAGGCATCGGCCCTCTCGGACCCATTCCGATTTGCTGACATCTCCTTGAGGCGCGCGTGGAACACGAACGCGCCGTCGGCACGGCCTGTCGTCATAAGACGGACGGACGGTGAGCTAGCCCATTACTCACCGTCCACAGGCTCGCGCCTACGGTGGCCGGGGGCTACTGGTTGCCCCCCGATGCCCGGGGCGTCTCCCGCGGCGGCTGGGACGTGAGACTCTCTCCCTCTCACCTTCCGCCACCTCCTTCGCTAGCATAACTGCTTCGCAGAAGGAAGCTACGGCTTCCCATCCCCTCTCGCTCCGGACCATGGATTAAACCAGGGACGGACGCGAGAGGTCGCCGCCACAACTCGCCGCTACGAGGACACGGCGGTGCTCAGCCCAAACGGTGCAAAGGTCCACGGTGTGCTCCACCGTGTCCTCCGGCCGATCCTCGCAGTGGTAACACCCGGGCGTTTCCTCCTGCCCGATTCGGTTCAGGAACCTCCCAAAACAACCGTGTCCGGTGAGGATCTCCGCCAGGTGGATGGTGAGGGCGCTGTGTGGCGCCTCTCCAGCCACTCCTCAGAGAGGGGACTTATCGCCACTATTGTGGCGTGCCCTGCACGGGGTTGTGACAGTCGCTCCCTCCATGTCACCATGAGATGACATGACGTGGCTACTCTACCTGACGTTCGGCTGAAATCCAAATTTTATGCAAAGTTTGTCGGATTGCTCACAATTGGAAAATTATGAACAAACCACAACGTTTAAACAAAGAGTCTGAAGAACCAAATCCAACAACCTCTGCCACAAGCGAAAGAGAAGAGCCTACAATCAATTTAGACAACGACCCTGAAGAGAGCTCATCAGAAAAAGAGGCAGAGGATAAGCCAGTAATCTTGGCGGAAACAGACCACATCAACTTAGATGGCATGGATCAATCGTTATCAATAGACGAATAGCATTAGTGGATAAACAATTTGGTTCGATTTCAAGAAATGTTAAGATTACTACTACTGGTTACTTTGTTTTTAATTATTTAGGTAGGTACACCATAAACCGTTCTTATGTTATTTTTTAAAATTTTACTAATGCATATTATTTGTCATCATCTGCCTAGCCTTTTTCCCAAACTATCTTGGGGTCGGCTTCCAGTCTAACCAATTGCAGCTGAGTACCAGTATTTTACATGAAGCGACTGCCTATCTGACCTCCACAACCCAGTAAGGTAATACGATACCCCTTGGCTAGATGTCAAACTTTTAGCTTCTGACTACTCGTAACGACTGTCAAAGATCTACAAATGACAGCCGGGACCAACGGCTTAACATGTTTTCCGAGGCACGGAGGAAACTCGATATGTAATTATGGTCACCCATGCACAGACCAACCTCGGCAAGCACGGCTTAACCTTAAAGATCGACCCGGGCGACTGTTATTGTTTAGCCACGAGCTCCTCCTCCTAAAGCAGATTATTTCTATAACTCATAAAGTTTGTTCTAATACAGAAATCCTAATTTAACTTTAATACCTTAGGAACCTTAAGAGGATTTATGAAAATGTTCTTGGAAATATTCTCGGGAATGTTCTTGCTCAAGAGCATTTACTGATAATTTAAGTTGTGAAGTAGATTATTTTAACGTAGACTTCGTAAAAGTTAAAATGCACTAAAAACTATTACTCTTAAAATAGATCGACACAATTGAGTCATTCTATTTTTAAATTCTCGTAAATTCCCTGCCAAAAGAATATTCTCGAGAACTTAACAGCAAAGTTCTCGCAAGGAGAATATTCTCTCTTATCTTCGGAATTTACCATCACTGTCAAGTTAACCTGTATGTTTAGATACTGTTTACGTGCAAGTCTGAAGAAAAATATATTATTTATATATTAAGATTCTAAGGTCCCGGTTGAGCAGGTGTTACATTGGTAAACAGGTGTTACGCAAAATTATTTTACAGTCATGAAGATTTAGAATAATGGTTTTATTACCTTACATAACATCTAAAGAAGGTTGGAGGGTTGTTTACAGAAATATATTTTACATTAATACATGAGTGATGTCCTTACGCAACATTACGGGCGTGGAAATGTAGAAGTAGGTTTCCATTACCGTTCCATACTCTATATCTTATACCTACAGGGTGTAAATCACCTCATCACGAAGCCGTCTACCAAGCATTCTGTACATGAAACTAAGTAACTTTACGCAAAAATGATTGCTGGGAAACGACTTTTTTTGGGGGGTGTAATAGTACATTGTTACCCCAGGGGTGAAAGTAACTTATTTAGTCCCGAGACGGGGTTTGGCGCCCGAATGAAGTGAGGGCGCCAATAGTTCGAGGGACTAAATGGGGCTCGTGAAGGTGTTTAAAGTAAAAATCTTCCATTAAAAACTTGTATTTAAAAAAAATACTTGTCTAAAAGTTGGGACTTTGACTCCTAATATCTCCGTAACTAGTACTTGTATAAAATTCTCGTGTCACAATGTTAGTTACCATACTCCTCCGAAAAGGCTGAACCGGTTTTTATGAAATTTTGTGTGCATATCGGGTAGGTCTGAAAATCGGCCAACATCCATTTTTCATATCTATAAATAAGCAATATAAATAAAAATGAATCCCTATTTCCCTTGGCCACGCCATAACTTGAGAACATCTTTTTTTAAACGTTTTCTAATACTTTGTAGAACATTTTTAGGTAGTAGGTATGTAGGTAGGTAGGAAGGAACAAGTGCATTGCAACGCATGCTGGGATCAGCTAGTTAGCTTATAAACAGCAAAAACAAATAATTTATTTCGGATAACAAAGACCCATATCCGATTTATTACGTAAAATGCACAACTAATGAAACACTTAAGTAAGTATTAAAAAATATGATCTATTTTTTTTCATAGTGACTAAAATTTGATTACTGCTATATTTTAGACAACTAAATTATATCAAAAAAAGTTTTTTTTCCGTTTATTCAATTAGTATCACCCATTCCTATTAAAATAAATAATTACAAACTGCAGCAAACATATAAACGAATATTATAAAGCTTTCCTCTTTATAATATTCGTTTTGATTGTTTTTACGATTTAACTCAAAAACTACACGACCGATTTAAAAAAATTCTTTCACCTGTAGAAAGCTACATTTTTACCGAGTGACATAGGCTATATTATAAACAGAGGTCGGAATTAGGTAGAGTTATTTGTGTACTTACACTGATTTCATACAGCAAAAGAATAAAGTGGATATGCCTCAAATCCCGAGATTAATTACAGAGAGCAGAAAAATCCCGTGATTTATTAAATAAAAAAGTTATTTACTTTTACACAATTTAAACCATCCGACATCGGATGTCCTAAGTTGCAAAATTCCAATGCGCCCACAAAAGGGAAGATCTATATTAATATCAACATTTCGATGCAAGTACAAAAATAACTTTACCTAATTCCGACCTCAGATTATAACACAATTTTTGCGGACGAAGTCGCGGGCGAAGTGCTAGTATTTTATAAATGAATACCTTATTGGCTTAATATTTTCGAAGTAACGTTACATAGAACAAATAAACGTGGAAGAAACAAGGGTCGATGTGAGCTTTTCGATATACAGAAACAGCGAACAAACAAAAAGCGTAGTTAAAACATAACGTCGCAATAACAAGGCAGCGATCAAAATCAAAAGTCATTTAAATTACAAGAGACAGTCCCCCAACACGCCAGCCCTTTTCTTTTTCTTTCTTTCTTTTTTCTAATAATTTTCGCAGAATAGTAGTTCGAACTCACATAGGGAAATCCATATCATATTATATACCTTGCAGCCTATCATACATAATTTTCAAGCTCCCACAGCTGGGATTCTGTCCTCCTGGCCCAGTGCCGGTTGTTAGATGTAACATGCCCTTCGATCAAATTATTGATCGAAGAACATGCCATTAATTTTTTGGTTTTTGATTTCATAGTTTTGGTTTTTGGTTATGAAATAAAGTCCCTGCCTGGGTTCAGCCCCACGACCTACCTTCACACAGATCGGGGCTGTTATCTGGGGCCACCACTGTTCTAAAGTATTGCAGCATTTACTATGGTGGCAGGTTTTACGAATTCCTAATCAATTTCTGTCGTCTTCTTCATAAGTATCCATGGCCTTGTCAAAGATATTACTGTAGCAACCTAGTTTGTACAGTCTAGAATAATTAATTAGCCGTGTTCTAGCCATTTCAAACAAATGTCAAAGATTGACCGTCGGATTATATTGTATACGGATATTTTAATTTGGTAATTACTTCACTGCTCTGTATGGTGTCGGACGTAAAGAATAGCACCATCCCATATCTTCCCGTGGGTGTCGTAAGAGGCGACTAAGGGATTTGCCAGAGAATGGGCAGCAGCGTTCTCTGTGCTTTTGTGACAACCGTACTGCGATCGCCAATCCGCCTGCCAAGCGTGGCGATTATGGCAAAACCCTCCAAAATGTCAATGTGGCGACACTTGGGGGAGGCCTATGTCCAGCAGTGGACGTCTTTTGGGCTGAAATGATGATGATGATGATGAATTACTTCACTTACCAATTAATTTCCCTGACTTTACATTAGTAGGTAGTACTAACCTGGTCGAACGGACATTGTTTTCTGTGTAAATGATTGAGGCACTGTCTACATAGCGTATGGCCGCATCCGAGGCTAATGGGGCTGCGGGGCGGCGCGCCGAATTCGCGGCAGCACACAGGACAGTTCAAATAATCCGTCCATTGAGGCGCCTGTATTGGCATTCTGGAACAACAAGATGTCAGCATTAATGTGGATGGATGGGCCTTAGTCCAGAAATGGATTGTGATGCGTTGAGTTTATTGGTGGATAATATTTAACAATAAGTGGACGAAAAGACATGTATATAATTTGAATTTCGCGTGCCACCCTTTCGCTTCCACCTTAAACTGATTTCGCATTGTAGAAGTTTTCTAAAGGGTGTTCTCCCCGTCATTGTCATTATTTTTATGTCCCGGACCATACCTGAAAACCTTCCTAGTTACGGATTGAAGATAGAATATTCAAATTCCAACATTTTCACAAGTATTTTTATTATACATACTAGTTTTAAAGTTTATAACTTTACTTTTAATACTACCATGACCCGTTCACTATTCAATGTATCTTCAGCACAATGTTTGAAGTGCGTTTCATTGAGTTTTACCGTAAAACGTGAAATATTATCCAGCCCAAAAATAAAAGTTGTTTCCCAGCAAATATGTTTTGTGTAGGATTACTTAGTTTGATTTACAGAATGCTTGGTTAAAGGCTTCGCGAAGGGTCTGTTAAACCTTGTATTCAATGCGAGATCAAAAGATTTTTTTTAAAAATAATCATTAAGTTCACTAATCTTGTTAACGTGTCGATGGCAAACTAAATTGTGTCGGCCCAGAACTGACCCACTAGTTTGGAACAAAATGAAAACATCGCTTTTCTTAACTAATCATTGAGTTAGAAATCATTAAAATCTGTAAGTCGCCGTAGTTGTATTGTTGCCATCGTTTTACAGATCATTCGCTTTGCTTGAAACCTTCATTAAGTCGCCTCGATCAATGTCAGTTAAATTGGAATGACATAATTACTATCACGACCGAAAGTCAGACAGTCAGACTTGCCAAGGGGTATTGACTTATATCCAGTAAAAGAATGGGTTGTGGTCAGATAGGCTATCGTTTCATGTAAAATATTGGTATTCTACATTCTTTTAGATTGGAAGCCGACCCCAACACAGGTAAAGGCTTTGCAAGGCTAGATGAAATCCATTTTTAGCTCCCAATAATCCCTACTAATATTATAAATGGGAATGTAAGTTTGTTTGTTACGCTTTCACACGAAAGCTACTCAACCGATCATGATGAAACTTTGTACACATATTCTTGGAGGTATTAGAAGCAACATAGGCTATATATCATCACGCTACGACCAATAGGAGCGGAGCAGCAATGAAAAATGTTGCGAAGACGGGGAAAATGCGCAGACGAAGTTGCGCGGGACAGCTAGTAAATAAATAAAATTTATTTTCAGAAAAACACATTTAACGTTCACAAATACTTGTACAAATAAAAATGAACATGTCTATAGAGATAAGTGTATCGTTGGTGCCTGTACTAATGAATGTAAATCATTGTATCACAGACACTAGCGCCTTCCAAAATGTGTACATAAAAAAACAAACGTGCTACAAAGTAAACACGTAAATAAACAAACAGTAAAAGTCATTTAAAAAAAACTGAAACGGAAAGGAAACGGAATGGGAGAATAATCAAGATTTAAGACACTATTCTACTAGTACCCGATAACAAGTTAGAGGTATGAGGTACCCCCGCTCAGCATAACATTAATCGGCAACTCGGAGTCAGGGTTTGTGCCCGGTCAATGTCAACAGGCTCAACCTATTAATGGTTCTTACAAAATAACTAGTGAAATGTAGGTGTACTAGGTACCTACGTGTCTGCATACCTCTTCGGGCACTAAAAGCGTGATGTTACGTTATTTAAAATGTTCAATACCAATTGAATAAGAACTCAATATTAACGTGTCAATTTATTTGGCCAAGTATAACATTTCCTGTCGACTGCATCCTGTCGTCACAATTCCAGTGGCAGCTATTTTGTCACTTTAACATGCGTCAGAGCGATTTAATGCAGACAGAATGGCATAAACGTGCCAATTTGAGAATCGAGGGGAGGTAATTGCCCAACATTAAAGCAAATGTGATTATAATGCCTGATTTTCATCATCTGCCTAGCCTTTTCCCAACCATGTTGGGGTCGGCTTTCAGTCTAACCGGACGCAGCTGAATACCAGGATTTTACATGAAGCGACTGCATATCTGACCTCCACAACCCTGACTTCTGGGTAATACAATACCGCTGGTTAGGACCCCCGCCCACATAGTAATTTTTCGTCGGTAATTTTTATAAAAAGCATCTGTTCCGTACATTTTGACCGTGTAGGAATTGCACTTTTGTAGGAAACACCTGATTTTATTTTTAACTTTCTGTTTTTTTTATGTGGTTCAGAAAGATGTACTGAGTACGTCGTAAGCGTTTTCGCGTCGGTGTCCCATACATCTACACGTGTTTTCTGAGTTTTCTTCATTTGTCAGTTTCTTGATTTCTGATTCTTCTAGGACTCGAACGGTTGCACTAGACGAGATTTTTACAAGCTTCTTTTGAATTGCAATGTTTGTTGAGGTAAAATATTGCAACTGAATTTTAAAACAGTTATTCCCAACCGATTGAGCTGAAATTTTGCATACACGTTTTGTTTGGTTGAAGATTATTTTCTAAATCCAATAAAGGCGTATTAGTTATTTTATATGCACCGCTATAATATGGGTATCAATTAAAAGGGGTTAGCTGAAAATAATAGGACAAAAAAATACGACAAACCTATATTGAAAACCTTGTTTTTTGTATTATAAGCTAACCTTCTTACGGCGTCTAACCGTCCCTGTTTCACCATAATTGATGTTTCAGAAATACACTATCATCATGACCATGGCGAAGGAAGAGAGCCATAAAACTACGACGAAAGGGAAGCTGGAAATACAACCCAACAAATTGACTGCTAAGCTGACCACTCGAAGTTACAAAAAAGCGGAGAGTCATTATTGACCATATAATCCAGTACTATGGTTTACTGGTGAGGAGATAGATGACCTCTTTGGAGGATACACTCGAACTGTCCCAATGCAAAAAACTAATGCTGATTGCAGATAAACAAAGAAAACAAATTAAAAAATAACTCAAAAGCATTGATTTTTTAGTTTCCGCTTTTGTTTCAAATGACCGCGCGCCCAAGGTTAATTTTAATACTAAACTGCATAGATTGACATCATACAAATAATAAAGTCAGGGCTTTTTTTTCTGTACCATTTTTACTAAATCTGTGAATGCAGTTAGTAATAACCTTAAGAAAAGTAATTAATTGGTTTAGGAATTATAAAATTTGGTGAGCCACAAAAAAATAGCATTTAAATAATTTGGTCGGCATACAAAGATTTTGTTTGCAATTTTAAAAATCAGGCAGCAATAGTTGTTCCGCAAATAATTTTGAAAGTGGTAAAAAAATAAATCATAATAGAAATAAATCATAGCTAGCTTAACATGAGTTTGCATAATAAACATTCAGTCCGCAAAATAACTACTTGATCAGCAAGATTTCATGGCTGATCAGCAGAGAAAACATGTCTCTAAGCAGTGTATTTAATTGGTATGCATATTTAAAACATGGTGAGCAAAATAACTAATTGGATTGCGTTTTTGTTGACAGACAGAAACGAATCGCTGCAAAACCGACTCCACGTAGTCTTGTCTGCCCTACCCCTAGAGTGTTATTTAAACTCGCGGAGGCGCGGAGGGGCGACGCGGCCCGCGAGCTGAGGAGCAGGTGGTTTCAACACTCGCCGCCGCGACTGAGACTGGCCGGCGGCCGGCGGCCGCGCAGCGCCGGAGTCGTGACAGAAACCATGCATGCTGTACTTTTATATGCAGCTCAACATTAATTTTTTTGCTTACCCTCTGAGTGCTTTCCAAATTTGTATTAAACAGGAGCAGCTCATTGCAGCGATAGATATAATTAATATGCTGTACAAAAATAATTGCAGCCATTCTGAATGACATAAATTGCTGATTGATTTTGGAATGTTTGCTGGCCATGAGTTGCTGATCAATTAGCTATTTCTGCTCACATATTGTATTTTGCTGCTCACAAAAATATGAATACTATGCTAACCATTTAAATAACACCCTAACCTAAATAGTTAAGGACAGTTCTCTAAGAACTTTTTCCAGTATCTACGAGTACAAGGGTTACATTCAATTACTTTTTATTTTTTTCCTTACTTGCTCGTTTCAAGAACCCAACCCAGTATCTAAACAAAGTATAGCAAGCATAAAGTGTCATCAGTAGGGTCTCAAAAAGTCAAACGAAAATAAAGTCGCGTGGCCAACCGCCGTTCGTGACAGGTGATAAGCACTTCAAAGTGAATTGTGAAGTAACTGCTAAGGCACCTGTGCCACCGCCAGCGATTCGAGAAGCGAGTAAGCCAGCAACAAGCGGCAAGTGCGCGATGGCATCGGTTGATTACTCTACT
Source organism: Cerastis rubricosa (assembly GCA_949152445.1). NCBI lineage: Eukaryota > Metazoa > Arthropoda > Insecta > Lepidoptera > Noctuidae > Cerastis > Cerastis rubricosa. Next base: position 25,682,438 of record OX424523.1, read on the forward strand.
CGATGGTATGCGTATCATATTATACGCACGACTACCAATCACGCTAGACAGACCAGTTTATGCGGATCTCTCGTTGTACGACAAACCTATACAAAGCGAGGACATGTTTTACTGGAAATTTATAGCTTTGGGCTTGAAGTGTCGCTGTGTGTACCAAGCGAGAGACTCTCAGCGCGAGTTCTGCCAGCTAGAGTTGCCGTGTGAACACTCTCTTGTCGCTGTGAAAAATGATACTCGTCGGCGATGGGAATAGTCATTGATCAACGTAAGAGAATTTAATTTCTTTTATTGAGAAAATCGTTGATATCTAGAGGCTTCCTTGTGCCGCGGTGGAGCAGGTGCGCGGAAACGAAGCGAAAACGATTTCTTTTCAGAAAGTTGTCGTCATCCCTATGCAACACAGTAAGCAATACTATTACACCTGATTACCTAAGTTTAACTAAGTTCAATTTTCGCGACTACATGCATGCAATATGCAGCGAAGTAAGGAAAGACGATTTAAACTCTTTTTTTAAAATGCGAAACGGAATCAAAGATGCCGCAAATAGCTGTTCAATATTTCTATTCAGTATTGTATATTAACTAGTATTATTGAATAAATTATAATATTTTGTTGTGTGTTGCACTCAGATATTGATTAAATGCAGCAATAATAACGCTGGTATACGTTTAAAGCATTTGGAATATTTCCAAGTATCTTCGATACACCTACAATAGGTTAGCGCGACAATTTTTCATTTTAGTTATTTGTATCTGAATAGTTCTGGAAGCTTGCAATTTGGTCATAAGAAGCACGACAAAATGCGAAAGTTTGTGAGGAAGGATGGATGTTTGTTATTCTTTCACACAAAAACTACTGAATGGATCTCGATGAAATTTGGCACAGGGATAGGTAATAGTCTGGAATAGCACATAAGATACTAAGAAGCCGGTAGCACGATCCCGTGGGACAGTTACCGAATGAAACGCCAGCGAAGCCGTGGGTATAACCTAGTAATACAAATATTCGAAGCTACTCTAAGCCCTCTGGCGGCGCTACGTCGCGTTCGTGTTCAGATGATCGCGCAACTTATGACTATGACTATGTCATATTCAAAATAATAAGCGAATATTAATAAAGGGACCAATATTTTCTGTCACCAAAGTTTAGATTTGTCATCTGGAATATCCTAATTATAATATTTATTCCCAAGATATAGGTCATCATATTAATCAAAGCGGTCTCTAATTATGAATCATCAAATTAATGTAAATATGTATCTTAAATTATAGTTTGATAACACGTCGAAAACGGGTCAAAAGCATAAATAAAAAAAAATGAATAGACAATAGCTTTCTAATAGGGAGTAAGGTTGACACTCCACTAAGGAGTCTTTCGAACTCTTAGAGTATAATATAGAATGCCTGTGTGTGTGAGTGAAAAAAAGAAAGAAAATGCATCAACACGAACTAGTATAGTAATCTTACACTTATTTAGCACTAGCTGTTGCCCGCAACTTCGTTCGCGTGGTAAATTTTTATGTGTACGTGTGAGAAAAAAAAGATAGCCCATGTCCTTCTTCAGGATATAATCTATGTCCTTGCCCAATTTCGTTACGATCCGACCAGCTGATTAGTCGTGAAAACGTTACAAACAAACAGAGTTACTTTCGCATATTAATATTAGTATGTTTTGATAAGCAAATCTGATGAGATTAAATGTTTTCCATATTAGCATCATGATTCACCACATGAAAGAAAACACTATGAGTATGCTGTTTATATTTTGTATGTGATTATAAGATCTTCTGTCAATTCATGCATTATGACCAGTGATCGGATAGGTAGATTGATTTTTGGTACTTGTACCGTAAATGCACACAAAAGAATAACATGGTTATGACATTTTTCCGGAAAATATTTCTGGTATTTCCGAATTCAATTAAATATTTTTAATGTTGGTAGTTATATTATTACTACTCAATTCAAAATTTAAAGGACGGTATCAAAATTAATTTATTATTTATCTGTTGAATAATAGAAACAATCGAATTCCGATCGAAGCATTAATATGGCCACAACTTTTTATAAATTGTTGCATTTAAATTTCAATCAAATCAACCAATTCCGGAGGAATTTTAGCCATATTAATATATACGTTTCGGACCCATCTACCTACTCCGATCTATGATTATGACATTAAGGCAGAGATGAAATTGGTGGCTATGTTGGTACAGCTGGGCAGTAAATCATACTATATGAATTTTTACAGAATAGATCATTGTGTTCCAGGAAATACATTTAAAGATTGACAAGAAATGATAAATCCCAACAAGACATTGGCATTTTTGTGGCTGTAATATTAATTGCCCGTCAAAATGTTAGACAGTTTTATTATTGACCAACTGTCTTTCGACAGCCACTAGCTGAACTACACATCAAAACTGAACATTCATGAGAAGAAGCAGAGGCAAACAAACAATAAATGATAACAAAAATATAAATAATTAATTATAATACAGATACATTATAAAAATGAACGAATACATAAAAAAAAAGAAAATAAGCATACGGGCAGTAGATTTGCAGGATGATATATCAAGTATGAATAAAAAATTTCGCAATAGCATAGCTTAAATTTTATTTGACATATCACTGCTTCAGCGGTCTAGACGTTGCAAGCGCGACTGCTGAGCATGAAGTCAAAGTTTTATTGGGTTTTCATAAGTGCGTCGGTGATGTTTGCGGAAGCTCAAGTGGACGGTTTCCATGTCATTTTACGTAAGAGAGCAGCATCGCTGATGCAAAGGGTGAGGGGCAGTCCCAACAGTTACCTGAGGGTAATTGCAGACTACATCCATAGTCCTATTTGGAGGCATTGGATTGGGCTGTACATATTGTAGGCTGACGGGCGTCTTGTCTCTTTTTATATCATTGTTTTATTTGTGATTTGTGTATTTGTGAATTACTAACATAGCTTTAAGTCATCTTGATGTACTACTAACACACTATGGCCCTAAAAGTCTGAAATAAATGTTTTGAATTGAATTGAATAAGGAATTTCTCAGTAGCAGCCACAGAATCTGGATATGTGCTTGGTTGATGGCATTAGGCTCGCACTTGATTACATAGGACTTGAAAATAACTGGCAAAATATGGGTGTACTATTAGGTACACGTCTGCCTCACCCTTCAGGGATTACAGGTGTGATGTTATGTGAATCAAGAATATTAGAAGAAGGATGTGTTGCGCGGACCCCAAGTATCATTGAAAATGGGCAGGGCTATGTTGTTCTATGTTAAGATGCCTCTTAAATACCAATTAAAACTTTTGTTTACCTATTGATAACAACTTTCTAGACTGGCCTTACAATATCAGACAAGATATTCATAGCTGGACATAAGCTTCGGTCAAGTATTACCCCAAACCTGTTGCCAAACATGTAACTATTAATAACTATATATATATATATATATATATAATAATATTGATAACTATTTTAGATTTATGAAATGTTCGACATTCTGATGTGTACTTATTTACAGCTTATTCGAAGCAATTAAAGGCAGGTTTTTGTGCCTGAAATCATTTTGTTTTAAATTGTCATTTTGACAGCTCCGTGGAGATTATGTCAAAAAAATTATTTATATTCTTCAGATTTGAGGTATATCTTACTAATAAAAAACTAACCCTTAATCTGTTACCCAGTGATTTGATTGGCTCTTGTTATTTTGGTCAACCAATCAAATGAGATTTGATAGCATTATCATTTTTTTGTTTTATAGTCTTTTCTGCACATGGATATTGGCCTAATATATTATATCTTAAACTTAGCATAAGTCAGTTTTTAAATATTAGTATGGTTTGCAACATATACTAATCAGTTGCAGATTCTAAATTCTTAGTAACTACCAAAACCAGTTAAAAACCAGTTTTGATAGCCTTAAAGAATAATATTTTAAGTAACAGCAACAATAAGAGGATTATTGTTTGGAGTTTTCTTTCCCGATTTTCTATAAATTCAGCTTTTCAGTAACAATGAATCCAATTCCTTTATCTCACCTCATGACTGATAAAAATATGTGAATTGAAATCTCTTGTTAACTAATGTTATTTATGGCCAAAATAACAATAGCTTTCATGAACAAATATTATAGGAAATGGATTTTCAGCAATCAGGAATCAATGCAGTAAAATGAACATTATATGTATGTGAATGGGGTAATACCAATAAAAACTTATGTGATTAATCCTGCAAACCCTGGCAAATACCTCAGAAGGAATGTAGTTTTGACTAAAATAATTTCACAAAACAACAATAACATGTTAAGGAAAAGAATAAACACACTATGAAGAATGATGTATAGAAGTGAAATAACATAAATGGCTTTTATTAAAATTATACACTGATTGTAGGTTTTTTCGAAAAGTATTCAGAGACAGATACTACATGGTTCTATGAATTATAACCATGGTTTTTTATATTGAACGAATGCTAAAAGATATCGCAAGTAAGCGGGGAGGTCAAATATTACACTTTATAGCTTATAAAACCATTAATATGGTAAAATATCTACCATGATATTTGGAAAATAAAGCATTTGAGAACCATGACGAGTTTCTTATAATTTTATTTTAAAGCGCTTAGCTAGGCTTCCTTTGATAAACTCTATGCATTCTGTAACATATCATTACTTCATATTTTTAAATAAACCCGATTTTTTGGCATAATACGTAAAAAGTAGACACTGTACAAAAATTATGACATCTGAAAATTGCCACCTAGGCAGTCGTTTGGTGGTCTGAACACGCCATGATTCTCACTTTTTTGTTTACGTATTATTTAGGAGGGTACAGTGACGTTATGAAAACAATATTTTTTTGTAATTACCTTACAAATAACTCGTACAGTCATCACAAAAGTAACACATTTATCTTCTACCCACTTCAAAACATGATCGGTCAGCAGCCGTGAAACATAGACTAGATAGAATTTTGCAATTTATTTATGAAGTGGAAAAATTGTCTGACAGCTCCAAAAGGTAGTTATACACGTTTAATTTTCAATTTCAACATCGTCGTGAGAAAATCATTTTTTTTTTTAATTTGTTCTTATTAAAGAAGTTCTAACTACCAATTCTTTACACAAAATGGACCCGAGGATAAAAGAGTCATTCATGTTTAAATAGTAATATTATAATATTTCTTCTAGACAATAGTGCAAAATTTGGTACTATAACTAACGTTATCGACATGTGTGACTAGGTATTACGCAGCAAATGCCATGCGTGACAAAAAAATTAGCAATATCTTGCTTTATCTTTCAGCCACAATAGCGCAATAAAAACCAAATAGTACGCCTCGAAGATGCCGTTGCCGAGAGTGGTCAGCGACTCTGTGTTGAATAGATCAATGTATGGTGGTAAATATAATAGACCCATTTTATTTTTAATGGTCTACGCATTCATGTTTTTCGCTTTTTATGTTTACAGTGAGAGAATGAAGAGGCAGAATACGGCTTTGTAAAGTTGCTTACGACATTAGGAGCGAAAGTAAGAAAAAAGTCAGTCGCCTGTCATGGACAGTTTCACGGAGTCACGGCTGTCAAATTGTCAATGTCAATAATGACAGTATCAGCAGCATGAGTGTGAATTGTGATGATGTGACTTCCTGAATAAGATTACTAATATTATATTATAGGTATAAAAATTTAATACAATTTCACGTTTAGTCTATTTAATGGAAAGGCCTATACACTGCCTTCCCATAAACATTGTAAAACATGACTCGAAAGTTCCCCAAAACTATTTTTTTTTTAAATGTTGATTTGGGCACTCTAGTAAACAGATGCTAAATTCACAATATTGTATTTTTATCAAATTTATGTACATTTATATTTTTATAAACTATCTATAGTTAACCTTGAAGCCTTCTTATTGGTAGACTACTTTCTCGAAGGGGAAAAGAGATACTTACGTGAACAAAGATATAAGTTATGATAAAAAAGTAAACAAAAAGATAAGTATGAAAAAAAGGTGTAGGTGTGAAAATGTACTCTATTAAGTATACTAACAATCTGTTGAAGACTGCATTCAGATCTGATCCACGACATAGGGTGAGCCAAATATTGTTCTATCATTCAAAATTATTACTAACTTTAAAGGAAGCCAATACATCTGTCAGGTTGTGGTCCTCATTCATAACACATACTGATTGCTTCATCAGTTTCCTTACCTAATCGGAATGATTCTACATGCATGAATCTTGATATGATTATTTTTAAGAACATAAAAATAAAATAAAACTAAAACTTAAACAAATAACATGAGTGTATCATATTACCTAGTAACTGGATGGTGGAAGTCGGATCGGGATAGGCAGTTGATTATGTGGAATTCATTGATCTGGAAGCCGAACCCAATTTATTCACATTCAGGATAGGCTAGAAAAAATATTAAATGAATGTACTATGTAAAGACAATAATTTTATCCTGATGAGTAATTGAACTTAGTTTAAAATTGATATTCATGCTTGGGCATTATTCTGAAATACAGTTTTAGTCTATAAGGGAGAGAGCAAAAAAACTTTTTGTGCTTTAATAACAAACAAAGTCACCTATTGCCATATCTTACACTAATCAGTCACCTGTGCATGTGCAGACGATGAAACCATTCATTGTCTGAGACTGAGTAAGTGCGGTCTTCCTTTTTGAGGAGCGCAGTAGACTGCGGTCACCCTTTGCCAGGATTTTTTTAAAGCCTGTTTGGTGGCGTTTATGCTGCTACAGAAATTGCGCCAAACTTCCGTTCTTCGGAATCAGATCCGTTTCTTGTAGTGTTGTTGTGCTGTTTTGTATTTATCCCAGTCCTCAGTTGTTTTGGTACTTTTTTCTCAGTTAAAATCCTCATCAGATCAGATCATCATCATCGGATCAGGCGCCCGACAGGGGGAACAAGCAATAAAGGGTTATGATATCAGGCCCTTGCACTAATTCAAAGGTCATCCACCCACTGAAATAAAATTCATACCACGCGCAGCATTTTCATCCGTTTTTATAGCCGAGTGAAATTAGACAAAAAATATCATATCATCGGATTTTCATGGCACTACTATAACCTTCGTCTCCTTTGTCTAATTGCATTCGACTATTAATATACATATATGTATACTATCTACAGACTATCGGTTGCTAGACGTAATAAAGCTCTTAAAATGTAACTTGATTGAAATTAGCCCTAATTAATACCCATTATTCACATAGCGTAAAATACTGACTGCATAATAGCTATTTATGCAATTTACTGTTACGTTATGGACGGTCTTTTAATATGAGTGCCATTTTACGGTACAAGCGTAGCGCGTACCGAAATAGGTGGGCACGAATTATTAAAAGACCAATAACGTACAGTTGCATACAAGATTTTATCTACGAAGGAAGGAATAAAACACATATAGACAAATAAGTATTTTTATCTACTTCGGTTTCATAACATTTCTCATATTCATGTCTAGATTTTGGTAGTCAATTATTAGTAGCCGCAACTGCTCTATTTGTTTTATCTGGTGGAGTATTTTCAATATCACTTGATGTTGAAGCAATTTTTAATAAAATTTCGAATAAAATTTCACTCAGAATTTTTTCCCGCGTCTACTTTTTTTTATTTTGTTTATTTAGTCTTTAATAAGTATAAGGCAAAGATCTTGTAGCCGCAACAGCCAAATAGTATACGAAACTTTTGTTTTAAACTTGTTCCATTTTTAAAAGCATCACTTACATTGTCTCGATTTCGAAGTAATATTATCAATTGTGTACAAGTTGCATTATGATTCGCATAATGCAACTTGTGTCGTTATGGGTATCATAATGAAACCGCTGTCAATTTTGTAATTCTAATATAACGAAACCAAAGTAGATAAATATGCATTTGTAATTTATGTATCGGTATGACCACCCCTTGTTTTGTTCTGTACGAACGTAAAAAATAGCACCATCCCATATCTTCCCGTGGGTGTCGTAAGAGCCGACTAAGGGACTTCCAGAGAATGGGCAGCAGCGTTCTCTGTGCTTTTGTAACAACCGTACTGCGATCGCCAACCCGCCTGCCAAGCGTGGCGATTATGGCAAAACCCCCCCTTATGTGCACTTGGGGGAGGCCTATGTCCAGCAGTGGACGTCTTTCGGCTGAAATGATGATGATGATGACCACCCCTTTATTTTCGCTCCTGTCATTTTAATTAAGATGGATTTTATGGAGTATAGACACAAATGTTGGTTTTAGCCCTCCCTAACTGAGGTGGAAGCGACAGGGTAGCCCGAGTTTTTTTTTGCGATTTCCCTGTCAGTATGTATCAGGCCAGGTTTTACAAAATATGATTCGGGCCCGTAACACGTGTGTAGGTAGGTACTCTTACAGAAATTTATCATTTAAATCATCACTACATCCTTCTAAGTTCATTACTGTACTGTACCTACTGCTGGCCTACCATGACGCCTTAAAGCAGTTTTTTTTTTAAATCTTTGTTTAATTTATAGACATGATCATGCCACCCTCATTGGCCTCACAAAAACTTCTTATCTACGCTTAATGCATAATTTAACTAATTTATAAATATTTTTGCCGCATCTGACAGGACGGGCTAGAATCAAATTACACATGCCCATTTCTCGCAGATCCATATCATATTCTAGCATAAAACTGACCCTCTCAACTTCGCTCCGGGCACACTCGGCCACCACATGGAAAACATCCTCACCCATCCCACACTCAGTACAATTTGGTGAGTTGGATTTACCCATCAGGAAAACAAATTTGTTTAGTGGTATGTGCCCGGACCGAAGTCTTAGGAACTTAAAGCAGTATTCTTTTACTGTTATACCAATGTGGGAAAGAGACGGAGCTATACAGGGATGTCTAGCGAAATCGTTTTCCCACGGAGTAAAACAATAATGATTTAAGACGTTAAGGTAGGCCGCCTGGTTACTTACTGCACTGACCTGCAAATTGCAAAAAAAGTTTGAATTTCGATTTTTTGGTTCGAGAAAAGTGGTTATGGAAAGAATTGGGTGCGGCGTTTGAAGAGCAGTGGTAATGAAAAGGCAAAAAAAAAATCGCACACTATTTAACTCGATATTTCATTACTCCTACCCAGCTGCAACCAGCCTTGCCTCGCCTCAGAACTGTCGATCTTCCAGCCAAAGGGTGACCTGCCGTCGGGTATCTACCAACCTTAGGGTGATTGCCGACTCCATTGTCCTCCCTAAAACACGGTCATCTATCCCAAAGGTAAGCAATGCAACAAGCCAAAACACATTGTTTGTATACTCGTACTTAGATCTTCTTTATCGCGTATCAAAATTTACAACAGCCTGTAATTGATTTTAGCATTAATGGATTTTGGTTGTTTATCGATGTTTCAGGAATATAGATAGAGATCTCTGTTGAAATTTAAGTGGAAAATAACGTTACGATCTTTAATAGGAAAATGCCTGTTTCGTTTCCCTACAGTAAAATTGTTTTATTTCGGTAACCCGCACCGCAACCGTTAGAATATACGTACTTCTTACTATACTTTTGTATTAAAGTTTGCTGTACTATACTGTTGCAAGCACAGGCTGAAATTTCAGACGGAATACCTCGCTTACACATTTTAATGAGCTAATACAATATAAACCCAATCGTGTAAACATTAAAGTTGATGGTCCTTTTCGTTTAGCTCACCTCAGTGATTTGTACTTTTCAGATTGTACAGACGCCAGAAGGTCAATTTACCCGAAACTCAAATATTCCCAATCAACCTTGAACTGTTTTCTTGAAAGATAAGGTTGAATATCTATTAAAGAAATTTTAAAAATTGTTGTAGCTTGATGTGCTGGCGTATTAAGTACCTACACAGTAATATTTCAAGACACTGCAGTTGCAAATTTCCGGAATCCGGTGGAGTTAAAATAATGGATCTAACGGTCGTGTTAATGCTGTTGTCTTTAGGATGTGTAAGGGTGAGTTATTCATTTGTTTTTAATAATCTACATCTACACTAATATTATAAAGAGGAAAGATTTTTATCTTAAAAAACTTAATTTTTGAAATCAGTCCCTACTGGACCGATTTCAAAAATTCTTTTGCCGTTAGAAAGCTACATAAATCAGTATTATCACTGAGTAACATAGGCTATATTACATTTTCAAAAAAAATAGGGATCCTTACTAAAACTCCAAGCAACTGACATGGTGTGAGATTCCTAGCCGTGAGGTGCCAACGAAGTAGGTACAACTACTAGGAGATCAGAAATGGTATACTTTCGCGTTTATAATATTGGTTAGGCAGGTGGTAGGTAGGAACAAGTGCATTGCAACGCATACCTCAGCTTAGCCTATAATATCATCACGCTACTACCAATAGGAGCGGAGCAGCAATGAAAAATGTTGCGAAAACAGGGAAAATGTGACGCAGACGAAGTTGCGCGGGACAGATAGTCTATTTTATAGCTGCACGCGTATAGGGTTACCATATCTCAGGATTTGTCCTGAGATTTCAGGATTTCTGGACTCTTCTCAGGATTGCGGCTGGATTTTGCAAATCTCATGAAACCTCAGGATTTTTTAAATTCAATGAAATACAGCTTACATTTTAAAGATCTCTTTAATAAGAAGTTAAACAAACTAAAAAAATCTTCCTTTGGTAATAATTGCACAATTAAAATTAGTACTATTTGATATATAATTTAAACAAATTACTATTGTATGCCTAACATGGTGGAGCAGTGCAATCGCACATACAAATTAACACAATAACAACTCTGTAACCACTGTCTCACAATAAAGATCTTTGACTTTGACTTTGACTTTACTTATTTATCCAAGTAGGTATTTAAGGGCGCGTTTACAATTCTGCCCAAATTTTGCTGATTTTCGGTACATTTTGTGGCTAAACTAAACCAAATCAAATATAATTAATAACTAATACAGATAGATTGGTTCTTCATCTTCAAATTCATGAAACATTTTATTTTAAGTTATTGTTTTTTTGTATTGTAATAACGATCTTCCGTTGACATGTTTACGAAATCGGCTTGAGTTTAGGAACAATTTTTGTTCTACTATCAACATATTTTAAGATTTCTAAAAATACGGTAAGTAGGCAGACATAGTCAACTCTAAATCTAAGAAAAAAAATATACCTAAGTGTCACAAACTCGTCGAGGAGTTCCAGTAGCAGGCACAGAAGTACACCTTCAGGTCGCTCCATCAATTCCGGAGGTAAGGTCTCATCATAACTAACAAAACGACCCCAAACTCGGCACACCTAGCTCAACTCGTCGAGAAGTTCCAGTAGCAGTCGCCGAAGTACACCTTCAGGTCACTCCATGAAGTCCGGAGGTAAGTACGTATTACATGGAAGTAAGAGAAATAAAAATCTTTTAAAGTTTCAAAATTAGTTCACTTGACACGTGTCAATGTAGTAGTTCGATTCGACGAAACATATATATATTATAAACAGTATACGCTTTTATAATAAGTTGCCAAAGTCAGTTATAGAACTGACCGATGGAAAGTTTAAAAATTGCATCAAACGTGTCCTTATCAAAAAAGCATATTACAAAATTAAGGACTTTGTTGAAGATAAAGAAGTTTGGCTGTAGTTCCTTCTGCTCATGCGGCTTCCCTGGTAGCTCATAAACGACACAAATATGTGGATGTCTCTAACTATTCCGAATTTTATTTATTCTATTCTTTTTTTCTCATGTTTTACAATAGTTTTCAAATCATTGCACCGTTTATTCATTGTGCAGAATAGTTACAGTATTGATGACTACATTTGTGTCAATTGTTTAATTAATTGTTCTTAGTTTTATTTTTACTTTTGTATAGATTCTTTTTCATTCATATTTTTTGTGAATGTGTGGACATTGTAGGCTTTGTATGTATTTTTTTTTAATTTTTTTTACTATCATCTTTTTCTACCTTTTGTAGTAAGCGATGCGATGACTTATTGTCGGGCCTACGCTGTCCTCTCATACTTAGGTACTAACGCTGTAACATCCAAATATTGTAGAACCAAATGATTTTAAAAGAGTAACCATGGAGTTTCTTGCCGGTTCTTCTCCATAGGAAACGACCAACCCGAACCGTGCCTCTTCTGTCGACGTTTTATAAGTGCCCATGTAGGCCTATGTAAAATAAAATATTTTGATTTTGATTTTGATTTTGACGCCTGTCAATTTTGCAAACGCGTCCTTAATCAGTTTTAACATACTTAATCGAGTTAAGTTATTATTTATCTGTGTACCCACATAATCTGTGCGCTCGAATTATAAATCTTAATTTTAGTATGTTTCTCAGTAAGTGAATTAGCTATGTAATTCTTATGAGAAATAAAGTTGTTCTTAAACCTTAATATGTGAAGATACATTTTTAAGTAACGTTTTTTCTTTAATGATGGATTTATAAAATGCCCCACATGTTAAGCTCTTCAAATTATATTGAATTAAAAGTATTGCTCTAACTGAAAGACACCGTTAGTCGGTTTCTTTCATTCGAACTGTAAAAAATCTCAGGATTTTTCAATGGAAATCAGGCCTTATCTCCGTACTTTTGATTTTTTGCGTGGCATGTCCACTGTAGAAACGGGTTATGTCGACGGAAGAATCGACGAAATGACACATTGTTTATTTAGCACTTATGTGCCCATCATTATTGACCAAATTTGCAGTTTAACTGTTGTATACGTAAACTGCAAATCATCTATTTTAAAGACTAACTACCTTCTAGGTTCTTACCTGCTTAATATTTTAAATTTATGGATGACTCGGTTTAATTTTATTCCTATATTCATCAACCCATCCGTCTATGATAAATTGTTTGTGACGATTTATGCGTCCGTAGCTTCATGTGAGAGGAGTTTTAGTAAACTAAAATTATTAAAAATCTACTTGCGGGCAACAATTACCAATCGCGGCTTAACAATCTTGGTAGTTAGTACACGACACAATACAAAATAGGTATGAACTTTGAAGCAGTTATTTCCGAGTTTGCAGCTGTCAAAGCTAGAAAGAAGAGATTTTAATTGAAAGATAAAAATATTTGTATCTCAGTTTTCATTGCGTTTTGTTATTTGTCTTACCTGCTTAATATTTTAAATTTATGGATGACTCGGTTTAATTTTATTCCTATATTCATCAACCCATCCGTCTATGATAAATTGTTTGTGACGATTTATGCGTCCGTAGCTTCATGTGAGAGGAGTTTTAGTAAACTAAAATTATTAAAAATCTACTTGCGGGCAACAATTACCAATCGCGGCTTAACAATCTTGGTAGTTAGTACACGACACAATACAAAATAGGTATGAACTTTGAAGCAGTTATTTCCGAGTTTGCAGCTGTCAAAGCTAGAAAGAAGAGATTTTAATTGAAAGATAAAAATATTTGTATCTCAGTTTTCATTGCGTTTTGTTATTTGTCAATATTTTAAATATAAATATTAAGTGGTTTATCAACGTAAAGTTTATCATTTAAAATTAATTACTTTGTAACTTTGAATGGGGTGACACCACCAACTTCCGCATCAGGTGCCACCCAAGGTAGCTACGCCACTGCGTATTGTTCCCTTTATTCATCTTTCATACACAATTTTAAATATTTCTTCAAACAACATTAAATAAAAACATTTTAAATTTAAAAAGCTCTAAAAAGTCTGCGTGCCTCGAAGGATATAATCTCATATGAGCTTCCTCGGGTGTTAAACTGTCTGTAGTTGCGGCAGTTCATAGATCGGTCAAACAAAGCGAAATGTCTCATGCCGCATTAAACACATAAAGCCAGTAAAAACCAATGATGGGTAAACATCTGCAATAGCTGAACATCGACTGCAGTCAGGGCCCAATCACTGGATGGAGTTTGACAAGCCACGTACAACGTCAGTCAACGGACAAGTAATACTTACCAAGGCTAACAAGAAAACCATTTGAAATATCAAAATACAAAATTTTTAATCGAGAGGAGGACTTCAAATTGTCAAAAACGCGGTATCCAGTGATAGGCATGCTCAAAAGAAGTACCTGGCGGCATTATAAGGACTCCTCAAAACCTAGTGCTATTGTGAGTGTTTTTCCGTGACTTTGTATCGAGTGCCAGTGGTTCGCGTAGTAAAAGACAAAAAAACCGGCCAAGTGCGAGTCGGACTCGCGCACGAAGGTTTCCGTACCATTTTTTATAAAAAACGGGCAAAAAAATCACTTATTTATATGGGAGCCCCCCTTAAATATTTATTTTATTCTGTTTTTAGTATTTTTTGTTATAGCATCAACAGAAATACATAATCTGTGAAAATTTCAACTGGCTAATTCCACGGTTCATGAGATACAGCCTGGTGACAGACGGACGGACGGACGGACGGACAGCGAAGACTCAGTAATGGGGGTCCCGTTTGACCCTTTGGGTACGGAACCCTAAAAAGAGGGTACACAGATTTGTCTGCTCCTAATTATTTATTTTCCTTCCCCACTCGCTTTCTCCAGTCATCCAGCGAAAATGGCACTTTGCAACAGCGTCGAAATATCGGGCTGTTTGCGGCTTGTTACTTTTCTTTCTCCCTCAACAAAGGCAAAGCGCGGAAAAAAGCAAACTAGATCGTAGTTTCGTAATTATTAAACACAAAAATACTTTCCGTTCCTTTACTTTATTTCTTCTTCTTCTTTATTTCTTCGTAAGCGTTTTTTCTACACGTGGACAAATTCCACCTCGGCTGCAATGACAAAGTTTGCACACTTGTATCAAAATAGAATATGTATTATCATAGCAATGGGAACAGTATCTGAAATCATTGTCGCAAGTTTAAGTTTTTGTAGAACGTATAATTTAATGCTCTACGAGTGAACCACGAACATATTTTGTAAAAAATTGCATCCGACCTATGTGAACTGCTGTTATTCCGTTTATTCATTTTAAACAACATATTTTTTACATTTTTAAATATTCCTATATAAAATCAATAAAATAAAATAAAAAACATTTAAAAATATAAAAACAGGTTTCCGCCGGTGTCGGGAGCAGGGTCCAAGCTACCGGTGGTTAGGGCTGCAGAGTCAGGAACCTCCTCACAATGCGGGCCGTATCGAGGAGTACTGCCTTCTGAATCTGGCTCTTGATCCAACTGCCAAGTGAGAGCTTCGACAGATGTTCGTCGAGGCTCTTGGCCATAAGGCCATTGGCCGTTACGACAATCGGCACAATGATAGCCGAGTCCACATTCCACATATCGACAATATTACAATAACAATATTACAATAACAATGTTACAATAACAATATTACAATAACAATATTACAATAACAATATTACAATAACAATATTACAATAACAATATTACAATAACAATATTACAATAACAATATTACAATAACAATATTACAGACTTCTCTTACCGTTCTGCAACTATGTAGGTACTACATGTTTTGATGTCTGTTCATTTCCTCATAGAGTATAATAAGTATCGTCGTGAGTATATAGCGTGTAAGGGAAACCGTCGCGAAATCCCTTAGAAACTCACATAGAAATTTTCATCGATACTTTAAAAAAACATCTGCTGTTTCCCACAAAAGTGCAATACCTACACGGTAGAAATGAATGGAACAGATCGTTTTAAGTGACCAGTCAACCGTTCTCCATTGTATTTGACTTGCACACAAGAACCAACTGCTCAATACAATACGATACTGGAGCCAGGTCAGCCAGGGGAAGTTACTCGTCAAACGACATCTGCCCAAGATTAAATGCCGCACCGGTCAGGCGCGCCACGTGAGATTACTCTTTGTTTTAATTCGCAAAATATATCATTAAATTATTTTTAACTTTCAAGCAATAGTAGATTGTTGCATCGAGCGCAAAGTGAGTGATTAAGGCACGACTGTTTTGTTGGTGCCCGAGCGCATGCGGGGCACTAAATTAACACGAATTCATTAATTACTTACTTTAGCAAGGTGCGTAATCTACTTTCTTCTTCTTTCAACTACCGTGACAAAATATACCTACTCAAAATAAAAACTCTAGTTAAAACTTACAATTATTCAATGTGCAGTTATTAAAAGTGAAATTTGCACTTTCACTTGGAACATTTATTCTATTCTGGAGTTAAATTCATATCGCTATCGCTGTCTATTTCCATTTTTTAAAACTTTTTTTGCTAAATATGAAGTATTAAAGTTTTACAATCAAATGGTACAAAATGCGCGGCATTTGTTTTTTTTTCGCAAAGTTGGTTTTATTAGGCCGATTTTTATTTTCAGCTGGTTTTTTTTTTGATCAAATGAATACATTTTATATTAAAACTGAATGGGAGGCATTAAACCTCTGTGGTAAATTTATACTTCAATAAAAAAAAATAAAAACAGAGCATAAATGAAAAACTGCAATAATGAGATTTCATAATATTTCTGTACTGTTTTGGTTTTAAGCAAAAAATACATTCTTTGTGATCGTTTTTGTAGTGATTAATGAAAACATTACTATGTAGTTGAAAGAAAACACAATAGCCAAACGGTCGCAGGGGACCCTATATTTATTATTCATTGGGCTGGGAAAGGGTTCTAAAATGCTATTTTTATTTAGAATACTGCATAGAGCGGGTTCCACACCACGGTAGTAAATTCAAAGTGGGTACGAACTGAGCCGTTATAAAGTACAATTTTTGTTCTTTCCAGCTTAAACCCTTTAGTACTCCTCTTATGAAATCTGTGAGAAACAAAAATTCGAAAACGGATCTAGAATCACGGAACATCCATAGGTATTTTCGGATAACCTTGGGAATGAGGAATCATTTATTTATGATGTTTCTAATTAACACAGTTTTACCTTATTACACTGAATAATAAAACAGGTCCAGATCCGCTGGAACCTAGTTATTTCAGCTGGCTAACATTTTTCGATAGGTAGCTGGCTGTGCTGATAGAAATGTCTAAAATAAAGGCCAAGAATATAAAAAGATGCCGAAACATTTTCAATGCGCGATAATAGTCAAATTCAAGCCCATGTAAAAAGACAACCAAAACTAATCTTAAGAAATAAAGTCATTACATCTTGAAGTCAAAGTTAATTTAAATGAAAACTTGACTTGCCAAAAGATGATAAATCAAACACGAAGGCGGTGTGCCCTAACCGAGTTGATGTTAGGGTGCATTGTATACCACATAAGTTAAACGCAGCGCCCCATACTACCTCGGTATATAAAGGGGCGGCTGCCAGGGACGCGGTGCTTGCTAGGGCTCGATTGAGAGAGCGCGGGAAAGGATCGATGCCACCAGACGCGAGTGAGAAGGGAGACGATGCGTCTGGGGTAGTTGTGGGGTGAGCGAGGGTGTCCCGACTGGCGTCCGTTCAGTAGCCACCACAGTAGCTACCCCGGCGTGCACCCCACCGGTTGGGTGTACGCCGGTCCGAACGATTCCCATTTTCTGGTGAATCCCTTTTGCGTCTTAACTCATTGTTTCCAGGTAATAGTGGTCGTAAAAAAATAAAAAATGAAAGAAAGAATGGATTTAATTTTGCACCATTTAAGATACATTTTGATCTGGGGTGCAACGGACACGTCAATCACGCGTAATAACCAAGGAGCCACGCTGCGCAACGAATGTGCGCGTATCCTTTGTTCGCTAAAATACCACGGTTAAAGCTAAATATTGACTATTTATTTTCTATAAGGCATAAGGTATATTCTTAAAAGTGCCAGGATTTATAAACGGAAAATCAAGAGTGCGGATAGTTGGCGTTGAGTGATGTTGTGTGTTATTCTTTCGTAGGGTCAGTTCTTCGAGGACCGACGGTGCAGGTGCGTCTGCCCCAGCCCGGCTTCAGTTCTCAACACTACCAACACAAGACAGATCTACACAGGAAATGTTCCACCGCATCTTTGGTATGTTATCTTTAATAGAATACAAGTTGTAAACACACCCTTTGCGAAGCCTTTAACTAAGTATTCTGTACATTATACTAAGTAACCCTACACGAGGTGAGGTCTCAAGGATGGATTTACGAGTTGTATTCGGCAAGGTGTCTGATAAGTTTTGCTCGTAAATACAGTCAATACCTCCTTCTCAGTAAGAGCTATGGGAACAACAATGAACATTATTGTTAGGCCCGAGGTGAATATCTTCTCCGAGTTTTGCAATTTATCTATATCACCTTTATTTTCAGTGATAATCAGTACTCCCCCATTTTCCAGGCCACGGACATGTAGCTTTAGTTCCTCGGGAGATATTAACTTTTGAACAAGTGACTTGGTGTCGTCACTTGTTTTTGTCTTATCGATGGGATAAATGGCGATCGAACTCAGGTTTGAGAAACGGTCGAAATTGTCAGAGCCTTTCTTCACCATGCTAGCATAGCAATTGTTGGACGAATTCAGCTTCGATGACTGGTTCAGAGAGTACGCCACGTTTTGCTGATGCTGTAGGTGCTGAACGGTACTGTGAGACTGGATCATTTTCTGCTTCACCGATGGTAAAGGGCAGAAGTCTATCCAGAAATCCATCTGAGAAGTCCCACTTTGAACCTTACTACAAAGGATTGAGACACATTACTTCTGGTCCGAGATCATTTTCCTTCACCAACAATAGAGCAGACTTCGTTCAGAATGCCATCTATAGATAGTAACCATTTCTGGATCTCTTGCGTGCTGATAAGTTCACTCGGCAAAACATTCTCCGCAGGTGCTGGTAGAGGTGGTGGTGGATTAGGTTTAGTCGGGGGCAATTGTTCGGTGGGCTATTTGGCTACGAGCAAACGGGCTCGATTCTAGCTTAGAAGGTTAGACGTACTAATCGCAACTCTTTATTAATTGTTGGTAGAAAATAAATATAATTCAGTTCAGCTTGTCAGTAGTTGTTTATCAGTAGTGTAGTAGTCACACGTAACACACTTCACTTTGATTTTAACTGACGCAGCAAAGAATTATTCATATATTTTGTCGTAATTGTTTTTAGATATTTCATTTTAGCAAGTACACAAAACACGTCCGGTTAGTCTCACGTCTCGTAAAGCGATCGGAAAGAGGAAGTACGGTATTTGTTTTCATAAACCCCTTTTCTACTCTTTTATTTTGATCCAATTTTGGGTTCCCTAATTTTTTACTTGAGATTGACTAATTGAGAATAGGTGCGTAACGAACAAAATAATCTTTGTCGATTTCTCCACAAAACAGTGGCGTAGCGTGCCTCGGCGGGGCCCCGTATAAATATTTGTTTGGGGGCCCTAATGAAGGGTAAAGATTTCTCACAAAAGAAAAAAAATGTTTGCATAAAATTAAAAGAAATATTTATTCATCATAATTATCTATCAGTCCCTTTTTCCAAATTTTTTAAATATTACGCCCTCCTTGCCTTTTTTTCAGCAAACTGATTTATTAAATCATTTATAGCTGATGATGACTTTAGTTTCACTAAAGTTTTTATTAATTTTTGCTTACGCACGTCGGGGGGGCCGTATAATTGATACGGCAGATACGCCCCTGCCACAAAAGACTGTCGTCAGCTGACCACTGCTGACGGGCCAATACAAAGGCGTTGGCGGGCCACGTAGTGGCCTGCGGGCCTGGGGTTGAGCAGCCTTGATGTAGACTTACACTATCGAATTCATTAACCGTTTTACGCACTGGGAAGTCAGTCTGCTCTAGCTTCTGAGGCGTCCCACAACAGCCTTTGAAATGACCATTTCTATAAGTAAAAGCGTATACTGCCTATATAAAAAAAAACCGGCCAAGTGCGAGTCGGACTCGCGCACGAAGTGTTCCGTACCATTATTTATAAAAACGTCAAAAAAATCTCTTTTTTGTTTGGGAGCCCACATTAAATATTTGCTTTATTCGGTTTTTAGTATTTGTTGTTATAGCAGCAACAGAAATACATAAACTGTAGAAATTTCAACTGGCTAACTATCACGGTTCATGAGATACAGCCTGGTGACAGACGGACGGACGGACGGACAGCGAAGTCTCAGTAATAGGTCCCGTTTGACCCTTTGGGTACGGAACCCTAAAAATGAAGTTTTGTATTAACAATTTTTTAATAATACTTTTATTAGAGCGTGAGTAATATCGGTGAATATTCCCACGTAGGGTTTGCAACCCCACAACCTTTTTTTTTAGTGGATAATAATACCGTTTCCATCTTATTCAAAGGCCTTGATTGTATTTCTATAGCTTCGTCCCCACAGTACAACTTCATAGTAGAATTTACATGAAAAGATCTTATGCAGGGTAAGATTGTGAACTCGATCGTTTAATATTTTTCTGATTGTATTTTATCTTTACTTAAATAATATATGACTGAAGCCATAACGCTGTTTCCATTTTTCGGTATAATTATAAATCAAATGAGGGTGAATGCGACAGGGTATCCCGCGAAATTCAAAAATTCTTACGTTTGTGCAATTTTCCGGTCAGTGTCAGGTTTTATCTTGAATAAAATAAACTCTTTTGCAAAAAAAAAACGGGCACCTAAGGAAATTTACGTTCTAAGGACGATTTGAGTTAATTAAATGAAATTTATTTGTTTGACGTACTCTGTATACTTAAAATCGTGTAAATAAATACGCGCGAAGTGAATTTTGGCATTTTTGTTTAAAAAATCGATGAATTTATTAAAACCGATGTACACGGCCAAACAATAAGAAGTGGTCGGCAATAAAGACAAGAAGATTTTTTAACTTTTTTTAATTAAATAAAGTTACAAATGTAAAAACCTGTATTGTAGTGTATGATACGCGGCCGTTAAATGTACGTATTTACATAATTGTAGTTATTTAAATCATCAATACAACCCTTTTAAGTTCATTTAATCCCAATGAATGACTATTGTCGTAAGAGGCGACTAAGGGACTTGCCAGAGAATGGGCAGCAGCGTTCTCCGTGTTTTTCTAACAACCGTACTGCGATCGCCAACCCGCCTGCCAAGCGTGGCGATTATGGCAAAACCCCCCAAAATGTCAATGTGACGACACTTGCGGGAGGCCTATGTCCAGCAGTGGACGTCTTTTGGGCTGAAATGATGATGATGATGATGAATGACTATTTCATAAAAAGGTCGTTCTACGGTTCTATTAATTGATCTATATTTTATGTTGTAGGGACTTACAATACAAATACAATTGTATTCATCATTCTCCTGAGCGCAGGAGAACGACGACGAAGATGATTTTTGCGAAAAAAAAAAAATATGCGACAAGCGTTTTCGATCGCATTTTTTTTTTGGGGTCGGCACTGCTTGTGTTTTTCTTCCATACTTCTCTATTATTATTATATTTACAAAAATAACGTTTACCAAACCTACGAGTATGTATACCTAACAATATATTTGTATTTTACAAAACCTACAACACTATAATTTTCTTTATTTAAAAATTTAACGAACTTTTGCATATTTTACTAACCATACTCGTACAATTAAAGTGTTACGAATAATGTTGTATCCTAAAGACAAATAAATTAATACGTAAATTGCAAAAAAGTAAAAGATGTACAAAAGTTTGTTTAGAAATAAGCAACACCTTTCTACATATATTTCTGTTCCTTTCTTATTTTCTGTCAGTACATAAATTTAAACAACGTGTAACGTTAAATGCGCAAAACCTGAAAATAGTTTGATCAGAATAACGAGCAGAATCAATTAAACCACTTTTTAATAAGGGTCACATTTTTCAAAAAATCTTCATAAAAAATGCTGGCCTGTCTATTTTTGTTCATAGGTCAAGCCACCACCTACGCAAACCCGCCAAAATAGGTACAAACACAACAATATTTCAACAACAATTTTACGAAAATTTTAATTGGACGACAAACATTTGTGTTTGTCGTCCAATTAAAATTTTCTCATACACGGGAAAGAAAGAAACGATCAGAATTGCCACTAAAACACCACATTTTTTCTCTCAGAATTAGGTCAATTGAATTAAAAATCATTTAGGGTGTCTTAGGTTTTGCGCATTTAACGTTACACGTTGTATGTATACAAAAAAACAACGTCGAGATTTTGAACAATTGTTCTACATGCACCAAGGAAGGTAGTAGGCTAGTCGGCAGTAGGTAGGTAGTACCACATTATTGCTACCTTTTAACCTAGGTTAAGTCTGGACTGTACCTTCCAACAACAACGCTTCAAAATACCGTACATTTCGACTGTTTGTACTAGAAGGTTGTAATTTGAGTTGAGTATACACGTTAAAGTCGCCAAAAAAGTGGTTAAAAACAATTTTGAAAACACATTTATTTAGGGTATGTACCTACCCCACATGTAAAGTGGGAGTAATATTTTTTCGTCCTTCCCATAGTGTGGGATATCGTTGGATAGGTCTTTCAAACATATTATGGGTTTGGGAAGACCGTTTTTTGATTAAGTAAACCGTTCGAGACTTATCAAGCTTTAAAGTAACAATTTTCGTTAGAGTCAAGTGTCCCTCCTCTACCAACTAAACGGTTGTAGTTAGAAATACAAATATCACGGCAGTAGTACCTATATATTACGAAGTTTAAAGGAAAACTATCACACTTAAGTGGGCTTTACAAGTTTACAAGTGATAGTCGACCAATTGTATTTGACTCGAAAATTTCGAACAACTCCATTGAAATGTCGGTGATAGCGCTAAGCGTTAGTTATATCGCGCTAATGTTTCATTCCTAAATAAGTTTTATAAAAAAACAGTTGTTGTTGTTGCTGTTTGTATAGGAAGTCAAATTAGGCAGGTCGTCATGTTTCGCTTTTAGTTATAGAGCATGGAAAGAAACTATCAGTCAGCGAATACGACCTGCACTTGGCTGTTATAAAAACTACGGAAACCTACACTGCGCGTGGCCTGACACGCACTTGACCGGTTTTTTTATTTTGTACTTTGTTACGCGAACTGAATAAATGATTATATATTATGTACCCCATCTGCGCCTTTAACTAATGTATGTACATTTACTTATAACTCATTTATGTTGTCCCCAGCCACTGCGAGGGCGTCGTTTTTCCTCTGATAAAGGAGGAGCTCGAAGGCAAAGTCCACATCTTTTGTCCCAGGTGCGACTGCATCTACCAAACCCGAAACACCACCCTTATCATGGTAAATGACATTATCATTTAATTTTCTTTGTGCTAGCTTAATATTTTTTAATACAATGTGTAACAAAAAGGGTATATTCATACTTAGGGGTGAGCTACAGTTAATATGAACTTGAACACTATTGTGTAGAATCTGGTTCTTCTAACCTAACAGACAGATGTGTTGCTGGGTAGTTTGTTCCGCCACTTCTTCTTCCCAGCTAAAACACTAGGAAGTGGCGAAGGGCGGGCGTTTTAGGGGACTGTCTCTTGTAATTTTGACGTTCAAAAAGTGCTGATTATCAGCCTAATTTGAATGAATGACTTTTGATTTTGATTTTACAGACAATCAAACTCAACATGTTTATCCATCGGACAAACATCGAAACTGCGAAAAAAATATCAGTTGCCCCATACAAAATTTCATTCGACCCAAATATATGGGGCAGCAGATATTTTTTTCGCTATTACGATGTTTGTCCGATGAAGAAACATGTTCAGTTTGATGGTCTGTAGTACACCCCTAAGTATGTATAAACCCTTTTGGTTACACGTTGTATATAATTTATTTCCTTCACTATGTACTTCATCGTTTATTGTCTGAAAACAAACGTTGACTGAAGAGATTGATAATAATAGAGAGCTGTTAGAAACGACGATTTAATGTTTTGTAAACTTTGTTAGTTGGTCTAAAGGTTTGGTAAGAACCTAAATTACGACTACATTTTGATAGGTTTTTTTTTATTGATATTGATTGCTGATAGAATCCAGCGAAATATGTGAAACCTTTTTTATTTTTATGACCATAATGTACCATATTTCATGCAAAAAAGAGTCTGGAATCTCGTACCATTAAAGATTTTGGCTACCTACTTTTGCTAATTCGGAGACATAAAGATTATCGCAGGTCATTCCTTTTCTGTACTTACTTGCACACCAGCAAAAAAAATTAAAAAAAATGTCGTTGGTTTGCAGAATTATAGCGTTAGGTAAACGGATTAGTAATCTTAGTTTGTGAACTTCATACCTGTACGCATATTTTTTTATACCTATCGAGAACCATACATCGAACGTTTTCTATTTAACGGGAAGCCCCAGGGCAACCCGCGAAATTCAACATTTCTTTAAATATTCACAATTTTCACAATTGATTCTATTTTTATTTTAAGCATTAACTCTATAGCTTTTGTTGTGCACGACTGGGTCCGTATTTCACCATTTTATATCTGGTAACACCTGTATTTTATGCAAATAACTGATTTTTATTCTCATTCTACATTGTGGAATGCAAATACAGAAATCGCGAATATGAAAATAAAAAGCTAGGCAGATGATGAGCGAAGACGCTGATTAGTACCTACCCAAATGGTAATTTTTGAAGTGAAATGAAAACTTCGTTAGCCGCGTTAAGCGATTTTTGGTAGGCGAAAAATCTTTTTCATCATTCATACTCTGAAAGTAGGTCTGAAGTTGCCTGAGGAGCGGGATGAAAGTAATACTTTTCATCCCTAGGGAGAATCGCTTTCAACTGACAGATGCCAAAAAAAAAACTATTTCTATTTTCACGTTTTAATTGAACTATGTTCCATCTTTCTATGCAGCCACGATGTTAAATTGAAATAATTTTATTATAATTTAGTTTCATCAATTTCTTTAAAATAACATAGGTTTGGGCAAAATATTTACCACTTTTTCAATGATGAAAATTAAAAATAATGGCTGAATAGCTGGCTGGCCACAGAAAAAAAAAACAAAATAGGCGCGAAAGCGGCAATCCGATCTTCATTTGTTTTTTCGAGTTGTAGAGTTTTGTTTATAATTCCGTATAGCAGAAATTTGTGCAAAATGAGTTAATCTGATTCAGATATGAATTTAACGCCTGATTTTATAGTAGGAGAAGCGAAAGCGGTAGTGGAAAACCTTTTATTTTTACTTTCCTTGTTTTCGTAATGAAAAGCACAGTGTTTACCTCGGGTTACAGACTTATTTAGTCCCTCGAACTATTGGCGCCCGAACGAGTCTCGGGAATAAATAACTTACTTTCACCCCTAGGATAACAATGTACTATTGGTTCGCGTCACCGACATGCTCGAAACGTAATGCTTTAGACTACCGACGCGTTTATAATTTTTAGAAAGAAACACAGTTATCCATTTTTTTGAGTTTTCACTTTATGTCAGTAGTCCTTATTATTATATTTAGACTGCCTCTGTTTTTTTTTAATATACACACATAATTTTGTCTTCTTTTTGTAATGCTTACAAAAGGATCGAAGACGTCGCGTCGTTATACTGCCTGTATTTAGACGTGTGGTAAGACTGACCCGTACATTTCTAAATCTTCAACAGGTGAGGAACTTGATTCATAATTTTAAGTACAACGTGAGATATAATAAAATGAAGATTTCGGACAGCCCAATGTGAATAATGAGGAAATAGTGGGACATATAGATTTCAATTAAATGCTATCACTGCGGCAACTGCATAGGGAATGACTAGGGATTATTCATATTTTGTTGTTTAGCTTTTATGCTCTGATTTTACAACAAACTCTTTGAAAATTCAGCAAAAGTAAAAAAAAAAACTGACACTGAAACTAAATAATATAAAACAAAGTCGTTTCCCGCCGTCTGTACGCTTAGATGTTTAAACTAAGCAACGGATTTTGATGCGGTTTTCATCAATATATAGAATGATTCAAGATGATTGTTATTATATCTGCCACACGTAAAAACATTGATGTTCAGAATACATAGATTTTGACTAAGTATCAGGTCTTTTCACATCCTGTAGGTATATTATACCTACCCACCTCCATACCATCCCTGTTGCTTGAGGGTGAAAATACAAGCTGTTGTTTAGCATCCTCGTCAAATTCAATGAGGTAACTATGCTAATGATTCTCGACCCGAATCAATAACAAAATGGAAAGGTACTTTTTTTTCTTATTTACGGAAATTGGTAAGTGTGAACCACCTGTGTTCCAAACGCGGCCCGTCTGATGCTCGCCCTATAACCGCTTTCACACGGGGGTTTACTGACAAACTTAAACAACCAAAAAAAAAACAGCATTTATTAATAATTAACTAGGTACCGTAATTTTATTTAATTGTCTTTTGTGACAACCTCCTGAATTTTGACGAGGATGCAAAACAACATCTTTTTAACGTTTGATCATTAATAAACACTATTTTTTTTTCTATTTACAGGCTATAGTCTTCATGATACTGAGCGGCCTCACCATGATGATTCTATACCTGATGTCGTTTACTTGGCTAAAATGCCTGATGAGGCGAAATTATGTTCATCCAGAAGATCGAGACTACACTCGCGAGTACAGAGGGGAATTCGCGCGACAACGCGAACTCGAACGCGAGCGCGAACGTCAAACGCTTCGCAGACAACTTGACTTGAGCACAGATAGCAATGAGGTAAGCAATATGTAGAGTGTAACGGAAAGGGTATTTACATACTTAATGGTGTGCTACAGACCGGGGATGCTAGCTCACCGTCCGTCCGTCTTATGACGACAGGCCGTGCCGAAGGCGTGTTCGTGTTCCACGCACGCCTCAAGGTCAGGTTCAAGGTTAGTCAGTCAAGTCTGACACTCCCTTCCGCTTCGGCCAGAGCGGGAGAAGTCATTTGTTGATTTCCCATCCTAAAAAAAAACAAAAAAAGGGTGTGCTACAGACCATCAAACTGAACATGTTTCTCCACAAAGAAACATCGTCATAGCGAAAAAAATATCAGCTGTCCTATACATTTGGGTCGAATAGGTATTGAAATTTTGTATGGGGCCGCAGATAATTTTTTCGTTATCACGATGTTTGTTTGTGGAGAAACATGTTCAGTTTGATGGTTTACGGACCATCAAACTTAAGTACACACCCTTAAGTATGTATATACCCTTTCCGTTACACGCTGTAGTAGTCATTCTTACTTTATCGTCTGGTCAGTGTCAAACCTGGAGTCATAGTTTTTATGCCGCCTGCAGAGGCCCATCTAACTTGGCTTAACATGCCGTCGAGAAATATCTCTCAGGTATGGTTTCCTCACCAGCAGATATTTCTCGACGACAATGTTTTTCTTCACCGAATCATGTGATAATTATACAATACGCATATTAATTCGAAAAATCAGAGTGCGTGCCTTGGGATCGAACTCGAGACCTATGAATTGGCAGTCCGACGGTCACACCACTGGGCTATCACTGCTTAGTAGACATTAACAAACAGCTTCAAGGCACCTTCCGCCAGCGATTAGGTATCTATTCTCGCTAATCGCTGAAAACGTTCTCGCCTATTGTATGTATAGTCATCAGCATAGATCGGAGTAGGTAGATTGAATTGGGGTCATTGATCCGAAACGTATATATTAATATGGACATTCCACCGGAATTGGTTGATTTGATTGGAACAATTTATTAAAAGTTGTGGTCATAAAAAGGCTAAACAAAAATAATTATTAATTCTTCGATCGGAATTCGATTGTTTTTATTATTCAACAGATAATAAAAACAATCGAAAATCTTTAAAATAATAATATAATAATCCAATCCAATATAATAATATAAGGATAATAATCTTGAAAATCTTTATCTGAAACAAAAATTATATTTTTTTTTTTTTTTTTTTTAATTATTTTTTTTTTAATTTAAAATTTAAAGGAAGGTATCAACCTTCCTTTAAATTTTGAATTGTGTAGTAATAATATCACTACCAACATTGACAATATTTAATTGAATCCGGAAATACCGGAATTACATTCCGAAAAAAAAAGTCCGTGTTATTATTTCTGTGTGCATTTATGATACAAGTACCAAAAATCAATTTACCTACTCCGATCACTAGTCATCAGTCATAAATGTTTATATTTCTCTTTTACTGATATGCAACCTACAATGTTTTGTACGGTTCTTGAGCGATTTACTCGCTCAGTTGCTATCATTTAATTGCTTTAGGGGTGACACGAGTACCTAATGTTTACTAATAATATTAATGTTAAAAGCGCTTCTGCTGATCAAGAGCTGGGTTCACCCACCAGGCATTTCTTAGTAGCCACGGACCCTCAATTTCTGCATAGGACTTAAAATATAACTGTCGGTCGACTATTAGATACATCCTCTGTCCAACCGTTCGGGGATTGCAGCATTTTGTTTATTTAGATCTGATTCTTCTTGTCGAGTGCCAATATTTATTTTTGTTTATTTTTTTTGCAGGCAGGTGTACTTTTGCTGGAAGACCAAGATTAGAAATAACAACGGAAACTACCGGAAATCAAGGCACATATTGTTGTAGTAGTATTACGGTACAAACAAAGCATAGTTATTAATAACTATGCACAAAAAATGAATAATTTATTGCCCGCTTTCGGGCACGTGGTCACATTGCAATGAACACGGCAAAAATGAATGTCAAACTCGATGTTTAGATAAGTCTTATAATCAGGATTGTACTCGTAAACATATTATGTAGCCGCTGCTTCGTTTTACCATTGTCTCTGGCCTTATAAACAATTAAGTATTAAAAGAAAGGTTGTGATTATTTGTTTCCTTAAAGCCAAAGCTTTAACGAATTACTAATAAAAGGGGTAAATGACGGAACACATCACACATTTCAGATTTCATACATAAACTCTAGTAAACGAAAACTAACAGGAAAACATTTGTAGATCTAGGCTGATAGCTAGTTGTGATAAGTATGTACTAACCAGATTCCAAAGGAGTTTGGGTAACTTTCTCTTTTTTTAATCATTTGGTTTTACAATATTTGAATGTTAAAGCGTCAGTACTAAAGTCTGGGAGGACAGTGTAGCTTAAATTCTATTTAAAAGGATATTATGTATTACTGCACGCGTCAAAACTTTAGGTTTTTTCGACGGAAGAATCAACAAGATGACAGATTGTAGAAAGATTTGCATCCTCCTAAGCATGGCGATGTTAAGAAAGTGGAAAATAAATGTTTCTATTCTTCAATCGACATAAGTCTACAACGTCAAATACTTTATCTACTTTTGACATTTGGGGGTAGAAACATTTCTTTTGACAAATGTCAAATAGTCTTAATCACATCGGACCAAGACAAGATTATTTTTGTAAAGAAAAAGCTATTCTTTGTGTTCTTGAGCTTCTGTGTTTTTATCCTTTTGAACGCCATTGCCACAAATAAGTGGCAAGCAAGCGCGTGCTCTGTACGCCAACGACACAAATATGTGTGTAATAATCTGTAAATTATATTGCCTATACTGGGCTATTTAAAATGTTGAAAAAAGAGTGTAATGTATAGTGTGAATTAAAAAAAAAATGTGTGACCAAATTGTTGAAAATAAACGAATTCTACCTATAATTGCATTTAATTCATCAATCACTTATCTTTATAGTTACCTGCTTTTATTTAACAGAAAATTTTGACTATTCCTTAATCAGATCATTTACGCCAAAGCAAAGTAAACGATTTAAATAAAAAAGTACGGCCTTTTGTTTTTTAAAGCCCGGGTCAGGCTCAATGACGCTCTTGAGAATCCAGCAGGTCAAAATACCTATACCGGCTTGCTAGAGCTAGTGTAAGAAACTTCATCAGGCTGACATGTGTTGTCTGGGGTCTCTTCTATCCAGAAACGAACATATTCTCCATTAGAGAGCCATCTTATCTTTTCTTATTCTGATTCTGCTTCCTTATCCATCTGAAGATCGACTTAAACTAGTTTTGCTTCAATTTTTAATTGCTCTTCTTTAATTTTCAATTACTCTTCTCTAATTTTCAAGTTCTCTGTTCACGTTTCAGTGTTTTACTGTGTCTATTTCGACCGCGCGGCCAAGGAGGTTTTCATTTAATAAACTTTCATGATTTGTAATAATTTGGTAAAAGCTTATTCCCTAAACCATAAATTTGTCAAAGTTATAGTTCTAATGGTTTGAACGTAGCCGAGTCATTAAAACGCGGAGAACCGCGCGGCCACTGAAATTTAAGTAGAAAACAGATTGAATATGTAAAAAAAAAATTGAAAAAAAAACCTAGCTTTATATTTTAGTAGCTGTAAGACTGAAACCCCATGAAACCATGAAACGGTAACAAGCACATTATCGCCGATATCTCGCTGAAAAATCATCGCAGAGGTCTGTTTTCTTTTGTCAAGCCTAGATTTGAATTTGTAAAATAATAACAATAAAAAAAAATTGGCAAACAAACATTTAATTTTTATCAAACGTTCAATACGTTTTGAAAGTTTAGATAGGGTGACCAATACTTACTTAAAGTTTACAGAAAACTCTCCACCTGTTGTATTAAATACTATTTGTTTCGGATAAAAATTTAAACATTTTTTTTTAAACTTTGCCCCACACTAGGAATTTCTCTTGTATCTTGGGTGCGTTTACAAACATTGAAACTCACATACACACAAACAGCCAGACCCGGAATAACTAACTGTAGGCTATACAAATATATGTTCAGTGCGGGGATCGAACCCGCGACACGCAGCGCAGCAGTCGATCGCTCAACCATTGTGCCAACCGTGCAGTCAAAGCTTTTTTTTTTTTCAGAATCCTTTTCTTAGTTTAGAAGTTAGGGAGGCACACAACTTTTATGACTTTGGAAACAAATATATCATCAACCATAGACTTAAGAAAAAAAAAAATATAATTTTTTAAGAGTCGTTTATATACGAAGTTTTTTTTCAACCCCTATTTTTATATTTTCTCATTAAATTTGTGTAGTGGTTCAGACTACGTACCTACTCTCTAAACAACTGTGTGTGTGGTGCCAATAGTCTTGGAGTAAAAATTCTGTGCCATATGGACGGACAGACAGAAAGCCCTAATCCATAAATGGGTATCTAGGTGTGACACCTACTGTACCTACGATATTGTAAACTATGAAGTATTTTGTCATCGACATAAGTTATGGGTTTGAATAATTCATCAAAAACAGGTTACAGATACCTACATCTTACTGGTATTACGAATGTTGTGCAATGTTATTTGTTATGGTACTCAGAAACACAGTATTTTCAGCTATCAAGCAATGGAGGGGTAAATAATGTGATTTTTAAAGATTTATAGTCTTGTTTATTACATACGTTTTTATATCTTATCGTTGATTTTAATTTAATTTAGAACACTTGAGACTTTTGTAAACACTAAGCCATGGTCACCCTATCGAAACTTACGAAACGTATTGAATTATAAAAAATAAAATATTTTTGTCTACCTACTACCGGTAGTTTTAATAATAAAAGGTGTTGTTTACGAAAAAATCTCGCTATTACTTACTTTCTTCGTTAGATAATCATAACTTTTTAAACTTTTCTACGCGATACCGTATAAAAGCTTCTAAAATAAAAACCTAGGATTTTTTAGTGTATCTACGGGTATAATTATATTGTTCGACAAATTGAAATCTAGGTTTAACAAAAAAAATCAGACCTCTCCAATGCTTTTTATTATTAAAAGAAATGTTATAAAAATAAATTAATGGGCCCTTTATTGCATAAGAAAATCGAGTTTTATTACAATTCTCTTTATTTGGAAATAGGGTGACTACAATTTCTTTTAGATTGCAGTAGGAAAATGTAGTATTACATTTACACTACATTTTCCTACTGCAATCTTGGTTTTAATAAACTTTTTTTGATGTTTTGCTTACTAACGCCATAGCATTTGAATTTACTATCTATGACCAACACTATCAGCGAAAGGTGGAGGAACGAATTCAATAGCCTATGCCAGCGACACGACAGAGGCAGGCCGACCATAAAATCGAAATAAATAAAATAATCCCTCTTCGGAGAATCCAAAGGTTTTGTCGGTGTAATAATGGACGAAATTATTATTTTATATTTACATCGGTTCACATGATATATGCCACTGTCCGGGAGAATCGCTCCGACACATTATTTCCGGGTTTTTTTCGTCTGGCTAACTGATGCACTTTGGCAAGGAGAAACATGGCTGTGATACCTACCAAACAAAAGTAGTCTAAGCTGTAGCGGACGTGAGTGTTTCGCCCATATCATGCTAATAAGTAAAACTTATTCAGCTTGAACTACTTAAATGGTGAACTTTTGTCTGAATTTGATGCACTTACCAAATAAAAAAAACGAGCAAATAAATCACTTTTTGTATGGGAGCCCCCCTTAAATATTTATTTTATTCTATTTTTAGTATTTGTTGTTATAGCATCAACAGAAATACATAATCTGTGAAAATTTCAACTGGCTAACTATCACGGTTCATGAGATACAGCCTGGTGACAGACGGACGGACGGACGGACGGACGGACGGACAGCGAAGTCTCAGTAATAGGGTCCCGTTTGACCCTTTGGGTACGGAACCCTAAAAATGAATCCCTATCTCCCTTGGTCACGCCATAACTTGAGAAAGGCTTAACCGATTTAATTCATCTTTTTAGGGTTCCGTACCCAAAGGGTCCGTCCGTTCGTCCGTCTGTCACCAGGCTGTATCTCATGAACGGTGATAGTTAGCCAGTTGAAATTTCTACAGATTATGTATTTTTGTTGATGCTATAACAACAAATACTAAAAACAGAATAAAATAAATATTTAAGGGGGGCTCCCATACAGAAAAGTGAATTTTTTGTTCGTTTTTATAAATAATGGTACGGAACCCTTCGTGCGCGAGTCAGACTCGCACCTGGCCGGTTTTTTTGAAAATGTTTTCTAACACTTTATAGAAGATTCTTAAGTAGGTAGGTAGTAGGTTAAGTTTTTCCAATTTATTACGTTAATTTCTTAAGAAATCCACTTCACTGATGTTGTATGGTCACTGATATGTAGTTTGTTTTAATTTATATTGGAATTGAGTAGAATTAGGGATATTTAAACACAGAGCACAAAAACACGTATGTTAGCCGTACATTCCTACGCCGGGGCAAAGACAAACAAACTAGTCAAATTTATGGGAATGAGGTCATCTCAACGTTAAATCACGTGGTCAGAACAAACGAATAGAAAATTCGTAGCCAAGTTTACAATTTATCCAATCGTTCAACATGATAGCCTTTCCGCCGTCGCCTATTACCACCTGCGATCTTTTAAAAAGTCAAGCAGCAATTCCAACGCTTTCCTTTCCAAACCAAGATGCTCCTTGATATCCAATTATATACTAAGTATATCATGTGTATATCACAGAAATGGAACTAAAAAACAAACGACAGGTATCACTCAAGGCAAAAAAATAAGGGTTCATTTCAAAGAGATATGGGTGAAAATTTAATATAATTAAGAGAATAGACAATTTATAAATAGCACTTTTGAGAAAATAGTACTTACCTGTACCTCCTCTACCTATGTGTCACAAATAAACATTTTTGAAATTGAATTTAAAAATTGTAATTGTAACAACAAAAAAAAAATAGTAAAACAGTATATCTATCAAAAAACCCATAAAAATAAAAGTTACAACTAAACTAATTAAGTACCTATACCAGTTAAACTAAATTAGGTAAGTACTTAGACTAGTTAAAATAAATTAAGATAGAAGTTAAAATAAATTAAGTAAGATTAAAGTTAAAATAAATAAGTAAGATAAAAGTTAAAACTAAAATAAATTAAGAAAATAACTAAATGACTTAAAATAAACTAAGAAAATCGAAGTTCAAATAAATTAAGTAAGATTAAAGCTAACATAAATTAAGTAAAATTAAAATAAATTGAGTATATTAAAGTTAAAATAAAGAAATATATTACTGAAGCATATTAAAGTTAAAATAAATTAACTAAGCATATTAAAGTTAAAATAAATTAAGTAAGATTAAAGTTAAAATAAATAAGAAAAATAAAAGTTAAAATGAATAAACTAAGATTAAAATTAAAATAAATTAAGTAAAATTAAAATAAATTAAGTAAAAATAAAGTAAATTAAGAAAAATTAAAATAAATTAAGTAAAATTAAAATAAATTAAGTAAAATAAAGTAAAAATAAAGTAAATTAAGAAAAATTAAAATAAAATTAAAATAAATTAAGTAACATTAAAATAAATTAAGTATATTAGAGTTAAAATAAATGAAATATATTACTGTTAAAATAAATTAACTAAGCATATTAAAGTGTCTGGTCACCGTCCCCGGCGTCTACTTTGAGCTATACGCATGTAGCTTCAAGTTTCTGACTGACTGACTAGACAATTTAAAAGTCCACAAATGAGCAACAATGGCATGGACTAGGAATGCCATCAATTCATTAATAGAGAATAAGAGCAGCGGATATGGCCGCGCAACACGCGAATAAAATTCGTTCCGTACACAGTGGAAACACGTCTGTATTCGACCGCGCATCGCACTGCACTAAGACTTGTATTGCCCTAATAATTCAAGTCGGAAATTGCTGCTTATTACGTCAGCTCCTTCGAAGCCTTGACCTGCATGCAACAGTATTTATCTTCAAGCAAGACATCACAAAAGATAACTTGACATTTTGTATACACTGACGCCTTCTCTAATAGTGAGTTAGGCAGAAACCACAGAACGCCACCTTTTTAGGGTTCCGTACCTCAAAAGGAAAAAACGGAACCCTTATAGGATCACTTTGTTGTCCGTCTGTCTGTCTGTCTGTCAAGACCCTTTTTCTCAGGAATGCGTGGAGGTATCAAGCTGGAATTTATATCGAATACTTGAATCTGCTGTCCCTTGGAGCTGTGAAAAATTCAAACTTCTGATCCCACGCAATCAAAAGATACAGCCGTTTATGTCGCAAATTTTCGACACTCGCAAGGGAATCAAAACCTACAGGGTACTTTCCGTAAACTCATAATCTTGAAATTTGGCATGAAGCAACCTCTTAAAATACAGATAAAGGATAAATTGCGAAAACCGTAAAGTTTTAGTTAAATCATATAATAAAAATATTTTTAATAATTTTAATCTTACTACCCCTTTTCTCATGAACGCGTAAAGGTATTAAATTGAAATTCGTACCAAATACTCAAGACTATAATACCTTTAAGCTGTAACAAAATCGAACTTCTATGTCAACGCAATCAAAAGAAACAGCAATTTAAGCCGCATATTATCAAACTCGCAACTACTCGCAAGGGAATCAAAACCTAAAGAGTACTTCCAGTCGACCTAGAATCTTGAAATTTGGCATGAAGCAACGTCTTATAGCACAGATAAAGGAATAATTCCAAAAACCGTAAAATTTTAGTTACATCATATAATAAACATATTTTTAATAATTTTAAACTTACCACCCCTTTCCTCATGAACGCGTAGAGGTATTAAATTGAAATTCATGTCAAATACTTAGGTCTATAATATCTTTAAACTGTAACAAAATCTCTTCTATGTCAACGCAATCAAAAGAAACAGCAATTTAAGCCGCATATTTTCAAACTCGAAACTACTCGCAAGGGAATCAAAACCTAAAGGGTACTTCCAGCCGACCTAGAATCTTGAAATTTGGCATGAAGCACTGTTTTATAACACATCATTCCAACCCAAAAGACGTCCACTGCTGGACATAGGCCTCCCCCAAATATCGCCACATTGACATTTTGGAGGGTTTTGCCATAATCGCCACGCTAGGCAGGCGGGTTGGCGATCGCAGTACGGTTGTTACAAAAGCACATAGAACGCTGCTGCCCATTCTCTGGCAAGTCCCTTAGTCGCCTCTTACGACACCCACGGGAAGATATGGGATGGTGATATTCTTTACGTCCGACACCATACAGAGCTAGGTTTTATAACACATATAAAGGAAAAAATCCGAAAACCTTTAATTTTTTATTACATCACATATTTTTTTTTAATAATTCCCGCGACTTCGTCCGCACCGAATAGTTACTTTGGGCTAACGCTAACTTTTACCCGCAACTTTGTTTACCGAGAAGGTGAAAATCTGTATAGATATAAATTACGTGTCAGGTTGTTTGTCGGGGATGGACTCCTAAACTACTTAACCGATTTTAATCAAATTTGCACACCGTGTGCAGTTTGATCCAACTTGAAAAGATAGGACAGCTTGCATCTCAATATAATATAGTGTTAGCTATTGTCATTATTTTGTTTTGTTATATTAAGCATAAACCATGCTCTCAATATTATTTATTTCAATAGTCGTATTTGTTTAGTATTTTATTTTGTAAGGTTGCCATGTGCCCAAGTGAAATAACATTGGATATTAGTTATTTAGTTGTTAAACTCACTTTTGCCGGTTGACAGCTATCATCTGTCAAACGGTAGGTTACTTGCCTATGTTCACTTGGGAGCATGGCAGTCGACTTGGAGCACTCGTCGGGTGAAGACGTGTCAATTGTACTCAGACCAGTGTATTCAGTGTTAATAAAGTGATTATATAGTTATACAGATCTTGCTTTTCTTTGCAACCGTATAGTGGATTACAGTTCAGAAGTGAGATAGCACTGAGAATACTTTGGTATCTCAGTGTTACCGAACGCCCTGGCAAAAGTGCAATAATAAGCTAATGGAGCGTCAGGCAAGTAACCGAACTAGGCACTTGGATACTCCTGATCCCAAGTCGCCTTTCGGTACCGATGCATCGTGCAGCCGCAGCATCGAGCGGCGTAATGTCAGCGGTGCCAGGTGCAGCCGGAGCGGTGCCAGGCGCAGCCGGAGCGGCGTGAGGCACAGTCGGCGCGATGCGAGGCGCAGCCGCAGCGGTGCGAAGCGCAGCCGCAGCAGTGCGAGGCGCAGCCGGAGCGGTGCGAGGCGCAGCCGGTGCGGTGCGAGACACAGCCGGAGCGGTGCGAGGCGCAGCCGCAGCGGTGCGAGGCGCAGCCGGAACGGTGCGAGGCGCAGCCGGAACGGTGCGAGGCGCAGCCGGAGCGGTGCGAGGTGCAGCCGGAGCGGTGCGAGGTGCAGCCGGAGCGGTGCGAGGTGCAGCCGGAGCGGTGCGAGGTGCAGCCGGAGCGGTGCCAGGCGCAGCCGGAGCGGTGCGAGGCGCAGCCACGTAGACATCGGCCACAGGCATAGTGGAACTAGAAGCGTCCGCAACAACACGAGGCTTTCGCAGGGTAACACTAACGTTGCCGAACAGGTTAGTGATAAAATTTTATTGGCACAAATGCTAAAAGAAGTTGTTCAGACCATGAAAACTGATGGAAACAATGAACGTTTTCCAGTTTTTAATGTTATTCCCGAATTTGATCCATCGAAACGAAATCAAACGATAGAAATGTGGATAACCAAAGTAAACGAGTGTGCACAAATTTATAACTGGTTGGACAGGCAGACAAGTCATTACGCACTGCCAAAGCTTGTAGGTTTTGCACAAAAATGGTACCAAGGACTTCCCAGTGTCATGTTTTCCTGGTCTGAATGGCAAGACAAACTACGTGCCTCTTTCCCAAGTGACGAGAATTACGCTCAGTTGTTGTCAAATATGCTTGCTTGTAAATCGCGTTTTGGAGAGTCATTAGAGGAATATTTTTACGACAAAACAGTGTTACTAAACAGATGTAATATTATCGGCAAGAATGCCATTGACTGCATACTTTTTGGCATTGAAGATCGTTCTATAAGGAC
Organism: Cerastis rubricosa; assembly: GCA_949152445.1. Classification (NCBI taxonomy): domain Eukaryota; kingdom Metazoa; phylum Arthropoda; class Insecta; order Lepidoptera; family Noctuidae; genus Cerastis; species Cerastis rubricosa. The sequence continues at coordinate 25,719,982 of OX424523.1, forward strand.
TAGTGCGGAAGCAGCCCAGTATTCTGATCTCGATAAATTACTAGTGTATTTGAAAGGAGTTAAAATTAACAAGAGAATCGACAAAACGGTCCAGCAGGCAAGCGTAATTGACAATAATAAACGTAATAAAATTAATAGAACTAAAACCAACATGACAGCATTCACAGCTAAATGCTACAATTGTGGCGAAGAAGGTCACCCGTATTATAAGTGTAAACAAACAATCAAACGGTGTACTGCCTGTAATAAAATAGGGCATTTAGTTAATGACTGTCCCGGTAAAAAGGAGACAACTCCTAAAACAGTTTTAGGTATATCCGCAGAACATGAGAATGATGGCAAATATTTTAAACCAGCTTTAGTTAATGGTGCAACACTGGATTGTTTTATTGACTTTGGAAGTCAATGCTCTATGCTGAGAGAGTCGGTTGCCCGTAACTTAACAACTACATGGTCGAAGAATGACTTGCCAGTTTTGAGAGGTTTTGGCGATTCCATGGTTAGTTGTTTAGGTAAATGTAACGTAAACATTGAAATAGATTCCGTAAAGGCTGTAGTACCAATACTTATAGTCTCTGATCACTTATTACAAGTCCCTTTATTGTTGGGTCAAACTTTTACTGAGCAGGATCACGTTATCGTTATTAAAACTAACGAAATGCTTCAGATACAAGATAAAAACAGACCAAAGGCCGTCAGAATTTCGTTACATGTTTTAGATGATAGTAATATAAGTGGATATACCGCTGTCGATGTTTACTCTGAAACTAAATATAGTGGTGATGCGCTAATAGAACCCAGTTTAAGTTGCGAAACCAATAGGGAGTACGAAGTCATTCAGAGTTTAATTAAATTAACGGATGGTCAAGGTCGGGTTGTAGTAAAAGGATTGCACTCGCTAGTGTTCTCTCTGAAACGAGATACACTATTGGTTCGTGCAGTCCCGTTCACAGAAATGCAGTCATACCGCGTTAACAGAATTGTAGGTAATAACGAAGACTTTCCCAATCCTACTATAGAGAGTTCGTTAATAAACGTAGGTAATGATTTAGAAAAAGAAAACTTTGAGTCATTGTTTAAATTAGTAAACTGTTATAGGGATTGTTTTGCATTTTCAACCAAAGAATTAGGATGTGTCAAAGGTATTGAGATGAATATCCACCTAAATGACAATAGTCCCATTGTATACCGGCCTTATAGATTGGCTCATTCAGAGCTTCAAGTTGTTAGGGGAATGGTTAAGGAATTAGAGGATTCGGGAATAGTACGACCATCCACGTCAGATTATGCATCCCCAATTTTATTAGTAAAAAAGAAAACTGGGGATTACAGGCTTTGTATAGATTTTAGAGCTTTAAATAAGAAAACAATTAAAGAACATTATCCGTTACCAAGAATAGACGATCAATTAGACAATTTATCAGGTTTTAAATTTTACACGACTTTAGATCTCGCATCTGGTTACTATCAGATAAGTATGGCGGAAACGTCCAAACATTTAACTGCTTTTGTTACGCCTGATGGCCACTTCGAGTTTAATAGGATGCCTTTTGGATTAGCTAATGCCCCGTCAAATTTCCAACGAGCCATCAATAATATTCTCGGTAACGCGCGTTTTAAAGATGCATTCGCTTACATGGATGACGTAATTATCCCGTCAAAAACAATAAAGGAAGGTTTTGAGAAATTAAAGAATACATTAGACATATTTAGAGCTTCTGGTATAACCTTAAAACTTTCAAAATGTAACTTCTTTATGAGGTCCATTAATTACTTAGGGTTCGAAGTAAACGAAAAGGGAACAAGGCCTGGTCAGCGCAAAATAGAGGCTGTAGAACATTTTCCCCGCCCAACTGATCAACATAAAGTCCGTCAATTTATTGGTTTATCAAGTTTCTTTCGGCGTTTTATAAAGGGGTTTTCCATAATCGCCAAACCGTTAACTCGACTACTAAAAAAGGATACCGTCTGGTGTTGGGGAAGTGTCGAGGAAGAGGCTTTCCAAAACTTAAAAACCGAGCTAACAAAACGCCCCGTTCTTGCCTTTTATGATCCGACCTACGAAACTCAAGTTCATACGGACGCATCTAAGTTAGGAATCGCCGGGATATTAATGCAAAGACCTAAATTGGATTCCCCATTCAGCGCTGTTGCTTATTATAGCAGACAGACGTCCCCCGAAGAAGCTCGTTTCACTTCTTACGATTTGGAGACTTTAGCCGTTGTAATGTCGGTACAGCAATTTAGAGTATATTTATTAGGACTCAAATTTACGATAGTTACCGATTGCAACTCGGTTCGAGCCACATTTGAAAAAAAAGATATGATACCGCGTGTGTCAAGATGGTGGAATGCTTTACAAGAATATGATTTTAATATTATTTACAAACCAGGCTCAAGTATGTGTCATGTCGACGCCCTTAGTCGTAACCCTGTTCATCAAACCGAGTATACTGAAGTTAGATTAATAGATACCAATTGGATAGCTACTGCTCAACAAAATGACTCTGAATTACAAAGAATAATAACCATACTTAACGATAAAGAAACAGATAATCTCATTGAAATTAAAAACAACTTTGTTGTTAAACGCGGAATGCTGTACAGGCAAACGCCTGAAGGGGACCGCTGGGTTGTACCTAAGGGAATAAGATGGCATGTACTTAGAACGAATCATGATATGTTGGGACATTTTGGTTTTGAGAAAACTTTAAATAAAATTAAAAGTCAATATTGGTTTGCCAAAATGAGAAGATTTGTTCAAAAATATGTCGATTCATGTCTTGAATGTGCTCATACGAAAATCCCCGCTGGTAAAAAGTCTGGAGAATTACACCCAATACCTAAAGTAGATCGCCCGTTCCACACGCTTCACATAGATCATTTAGGCCCGTTCGTGCGTAGTAAGAAAAAGAATTCTAACTTGCTATTAATAATAGATGCGTTTACTAAATATATTATTCTTAATCCAGTGAAAACTACAAAGAGTGTACATAGTATAAAAGCGTTACAGAATTACTTTCATACTTTTGGTGTGCCTCAAAGAATAATATCGGACAGGGGAACCTCTTTTACTTCCAAGAAGTTTAAGGAGTTTCTGAATTCATTAGGTGTTAAACATGTATTAAATTCAGTAGCTACGCCGCGAGCAAACGGTCAAGTTGAGAGGTACAATAGGACCGTCCTCGCTGCACTCAGTGCTAAAAATTTCAACAAAAAGTATGGGACGAGGCGGTTTCCGAAATTCAATGGGCATTAAATAATACATTTAATAAGGGGACAGGAAAAGCACCGGCTGAGACGTTGTTTGGTTTAAAATTAATTGGGATTAATGATTCTTCTCTTTCGCTTACTACAAATAACGAGGAATCGCATGATGAAAGTACAATAGAAACCATTCGAAATCAAGCCTCTGAACGTATAGCGAAAAATCAGGTTAATCAGAAAGAGTCATTCGATAAACATAGGAAGAAAGTTGTATATGCTGTAGGTGATCTAGTTAGAATAGAAAGAGAGATCCCTTCCTGTGGTCAAAGTCGAAAGCTTGTGCCAAAACTTCGTGGCCCCTATCGTATAGTTAAGATATTGGATAATGATAGGTATATTATCGAAGATACTCCATTATCTCGAAAGAGTAACCGCCCTTTTACTGGTACTTTCTCAGTAGATAAGATCCATCCATGGTTAGTATTTAATAGGACTAATAACGAATCTGATAATGATTCTAATAATGATCAAAAGAGTGATGATAATGATGATGAAGATAATCTCTCCAGTTAATAATGTACCTGTTTGATTGTTGTAGAGCTATTGATGTGTTTGCTCAACTGATACGTTTTGTTCATAATTTAAATGCAGATTCCACTAAATTAAGTAGTAAGCTGATTGAAATGAGTTAATAAAAGTCTAAAGATGAATTTTGTGTAATCGTCAAACCACTGAAAATATGTAGAGGTTTCAGTGGAATGACTTAGCAATACTGAAGACATGAAGGGGCTTCAGTATTGATTAAAGATATGATGTAGTGACAGTCAAACCACTGAAAATATGTAGAGGTTTCAGTGGAATGACTTAGGAATACTGAAGACATGAAGGGGCTTCAGTATTGATTAAAGATATGATGTAGTGACAGTCAAACCACTGAAAATATGTAGAGGTTTCAGTGGAATGACTTAGCAATACTGAAGACATGAAGGGGCTTCAGTATTGATTATAGATATGATGTAGTGACAGTCAATTCACTGAAAATATGTAGAGGTTTCAGTGAAATGACGTATAAATACTGAAGACATGAAGGGGCTTCAGTGTTGATTGTACTGTGGATAATTTGTAATGATAAAATCAAATTTATGATTAAGAGGCGAAAAACATGTTAATTTCGTCTACTAAATAATATGTTTAATGAGATATTTATTGTAGAAACGTAGATTTAATAATAAATATTATGTTGAAGGATATTATGTTGTAGTCACTTGAATGTTTATATTGTCAAATTATTTCAATTGTTAAATACTTTATTAAAGAGATTAAATCTTGTAAAAGCTTATTATATTCTCGGGACGTGAATGTGTCAGGAAAGGCCGACTGTTAGCTATTGTCATTATTTTGTTTTGTTATATTAAGCATAAACCATGCTCTCAATATTATTTATTTCAATAGTCGTATTTGTTTAGTATTTTATTTTGTAAGGTTGCCATGTGCCCAAGTGAAATAACATTGGATATTAGTTATTTAGTTGTTAAACTCACTTTTGCCGGTTGACAGCTATCATCTGTCAAACGGTAGGTTACTTGCCTATGTTCACTTGGGAGCATGGCAGTCGACTTGGAGCACTCGTCGGGTGAAGACGTGTCAATTGTACTCAGACCAGTGTATTCAGTGTTAATAAAGTGATTATATAGTTATACAGATCTTGCTTTTCTTTGCAACCGTATAGTGGATTACAATAGTCGCAATATTATTTTATTGCAATTAAGTCACAATTATCTGTTAGCTCCAAATGATTCTAACAGATGGCGGTACCTGTTGACTGGTTTGAGTAAGTATTTAATAGATGGCGCTGTATAGGAGCGCAGCAGCAATGAAAAATATTGCGAAAACGAGGAAAATGTGACGTAGACGAAGTTTCACGGGACAGCTAGTATATTTAAATAATACGTACGTTAAAGAGTTATTTTAGGTACCTACATCACGCTTTTATCAGTAAGGGCCTGCGCAGACGACGGACTTTTCTCCGCGTCGGAGAAAAAAATTAGGCTCCTCGAATAAAAAGTCCGCCGCGGATTTACCGCAAACTCAACGCACACGGTGTGCGATCATCACCACAACTTTTTCTTTAAATTTTGGTCGTAATACTCTTTTTTTGAAGTATTATATAAAGAAGTTAAAAAAAAGACCGCGGACAAAAATCCGTCGTCTGCGCAGGCTATAAGAGTGGAATTCTAAAACGTTAGGTAAAAGTACTGGGTCTTGTAAGCATAAAGGCCTGCGCAGACGACGCACTTTTCTCTGTGGCGGAGACAAAACTACGCTTCGCGAATAAAATGTCCACCGCGGATTTACCGCGAACTTTTGTTGAACGAATCATTTGTTGCCCGGAAATGTAGAGAAGTTCACGCTATGGAAGCAAATATCAGAGTTTACGTTGTGATGCAATTTACATGAAGTTTAAGAAAAAGAGAAGACATTTTAAAAGAAAATACTGGGTCCATCCCCTTATATCGGATCTCGTCACTCTCGAGCGCACAACGCGGAATAACCTAACCACACGAGTTCTATTCTTTTCGGGGACTCCCCCGTACTTTTGTCCGGTCCGCTCTCTGCATGTCCTCGGTTATTCGGGGGACTTTTTGTACGCAGTACTTTTAATCCCTCATTTGCGTTACTGGATACAGTTGTAAGCGATCTATTTTAGCGGACAAAAACATCCGCGGACAAAAATCCGTCTTCTGCGCAGGCTTTCATGTAGATTGTTGGTTATCCTCAAAAAACCGCAAAACTAATGTTACTTATTTTAAAGTACTTCTGTGTACTCTATATTTTTAGTTTTGTTTCCTTTCGGCAGAAGTACATATTGATTTTCACCAGAACCAGATCAGGGTAGGTCAACATAATATAGTTGCCCGTGCGAAAAACACTATTGGCGTAAATCTCATGACTGGCCGGCCTTGCACATCATAAACGTGCGCGCAGTTCTTGATCATTATTTTGCTGCGATGTTATTTTAAAACTGCGATATCTCCTAAGTTGTTCATTGAAATCGAATGATGCTAAGGGCAATTTTGTTATAAATTAAATATTTGTGATGGATAACGTATTTATTTGGATAAGGATTAATATCATGTTTTTAAAAACACCATCGAAAATAATGCATTATTTTAGAACCAATTTGGTTAGCCTAAAAAAGGTTTTAGTAATTTAACCTATAAAGATACCTAAGATACCTAGATATATGCTGTCGCAAACTTTTTTTTGAACTTTTAAAGGGGAACAATTCAGTCATACATGATTTTTGCGAAACTTTAACCGTTTACGCTGCGCATGCAGCGGAAGCTCTCAAAAGGAAATAAAAAAACCCGATTTTGATACATTTTTAATTGCTGCTCCGCTCTTTTTTGTTGTAGCGTGATCATATATAGCCTATAGCCTTCCTCAATATGTGGGATATCTAACACTGAAAAGAATTTTTCAAATCTGATCAAGTAGTTCTCAGGAACTACTTGATCAGATTTGAAAAATTCTTTTAGGAAGAGTTTGTTTGCTTGAACGCGCTACTCTCAGGAGTAGCGCGTTCAAGCAAACAAACTCTTCAGCTTTTATATTATATATAATAAATATATATTAGTATAAGTATAGATAGATAGATTACCCTTTTCCAAGTTGAAATTTAGGTCTAATTGCCTTTACGGAACCTTCGGTGCGCGAGTCCGACTCGCACTTGGCCGGTTTTTTTATGGTGTCCTGCCTTTTCGCCAAAAATTGTTTGCCAGATTTTCACTTACCAACCAACGTTTCGCCGATGTTTCACTTTGACAACTACTAAAAATAAAAATTACTCTTCCTTGACCTAATCAATTCCTTTTTCGTTACTGGGCAAGTTCCAGAAACCTGGAAATCCCAAATTATTATCCCCATATTGAAACCTGGGAAAGACCCAAAAGATTCTGCTTCCTATCGTCCTATCGCCCTTTCTTCTGTATTGGCTAAAATCATGGAAAATCTCATCAAGAACCGACTCGAATGGATTCTAGAAACCAAAGGGATCTTAGCCCAGTCTCAGTTCGGTTTTAGAAGAGGCATGGGCACTCTGGACAGCCTCAGTGTTTTCTTATCCGATGTCCGTATTGCTTTTTCCAATAATGAAAACGTTCTTGGTGTTTTTCTAGACATAGCGTCTGCCTATGATAATGTCCAACTTCCAATACTCAGGCAAAAGCTGCTACAGCTGAGTATCCCTGTGAGGATGGTCAACATCATTTGTAATCTTCTTTTGTCCCGTTCTATTTCTGTCCGTCATCAGGGCACCCTCTCTCCATCTCGGCTAGTGTGGAAGGGTCTACCTCAGGGGTCGGTCTTAAGCCCTATCTTATATAATTTATATACATACGATTTGGAGTCATCAGTGAACTGTTTCTGCAAAATTTTACAATACGCTGATGATATTGCTCTTTACTATAGCTCACCTTCTTTTTCTGATGCCTCATTACGCTTAAACTCTGCCCTTCATTATTTAAATCAGTGGCTGAGCGATCATGGCCTAAATCTGTCTGTCCCCAAATGTAATGCAGTTATCTTTTCTCGCAAACGTAATATTCCCCCTATAAACCTATCTGTTGAAAACGAAACCATTTTGATTAGTGATAAAGTTAAATTCCTCGGCCTCATCCTTGACTCCAAATTATCTGGTCTCTATCATTTAGATTACATTTCGAAGAAATGCGAAAAAGGCGTTAATGTACTGCGTGCGCTTTCTGGAGTTCGTTGGGGAGCCCATCCCACTTCCCAGAAAATTCTATATAATGCTATAGTTCGTAGCCACTTTGACTATGGAAGCTTTCTTCTGGAACCATGCAACAAAATAGCCCTTGCCAAACTGGTGAAGATTCAGTCCAAATGCTTGCCCATCATCACGGGTGCTATGAAATTGCCCCCCTATTAATGCCCTCCAGGTAGAGTGTTTGGAGCCCCCTCTTCATTTACGTAGACAATACCTCTGTGACAGATTTTTTTATAACGTCATCCAAATTAAATCACACCCCCTTCTTCCTCTTCTTCGTACTCTTTTTGAGTTAATCCCATCTTCCCGCTATTGGTCCCATAAAAATCCCCCTCTCCTCGTTAATAGTTACAGTAAATTTAATAATAGGCACATTTCTTTAGTCCAGTCAAATATGAACCCCTTATTTGAAGTAAATTTTAATTCGCTACTCTTTCAACCTAAAATTATGTTTAACTTTGGTATTTCGAAAAATGACCCTACTGCTAATGATAAATTCATAAAGATTTTATCAGAGGACTGGCATGATTGGCTCACGATATTTACAGACGCCTCGAAGCTGTCTGATGATAGCAATGTTGGTTCCGCTGTATGGATCCCAAAGTTCAGAATAATATTGAGTTTTCGTAGTTCTAAATTTGGCTCCATTTATACTGGGGAGGCAATAGCTCTTTTAGAAGCGGTCTCGTATGTTGAATCTCATGGCCTCAACAAATCCATAATTTTTTCGGATTCCCTTAGTTGTCTTCAAGACTTAGTAAAATCTCCTTTTCGTTCTCGTCACAATTGCCCCCTAACCTTACAGATTAAAAAAAAATTGTATAGATGTCACTGTTTAGGCATAGATATTGCAATGGCTTGGATCCCCGGACATTCTGGAATCGTTCCTACGAGAACGCGGACTCCATTGCAAAGTCGGCTACTCAGAATGGGATCGAATCTCATACGTCCTGTTATGCTCGGGATCTACGCTTGTAAGCCCGAGATGATGAATTGTTGGAATACTCACTGGCAAAAAACTCGATTATTGAAGGGAAAATTGTATGGCTCCATCCAACCTCTTATTCCTTCGAAATGTTGGTTTAGCAAACTTAAACTCTCCAATAAACTGGCTACCTCTGTCATAATCCGACTCCGACTTGGCTTCGTTTGCACACCAGTTTTTTTGACAAAAATCCACGTGAGAGACAATTCTTTTTGTGAATGCGGTCTAGAGGAGGGTACTCTAGAGCACTTGTTTTTTTCCTGTCCTCGTTTAACTGTTCCCCTCTACGAATTACTTCCTGCTGATATCCCCCGCCCAGTTAACATTCCTTTCCTTCTATCTCTAGCTCACTCCCCCGCAATTAAAATTCTTTACAAATTTATTAATATTAATAAAATCCATTTATAACTATTTTACATTTTTCTTTTTTTAATATATTACTTGGATGTTTTAACACTTATTTGTGCCGTCTTTTATGTACTAACTAAAAAATGTTTTGTCCTTTGTAGCATGAACAATAACGGACGACATCGCTACAAAAACTGAGCAATAGTCTTCAAATAGTTCGTACTATTCGACCATTGACATCTCGTACCTTGACATTGGCAAAATCATCGAATGTTGATCGATGGAGCCATAACCTTAAAAAATTGAATTGAATTGAACTGACTAGAAAATTTTTGTATGACAACGTTTCATTTGGTAGAATTATTGTTAAGCTGATTATTATAATGACACAAAACGTTTGGAACATTTATCATTTGTCAAACATACCGTTTTTATAAAAACCTATAATAAATCCCCAATGTAGCCCCAATGATTTTATGTGTGTACAGTATTATAGGCAATGTAACTTTTGCTACCAGGAGAATTTGGATGCAAGAGCGAGCAAAGCAAACCAAATTTATATTAACATTATCTTTAAAATATTGTTCCGTTCCCACAGACAAACCGTGAAAAGGGTTTTGTGGGGCATAGTTTTTAAATGAAAGTTTGTAATAAACTTGTTTAATAAATAAGGTGCGTGCCTTCAATGGTTGGGTCATGCCGGTTTTGATGTACTCTTTTGGCGTACTCAAATGGACTCAAACAGAACTAGACGCCCTGGATAGGAAGGTCCGTACATTGTTGACGGCAAATCGAATGCATGACCCACGTTCTTCAGTTATGAGACTGTATATCCCGCGGAGTTGTGGAGGTCGAGGCTTTTTAAACGCCAAGACTCTCCACAATCGTGAGATATGCAGTCTCAGGGATTCATTCCTAGAACCCGTCGTGGGGATGCATCGAGATGTGGTCGCGATGGACAAGGCCCTCACCCCGCTCTCCTTGGCTAAAGAGAACTGGCGCAAACCTGCAGTGCTTGACACTAATGACCGCAGGGAAGTATGGCAGAGTAAGGAGCTTCACCGACGCTACTTCAGTGCCCTGCATGGGCCTGATGTAGACCATGCAGCGTCCGTAGCCTGGCCGTTCCGGGGAACTCTTTGGAGAAACCGAAGGTTTTGTTTGTGCAATTGTGGATGAAGTTATGATGACGAATAACTACCGGAAATTTATTGTGAAGGATGGCATGAATCGATCCGTCACATTATCTTCGGGTGTTCTCGTCTAGCTAACGGAGAATACTTGCATAGACACAACCTTGTAGCCAGGATTATCCATCAGCAACTTGCTCTGAAATACAGCCTTGTGGAATCGGAACTGCCGTACTATAGGTATGTGCCCGACCCAGTTCTCGAAAATGGCAATATCACACTGTATTGGGATCAATCCATCATCACTGACAGGACTATTGTAGCCAATAAGCCTGATATAGTGGTGATGGATCGATCAGAGCGGCGCGCAATGATTGTTGACATAACGGTTCCACATGACGAGAACCTCGTGAAGGCCGTGAAAGATAAACAAATCAAGTATATTGACTTGGCTCGCGAGGTTGTCGACATGTGGCCTGTTGACTCAGCGATCATTGTGCCGATAGTCGTATCAGCCAATGGCCTAATTGCCAAGAGCCTCGACCAATATCTGATGAGGGTCTCGTTAGGAAGCTGGATCAAGGGCTTGATTCAGAAAGCGGTACTCCTGGACACGGCTCGTATTGTTAGGAGGTTCCTCTCTCTGGAGCCCTGACCGCCGGTAGCTTGGACCCTGTTCCCGATACCGGTGGGCTATTTTTATATTTTTAATTTTTTTTGTATATCATTTTGTAAAAATATTTAAAAATGTAAAATGTATGTTTATAAAATGAATAAAGGGAAAAATAAATAATAATAAATAAAAAAACCGTGACTTGGGAAATAAAACAAAATTATATGTTAAGTTGGCAAATGATTATTCATCATCATCATCATCATTTCAGCCGAAAGACGTCCACTGCTGGACATATGCCTCCCCCAAGTTTCGCCACATTGACATAACATGAGGGGTTTTGCCATAATCGCCACGCTTGGCAGGCGGGTTGGCGATCGCAGTACGGTTGTCACAAAAGCACAGAGAACGCTGCTGCCCATTCTCTGGCAAGTCCCTTAGTCGCCTCTTACGACACCCACGGGAAGATATGGGATGGTGCTATTCTTTACGTCCGACACCATGCAGAGCCCCGACACCATGCAGATCCATGATTATTCGGCGAAATAAAATTCTGCGAAACGTTGGGTGGCAAGTGAAAATCTGGAAAACAATTTTCGGCGAAAAGGCAGAGAAACGTTATTTTTTTTCGGTTGGGAAATCATCAAATGACTTCTCCCGCTCTGGGCGGAGCGGAAGGGAATGTCAGACTTGACTGACTAAAACCCATCCATGTTCCTTCTTAGCCCTTTGTGTTCCAGAGCCACGGTATCTCTTTCGAACAACCCGCAGACCTGGCAGGCATCGGCCCTCTCGGACCCCTTCCAATTTGCTGACATCTATTTGAGGCGCGCGTGGAACACGAACGCGCCGTCGGCACGGCCTGTCGTCATAAGACGGACGGACGGTGAGCTAGCCCATTACTCACCGTCCACAGGCCCGCGACAGAACGCCACCTGCTGCTATACTTACATACTTAGCTTCGTCCGCGTTCTTCTGGTCATTATAAGCACGCCGGCTGCGATGGAGGTCAGGGAAACGCAGTCGCTGCATGTAAAATATTGGGACGATAGCATTCGGTTAGACTGGAAACTGACTCCAACATAGGAAAAGCCTATATAGGCAGTTGTGTAATTTTGCTATTTACCAACATTTACTACGCAACAAAAGCTATATATTCATGTAAAATTAATGTATAATTAAGTAATTCATGTGAAAAAACGGTTTTGCCTGGGTAACTTTTCAAACGTTACTCCAGCAAAATCTGTTTTTCTCAAATAACTTTAAAACTACAATTTACACAAATATGGCGATAAGTAAACTAATTGCTCCTCATGATAAAAGCCACGCACGATACTGTAGAACTCGTTGTGCCGTCTTGGATGCGTGCTTCTCCGCATGTAGTCGCGAGATCTGCAACACTGCGCGTGTGGTGCCAATGTGAAGTTGTCACAAGGTTTGTTTTTACAACTAATTATTTGTTACCCCCTTCACCAATAAACAAGTTAAATACTAGTTTGATACAAATTAGTAGAATACTTGTCAAAACACAATTATTTGTTTTATGTATTGAGACTGTCTCAAACATTCTTTCGCTCACACTGTGTAGCCAACGTGTTTGTATACAAGTATTAAACACATTTGCGTTTACACTGAAGTCTGCGACATGTTAAAACTTGTCAGCTAAATTAACAGCGTTCTCACCTACAAAATACAGTCGTGTTTTAGACAAGTATTGTTTATTTTATTGCAATTTCTTTAGAATACTAGTTACAAACAAGTTTTAAACTTTATCCTTGCTTGTTGCATAAAGTTTTCAACATACTGGACGAACCGCGTTTTTTTCGTAAATGAAAACGAACGAGGAAGAAGAATAGAGTGGTCAAAAAAACAAACTTTAAATAAGAATTAAAAAACCGGCCAAGTGCGAGTCGGACTCGCGCACTGAGGGTTCCGTAAAGGCAATTAGACCTAAGTTTGTGATATAAGTTTCAACTTGATATATCTAAGCGTTCATGAGGAAAAAGGTAATCTATACTAATAATAGGTCTTTACCTATGAAATTGCCGTTTTGTCCAACTAGACCTAATATTAGGTCTTTACCTATGAAATTGCCGTTTTGTTTGAAAAAAGTTAAAGTATTTTTTTTTCGAACTTATTTATTTCTTTTATTCAAAGTAATTACCCCTACAATCAATGCATCTTTGCCAACGCTGTGGCAGTTTATGGATGCCCTTCTTGAAAAAATCAGCTGGACGGGAGACAACAAACTCTTCAAAGGCGTTTTGTACTGCCTCTCGGGAATTGAATTTTTTTCCCGCTAAAAAGTTGTCCAAATTTTGGAAAAAGTAATAGTCGGAAGGCGCAAGATCTGGTGAGTATGGCGGATGAGGGAGAGCTTCCAAACCCAACTCATGCAGCTTAGAGACGGTCTGTTGTGCAGTATGGGGCCGCGCGTTGTCGTGAAGTAGCAGTGGAGACGACTGATTGACCAAAGCTGGTTGCAGACGTGCGAGTTTCGCCATCATTGTGGTCAGTTCTTCAATGTACACATCTGCAGTAATCCTCTCGCCTTTTTGTAAAAAGCTATGATGAATCACACCAGCACTAGACCACCAAACTGTGACCATCACCTTTCTAGGGGTCATTTTTCGTTTTGCACATTGCTTTGGTACCGAACCAGGATCTAACCAACTTGCTGAGCGCTTTCGATTGTCAAAAAGAATCCATTTTTCGTCGCACGTAACAATTCGGTTCAAAATTCCTTCATTTCTGTGCCTGTTAAGCAGCGCAAGGCAAGTCTCGACGCGTACGTTGCGCTGGCGATCGTTAAGTTCGTGGGGCACCCATCTATCAAGCTTTTTTATCTTGCCAATCTGTCGCAAATGGACCAATATTGTTTTAATGCTAACATCAAAAGCTGCTGCCAGCTCAGCTGTAGATTGAGTTTCATCAGCTTCAACAATCACCTTTAATTCATCATTGTTGACCAAAGTTTCCGGACGACCACGAGGTTCATTTTTCAAGTCAAAATTCCCAGAACGGAACCGAGCAAACCAATAACGGGTTGTGCGTTCGTTTGTACAGTTCTCTCCGTAAACGTCGTTGATGTTACGGGTCGTTTGTGCCGCGTTGGTGCCACGACGGAACTCATATTCCATAATTACACGAAATTTCAAAGTATCCATTATGAGGAAAAATGTTGAAATGTAATGAAAATACAACGCTAATCAATAAACAAAAGACTGATTTTGTAAATAGAATGTCATATTTTAAAAACAAAATTAATTTGAATTTAAAACTCATAGCCAATCAAAACTTTTTTTTGTTTGAAAAAGTCTGTACTGCAATACGGCAATTTCATAGGTAAAGACCTATTATTATAAAGCTGAAGAGTTTGTTTGTTTGTTTGCTTGAACGCGCTAATCTCAGGAACTACTGATCCTATTTGAAAAATTCTTTCAGTGTTAGATATCCCATTTATTGAGGAAGGCTGTAGGCTATATTTCATCACGCTATGACAAAATCCTTTTTGTGTGCGGAGCACCAATGAAAAATTTATCAAAATTGGGTTTTTTCAACAATAAATATATTTGAATTTGAAGTTTTATTTCCTTTTGAGAGCTTCCGCTGCATGCGCTGCGTAAACGGTTAAAGTTTCGCAGGAATCATGTATGACTGAATGGTTCCCCTTTAAAAATTCTAAAAAAAGTTTGCGACAGCATATGTCTATCTTTAAAGGTTAAATTACTAAAACCTTTTTTAGGCTAACCAAATTTGTACTAAACTAATGCATTATTTTCGAAGGTTTTTTATAAACATGATATTAATCCTTATCCAAATAAATACGTTGTCCATCACAAATCTTTAATTTTTTAACAAAATTGCCCTTTGCATCGTTCGATTTCAATGAACAACTTTGGAGATATCGCAGTTTTAAAATAACATCGCAGCAAAACAATGATCAAGAACTGCGCGCACGTTTATGATGTGCAAGGCCCGCCAGTCATGAGATTTACGCCAAAAGTGTTTTTCGCACGGGCAACTATATGTTGCCCTACCGAGATCTGGTTCTGGTGAAAATCAATATCTACTTCTGCCGAAAAGAAACAAAACTAAAAATATACAGTACGTACACAGAATTACTTTAAAATAACATTAGTTTTGAGGTTTTTTGAGGATAACCAACAATCTACATGATATATAGCCTGCGCAGACGACGGATTTTTGTCCGCGGATTTTTTTGTCCGCTAAAGTAGATCGCTTACAACTTTATCGAGTAACGCAAATGAGGGATTAAAAGTACCGCGTACAAAAAGTCCCCCGAATAACCGAGGACATGCAGAGAGTGGACCGGACAAGAATACGGGGGAGTCCCCGAAAAGAATAGAACTCGTGTGGTTAAGTTATTCCGCGTTGTGCGCTCGAGAGTGACGAGATCCGATATAAGGGGATGGACCCAGTATTTTCTTTTAAAATGTCTTCTCTTTTTCTTAAACTTCATGTAAATTGCATCACAACGTAAACTCTGATATTTGCTTCCATAGCGTGCACTTCTCTACATTTCCGGGCAACAAATGATCGTACACCGTGTGCGTTGAGTTCGCGGTAAATCCGCGGCGGACTCTTTATTCGCGGAGCCTAATATTTTTCTCCGACGCGGAGAAAACTCCTTCGTCTGCACAGGCCCTTACTGATAAAAGCGTGATGTTGGTACCTAAAAACCTCCATAACGTACGTATTTAAATATACTAACTGTCCCGCGCAACTTCGTCTGCGTCACATATTCCCCGTTTTCGCAATATTTTTCATTGCTGCTGCGCTCCTATACAGCGCCATCTATTGAATACTTACTCAATCCAGTCAACAGATACCGCCATCTGTTAGAATCGTTTGGAGCTAATTGTGACTTAATTTGCAATAAAATAATATTGCGACGATAAATTGAGATGTAAGCTGTCCTATCTTTCAAGTTGGATCAAACTGCACACGTTGTGCAAATTTGATTAAAATCGGTTAAGTAGTTTAGAAGTCCATCCCGGACAAACAATGTGATACGTAATTTATATATAAATCGATTTTCAACTTCTCCGTAAACTAATTCTTGGGTTAAAGTTAGCGTTAGCCCAAAAACTATTCCGAGCGGACGAAGTCGCGGGCAGAAGCTAGTCAGTTTATAATTATAAAAAAAATATGTGATGTTACAAAAAATTTAAGGTTTTCGGATTTTTTCCTTTATATTATGTGTTATAAAACATTGCTTCATGCCAAATTTCAAGATTTTAGGTCGACTGGAAGTACCCTTTAGGTTTTGATTCCCTTGCGAGTAGTTGCGAGTTTGAAAATATGCGGCTTAAACTGCTGTTTCTTTTGATTGCGTTGACATATAAGTTTGATTTGTTACAGCTTAAAGGTATTATAGACTTGAGTATTTGGTATGAATTTCAATTTAATACCTTTACGCGTTCATGAGAAAAGAGGTAGTAAAATTAAAATTATTTCAAATATATTTATTATATGATTTAACTAAAATTTTACGGTTTTCGCAAGTTTCCTTTATCTGTGTTATAAGACGTTGCTTCGTACCAAATTTCAAAATTATGAGTTTACGGGAAGTACCCTGTAGGTTTTGATTCCCTTGCGAGTGTCGAAAATTTGCGGCATAAACGGCTGTATCTTTTGATTGCATTGGCTTAGAAGTTTGAATTTTTCACAGCTTCAAGGGACAGTAGACCTGAGTATTTGATATAAATTCCAGCTTGATACCTTTACGCGTTCTTGAGAAAAAGGGTGTTGACAGACAGACAGACGGACAACAAAGTGATCCTATAAGGGTTCCGTTTTTTCCTTTTGAGGTACGGAACCCTAAAAAGATTAAATAAGCAACGGATTTAAAAAATATTATTGAAATTCGTTGCTTATTTAATCTGCTTCTAATTTCATGGATGTACTAGTTATGTCAAAAAAAATTGCACTATTTGTAAAAGAACCCAAATTTTTTATTAAGTTAAACGAATTCATAGAAGAATTTGCTTCAGTTTGCATGAACAAGTATACTGCACACACGAAGTAAAGTTCTTCAGCGTCTTCTCTTTCCATTGTCACAACAGTTTTTAATATTAGTAGATAACATAAAACTACGGACTGAATTTGTCTTGAATTCTACAAGTTTAGCTGCACAAAAACATGAAATCATAAACAAGTAGGCAACTAGTTTTCAACCAACAAGTTTCATACAAGTTTTGTATACTTACAACAAGTTTTGCATACTTACAACAAGTTTTGCATACTTACAACAAGTTTTGCATACTTACAACAAGTTTTGTACATGTATATATAGTTTCAACAAGTTTTGTATACAACATGTTTTATACATGTATATGAGAAACGAAAACATTGCATAAAATTAGTAAAATACATGTATTATACCTTGGTGAAATCGAGGGGTTAGGTATAGTCTCACCTCTCTTAGGCAACACATTTTACCAGGGTAACGCACACGTCCCCACTGCCCTTGTCCCCCCAGTGGGGACAACGGGAATCGAGAAATAAACTATCGAAAATCTACATTATATTTCGATATCATGCAGTATGCAATTAAGGTAAGTATCACGGTGTAAGGTGTTTCATTAACATTTGCATGCCAACTTATATGGCGAAAAGTGTCATGCACTAAAGTTATGTTTTCAAACTTTTGTACGACATTTACTGCAAATAATTTAGTCTTGATTTTTTTTAATAGCACTTGTCTACAGCCAGTAAATTACGTACGTCAGAACTTCGGGTTATTTGGTACCTTCTGTGTACCTTTACGTACCTCTCTTGAAAATCTGTGTACCTACACCCGTACAAAGATATTTTAAAAATTAGGTACACCCGCCATCCTGATGTCAGAACCGCGGGTGTACTGCTAACCAATATATGTAGCTGTGTACACTCTATAAGTAGATTTGGTACCTCTTGTGTACCTGCAGAAACAAGTATTATATAAACAAAATACTGTCAGGTTGCTGCGAAAAATATTAAAATAAAACAATTTTCTTTCTTTGAAGTTCTTACTATACTATGAAATAGTAACTACGTCAAAAATTAATAAATAACAATCTTCGGTAATCGAACCCAGAACCTCCACGTTAAGCATGTTCTGTGGCCATACCAGGAATCCCGAATCCAGAACCTCCGCATAACATTTAGTCACTACTAGCTGCGCCCCGCGGTTCACAACCTTTCGCCATTATAATATTAGTGTGAGTGTGATTGTGTGCCTATACCGGGAATCAAAATATGAAATTAACGGACACAAATTATACACAGACTCAGGACAATACTTTGTGTGATCCGCAAATTGTTTTTCTATGTGGGGATAAAACCCACAACATCGTGTGCAGCAGTCGCATATTACGACCACTATATTATTTTTGTTGCATTTGGATTACTCTGGTGCAAGGACGCATCATTATATTTCCTTGTTGCCAATTTCCTTTATGATTATCCTGATCAATAATAATAATAAAATATGAGAGGTGGTCAGGTCATATCTCACCTTCTTTACATGGATGATCTGAAACTCTTTGCCCCCAGCAAACTGCAACTGATGGCTACTGAAAGTAACTGAAAATTTTAGTAGTGCCATCAGGATGGAATTTGGTGTGGACAAATGTGCAGTCATGTATGTAAAGCGAGGGGAGATTATGGAATTCGAGGGACTTCAGCTCTCTGATTCAATACACCTAAGATCCCTTTCCTCATCCGAAAACTATAAGTATTTGGGTATGTCGGAAACGTTAGGCATTAACGTAGCTGACATGAAGCAATCGTTGAGGGAGCGCATCTTTGGTCGCCTGAAGAAGGTACTAAATAGCCTTCTTTCAGGCGGGAACAAGGTGCGCCTTCAACGGTTGGGTCATGCCGGTTTTAATGTACTCTTTCGGCATACTCAGATGGACTCAGACCGAACTGGACGCCCTGGATAGGAGAGTTCGTACACTGCTGACCGCAAACCGGATGCATCACCCACGATCATCGGTGATGAGACTGTACATCCCGCGGAAGTGCGGGGGTCGAGGCTTTTTAAACGCGAAGACACTCCACAACCGCGAGGTGTGCAGCCTCCAGCCTCAGAGAATATTTTTTAAAAACAGAGGTCGGTATGCACCGAGATGTGGTCGCAGTGGACAAGGCATTCACCCCGCTGTCCATGGCTAAAGAGAACTGGCGCAAACCTGTAATACTGACTACCGATGACCGCAAGGAAATATGGCAAGGCAAGGTTCTTCACGGGCGCTTTTACCAGGCTCTTCATGGGTCCGATGTAGATTTTCTAGCGTCCGTGTCCTGGTTACGTTTCGGCGACCTCTTTGGGGAAACTGAAGGTTTTGTCTGTGCGATTATGGACGAAGTTATGCTGACGAACAACTACCGGAAACATATTATGAAGGACGGGACGGTGGACGTGTGTCGGGCATGTCACCGTCCGGGTGAGTCCATCAGACATATTATTTCTGGTTGTTCTAGTCTGGCTAACGGCGAGTACTTGCACAGGCACAACCAAGTGGCCAGGATTATTCACCAGCAACTTGCCCTGAAATATAAACTTGTGGAATCTGAGGTACCATACTACAAGTATGTGCCCGACCCAGTTCTCGAGAAAGACCATGTCACGCTGTACTGGGATTGGCCTATCATTACTGACAGGACTATTGTTGCCAATAAGCCTGACATAGTGGTGATAGACCGATCAGCGCGCCGCGCAATGATAGTCGATGTTACCATCCCACATGACGAAAACCTCGTGAAAGCTGAGAAAGAGAAACAGATAAAATATCTCGACTTGGCTCACGAGGTTGTCGATATGTGGAATGTAGACTCGGCTATCATTGTGCCGATTGTCGTAACGGCCAATGGCCTTATGGCCAAGAGCCTCGACGAACATCTGTCGAAACTCTCACTTGGCAGTTGGATCAAGAGCCAGATTCAGAAGGCAGTACTCCTCGATACGGCCCGCATTGTGAGGAGGTTCCTGTCTCTGCAGCCCTAACCACCGGTAGCTTGGACCCTGCTCCCGATACCGGTGGAAACCTGTTTTTTATATTTTTAAATGTTTTTTTTTTATTTTTTATAAGAAATATGTAAAAATATAAAAAATGAGAAGAAAAATTAATAAAGGATAAAATATGAAATTATTTCCATTTCAGTTCCAAGACCGAAATACCTACTCAACTACTACTAATTTACGTTCTAAGGTCGATTTGAGTTAATTAAATGAAATTTAATTGTTTGACGTAATCGTATCATCGTAAAATTTTTAAAATATCTTTTAACGGGTGTAGGTACACCGTAAAAAGTGTGTAACACTAACAACAAGTGTGCACTTCATTTCTTATTGGTGACCACTTTTATTGTTTGGCCGTGTACATCGGTTTTAATGAATTCATCGATTTTTGTTAACAAAAATTGTCAAAATTCTCTTCACACGTATTAATTTACATGATTATATGTATATTATAAGAAATGAAGTGCACTTTTACACACTTGTTGTTAGTGTTAGTGTTACACACTTTGTACGGGTGTACCTACACCCGTAAAAAGATATTTTAAAAATTTTCAGATTTCCAAGAGAGGTACACAGAAGGTACCAAATAACTGCAATAAATTTAGGCAGATCTGAGAAATACACCCGCAGTTCTGACGTACCTAGTAAATTGCGTTGTCTGATTTGGCCCTTATCGTTTGGTGGAAAAAAAGTATAATGAAAAAAAAAACGCAGTAAGAAAAACAGGAATCTTTATTTTATTTCACATAAACCTCTAGAAAATAAAATAAATATCCGGGTTCAGATTATGAACAACAACGCGCAATGAAATTGCATTGCGTGTTGTTGTTTATACATATTTATATTATTTCCATATAATAGCAGGATCGCAAATTCGACACCGTGTTACTGGAGACTCTATTCCTTTACAACGGTATACCGGCTGTATGAATAAGTAGGAACACATATTCACACCATTTAAAATATGAATAGGTACTGAGCCGAATTGAAAGCAATCAGCCCGCACACTGTTCGCTAAATGAAAAATACTCTTACTTAAAATTAGTGAAGAAAAATATCTTGTCTCAGGTTAATACAATCTGCAGCCTTAGCACAAGCCAGGCAAACCAAACTTAAACCCTGAAATGAAAACGTTATGCAAAATTTTTCATTATATTTGATCAAATTTTATCTTTTTTCACAGCAAGGTACGTCGAGAAGTCACGTATATCACTCCATATAATTGGTGCCCAGACGAGCATACAAATCCAACTTATTAAAATGGTGGATACGGTTGGCCCAGAACCGCAAGCCATCTGAAAAAAAAGAAATGTATTAAGAGCGTTTATACCCTACGGCATTTCATACAAACTGTCAAGTCGTTATTTTCCGAAATGACTAAACAGATTTTAATGAAACTTCCTACGCATAAGCAGTATACATAGGTCTAAAAAGTTACTAAAAAACATTTTCGAAAAATAATGTTACAGCTAAATTAGACCGACTTTTAATTATCTATAGAAACATCAAGACATTGTGAAAATGTCTTATGCGTAGGAAGTTTCATTACGATAAGTAGGTTTTGAGACAAGTTTTAGGGTGCCAATCTAAAGATTTATATAACTTTTCTAGCGGTAAACGTGGCTCAAAATTAAATTTTAAGCACTTATGTGGCTGGAATAAACATGTCCGTGAAGCTCATAGAGTGGCCAGGCTTGGGTTCGAAACGTGGATAGTATGCAACCGGCCCACTTCAGGCATTATTTATGACGAAATGCTTGAGTCGCGTAAAATATTCAAAAGTCGCTTGAAGTGGTGCCAGAATAATCAAGAGCAGCTAAAGATGGACATCCTGGCTAAACACAGATCGGCAAAGGACTTCTCTAAGTTCTGGAAAGCTAAAGCCTGGCCTGCCGGTGATTGTGAATGGAGAAAGGTCTGAGCCCGGATGTGAGGGAGAGGATACGTTTGTTCATTTTACGGCTAGTCAGGTAAGATGCGTTTTAAAGAAAATGACAGGGCGTAAATCTCCCGGTCACGATGGGCTTAGTGTGGAGCATCTGCGGCATGCGGGGGTTCACCTGCCGAGGGTCCTGGCCATGTTTTTCACAATGTGCATGAGTCACTCATACCTACCACATGACTTAATGAAAACAATCGTAATGTCCATTGTGAAGAATAGGACTGGTACTCGGACAGGGGAACTACCGGCCCATATCTCTGTTACATGATGCGCAGTTTGGGTTTAGACCCGGACTATCTACGGAAGCTGCCAACGTAGGTCTCAAGCATACTGTCCAATACTATATTGGACCGCAGGACGCCGTTATACGCGTGTCCTCGACCTCTCTAAAGCTTTTGATCTTGTCTCATATGATGTGCTCTGGATAAAGTTGGGGAACGCGGGTGTACCGGTGGAGGTGCTCAATATCTTTAAGTAGGTACTCGCACGAAACTTTTGTGAGGTGGAATAATACACTCTCTGAGGCATATACGTTGGAAAGCGGGGTGAGACAGGCGAGGGTTGACGTCGCCTAAGCTTTTCAACCTATACGTAAATGACCTCATCGTCTGGCTCAGTAGCAAACGTGTCGGTTGTTCGATAGATGGCGTCTGCGTTCAACAACATTAGCTACGCGGACGACATGGTTCTGCTGAGCCCGACCGTGAGGGGAGAGAGTTATTAAGGGTGTGTGAGGCCCATACTGTGGCACATGGCCTTGTATATAATGTCCAAAAAACTGAATATATGGTCTTTAGGGCCGCCGGTGGATGCCCCGAGTATTCACATAATATTACCCTTAATGGCTTGTGCATAAATCGTGTCTCCAAATTTAAATACCTGGGGCATTTAATTACCGACGGTCTTGAAGACGATCTGGATATTGAGAGGGAGCGCAGGGCTTTAGCGGTCAGAGGTAACATGCTGGTCCGCAGATTCTCCCGCTGTTCTGAACAAGTAAAAATAACGTTGTTCAAAGCATATTGTCAAATCTTTTATACGGGAAATCTGTGGGCCAGTCACACCAAAAGATCGCTGGATGCCCTGCGTGTCCAGTACAACAACATCTTCAGGATGATGTTGGGCCTGCCACGCTTCTGTAGTGCATCGGGAATGTTTGCGCAGTATCGAACTGATGGCTTTTATGCCGTCATTCCGAAGAAAACGGTATCGTTGATCTGCAGAATGCGTGGCAGCTTCAATGGAATTCTGAAGACTATAGCAGATAGGATCTCTTCTCCGATTGTGGAGTTCCTTTATTAAGAGGGTAATCTGAGTTGATTTTATAATTTTATTATATCTTATTTTAATTTATATCCTATTTAATTCGTATATTGATATTAGTTTTGATTTTAATGGTATGTTATTTTAATTTGTGATTTTAATGTTAATTTATGTTATTTTTAATTTTGATACTGATTCTAATGTTAATTTATTTTTTAATTTCTTGTGTGTTTTCAATGTTAATTTTATTGTACTATGGATCAAGTTATCTGAAATAAATGAATTTAATTTAATAGCCGACTATTTCGCACTCCGAGACTCTTGTCCTAATTTGACTAATTTTCCTGGACTATCATTCATTTATCTATGTATTTAACAATTTTTCTTAAATATTTATTATATATTACTCACTTATTTTTTAATTGTTCAAACGAAATCGGCGTAACCGCAGCGTTACCGACAAAAGATCGTTACGTACCATTTTAGATGTAGACACTTTTGCGGCACTTTGTACGATCAGATTTCCGGGAGTTCCTACAGGTATCATGAAACAGAAGGAGGCAGCGTATCCCGAAGCAATACAATACCACAATGGATGTACTTTTATATTTTCCGCCTGAAACAAGAATAAACAAAACGAATAAGAAAGTTGGCCATTCATACTCCGCGATCAGTGGTCATGGGGTATGAATATTAAGAGGGAGGTTTGCGAGCGTGGATTTTAGAACACTCAAATCGACATTTCCACTAGCACAGTTGCATCACACAGTTTATACACATACTGAAAAACAAATGATAATTACGCGGCGTGACGGGCAAAATATACATTCAGTGCGCTTTCATCTCTGAAGGACGGACTAGTGAGCATGTCGCAAGAAACCTGTAATACATTAACTATTTATTCACTGCATCGCGAGCAACGCGTGCCCATAGTATTGCAACTTGGGAAGAAAGGTTAGGGTCACAGTGTAATTAGTTGTATAGTCTGATTATTAGATTAAAACTTAGAATAATTACTACAGTATTTCGTTTATTCATCCTCTTTTTATTTTTACATTTTTATACATATATTGCTATACAATATGTTAAAAAAGCCATAAAACAAACAACCAAAAAAATCAGTGTTTATTAATATTTAACTAGGTACCGTAATTTTAATTGATTATATACGTCTTTTGTGACAACCTCCTGAATTTTGACGAGGATGCAAAACAACAACTTGTTTATCTGTTACGAAAGTAGTTACATGACTTACCAGTTGCATGCATATTGGTGTAAACACAGTACACACAGCCACGTTGGAAGCGAAGTTAGTAATAAAAACCACAACGATGATAATGATTAGTATTATCAGCTCCTTGGGTAAACCTTCTAAGCTTGATTTCATAACACTGCCGAGTTTAGCGTTTAAACCCGAGGTACTAGCCGCTGCCGATAGTGAAAATCCACCACCTGTCACAATAAAAAAAAAATGGTGTGCTGGGTGAATTTTAGAGACGGGGCAGTAAAGTCACAGTTAGAGCGAGCACTGAAGAGCGGACTGGATGTTAGGGGTATCTATCTATATGAGACGAATTTGCTATGGCGTCACGTATCCGAAATAGATGTTCAAAGTAGCAAAGTTGTCATATTATTGAGATAGGTATCACATTGGCTATTTCAGCAAATTACTATAATGAGTAGGTGGTGGTCCGTTTGTGGGTCGCTTAAGTCGATGGTAATTACTTGTACTCGGCAAATTACCCGCCTATATTTGCAGTTCACGTTATTAATCAGGTACTTAAATAATCGTCGTAACTTGTCTGTGACGAGATAGTGAACACAAACCTAATAGAAAACTGAAAGCATAAGGACATGACGAGTTTAATATCGTCCAGCTCAAAACGCTTAGCGATCTTGTCTTTGGTAAATCTTCTTTGTCTGAAAAATACCAAAATGTTAAATTATTTTTTATTAAATTATAATTTTACTATACTTGGTCTATGGGAGCAGTTTTTATTTAGTTTTTCAGCAAGCAGATGAAGTACGAAAAGTCGTTAGCTGAGTACATGTGACATTAGAGAAAATAATTCAAATGCGAGTCCCACGTTCAGGGCTTTATTTTCAGATTTCCGTGAAGGACTAATAATAACTTTAGGTCCTCCTGAAGTTTCTAGGACATTTGCGCAACCTGTTATGTGCGCGCATGGACACTTGCCCGATAAGACAATTGCTTTTTTATGGGTAATGGATGACCGATCCCAAAAATCACGAAACCATGATGGAAAAGTTATGAAAAAGATGGAAAATTTAACGAGCCGCCGTAAAATGAAGTGAAGGGCACGTCATAAAGCTTTCGAATGACATATTTTTCATCAATGTTGGACGGTTTTTAGTACCAAAATATTAGATTACTTAAAGAAACGAAAGTTTCGTATCAACCTTATACCTTGATGATTGTCTTTGTATTGGTAAAAGTTACCAGGACAGTATGGAAAACGAACAAAACCACCACTGACAATCTTACCCTGGTTGCCACAGTATTATGCGGCAAGCGCATTCGATCATAGATAATAAACGGCCCTGAAGAAAACGTCACTTTTGTACGTTTCGGAAATCAAAATCATGTAAGACAATTAAATTGTTGGTATTCTCTTATTATGCACTCAGCTATCAACGTTTCGCCATTTTAGGAAATAGGTGTCCCTATTTTGATTAATTTGTTCATGTTACTAAATGAAATAATCGCCTTAGAACTTACAAAAACATTGATTGAATAATAACCATAAGAGTGGAATGGAATATTATTCCCTTAATTCATTTTATAACATATAATTTACATTTTTAAATATTTTTACTATAATATATAAAAAAAAAAACATTTAAAAATATAAAAAAATAGCATCGCACCCGGCATCGGGAACAGGGTCCGGGCTACCGGTAGTCAGGGCTCTTGAGAGAGGAACCTCCTAACAATACGTGCCGTGTTCAGAACTACTGCTTTCTGAATCAAGCCCTTGATCCAACTGCCAAGCGAAAGACTTCCGAGATGTTGGTCGAAGATTTTGGCTATTAAGCCATTTGCTGACACGACTATCGGCACAATGACTGCTGTACTCACGTCCCACATGTCGACAACCTCGCGAGCCAGATCTAGATACTTGAATTGCTTATCTTTCTCTGCTTTCACGAGATTCTCGTCATATGGGACCGTTATATCAACAATCATTGCGCGACGCTCCAATCGATCTATCAACACAATGTCAGGTTTATTGGCAACAATAGTCCTGTCAGTGACGATTGGTCGATCCCAATACAACGTGATATTACCATTATCGAGAACTGGGTCGGGCGCATACTTATAGTACGGCACTTCTGATTCCACAAGGTTGTATTTCAAAGCAAGTTGCTGGTGGATAATCCTAGCAACGAGGTTGTGTCTATGCAAGTACTCTCCGTTAGCCAGACGAGAACAACCAGAAATTATGTGTCGGATCGATTCTCCCGGACGGTGGCATGCCCGACACACGTCAACCGTCCCGTCCTTCATAATATGTTTCCGGTAGTTGTTCATAATTATTAGGAGTACTCAAAAACAAAAAAAACGAACGAACCGACGAAGAATCGACGGACGCGAACGAAAAGCGAAACATACACTGAAATAGATTATTCTAGTGTTTCAGTTGAGAATGGTTAAAATGAACGGAAGGGCTTGTGGCTTAATAATAACATCCACGCGGGCTGATCATCGCGGTTAAGCTGTTGCGTCTCAGCTGCCATTTACAGATCTTTGACAACACAGTGTCACCAAAAGGGTGACACCCAGTGTCACCCAGTATTACTCAGTAACTGGTTTGTGGTCAGCCAGGCCAGCCAGTCGCTCCGTTTAAAATACTGGTTGTTCAGCTAAATCCGGTTAGACTGGAACCAAACTCCAATATATTAGGGAAAAGGCTAGCCATAAATTTATACTTAAAGCGGTAGTTTACTTACATTTGACGGTAAAGTTTTGAAAAAATACTTTGTCTCGAGGTAAAAGGAACATGAGGAACGCAACTATCATAGCCAGAGCAGAGTCACGAATGCTGTAAAAAATAGGTTGCTATACAATTTATATACCTACCACACAAAACCATAGCGTTGTGTGTTCAGTTTTAAGGAGCTCCAATATAGAGGCTTGTATTTAGAGGACACAAAAATATGCTTAAACTAAGGGGAACAACAAAAGCGGTCTTTCAGGGTTTTTTTCTGTGTCATTACAAACTTTCTCCACACCGATGTCACCGATATCTAAGATAAACTGACTACATATGAATTCATTCATAACATATAAATTTATCATACTGGTACTTGTCCGGATTTGAACTCACATGCGCAATACCAGAGAAAGGGCCATAACGATATTGGAAATTGTTAGCATTAGCATTACGGTGTCATTTGAATGACTACAGTTATGAACAGCTACTATGTGAGAATGACAGTAAAATCTATACGTAATAAATATACATAATAAAAGTTGCTAGGTAATACATATTGAAAGCTAAAAACTCAGTACGAACAAACGTGGACCTCGGTCGAAATATTTGGTCATCAGATCTCCCCAGCCAGGAAACATTTGTGGAGAACGGCTGAAGAATAAAAGCATGGCGCCGCCGAATAGTATGACAACCATCTGAAAATAAAACATTTTTTAATCTTAGTTCAAGTGCGAGTCAGACTCCACCAAGAATTCCGTACAAATGTGTAGGTAGGTACTTTAAATAAAGATTATATTTGTCATGATTTAATTACAAATGTATAGTTTCAGATTTTTCCTTGTACCTGTAGTATAAGACGATAAACTTGCCAAATTTCATAGTTATATTTCAACGGAAAGTACTCTTTGATTCCCATAAGGATATACGTTTTTGCGACATAAACGACCGTTTCTTTTGTTTACGTTTACTTAGGTTTGATTTTTGAACAGCCTCAAGGGACATTAAAATAATTGCAAAGTTTGAAAAAATTATAAACTTTGAAATGCTTCATCTCGGAAACTATTGAATCTACAGAGACAATTCGAGTTAACGTTTAATTATGTGTAATATATATACACATAATTAATAAAAAGAAAATAAATGTGTGTAAATTATGTGTGTGTTTAGTGTGTCTGTGTGTGCAATTGTGTGTGTTAATTGTTTGTGTTGTTATTATTATTCTTAATTTAATTATGTGTGTGTATATGCCATTTTTTTACTGATTTAGAATACCTATGTAAGAAATGTTTTTGTATATTACATATGTACATTATTTACAAACTACAAATAAATATAGAATAAAAATAAAATATGTACAAGTACCAAAATTAAAAAAAAGTCAAAAGTCAAAAAATTCGTCGACATCGCTGTCGACAGTAAAAGTGCCCAGAAGGCTGGCTGCATTGCCACGTTGGATGGCAATGCTGATTCTTTGACCAAAAAAGAGGCCAGCCCTCTGGTCCCGTGAAGAAATTATAAATAAGAAAAAAGAAAACTAGTTACCTCTTTTTTCATTATGGCGGCAGTATAATTCATGGATGCTGCTGAGCATGACGTCTCGGGAGATGTTACGGTTGCAACGTTAAACGTACTTACCCCCTCCCAATATGACAAAGATCCTTTTTTCTTGACATCTGCATCAATAACCGATTTTGCGGCTTCCTGTACGGCTACTGGTATTATTGCTTTTTTCGCTGTCTCGCTAGCTGGTCTGTAATATTAATTTTGTTTAAATCTGAAATTTTCACCCTTAAAGTAACTAAAAGCCAGGAAGACTCTTTATTGGAAAGTCCGAAAACGCTTATTGAGAGAACAAACCGATCAAAACGCGTTGTGGCTATTCCATATCGACCAATAAGCGAAATTCGCGTTGTGGCTCTGGACATGTCA
Source organism: Cerastis rubricosa (assembly GCA_949152445.1). Classification (NCBI taxonomy): domain Eukaryota; kingdom Metazoa; phylum Arthropoda; class Insecta; order Lepidoptera; family Noctuidae; genus Cerastis; species Cerastis rubricosa. The sequence continues at coordinate 25,749,175 of OX424523.1, forward strand.
CAACGCGTTCCGAGCCTTTTTGAAACAGCCACAACCCGATGTAGTACTTGCCCGATTCGGATGTTGATGGGTAGCGTGATACTTTAATGAAAATCCAAAATGGCGACTGTGAAACTTTTCAAATTATCGTCATGGGGGCCTTTTTTTGAAACAACGGGTTGTGTCCGCCAGATGGCGCTTGCAGGAAAGCAATGATACTTATGACACAAATCCACAAATAAATGTAAATTACAGTTTTAGAACAATTTCCCGTCAGAAAATAATGGAAAGCTAGGTGCATGTATAATCGAAAGGTAATTTCTAAAACATTGGTAACAGAAAAGATTAGTCAAACATATCGTATTCAGTTAATGTTCAAAGATTCGGTGCCATTATGCTAAACGTACACAAAAATTTGTATTTATAATTGCAAAGCTCGTAAATAAATTGCTTCTTTGCAGGCTTCTGATATAGCCATGTATTCAGCTTCACAGCTCGACAGCGCAACAGTTTTATTGACATTTATCTCGGTCTCTTTCAGAGTCTTAACAGTTTATAGTCCGGGGAATTTACGCCGAAAATTAGGCTAACTTTGCATTAATTAAAAACAGCGATTTTTTTCATTGAATGTGTAGTTATGGACAGGAGAGTATATTAAGCTGTATCCCGCGAAAAGTTCACCTCCGCGTATATGTTTTTTTAAAGAAAACGTCTAATATGTATATAACTTGGTGGAAAAAAATATAAACAGGTATGTTTATTTGGAGTATTTGTAGAAGAGATTGAGTACTACAAGTAGGTCAGAAAATTAAACATTTTCGTCCACGGAACTCTCCTTTTTTTAAAAAAATCTTATAATTTGACTTCGTACTTAAGGCAAAAATATTAACAGGACAAAAATTGTGCTAAAATGATTTAGATCACCATGTCTAACTAATATTATGAAAATTAAACAAATTCTGCTCCGGACTTCACAGAAAATCAAGAAAATCAAAAAATCTTAAATACTACTTACGGCAAAAATGTAACAGGATTTAAATTCATTTAATAATGAGAAATATATAAATCCAAACCTTAATCCCCCAAAATTAAACAAATTAGAGCGATAATTAATATTGTCAAAGTAAAAATTAAATTACGATGCTCGGTGTCAGCGCTAAGCAGCGTGCGGCGTACGGCGTGTGCTAGTGTGCGTAAACAAGATAAGCGCTGCGTTCATTGTGTGCGTATGACTGTGTTGTTGTTTGAGTCGGTGTTTTATTGAGTTACGCGATTGTACACCTTATTTTTATTACGGAAGGATCAAATTTCTATGAAAGTACTGCGCCAAATACAAGAATTAAGCTTGCAGACGTATTTTACGTAAACATTAATTGTTTTTTTTTCACGATTTGCTTTAAAGTGTTTGTTATTTTCGTGTAAATAGGTTAGAAATAGCCTTTAGATGAAAGTTAAACTAAATTAAACCCTGTTACCTTTTTGCCTCAACCGCTATTGTAAAAAAACTGGTAACAATAACTTCCGGTAGTACAATTTGTTTAATTTTGTTTATTGGCGGTGTAATATATTAATTTAAGTTATTTTATGTAAAAAAACCGCTGTTTATATTTTTGCCTTAAGTACAATCCAAAAATTTCGTAAATGTTTTTTTACCGTAATTTCCGTGGACGAAAATGTTTAATTCTGAAAAAAATTATTACTGTCACCTATTCTTTACCTAAAGTAACTAAATTTGTCCTGTTAACTTTTTTTCCCATGTTTTTATTCACAAAAACGTGTTTTCGTCTTTTTCAGCTTGATCCGGTCTCGGAAAATGTTTATTTTTTTTTTATTATTTGAAGAGCGAAGTTCAAGTACAAGATTCAAGAAAAAAATCGCTGTTTATATTTAATGCAGGGTTCAAATCTAAAAGCCCCGGACTATTAACAGTCATGTGCTGTGCTCAAGGAACTTATATCTATAAGTTCCTTGGCTGTGCTTTTGCAACAATATAAACTCCTTTCCAAAAAAAAAGGGGCGGTTTTGATTTTTCAACATTATTAGTAATAATTTAGTTCTAAAGAGGTTTTAATAGCCAAACTATGTTACTGGCACTTAATAAAGAGTCTGGGTGTGAAAAAAATATTAATTCAAAACTATTGTTTTTTTTTAAATATTAATCCGTTTTTAGGGTTCCATAGCCGATGGCAAAGAACGGAACCCTTATAGATTCGTCATGTCTGTCTGTCCGTCCGTTTGTCACAGCCACTTTTTTTCGAAACTATAAGAACTATACTGTTGAAACTTGGTAAGTAGATGTATTCTGTGAACCGCATTAAGATTTTCACACAAAAATAGAAAAAAACAATACATTTTGGGGGTTCCCCATCTATGGATAGGCTTCAAAAATGATATTGAGGTTTCTGATATAATTTTTTTCTAAACTGAATAGTTTGCGCTAGAACCACTTCCAAAGTGGTAAAATGTGTGTCCCCCCACTCTAATTTTTAAACTAAGAGGAGGAAAATTCTGAAAATATTTAGGATTGTTGAACGTAAAAAAAACTATCAACGAAAATTGGTTTCAATAAGATATGATGTTTAGTTTTTGAGATATGGGACTTTTTCATCAAACTGCAGCAGTAACTTTGTTTTTCATTAACATACAATAAAAAACTAATTTAATTTTGCAACTAATATTACTAACTAATGAATGACAGTTCAAAATATTGTTTGGGGCTATGGAACCCTGTGTGCGAGTAAGACTCGCACTTGGCCGGTTTTTTTTACCTTGTGACAGTTAACTTACTTTTTGCGGATTTGCGATTAATAGGTTATCAGGCAACTAAAACTAACTTGGTCATTTTTAGTAGAATTATTTATGTTTGTCGCATAATCCTGCCTTATTGTGACTTAAAACAGATATCTTAATGGCACAAAAAATGACTATTTTAATGGCACAAAAAGCAATAAGAGCTAGTAAAATTATAGCGCTGCTGGAAGAGGGGTGTAGCCAATGTTAAGTCTCACAGTGGTTAAACGAGTCTTTCAACCGTCCAAAGAACCTGGACTATACTATAACCTGGATACAAAAGAGACAGGTTCCGTTCAGAGAAGTCAAGGTTCTGGGAAAAACGTTTCACACAACCACGAGACGAGCGCTTTTTAGTGACTCAGGCGCTGCGGAACCACAAATGCAGTTACATACCTCAAAGGAAACTTTGAAGAAGTTAAGAAGTACGAGGAGCACAAGTTAGCTTATGGGCTGTGAGGAGGAGGCTTTTAGGGGCTGATTTACGCAGTCGACAATTTGTTTTTCGCGCGCATCCATTATGTTAAATTTAATTTTGAGCGCAATACTAATTGATTAATAAAAAAAAAGTACCGAACGTCTACCGAGTAGGATATCAAAAAAAAAAGGAAAATAAAAGGGCGTTGCAAAAATAAATTTATGTTTAAGTTTAATTTGGGTTAATAAATTGGTTTAACAAGTTCTTAATTGCTTAAAAATTGCCATGTTTTTTCCTTTGTGGCGTCTAGAGCTGCGATTTTGATGCGAGTGTCACTAAATACATGACAGTAATCAAAATAATAATAGTTTTTTTTCCGACATCATCGATTTAGACCGCATTAAAAGAAGTTTGATTTAGGTTTATTTGGTTTAACATTAAAACAAAATAAATTTATTTTTATTATTGTTTGCATAAGAAAGTAGAATACCTAATAATAGTTATTAGAGGATAAATAGAATTTATATAACATAACTAACCTTAGAAATCCAAAATATAAAACCGCAAAGTACATGTACACAAATATTTCTAAAACAATCATGTACGGCACAGCAAAGGCGGAAAACATCGGAAACGATAAATATTCTTTATCTGAATATCTGAAATAATAACGGATTACTGTAGGTAATACGAACGGAGGTGAATTATAATAAATTTTTATGCAGCTGAATTATTATCAGAGCTTTCTACCAGTTATATTAAAAAAATCTGCTGTAAGGACATGTAAACGCTTTCCCTCACGAATGGAAGCATATAAGATGCAATTTTGTACAGAAATAATAGTAGAGTGCAAATTAAACTTAAAATAGTTCCGGTACTTAAAAAGGCTCAGGCGCAAAATGTCGCTTTCGCAAAATGTCTCTTTCGCAAAATGTCTACTTTTAGTAAAATATCTCTTTCTCATAATGTCGCTTTCGCAGAATGACTCTTTCTCAAAATGTCGCTTTCGCAAAATGCCTCTTTCGCAAAATGTCGCTTTTCATTTGAGCACGCATCTGAGCGTTAGCATCAGGTAGGGAGGGGGAATGGCGTTCACATAAGGAAAACATGGTGTATTAATTACTATAAATCAAAATTAAGAAAGTACCAAAGTGTTTTACTATCGAGTAATCAACAATTCAACAACAAAAGCATATCTTTGACCTACTAGTACTTGGAGAACATTATTTAAAAAAAAACATGTTTGAGCGGCATTTCCAGACTTTGGGTAGTGACGCTCAAACATGTTTATTAGAATTTGACAAGTAAGATACATTTTAATTAAAGAAATATTATTGAAATCAACGAAAGAAAAGTCTACAATCGCAAATAAGCATCAATTATCCCCATTTGTACGTAACAACTTCAATTATTATAATATAATATGAAATATTTTTTGTTATTAGAGGTAAGACAAATTAGAAATAGTAATATTTTATTTTTGGAGACAAATCACAGATGTATCCATCTGGCGAATCCCACCCTGAACATGAGCATGAGCATGAGCCCAATGGCCGCAGATGGTGCAGCGATACCATACAAGTAGTTATTTTTTCCAAAATCTTCGCAAATAATACATTTAATATAATCTTCATCATCCACATTCATTTTGTCATCACAAATGTCACCGTCGCAAAGGTGCATTATCTTCACTCTCTGAAGAATTTTCTTGTAAAAATCTTCTTTCTGCAGATTGTTGTTTCATGTTTCCTTCAATCGCAATTTTAGCAAATTGAAGGTCGTCTTCGCTCCAAGCCGCTTTAGCGGTGGTCCTTTGACGTTTGCTTGGCATATCTACAACAATAAGAAAATAAGTCACCACGGGGTAATGGCGCTCAGATGAGCGGTATAACCCCAAACGGCCGTTCTGTAATTAATTAGATATTTTAAAAAATTATACACATTTGTTAAAAATTTATTGCATTATCACAAAATAGAATAGTTTTACTATCGGAAAAGTAAAATTAATAATCAAATAAACATTAAAGTAGCAACTTACCGGCAAAAAACACGTAACTAACTATTAGATCAGCACGGCCGCAAACGAAGAAACGCACTTCACGGTCGCATGACGCGAGCTGACTTTCCGTTTGATTCGCTGTCTGTTAGACGCCCCCTTGCGCTTCACGCGACGTGGCGTGTTGCTACGTTCCATTTTGACAGAGTTAAAGAGGTGAGCGCTATTACCCAGTGAGCGCTATTCCCCCTCCCTACCCTACACCCAGAAGCAAAATACCCAGAATGTGGAGTGTGGCGATTGTGCGATATATTATAAAAATGTTAAATCTAATGGTAAAATACATGAAAAGGCAACATGGTTCTCGTGGCTCTATTTCTGTTCTGCAGCGACTAAGGTAGCTGTTGTAGTTGTGTTTTAGTATGAAGTAAAAGCCTCATTAGAATACTATTTGAGATATTTCATTTGATGTAGGTACGCTTGGTGTATGCTGCTTTAGTGTTGCGGACACATGCGTGCCTGGCATTCTCTTAGTCACTTGTGTCTCAACACTTCGCGCGTGTGATCCAGCGCCAATTCTATGTAAGTATAGCCCTTTACACATAATATCATGCTTTATTTTGTACTTATCTTTATATCCAAAGAAACGATAGATGGACTGTGTGAAGGATGATATGGCAAGAAAGGAGGTGTCTGATGAGATGACAAGTAATAGAGAAGTATGGAAGAAGAAGACATGCTGCGCCGACCCCAAATAAATTGGGATAAGGACAAGAGAATGATGATGATGATGATGATGATGATCTTTATTTTGTAATATTAAGCTACTACTTACCCTGCCATAAATCCTTTAAATACTAAATTTGTACCTGTACCAACCAGTGTGCCAATTCCACCTGCAACATATTTTATTAAGCTAAGTACGTGTGGTCCCGACTCACTTCCCCATTTCCTTCCATCGGGTGACGTAACAAACCTACAACATTAACATTCCCAGGGAAGGTAGGGGAAGACAGCACGGGTTTTCATATATGAACGGGCGGCGGTGCGCGTACGCAAGCTTGGAACTCTCCAAGCTTGCGTACGCGCACCGCCGCCCGTTCTAGCTCGCTCTTAATCTTACATATCTCTTACTCAAGAGATATGTAAGAAAAAAGCGAAGGATTAAGCTTGTCAAAGAGAAAGTGAAAGCGAGCAAAAGCAAGAAAGATAGGAGAAGAATATTTAGTTTTATTTCTGTGGCTACAGTGGCATGTGGAAGTTTTGTTAGGAATTGAAAGAATGTGTGGTTGGATGTTGAAAGAGTGATCGATAAAACTTAGCTGTAAAAGTGAGTGTGGATATTATGGTGGTAAATACAGCGTGGACTCTAGCCGTAAACTAAGCACTCGTAAGCCTGAGCAAAAATATTTTCTGGGAATCCCAAAAAATACCTTTTACTGTATGCATGCAACAGTAAAGGGGTCTTGGGAATATTTGAAGTTCAGTTATTTAAAACTTTTAAAACTTCGTTTAAAAAAACGAGAGAAAAGTTTGACATCTTATGTCTCTGTGACCAGGGCCTCAAGTCTGCTATTACAATAGTGTCAGAATGGTCTATCATTGATTTCAAAATTGTTGATTTTGACAAGTTTGGCGTCATTATGACTTCACAATGGTCAACCACTGACACTCCTTTGAAAGAAATGGCATAAAATTTATTATGAATTTAGCAGAATACCAACTTATAGCAAAATGACAATGGGATCGTGTTGGAATGACAATGTTTATAAAAAAATAAAATACAAACATCCGAATTGAGAACCTCCTCCTTTTTTAGAAGTCGGTTAAAAATAGCAGACTTGAGGCCCAGGAAGTTTCCAGGCTAGTATGGTCATTGGTCAGGTACGAAAAAATCAAAATGACTGGAAGAATAGGGACTCTCAGCTTCGTTAAGGGTGTTCTTAGGCCCGGCACCCACTATCGGTGCGGCTCGGTACAGCTCGGGGGCCTTTGAGCTGCGTCGGGCGATTTCGGGCTGCCTCGGCAGCCGTAAGCATGGCTAAGGACGCCAAGGCTGTCTTCGGGTAGCTCGGGTGGCATTTTCGAGGCAGACACGTCGCAGAACAGACATTTCGATCACCGCAAAAATGAGAACTAAGTCCAAATCCACCATTATAAATACACACGCACAACTGTTTGCACGTAACGCTACGACTGCTCTGCGATGTTTCTGCCGCCCGAACTATTTTTTGAGGCTACCGAAAATCAGCTACGGCGTCCTTAGGTGTGCTTACGACTGCCGAGGCAGCTCTCAGGCACTGGAAGCCGCCGTAAGGCGCCCGAGCTGTACCGAGCCGCACCGATGCCCACCGATAGTGGGCGCCGGGCAAAGGTACATTCTGGACCACAATATTGAATTTGCAAACTCTACACTCGCGAGCAACCCAATCGACTTGCCCCATAGCATACGTTTTTTTTTTCAAGAAGTACGTACTTAATTTAAACCCGGATGTCCATTAAAAGCTTGATAATTATATTTTACAAGCGACCCGCCCCGGCTTCGCAAGGGTGCAATGCTGATACTAAATATACTACAGAATGTCTGTCGACATCACATTGGATCCCTCTAAAACTATCAGTGTTTCTCTACTATATTATGCATGAATTACACCTATAAACCTTCCTCTTGAATCACTATCCTATCTATTAAAATCCGTTGCGGAGTTTTAAAGATCTAAGCATACTTAGGGACAGACAGAGGGAAGCGACTAGTTTTATACTATGTAGTGATAATGTTAATAAAAATGGTAGTATGGTAAACCGTAAACGGTATTAAGCCAATTACAATAATTAACATAGAAACAGAAAACAAAAGTAATACATCCAGTTGACAACATTCAATGGTTTAAATTAAGTTAAATTCAAATTAAAACTAAAACGGGACAGTGGACACTACACAAAACACATCACATTCAGGGTTTGGCAGTCAGAAGGGCGTTGAGCGTCATAAGAATACGATACACAGAGAGATTCTGCTCTGGCGATAGATTTGGATGACGGAGGGGCGCGACCCGATTGTGCTCTGACGGTGTCCAATGTATTTGTCGGGCACAAGTAGCGGTCAGAACAGGCTGTGGTGTTCTGGGCAGTCGATTAGTCCCCGCAGGATTTTACGTGCTACCGTGAGCTGACCTGAGCGTCTTCTCACCTCCAAAGAGTTAAATTCTAAAATCCCTAACAGGTAGTTTGTAGGGTACATGAAGGGAAAAAAAGAAGTATAGCCTTTGAAAATAACATTTCAGAAAGGTTTTCTGCACCTTTTCGAAAATCAGTGTTGGGGTAGCGGTGTAGAGATGCCCAGACACAAGCACTATACTCGAGTTTACTTTGAACCAGGGTGGTGTACAGTAATGGAAAAACATTGGGATTGCAGAAATCACGAGCATTTTGCATGACAAAGCCCAGGCGCCTGAAAGATGCCTTCGGGAACAATGTGGTCTTTAAATATCAGACAGCGATCGAAAGTCACTCCCAAAGTCTTTACGTTGGTGACTCGAGAAATTACTTCATCACCCAGGCTGTACCTGTAATGGATCGGTCGCAACCCTTTACCAAACGCCATGACCTGCCACTTGCTAGTATTGAAGGCAGCTTGTTCACAAGCTTGTTAATTGATTAGTTGACAATCCATCGATAGGTATACCTAGTAGAAACTATCGAGCGACGTCGACTCATCCATCCTACCATCAATAGACGAAAGATCGATTGTTGTGGTAACATCTTAAGAAGTAACAGTAATAGGTAATTATTGACATTAACAGAAATTGTTTTTTTTTTTAATATTTTTCGCAGCAACCTGACAGTATTTTGTTTATTTAATACTTGTTTCTGCAGGTACACAAGAGGTACCAAATCTACTTATAGAGTGTACTTAGCTACATATATTGGTTAGCAGTACACCCGCGGTTCTGACGTCAGGATGGCGGGTGTACCTAATTTTTAAAATATCTTTATCTTTGTACGGGTGTAGGTACACAGATTTTCAAGAGAGGTACGTAAAGGTACACAGAATGTACCAAATAACTGCAATAAATTTAGGCAGATCTGAAAAATACACCCGCGGTTCTGACGTACGTAGTCTTTTTCACCTCTATAAAGATTAGCAAAAGATTTGTATTTTTCTTGCATGTATATCAATATTATACTAAACAAAATTAATTATTATATCAATCCGACATGGATTGATATAAAAAATAATTTTATATATGTAAAAAACTAAATAGGTAAAATCTAAGCATCTTTGTAATCTTTTTTTGTTTAGTTTTGTAAACTCTGCATTTCTTAATCCTATTTTTAGTGCATGCCGTGACAGCCTTTAATTAAGGCTACACTGTAAAATTTAAAAATATATGAGTCATTTAACATGGTATTTTTGATGTAGGTATGCTTTGTTGGTTGTGCTTAAATAAATATAGCAATATTCGAAAACTTCTTATTTATTATTTCAAGTTGACACCATATATTCAGTAAACACTCTTTCAATTATGCAATTTAAATAGGTGTATAGGAAAGTGGGCTCCTTTCGGTACCCGCGGCTTGCATTACGAATCAGTTCTATAAAAAACTCTGCCAGTTTACGTTATTATTGCAATATCAGCAGTTTACCTGTACACATTTCAAAGAAATTGCATTAGCCGTTTTGACCAAACTATGGATAATAAGCCTGAAGAAGCTACTTAGGCTACAACACGTACTTAGCCAGCAAACCGCCGCTGGGTTCACTGGAGTGCAATGTATCAAAAGTATAAAGAAGGTATCGAGAGACTGCTACCTTGAATCGGCGATGGAAACCAAGAGCCAGACAACGTTGCACTTTAAAAAGAACGGACCGTTCCTCACCTAGCACACGGAATCGGATTTTTCCATGCTTCTATCTTTTTGCAGAACGAGCTGTGGTGTTGAAAGAATGGAATGGTAGAAGAAAACGTGTTGCGCCGACTGAAAGTAAAATGGGACGAGGGCAGGAAGATGATTTTGATGCGAGTGAACAGTTAGATGAAGACTAAGTAAGACCACGGATAATAAACACGGAAGATACGCGGTACCATGGACCAAACTAGGCATGCGCGGCTGAATCTAAACATAACCCGAATGTTAATGTCAATTTATATTTTTGATTCACTTTTGTTTAAATTTCTAACAACTTATTAATCCTAATACTTAGGTACTACTTTCAATTCTAAATTTTATTTAGACTTATATTTTTGCTAAAACTAAAATGTTTATTTCTAAGCCCGAGAGGTGATCTGTACCTCAGGATCTTCCTATTTCAGACACCTTTCTCTATACAGGGTGTAACAGAAAGGGTATATACATACTTAAGGGTGTGCTACAGACCATCAAACTGAACATGTTTCTCCATCGGACAAACATCGTAATAGCGAAAAAAATATCAGCTGCCCCATACAAAATTTCAATACCTATTCGACCCAACGTATGGGGCAACTGATAATTTTTTCGCTATAACGATGTTTGTCCGATAGAGAAACATGTTCAGTTTGATGGTCTGTAGCACACCCTTAAGTATATATGTATATACCCTTTCCGTAACACCCTGTATATGATTGTACATATGTGAATTCTTGCTGTCGAGATAAATACAGATTTATGATTATGATTGATTATGGTTAAAATGATTTTAAAAAAGTTCATGAAATTGTTTAATTTGATTTTCCGAATAATCAACTTTTATGAGATGCACGCATGCATGATTTTTATTTAGTACAGCAGGTAGGCCCTGCTGTACTAAATAAAAATCAAACAAAAAAAGGTAAAAAATATAAAAATGAATAAATGAATAAATTAATAAATTAATAAATTAATAAATTAATAAATTAAATCAATAAATCAATAAATTAAATCAATAAATCAATAAATCAATAAATCAATAAATCAATAAATCAATAAATCAATAAATCAATAAATCAATAAATCAATAAATCAATAAATGTCAATCGATCAAGTGATTCCAAACAAAAACTTCCACGCGCCACACAGCGCTGCTGCGTCCGGACGACACTCACGCACACAACGTTAGCCCTCATCGCGTATATAAGCAGACGACGCGCCCGGATAAGCAGTTATTGTTTCGAATTCCATTGTTGCGCATACAATGGAACGTCCCGCAACTGCATCCATTGCTACCGTTTCTGTGAACATGGACACGTCAGTGCCTGTCTCCGATTCTGAATCGGTGTTAGGCTCGTGCTCTGCCTCCTCGTCCTCCGAAGACGACTGCCAAGTCGACGGACAGGGCAAGAGGAAGAAGGGCAAGAAATCTCAGGCCGGCATGGCCAAAAAGATCGTCGCGGTCCCTCTGGTCCCCTCCTCTCCCGTAGCCTCCCGCCCAACCTCCCCGGTCCTCGTACCATCTTCCGCCACTGCTCATACCAGCAGGCCAGACAGCCCAAGGGCTAACCCATCGGTCGCTACATCCAAGAAGCGTAAGCCCCCTCCCCCGCTGTTCATTCAGGACATAGGGAAATGGACAGACGTGTTCAAGATGTGTGTTGAGCTTAAAATCCAATACACAAGCGCAAAAACCACCCAGCAGGGCATCAAAGTGGTAGTCCCGACGACCACCGACTACAGGGAGCTATCCCGCCAACTGATCGGAAGGAACATAGCCTTCCATACATACTCCTTTCCTGAGGAGAAGCCCACCCACGTGGTGATCAGGCAGATCCCAAAGGAAATCCCCACGGAGGACATCTTAGACGACCTCCGAAGACAGGCCATCCCGGTCACAGCTGTCCACCGCCTTTACAATGCGAGTGGTAGCAAACAGTACGACATGGTACTGGTCTTCTGTGACCCAGTCAAAGGACATCACCCGATCTATAAAGTGCAGTCGGTATGCTCCCTCACTGGCATCTCAATAGAGAAGGCCTACCGTGCGAGCGAAGTCGGGCAGTGTCACAGATGCCAGCTTTACGGACACAGCCAAGCCAATTGCCATGCGCCACACAGGTGCGTAAAGTGCCTAGGCGACCATGGCACCGCCGACTGTTCCCGTCCCAAAAACATCTCTCAGTGCACGGAGCCACCGAGCTGTGTGCTCTGTGGACAGTCGGGTCACCCGGCTAACTACCGCGGTTGCCCGAAAGCCCCCAAAGCTTCCTCCTCTAAACTGGCAAGCGTCAAAAGCCCACCAGCATACTGAAAAGTTCCATCTGTAAAGTTACCCTCTGCACAGATGCCCTAGAGACAATAGAATAGTTCCTAACGATCGGTCACGCTGTCACAAAGGCGCTACTCTAATTTAATATAGAAAGAAACTGCACTGCATCCCCTTAGATCCCGGTCCCATGGAGCCTCTCCCCAGACTTCAGTCTGTCGACTTTGCATGACCGGTCATCAGTTTAATCATTAATATCAAAAATAACCGCGTTTATAACCCCCGTAGAAGACCCTGATGATCCTCTGCCACCGATCTCAGCTGACCTAGTGCAAGACATCATAAATAGGCTTTAGCCGCGGAAAACACCCAGCTCTAATGGAATCACCAATATGGTGTTCTAACTCCTCTCCGTTCTTCCTGTTGTTACTCAGGGCGCCAGCCCTGAGCAACAACATGTTTCTTCAAGTATGAAAAAAGGCCACTGTTATCGGTATCGCTAAGTCAGGTCAAACCGCTGCTGATGCTATCACCCTCCTTCAGCACAGAAGCAAAGAGACTAATTTAGAGAAAAATTTAGACGCATACTGCCGTATTTCCTACCTCGCTAATAATACGAGCCGTGTCTAGAAGAACAACATCAACAACCCGATAAGGTAGCAGCAATCCAGCACCCAAGAATTCGAAGCAACTGATGGCGTTCCTGGTACCGACGATTCATACCAAACTTTGCCGAAATCAGTGAACAACTCTCCCGTAAACTAGGAAAAACCCGGTATGGACTTGGTCAGCGGAACAGGAGCAGGCTTATCAAGAGCTCAAAATAAGTCTTACATCCACCCCAGTGACGACAAGCCAACGAGACGAGAAGTTATAAATTTATTTAAAGTGATGCAAGCAACCACGCACTTGGAGCAGTTCTAATGCAGGGAGAGACGGCAGAGGAGGAGCATCCCTTCGAATATCAGTACGCTGATGACCCCTGTAGAAGGCAATTATTCCACAATCGAGAAGGAGGTTCTCGCAGTTGTATGGGCGATTAAAAAACTTCGTCGATACTCCCTCCCAGTAACGGTGGTAACGGACCGTCAAGCCCTGGAGTGGTTGATGCCGATGGTCTCAAGCAATGTTAAGAACTGTGTTGGATGACACAGATTTAAGCCGTCCAACCTGAAACCAGCTCGAAACCTCGCCTGTCAACCAAATTTTCGAAACCCTCGCCTTTAGACTTGTTTGGCCGACAACGACTAGCGGCAAGACATGGATACCGATAGCTGAAGATATTGCCATTGGTTGGATAGAATTGTTTGCTTTGGAAACTACCAGCGCTGAAAATTGTGTGACAGTTTTGAGCAACAATGGACCACAATTTGTGAGTGCTGTGATGCACTAATTAGCCTATTGTCTGCGAATTAAGCACACGTTCATACCAGTGTATCACCCAGCAGCAAAAACGGTGGAAAGGAAAACAGAGACAACTGGTCATTTTAGTAGGAGATGAACATGCGGAGTTGGAGTGACAAGTTACCCAGCATACGGTTTGCAATGAATATCACAATTTGCCTCACCACAGCCCATACGCCAGGCTATTTCTTCTCGCTGAACAAGGCAAGAGATGTCAGAGAGAACCTAGAAGAGCGCAGGAAGAAATTGTAGACCAAAGACGTAGAGAAGATCCCGGTTACACTGCCTGGTATTAGTAACTACACATCCAATCAGTACCAAATGCTGCTCGGGGAATAAGTGCCAAATTCTGTCCTCGCAGGGATAGTCCTTAACTAATCCTAGCACGTCATGGTTCTTCATCTTATCTCATTTCAGATCCCACTAGTCCAGCTAAACCCCTTGGAGTAATCATACATCCGCCTTGACTCAGTTCCAAGGCTATGCCGCAAGTCCACTACGACGATCACGGCGACACGCGCCTCGCTCAGCTTCGTCGGTGGAACATTTATCTTGACTGGCTACTCGTCGGGGCGACTTCGCATCCAGAGAGAAAGCCTGTAGCATCGACCGACCGTATTATTTACCGTCGTACCAACATAAGCCTAACTTGTACACAACATTGTGAAGTGCAATAAACTGATTGTTAATATTGACCTTACGTTTTAATTATACCCGCTTCAGCATTTTATTTTCAAGCTTTTATTTTCACCTGCTTTTTACTTTCACGAGTCCGTTGTCCCGTGTGGAGATCTTGCAAGTTAAATTTGACACACTTCCCAGTTTTCGATTGAGCTGAAATTTGCCACGCATATGTAAATCGCGTGACAATGCAATCAATATTATGATGACAAGGAGCTGATCTGATGATTGAGTCGAGTATTTTGTCTCTAGATAGTGTCCAGGGTCTGATGATGGAGCTGGAAGGTGGCCATAGGAACTCCGTTATAAAACGACATTACCCTATCGAGTTTGGGCTCGTTTGGTTCGTCTCGACGAGTACTTAGGTCCTAAATGTTTGATGATGAACCTGTAAGGTAGTCATAGGATCTCCGCAATGAAACGACGTAACCGCATTGAGTTTGGACTCGTTTGATTTGTCTTGATGAGAACTTTGGTAAGTACTAGATAATATCCATAATTACGCTTATTATCCTTAAATAACTCTACCTTATTCCGACCTCTGGTAATCACTTACTCTGTCTATCGACATTATGTTTTATGGCTGGCGGACAAAATTAGTTTTTTTTTCAAAATGGCGGACGGTATAGGTTTGCCATCCCATACAAAAATGTCGGAACTGCTTTATAAATAAAAATACTTTATTTTTGCTTGTAATAGCTTGAGTCGATTAGATTTCTCGCGAGTGTAGGAAAAGGTCCCCAGCACGCGTAGCATGACCGCCGTAGAAACGGGTTATGTCGACGGAAGAATCGACAACCTGACACGTTGTCATTGTCTGTCTGTCATTATGTCGATTCTTCCGTAGACAAAACTCGTTTCTACAGTGGTCATGCTACGCGTGCAGGTATGATCCAGAACAAAACAATGACAGGATAATCGCAATGACAGGAACACATGCCTCTCGATTTCGTTTAGGGGTCTTCTTTCACCCTTAATAATAATCCAGCGCGGAACGATATAATAAATAATCCAATGGCTTAACCGACGAAAAAAATCGACGGTAACTACTGAATTTGTTATATTAGTATATAGATGGAGCTGCTACTACTACCCTGGAGACTTGATGTAAGGGATATTTATGCTAGACCGTGTTTGACAAAACAGTTTGTGCAGCTGTCAAGTACTGTACGAGTCTGGGCCCTAAGCATCGAGCAGCTAAAAAAGACCCGTGTCGTTCTACCAACTTTCATTCCCCTTACAACAATCCAATCGGCTATTTCTAACATATATAAAACAAATTAAAAATAAATACCGACAGTCGCTGAAAATGTAACCGCACAAAAATAACACGATGTTACATCACTTGCAGTCAAATCACCATCTACTGTTTTGTCGTACATATGAAGAACACCTTGCTATAAATAAATAAGTAAAAATTAATTAGTAAGTTGCAAAAGGGTTGCAATATTGCATTACAAAAAGGCAAATAAATTGTGTTTTTAGAAATAATCTCTGTGCCGATCTCCGTTCCGATCGAATACAATTATAAAAAACTAGCGACCTGCCCAGGGTTCGCACGGGTAGGACTGATCTATGGCCGATGACTTCTGGAGGATATTATTAGTTATTAAGCAGGTATCTACCTATAGGTTTTCCGGAGTTCCACAACAAAATAAAGCCTGATGTCCACATCAGGCTTTGTTTTGATTGATGTATTATTAGATTGCGCTAAAGGTAAATACGCTCCTACTTTAATAGTGTAGAATATTGCAATTCGTATATGTGCGAACGCACATAACACAAGAACTACCAATCATGGGAAATATTGAGGCTGAAGAAGCGTCTATAAAAGCTATGTTATTAAGATATATCTCTACATTTTTCACAATTAAGAAAATACTCACGTCCTCAAATACTTTTAGTAGAGCGAAATTTATAGGAACCATCATAGTTGTAGCTGCAGTGTTTGTAATCCACATGGAGGCAAAGCAGGTAACGCAGCACATAGCCAAGAGTAATCTGAAAAAAAAAAACATGTAGATTACATAAAATCATATTTTTAAAATGCGTTAAATCAATGTTCCAATCCGATCTAATCTTGATTGTGAGCCAAAAATGCCCAGAGAGCGTCCAAGATAGGAGTAAGACCATATAAAATAGTGACATTAATATCAGTAATTCGCATTATTCTTTGGCTTCCGCATAATGAAACGTGTCGCCTTGGCACTTTAAAACTGGTGGAAAGAAAATTCTTGGATTTTGGATAACGATAATGCGCCTTCGCACAAGGCCATTATGGTGAATGAATTTTTGACTAAAAACTCGACAAATACCATCGAGCAACCACCTTATTCATCAGATCTGGATCCACCTGACTCCTATCTTTTTCCTAAACTCAAATTAGCACTTCGTGGCACCTGTTTTTTTTGTTGGCGTAAGTGTTTCGTTTCAGAAGGAACATATTTGGAAGGAGATAAAATAACATTGGATGAATAACTGAAATTTTGTCTATTACTTATTGATCTTTTCCGGGTTACTTTCTTGACAGAGTAGTAAATAAATTTTAAAATTAATTTGATTGATTTTTCTTTGGTTGCCGTTTTTTTTCAACATCACAAATCTATTGACAGGAACTATTATCAGGATGTAGTTTTGAGAGGAAAATCGAGAAAGACTATCAGATTTGATAGATTGGGAGTATAGTAGTCGGTATAAAGGTTGGTAATGTACTGTTCATTGTTGAGGTTGGTGGTCAATAGATTGTGATTTAGAGTCTGTTGCCTTGGACGGACTGCTGAAATAGAAATCGGATTAGCGTTGGGCACAAGAGACCTCTTTAAAACGCCTGATTTACCCAACAAGAGCGAGTTCTATGAACTGTAAACCAACATGTTGCACTAAAAATAATTGCAATTCATTAATTAGCTGGGCAAAAAAATAATCTCCCGACACAAAAAAACCTCTTAAAAAAAATAATTTGTCCAAGCGTCGTAGCGTCACGGGGAGGTCCGCTTTGTTTTGTGCTATGCGGTCTACTTAGTACCCCGACGCTACGACGCGACGCTTTGATAAGTTTATTTTTTTAGAGGGTTTTTGTCGCGCTTGTCCGACTAATATAACGATAGTCTATTATGAAATATTTAGAGTAATCACATTCCGAGGTTTATGCAAGTAACCCAACTCCGCCGGTTTAGTAAGAAAGGAGTAGAGCCAGGCCTCATTCACTCACTCGACCATACCTACAGCGATAAATGCACCTTACACACACTATACACTTTCGCGTGGCTCCTTGGCCGCTCCGCCAGTCGGTTGTCGCGTTCAAGCTCGCGCGTGCGTAATATTTTGAATAAATTTCGAATAGTGAACAATAAGAAAGCATTGCTCATTTGACGGATGTGTGTCGATAAAAGGAGACGAGAGAGTCAGTTTTTTAATTACCTGCAGATGAATGGAGTTTAAATTCATTTCCAACCTTTGAAACTAAAAACGTTTTCATATGATTACGAGAGCAACTTGAAAATTACAAAATTAATTTATCAATTTTGGTGCCAAACTAAAGGTCTATGTCTAAAACCATTTCATGCGTTTGAATCTGCATGTATCGGTCTACGCGTGTAGGAGATAATTAAGAATTACTATGGTGAAAAGTTAACAACCAGTTTTTTTTTTGTTTTTCGCGAAGTGCCTCTTCTGTACCTTTTTATGCTGTGGTAGAGCTAGCAAATATTAAACCACTTTGCAAGTGACGAGCAGAATGTGCACGACGGCGCAATTGCTCGCTGGTACGTATACTTACAGTAAACGGGAAAACCGTTGATTCATCGTCGATGTGGAAAAATCATAGAAAAAAAGAAATTACCTTAAGTGTGAGTAACCGAGCGTTTGTATAGAAAAGTATGCCAAGCGTTTATGCAAACACGACTGCTCCACTGAGTACGCTAAGATCAAACTGCCCAAAAACATCATGACAGTATCCTGTAAAAAAAACGATATAATACTGGTTATGGTATGATTAATTTGATATGATTAACTCGAAAAGGTCTTTTTGCAGAAATTGCATTAACTCTAAAAACACACTGTGTACTGTGGTACTATGTCGATAGAAAGATTAACGTAGTACCTACGCGTGGTTTCTGGGTTTTTCGATGACTTTTGACATGGTGGCTTATAATAGTTATAATGTGCTATGGAAAAAGCTATCGAATGATAGTTTACCAAAAGGTTTGTTCTGTTTGCGAGTGTTGGGATGACAAATAAATTATGTAAAATTGGCAGGAGAATTATCGGATGCAAGGTTGAGATTTGGAGTAAGGCAGCGGGGAATAACCTCTACTAAACTTTTTTTTACTTATAAATTGCTCACAGCTGACCTCGACTTCGTTCGCGTGGAAATTTTTTTCATGTGTTTTTCAGGGATAAATATACATATAAACCTTCAAAAATTATCGTTTTGGAAAAAAGTAAAACGATCATTTTTGTAGATAATTTTATGATCTACAATTTTTATGATCGGTTCAGTCATTTCGGAAAATAAAGACTTTGAAGTTTGTATGAAATTCCGTAACGTGTAAACGCTCACACACATCCCTCTTAGCATTCTCATCTCAGCCACATGCAATATTCATTCATCCCTTTTGTGGCCAAATATTCTGACCCATACAACAACAACAACAACAACAACAACAGGTCTATTAGGTTCCATTGTTTCATTCATTTTATTTTTAGTCCATTGTTTAATAGATCTTCCCCTTAAGTTTAAGGGGAATGCGGGAGTCGCAGATAGCTCCCGTGACCTGCCGCCATTTCATTCATTCAGTTTCAATTCTGTGCACAACACTACGATCTAATTCGCAAAGGCTTTCAACGAGTCAAACGAGAAACCGAAATTCGGAACAGACAGAAAGAAACGCGCCATCTAACACTCATTGACTCATTGACACTCAACATGTAGGTATTCGGTTTTAGTTCTGCTGATTTTCAAGCCAACATTCTCCAGCTTCTATTGCCGTTTCTCCAATCTGCTCTGGATCTCCGGTCCATCTTCACCAACAAGAACAATATCGTCGGCAAACAGCATGCACCAGGGTGCCTCTTCCTTTATGTCCGAAGTCCATTATTACCAGGAAGAGGTAAGGACTCAAGGCTGATGATTTAATAACGAAGAACATCCTCCTACTAGTATAATATATATATATATATATTATATATATATGACGGAGAAAATGTCTCCGTTCCGTTTTTAAAAAGCGTGACGTCAGCATAGCTGACGTCACTGACTATGTTCAGGGTGATCACTCATCTTCGATCTTCCAAGTAAAACACCACAAGTACACTGTATGACTCGTTTATTCAGCCGACAGCGTAACGACTTATTTACATAGATCCGTACAGTTCGGCGGCTCAAACAAGACTGACTCGATCGCCTACAGTGCGGCCGTATTTATAGGGCTCGACGTACGTGCACGTTTAATTTTAGGTTAAGTATTGAAATTACAATGATGACATTCATTTTACATCGTAATAAATTCAAAGTAATCAACTTATGGTTTTTAAATCAATTTTTAGGACAATTAAATGATTAAACTTAGTTATTCTAGGTTTTTCTAGACGAATTGTTGTAGTTGCGCCGATACGGCCATACTGACAGGCGGTGCGCGCTCTGCACCAGCCTCGTTGGTTCTCGTCGATTTTTGTGGATTCTCGTAGACCTGAAAGAATAGAAACAAAACTTCCTCTGAGTAGTACATCTGTAAACAACTTGCGTTGTTTTGTCTTTTGAGAATATCGATTCTGATAAGGTTAGTAGGTTCTCGGAGATTTTATTAAAGGGTTCTCGGAGGTTCTCGTAGAGTTCTCGGAGGTTCTCGTAGAGTTCTCGGAGGTTCTCGTAGAGTTCTCGGAGGTTCTCGTAGAGTTATCTGAGGGATATTTAGAATATTTGAATTAAGTTACTTACGGTTTTATTCTGATGAATTACGGTTTTCCGATTCCGATACGGCCACACTGACAGGCGGTGCGCGCTCTGCACCAGCCTCGTTGGTTCTCGTCGATTTTTGTGGATTCTCGTAGACCTGAAAGAATAGAAACAAAACTTCCTCTGAGTAGTACATCTGTAAACAACTTGCGTTGTTTTGTCTTTTGAGAATATCGATTCTGATAAGGTTAGTAGGTTCTCGGAGATTTTATTAAAGGGTTCTCGTAGAGTTCTCGGAGGTTCTCGTAGAGTTCTCGGAGGTTCTCGTAGAGTTCTCGGAGGTTCTCGTAGAGTTCTCGGAGGTTCTCGTAGAGTTCTCGGAGGTTCTCGTAGAGTTCTCGGAGGTTCTCGAAGAGTTATCGGAGGGATATTTAGAATATTTGAATTAAGTTACTTACGGTTTTATTCTGATGAATTATTTTCACCCTGTAGCTGGTGGTTTTCTGGTTCTCGTAGAGTTCTCGGAGGTTCTCGTAGAGTTCTCGGAGGTTCTCGTAGAGTTCTCGGAGGTTCTCGTAGAGTTCTCGGAGGTTCTCGTAGAGTTCTCGGAGGTTCTCGTAGAGTTCTCGTAGGTTCTCGAAGAGTTATCGGAGGGATATGTAGCTGGTGGTTTTCTGGGTCTCGTGAAGTCGAAGGGATGGGCTTAATTGCAGCAGACTCCTGATGACCAGGTGATGCATTTCCCGCCGATACGGTCACCTGTTCACCTGGTTGTGGCGCGTGGTGCAGCTGATCATGAGCCACCTTGCGAAGTCGCCCCCTGCCGACCACCTTCTTCACCAAATATCGGTCATTTTCAAAATATCTATCGTTGTTAGGTATTGTGGAACTTGAGTTTGGATGAGAACGTTTCTTCCGTATAAATGTTGCTACTGAAATCAGTTTAGGAACAGTGGTTGTTCTGGCATTCAGTAAATCGATGCGTAATCGCTCTATCATTAACACATCCAATCACTGCCTCCACGGCGTGCTCATCTTCCAACTTGTCCTTGGTACCCTTCTCCATAAAATCCATGCCCGTGACCAGAACTCGGCAATATCCTTTGAGGAATCATAAAAATGTTCCCTGAACCTAACAATGTCTCGGGAGTATCTGTTCTCAGGTTCAAATGTGGTGATGATGTTCTTTCGTAACTCTTCCCAGGTCACCATTCAATTATCGATCCACATTTTCGCACGTCCCTTCAGCAGACTGCAGACTTTCATACGAACGTCGAAATCACTCAACTTATATGCCTCAATGGCTTGATCAATATGTTGACACCACTCACGTACTCCGACATGGGTATCCGGGTCGAAAGATGGCAGGTAAATGCCTTTGATCCTTATTTTTAATCGATTATGATTCGGTAGGCGGAGCACACAAACGCTCTGACATTCTCTGCATCATTTCCATCATCTGCATAAGGAATTGTGGTGGTATTCCGTCCATCTGCATTCCTTGATCAGGGTATGTATGCGGTCTTGATTGATTCATGGCTTCCATTGATGTATTGGAGACCAGTCCAGGCTCCTGACGCCGAATGTTGGCTGGTTCCAGTTGCTCAGGTGGTAAACGAGCTGATGAGGAAGTGGCTTGAGTAGAAATCTCTTGCGATCCCACTTCTGATGACGGAGAAAATGTCTCCGTTCCGTTTTTAAAAAGCGTGACGTCAGCATAGCTGACGTCACTGACTATGTTCAGGGTGATCACTCATCTTCGATCTTCCAAGTAAAACACCACAAGTACACTGTATGACTCGTTTATTCAGCCGACAGCGTAACGACTTATTTACATAGATCCGTACAGTTCGGCGGCTCAAACAAGACTGACTCGATCGCCTACAGTGCGGCCGTATTTATAGGGCTCGACGTACGTGCACGTTTAATTTTAGGTTAAGTATTGAAATTACAATGATGACATTCATTTTACATCGTAATAAATTCAAAGTAATCAACTTATGGTTTTTAAATCAATTTTTAGGACAATTAAATGATTAAACTTAGTTATTCTAGGTTTTTCTAGACGAATTGTTGTAGTTGCGCCGATATATATTATAAACGCGAAAGTTTGTAAGAATGTATGTACTCTTTCACTCAAAAACTACTGAATGGATTTTAATGAAATTTATTATGTAGATAGCTTATACCCTGGATTAACACATAGGCTACTTTTTGTCTCGGTCTGCTTGGGTGAAGCCGCGAGGCGCAGCTAGTGAAACATAATTATAATAACTGTTGAACCACGCAATACTTAGCGATTTATACTTAATCCCTAATACTATGATTACTTATTTTAGCGAATCCAGTTAAATTACTAATGAAAACAAACACACGCTGGATGCAAACTAAAATTAAAGTGAGAATGTATTCTTACATTCATATATTTTGATGCGCATTCTCGAGTTTCCATAATGCCTACTAAAGGGAATAATGCCAGTGGTAGGAATGCTGTTATCGCCAATGGGATGCATTCTGTCACCCAGTAACAGGCCATTAGAATAAGCGTGTAGCCAACCCATTGGGATTTCTGGAAAACAAGATTATAGTTAATTTATTTATTTAATACTAGCACACATAATGCCAATGATTCTCTCTACCAGTCAACCGTTGGGTGAAGCAGAGAGACAAACTCTGGAAGGTTTAATAATTAAGGTATGTATTAAAGTGTAAAACTCTGAATTTAACGTGGTGAAGTTATTTTTAGGTTAGAAGCACGGGAAGCCCGCGAAAGTCATTTTGTTAAGTGTTTTGCAAGTTACGGGTCAGTGTATCTGGCTGTATATTGCACAAAATATGATTTTCGGTGGAGAATGGAAGAAGAAAACGTATTTATTCCCATTGCCAATATATTAGTTCGTTGCCACCTCACCACTAATATAGGACTCTCTCACAACCAAATTTATGTACCCATGTTTCGATTATCAAACAACATGCAATGAAGGTAAAACTCTGAACACTCTCACTCCTGGTAGTCTGTGAGACTATTTTTCTTGTTTTTCATCTCGCACTTGTCATTGCAAATTTACCTAATCTTCCTTGTTGTCCCCACTAGCGGGGGGGGGGGGAGTAGTGGGTCCACTAACAATTATATAAGGCGGGATGGACAAATGAGTTCTATGAATAGGGACGATGACATTTTTTACCGGTCAGTGCACGTAATGAAAAAATTACGGAGATAATATACAGAGTGCAATTGAAGTCATTACTAATATCCGCGAATCAAACATTATTAATGCAAGTATGGTTAACCTTCAAAATAAACTAAGTATATTGGAAAAGGCTTATTATTGCGAATAAATACTAAAAGTAATTAAAACAAAATACTTCATAAACGCCAGAAAAATCAAAATCGTGAAGCGCAGTAGGCACAGCTACAACAAACATTCATCATCATTCATCATTTCAGCCCAAAAGACGTCCACTGCTGGACATAGGCCTCCCCCAGTCACATTGACATTTTGGGGGGTTTTGCCATAATCGCCACGCTTGGCAGGCGGGTTGGCGATCGCAGTACGGTTGTTACAAAAAGCACAGAGAACGCTGCTGCCCATTCTCTGGCAAGTCCCTTAGTCGCCTCTTACGACACCCACGGGAAGATATGGGATGGTGCTATTCTTTACGTCCGACACCATAAAGAGCTACATTAAATACAGAACAAACATTAAATAATACTAATAACTTTCTTTTCTTTTTTTTATTAAAACTCCTTACATAAAATACAAGTTAATTTTTATCAGAAGAAGAAGCGTTAAATAACTTAAAATTTTAAACTTGACTTAAAATTAATTACTAGTCATAGCGGCCAACCGGCAAGCGCGCGGTTTTTCCTTACAGTTAGCAATAAAAATAGTAGGGGAGCCCAAGCGGGGATTCCGGGATTTACTTCAGCACGGCAGATTAATACATGGGGATATCTAGTACCCGGTTAAGTACGTCCAACCAATATGAGCCCCATTATAAGGTCACCCGTGAAGCATAAAGGATCAGATTAGTAAAAAAAATGATCATCAGAAATTCTCGAGCGCGTCAGATAAAGGTAGGGTCAGTTAATTACATGCTAAAAAGTGTATATTCCACTAATCTAACAATTTGAGAGTGACGTAAAGAAAGGGGTGGGCAGCAAAGTTGTAAAAAAAACGTTATCTCGACATTCTCGAGCGTGGTTTTATTTTTATTTTGAAGGAAATAATTCAAGGAATAACAAAAAATCGTCGATAAAGTTTAATGCGTGCTGCTGCGTGATGCCTATATTTCACTCTCCGCGTTTCTATTGCTCTCTCACTCTTTCTCTATCTATTATTCTCTCACTCTGTCATGGCAACAGAAAGCAGAGTGGGTTCTGGTTTCTGATGCCATGACGCCATCACAGGTGATCACAGAGACTCGTTCGTGGCATATTATTTACAACCTGTTTCCAACGTTTTGGCTTATATTAATATTAGGTATGTGAATTAAAGTTAATAAATATTTAATATGAGTGATATTTAAAGTGTGTATTTTGTGGTGAAAAGACATTGCAAAAAAAAAATTACACTAGAAATATTTAAAAAAATGTATAAATATTTTAGAAAATTGCCGAATTAAGTTCAATTACATAATTTTTTTCTCAGATTAGTCGAATCCCTTTAGATAATCATCAGATTATGAGACAGCACGTCTAGGACATAAAGATGAACCATACATGTCTTAAATCTGACGCGCTTGAGTATTTCAAAATGGCGAATTTTTTTTGAACATTATTATAATGGCCGCGAGTTTGCGTCACATCAAAATCGTCAGATTATTTAATGAGTTTTCTTTTTTGGTTCACACCCCCTTATAAAATCTGACACGCCCGATTTTTTGTTTTTTTTTCATTTTCAACCCGTACGTAAGGGTTCATGCAAATCAGATTAACATACGTACATTATTAAAAATACGTAGGACATATGACACGGAGTTAAGTCTGGGGAACGTAAAGGCCATAGAATAGGGCCTTTAGGTTCCCCAGACTTAACTCTGTTAGATTTTTACGTCTAGGGACGAGCCAAAGAAATTATATACGCCACGGAAGTTGAGACTAGGAGTGATTGAGTCCAACGCATTGATGCGGCTTTCGTAACTATAAAAACCGACATACGTTTACGCACAACTACAGTCGGGACAAGACTAAGATCATGCCGCGCGCGCATTCGCAACAGTGGCGGACAATTTGAACAAGATTTGTGAATTCTTGACAAATGTCTTTTTTTTAATTTCATATCCTTGAAAAGTTGTTACCCTGTTTAAGAAAGAGATAGGACACTACGTAATAGTGAGATAAAGCATGTATATAATCACTTGAGGCATGCTATTTATGCAAAAACTACTGTTCTTATTCTTACTGTAATATCGAATATCAGCCTAGTGTCTCGATTACACATTTAGTTAAAAATGAAAAGGTATTAAACGTTTTTTTTTGGCATATTGCATACCGTTCGCGCGATCAAAATTATCGACGAAATACATATATCGATAAAGTTATGGAAAAATATCGATATTTTCATGTATTGTTTTTTTTGCCTATGCCTAAACCGGTGTCCCATGTGAAGTGTGCGACTTACGATTAATCCCGTGACGTAATCGCTGCACGCGCCTCTCGCGTCATACCCTTTTTTTTTTTTTTTTAGCGGAAGGGAGTATCAGACTTGACTGACTAAAACCCATCCATGTTCCTTCTTAGCCCTTTGCGTTCCAGGGGCACGGTATCTCTTTCGAACAACCCGCAGCCTTGGCAGGCATCGGCCCTCTCGGACCCCTTCCGATTTGCTGACATCTCCTTGAGGCGCGCGTGGAACACGAACGCGCCGTCGGCACGGTCTGTCGTCATATGACGAACGGACGGTGAGCTAGCCCATTACTCACCGTCCACAGGCCCGCGCCTACGGTGGCCGGGGGCCACTGGTTGCCCCCCGACGCCCGGGGCGTCTCCCGCGGCGAGGACACGGCGGTGCTCAGCCCAAGCGGGGCATAGCTCTACAGTGTGCTCTACCGTGTCCTCCGGCCGATCCTCGCAGTGGTGACACCCGGGCGTTTCCTCCCGCCCGATTCGGTGCAGGAACCTCCCGAAACAACCGTGTCCGGTGAGGACCTGCGTCAGGCGGAAGGTGAGGGCGCCGTGGCGCCTCTCTAGCCACTCCTCAAAGAGGGGACTTATCGCCACTATTGTGGCGTGCCCTGCACGGGGTTGCGACAGTCGCTCTCTCCATGTCGCTATGAGATCGCGCCGGAGGTCTGTCCGCTGAGCGACAATTTGCCGCGGCAGCGGAGTTTCCCCCCGGCGTAGTGCCTCCGCGCTCGCGTCACACCCTTGGATTGCAGTGTATTAATAGTTAGTGAACTAATTGTGAATACGATGCCTCGACCGCGTAATGTGCAGGCTAGGAACACCAACATGGTTTTTAGGGTTCCGTAGCCGAATGGCAAAAAACGGAACCCTTATAGATTCGTCATGTCTGTCTGTCTGTCTGTCTGTCTGTCTGTCTGTCTGTCTGTCTGTCTGTCTGTCTGTCTGTCTGTCTGTCTGTCTGTCTGTCTGTCTGTCTGTCTGTCTGTCTGTCTGTCTGTCTGTCTGTCTGTCTGTCTGTCTGTCTGTCTGTCTGTCTGTCCGTCCGTCTGTATGTCACAGCCACTTATTTCCGAAACTATAAGAACTATACTGTTGAAACTTGGTAAGTAGATGTATTCTGTAAACCGCATTAGGATTTTCACACAAAAATAGAAAAAAACAATAAATTAAGGGGGTCCCCATACTTAGAACTGAAAACCAAAAAAAATTTTTTCATCAAACCCATACGTGTGGGGTATCTATGGATAGGTCTTCAAAAATGATATTGATGTTTCTAATATCATTTTTTTCTAAACTGAATAGTTTGCGCTAGAGCCACTTCCAAAGTGGTAAAATGTGTGTCCCCCCCCCTCTAATTTCTAAAGTAAGAGGAGGAAAATTCTGAAAATATTTAGGATTGTAGAACGTAAAAGAAAGTATCAACGAAAATTGGTTTCAATAAGATATGATGTTTAGTTTTTGAGATATGGGACTTTTTCATCAAACTGCAGCAGTAACTTTGTTTTTCATAAACATACTATGAAAAACAAATTTAGTTTTGCGGTTGTGTGGAAGTTTACTAATTAATACTACTAACTAATGAATGACAGTTCAAAATATTGTTATTATATTGTTTGGAGCTATGGAACCCTGTGTGCGAGTAAGACTCGCACTTGGCCGGTTTTTTTACTTTACGATCGCAGAAGAAATTTAGTAAATACTGTGATTCCAACTTTGCAAATACGCCAAAACTACGCGCACATATTTAATGCTTTGCATCTTACTAAATTCTTAAGGTTTTCCATTAGTATCGTGAGTAGTGCCTTAATTTAGAATAATACTCATGACTTCAATTGCACCCTGTAATATTGCGCATGGCGTCACGGTTGAGCAAATTTTATACCTAGTTGTGACGTAGTGAAAAAAATATTTTGTTAAAACGCATCAATTTTGGACAGTGGGCTCTCCAACATTGATGCGTACCTACCTATAACTAACGATATTTTTTTGTTAATTTGATAAAACATCAAAATAAAATAAAAAATATATATTGATATATTTTTATATTACCTGACTGACGGACAAATTAGAATTTCGTTTTCTTTTCCCAGTCATCATCCCTATTGTGGGTGGACACTAAGAGTTTAATGATACAACAAAAACATGAAAAAGTTAGAGTCTAGATAATGAAATAAAAAAATAGTACCGCTATGGGTAGTGACAACCAGAATACGAGAGTCAAAAAAATTGGGGCTGTAACTACAGCTACGCCTCGCCAATGAACACCGAAAAACAGTTTCAATCTTTCTGAAAACTCCAGGTCAGGCTCGGTTTTTTTAGGAGAATAGAGACTGTAGCCACGACTGGTCTCTTCTTTTCTGTAAAACAATGTTTTGCATAGATGTGACATCCACTAACTTACAATGGAATAGTGCACGGCTATTCCTTCTGAAACATAAAAATAACAAATACCTAACCCTTGCTACAGCCAGTCCGCGATACCGAGCCTGTTGTTTTAAACCCGCCCCTTAATAATGATATCGTTTAGACCCAGCTTGTCCCTTTTGCTACCCTTGCCCGCCCTAAGCCGCCCTCGCCTCGCCCTAAGCCGAGGCTCGTAACCCGCAGTGCCCTTAGCGTGTAGTCGTTTAGTTTGTAAGTTTTTTGCCCCTAGCTGGAGGCCTTACACTGAAGGCACCCACTAAATTGTCCGGTTCAGCAGAAACACCCCTATAGGTTGACCTGCGAGACCTTACCAAAAAAACAGTATGTTTACTTTTTTTTCTTTCTACATATTTACGATTTGACGATGTGAAGCCCAAACACGGATAAAATAATTATCAATTTCCAATCTAACAATTCATGCAGCAACAAAAGGCATTGGAACTAAATACATTTATAAATCGATAAACAGGACCAGACGAAGAAAATCGTAATCCAGTACTTAAAAATTGTTAGTACTGGTTAGTGTAGAACACCTTAGTGTACAAAAAATTTTGATCCCGATCGTTTTCGATTTTGGCACACGAATGCCGCTATAAAAGTCTTTTCTCTCTATAATACAAATAACCGTATTACTACGGCTGTCGTACGTCAAATCGAAAAACGGAAGCGGTAGTATAATAAAATTGGTAGTAACACTGGTAAGTCACGTAATTTAAGGAAAATAATGAGTTAGTATT
Source organism: Cerastis rubricosa (assembly GCA_949152445.1). NCBI lineage: Eukaryota > Metazoa > Arthropoda > Insecta > Lepidoptera > Noctuidae > Cerastis > Cerastis rubricosa. The sequence continues at coordinate 25,778,288 of OX424523.1, forward strand.
TTGAACTTACGGCGCCATTTTAAAACGAGCTTTTTAAGATTCGTTGAATCACAGCTATTTTTGTTCGAAACTCAGTACGTAAGCTGCTCCACAAACACATGAAATATTACAACCGATGTCTTTGACATCTGCCATTAGAATAAACAGAAGAGTAAAATAAATTATACTTCAAATTTAAAATTCCATTCTGGCCAGTATTTTTGTCCGTAAAATATTGTAAAGTTTTATAAAGCATGCCGCAACAACTTTGACGCGGATGTGTGCCAGCGTAGAACGTACTGATTATAATTTAATGTACTTGGTTAAAAGAGTCTGTTGTAGTGGGATAGTGGGGTAATTTCGAACACATAAGCGGGAATGCGATGTAAATAGAACCACTAAAAGAAACAGATCATACTTATTGCGTACCATTAAGTTTATTGCCAAGACCCCTCGACAAATACCCGATGAGGCTCTCGTTAGGTAGCTAGATCAAGGGCTTGATTCAGAAAGCGGCACTCCTGGACACGGCGCGTATTAGGTTGTAAGAGTGATCCCCCTAATTATAGATCTTTATATGTGCTTCCAGCATTGAGTAAAATCTATGAAATAATCATACTGGACCAGATGTTGTCTCACTTCAACTCTCATACTAATAGGATACTGAATACCAGTTTGGTTTCACGAAGGGTAAGTCGACAACGGACGCGGGAGTAAAACTCATCAATCTCATTTTGGAATCCTGGGAGATGTTTAAGGATTCTATTGGCATCTTCTCTGATCTCCCAAAAGCGTTCGACTGCGTCGACCACAATACACTGATCTGTAAATTACACCACTAGGGAGTTCGTGGACAAGCTCCTGATCTTGTTCTTTCTTATTTATCAAACAAGCTGCAAAAAGGTAAATGTAAATGGGGAGTCGTCCCGCGGGTCTATAGTCAAGATAGGCGTGCCTTAAGGTTCAATTCTCGGTCCTTTCCTATTTTTTTGTGTATATTAATGATCTCACTTATATGATGGCCAAATTTTCTGACATAATACTATTTTTTGTTGACAGTTATAACGGCACAGTTGGCGCAGTGGTCGAGCGACCGACTGCTGCGTTGCGGGTAGCGGGTTCGATCCCAGCACGGAACAAATATTTGTATGGCCTACAGGTATTTGTTCCGGGTCAAACGTAATTTCTATTAATGTTTGTAAACGCACCCACAATACAGGAGAAATTACTTGTGCGGGGGCAACGTTAAAAAAAAATTGTTCATAGATAAATAATGGGTGTTTTTAGCGACGGAAAACTTTAATTTGAAATAAAACTCAAATAAATATTTTGGATGTTCATGAAATTGGCTTTATTTTACGGATAACTTTATGTGATGAATGTATGAATATAGTTTTAGTCATGAGGCCACCGCGGCGCGAACATGCCGATTTCTGTAAATCCAGGCTGTATTTCGCCAATAATTCGTCGAATGTTGGCTCGATTTTGTTTCTTATTTCGTCGAAGGTTCAAAAATGATGAACGTTACGGTCAATGATGCTCACCATTTACTGACGTTCAGTACAGAGACATGATTACTAACGTTTCGTGCCTCAATGGCCTTATTGCGCCGTATCCCAGTAGTTCCATTCTTTAGATAGTTCCATTATGGGACTACTGGGTTTTTTTTTCTCCCAGTATTTCCATGGAACTGGCATTCTGTTTATGCAAGATAAAATTAATCTCATAAGTTCCGGTACAGTTAAATCGCAATGGAATTGACTGCAATATATTAACAGATCTGAGTATATTTGTACAAAAACGTTACTTAGAATGCTTTTATGTTCTTAGTATTATTAACAGAAACGTTACTTACAATGTTTTTATTTTTAATTTTCTACCTACTACTACTTCTACTTATGAGAACTGCGGACGATTCTTCAGTCTCTGTGGTACAGTAATTTCTCCACTGAGAAGTTTCATTTGCGAATTTTGTAAAAGCATGTCCTTCACAACATAATTAGAATCTCTTCTGGTGTCAGGATTTAAATTATTTTGTATTTTCTTTGTATGTACTGTATAATACAAACCGTCATTTGATAAAACTTGGATACGGCGCCTTATTGGCATGGCATTAATGTTGCAGACATGTGGTCTGGGATCCATAGGTTAAAATGAGAAGAATGCACATCTCAATGATTTCGCATGATTGTTAAAATAAAGTTTCCTTGCATAAAATCAAGCAAAAATTAATGACAAAAAAAATATGAGTCATAGCAAGCTACAAGGATATTAAAAAAAACTGCGTCTAAAAACAACCTTTTTAAGTAGCTACTTATGCAAAAACAAGCGGAGCGAACTCGAAATTTTTTTAAGTATCCTTTGGTACTTCCTAGCTTTAACAATTACAGGAACTTGGGGGCCCTTTGGATCATGTGGCCCTGGGCAAGTGCCCAGTGGTAAAGATGGCCCTGACTATCGATTCAAAACTGCACTGGGGCGCGCACATTAGAACTCTTTCGGGAAAGTAAGCTAAGCTGCCTATGCAGTTAGGAAAATAAGGCAGTTAAGTGATGTAGCCACACAGCTAGGTTAGTATACTACGCATATTTCCATAGTATTATGTCCTATGGCATTCTGCTGTGGGAATCGACAGCAGACGTTGATTCAATTTTCATACTACAAAAGAGGGTAGTCCGCGTTATACTACTTTTAGGAAAACGCTAACTTTAACCCGCGACTTTGTTTACGAAGGTGAAAATATTTTTAAATAATACGTACTTGTTGAGCTATTTTACGTACCTACATCGCTCTTTTATCAGTAAGAGTGGAACTTTAAAACGTTGGTAAAAGTACTGGGTCTTATTATTATTAAGCCTTTATTGCTGCAACTAAACAATAGTTATTTGTTATACAACAGTGCAAAGTTGCTTTTTAACCGCGTGTTCAATTTTGATGACCGAGCAAGCGAAGGATTCAAAATTAAAATCCTGAGCGTTAGCGAGGGAATCAAAAGAGCACGAGGTGAAAAATCTTTGCACTCGAGTGCAACACGTAACTTTTCATTCCACCTCAGCGAGGAAATGACTAAATGCAAAAAAAAAAACGTTTACAATCACAAGATAGGTACACTTTTATTTCAGTTTAGGTATTAATTACTACATTATGACAGGTAAGTATTACAGAATAATCTTTAAATTATAACAAAATAATATTACGGTATAATTAACAATGACGTGAAAAAATGCCGCGTAAAGAACCGCGTACAAAGCAAATTGAAAAAAGAACACCAAGATGGTTCCGAGTCTGAGTTTTTAACAAATTAAAAAAAAGTTGTATGATATATTCGGCACCATAGAGGTAGCAGTAAATAGGTTTAATGTTTTTTTTTTTAATTCACAAACTTAGTGCACACGATGTTCTAAATTCAATTTACTTTATCCTCTAGAGAATAAAAACGGCTTTTGCACTCAGATATCGAAGAGTAAAAATACTCTTTCCGAGATGGTGGGATGAAAAAAGTAATTATTAAACTAACTTATAAACGAACACATCTGTTTCTCGGTTTAGTGATCAGCGTGTCTTGTGACACATAGGCCTCTTCCAGCTGTTTCCACTCTTTTCTATCTCTAGCTTTTTTTGACCAGGTAGCGTCTCCGACTTTCCTTATATCATCCATCCATCTTTTTGCCTGTCTGCCTCTTTTCCTTTTACCATCGCGCGGTTACCACTCCGTTATGATCTTAGTCCATTTTGTTTTGCTGTCTCTTGTCATATGTCCTGTCCATTTCCATTTCAACTGTCTTACTTTGGTTATGAATCTTATTATTTCTGATCGTATGCGATCTTTTTTTGTGACGCCTATCTTGCTCCTTTCCATACCCCTCTGACATGTTCTCAGCTTTTGGAGATGTAATTGGTTCAGTGCCCGAGTTGAATACCTTTTTCTTCGCTGCCATGGGAAACTGTTCGCTTTTGAGTATCTCCTTAAGTGACCAATATCTATTCCATGCATTAGCTACTCTTCTTTCGATTTCTATTTTCGTTTGGTCTCTGAATGCAATCAGTTGGCCTAGGTATGTATGTGCTCACATATTCAATATTTACATCGTCCAGTGTTATAGCTATTTCTTCCCCGTTTGTCATTACCTTTGTTTAGATTCATTCATAGTCAGACCCACTATTCTGCTTGCCTCTGCCAACTGTTTCAGCATATGTTGGAGCGTAGTTGCGTTGTCCGCGAATAAGACTAGGTGATCCGCGAATCTCAAGTGGTTGAGTTTTTTGCCGTCTATATTTATGCCAACTTTTTCCCACTCCAGGTCCCTGAATATACTTTCCAAGATTGCAGAGAAAAGTTTTGGGGATAGTGGGTCTCCTTGTCTTACACCTTTAGCTATTGGGAGTTCTTCACCCGTTGTTTCTAATTTTATTTGAGCAGTGCTTTTCTCATATATATTTTTTATAATACGTGTGTATTTTTTAGGAACTCCTTGCTCAACTAACGCCTTCCAAAGCGAGTCGTGATATATTGAGTCAAATGCTTTGCTATAATCCACAAATGCTATAAATAATGCCTTACCGTACTCTGAACATTTTTCTATTAACTGTTTTAGGACATGCATGTGATCGATAGTAGAAAATCCTGCTCTAAACCCTTTTTGCCATTGGTTGCTGCTGGTCTAGTACCCCTGTCAGTCTGTTTAAAATCAATTTAGAAAATATTTTGTATATGTTTGACATTAAACTAATTGGTCTATAGTTTTCAATGTTGTCCCTTTCTCCTTTCTTGTGTAATAGTATGATTGTACTCTTAGTCCATTGTGATGGTATACTCTGTTCTTAGGATGGTATTATACATGTCTGTGTAAGTTACCTTTAAAAGGTTGGTAAAAGTACTGGGTCTTATACCTAATCTTATATCATGTAAATTGTAATTCTCAAAAAAACTCAAAACTAATGTTATTTTATGCATGTTTCCCCTGGACCGCTTGGTGCTCGTTACACGACAGAGTAAAATGTATTTCAACACTGACATTATTACAGTAGTATTATTTGAAGTCGGTTTAATATTTTTGCAAAAATGTTTTTTTATTTACATTCATATTCAAAGGAACCTTTCCTTTTTTCCACATTGTCCAAAATAAAATAAAACACACATTGAATAGTAAATATATATATTTTACAATTTCGGTAAGTATACAAAATATAAGATTATAGTATGTAATTGCAGTTGTATGGTCTATATATATCTGGGGTTTTGATAACAATGTTCTTCTTTTGTAGATTTAGTTTTACGTCTTGAACGAGATTTAACAAATTGAAAGCAATATTTCTTTAATCAATACTAATATATTATAGTGATTTTATTATAAATAAGTACTTGGATATAAATATAATGAACACATACGTACACGCAAATATAATATTTTGGTTTCACTATTACAAGCCTATCAATAAAGTGGAAGTGCAGACCCAAATATTGTAAACGGTGTTATATAATTATGGATTCAAATACAAAACTATTTAAACACTAAGATCCGCTTCGTATTGGATAATTCGATGATAGTTATTAAGGCTGTACACCGAAATTATTTTTGTATGGGACAAACATTTTGTGTAACAACAGATAGCAGTTTAACGCTACTTCAAAAATACAAATACATGAAAATAAAATAAAAAACGGCCAACATATGATATAATCGGTAGCAACAAGATTAACAACGTCCAAAAACATGACATCATGGAGCCCTAAAGTACCCCTAAGTACCCTAAAGTATACCTGCATTGCACTAGTTATGTTTCAGTTCCATGTAAAATCAAACAACTGGCCAAATAAGCTATAGAAATTGGTTGAATATCATGTTGCCCAACAAAAAGTAAGTTCGGTGTGGCACGTCTAGTCGACGGGACAAACACCAACATGTGTGTTTCTGCCGGCGGCTGAGAGTGGGATCTTGACCGGTGACTCCCCAATGACGATGTTTTTGATGCAGCCAGTGAAGCCGCGCCTGGAGCGCACGCCGCGCAGCTTGTGCAGCGCGCGCTCGTGGCCGCCCACGTACAGCGCCGAGCGCGTGTCCGTGGACGAGTACGCGCCCAGCCCGGGCTTCGAGAAGTGCCCGTCCACGCCCACCGACACCACGTACAGGGACTTCACCACTGAAACATTCAACACGAATATTTTTATACGCACAGATACTTAACTGTAACATTTAGACATCACGACGGAGCTAGACTAATTTTCATCATCTTCTTTTCGTGTCGATTGATAGAAAGATACATATAAGAGTGAAACAAAACCTGGAAATTGATTTATATCGATGATACTTTAGGGGTATGAGGAGCAGGGTGTAAAGTTCCTCAATACTCCATACAAAAGGGTTCTCAGACCAGACAGGTGTTATGTCTGGTGGGCAAACTCGAAAAAAGTCGATGTAAAATTTACTTGCGAGATTCAGACCATATTAGTTCTTCAGTTTTGTCATAGATGACGCGGCAGCACTTTTTGTTATAAGTTGGTTTTTGTAGTGTCAGTCGCTATACACTCCCCCCCGGAGACCGGAGGTCGATAGTAGAATGAGTAATCTTGTATTAGCCGTGCCAGTTGGAAGCACGATGCCGTATTGTTCACGGTGAGGCGGAACAGTTTGCGGTGGTGATACGAACACCAATGAGTCGGGGCCAGCGCTGCGTTAGCAGCCGGTGCGTCTGACGTAGTACAGCGCCGCGATGTGGCAGACAGCTAGAGAGGCGTCGACCGAGAGGTTATGAAGCTCTAAACCGGCCGAAAGCGCAGTGTGCTGTGCCAAGGTCGCTTGAAGAGAGGCTGAGGGTGCTGACCAGGAATGCGCTTCCGCTGCGTGCTGGTGGTCATAAAACCCATTTGAAGCTAGCTGGCTGTGAGACTCGCTGCTCGAAAGCTTGAGGAAGTGATGTTGATGATGATGACGTCACGTTGCTGGAAGGTTGCGCTGACGTCCATTTCAAAGTCACCAGTTTAGGTGTATAAGGAACAGGGTCTAAAGTTTCTCAATACCCCATATCTGAAGGAGAATCCTCCGACCAGACAGGTGTTATGTTTGGTTGGCAACTGCCCGAGAGTTGTTGCTGGGTTTTTCCTATATACTCTTATACTGGATGTCAGACTTTTGGCTTCTGACTACTCGTAACGACTGTCAAAGATCTCCAAATGACAGCCACAGCAGAAGCAGCAGTCCATAAGACCAAACAGAATAAAATAAATATTTAAGGGGAGAAATGGATGTAAACTTTGCTTGGGAGATTCAGACCATATTAGTTCTTTAGTTTTGTCATAGACGGCGCTGCAGTACTTTTTGTTGTTAGTTACTTTTTGTAGTGTCAATCGCTATAATATGATGCTTTCCAGAATTAATGCACGTTATACTGTTAGGGATACTTTTTGAACGAGAGTTTTCTAAGCATAAAATATTAATCTGAAATCTGCAGACAAAAACAAATATCGAAATTCTAAATACTACACGATTCAAATTGTGAATTCCCGATTAGTATTGCATTCTCATTTATATTACCAATGGACTATGAATCTGTACTAATAAATATAAATTCAACAGATATTTTTCGACTGATATAAATGATTCCTGGAAATTCGATATGCCTTGCTTATTGTGTCCCCGTGTTTTCAGTCTCGTTGTATTAATTGCCCTTTCACTACTTCTAAATTTTTAGCCGCCCTGGACATTGAAATAGAATTTTCCAATGTAATTACTTTTCAGTCACATAATAGGTGTAACCTAACGATGCCGTAAGCCACTTGTTCTCCCCATCATTGCAATGTTTTTTTTGTTCTATACCGTACCTGGGAGCCTTCTAGTTACGGAGAAATTGGGGCTCAAACTGTTTCACAAGTATTTATTTTTTCAATGTTTTTTTTTTATTGGTATAACTTTACTTTAAATAGCTCCACGGCCACCGTACTATTTAATGCATCTATCGCATACACAACGTTTTGAGTGCGTTACATTGAGTCCTACCGTAAAACATGATTTTTCACCCCAAAAAAAGTCGTTTCCCAGCAATCATTTTTGCGTAGGGTTACTTATTTTGATATACAGAATGCTTGGTTGCCGGCTTCGCGAAGGATCTCTTTACACCTTGTATATAGCCGCACAGCTGCAGTCGAAACAGTCGTAATAAACTTTTGCTCACTTAAATGTCACGCTGATGGTGGCGGGTGTGTCGGGACATTTAGTTCCCTTCAATATGGTTGAGTTGAGTGATGGCTGATACATGCGTCATGTTCGTGAACGGGCGCTGTCAGTTGTGACTGGTCATCCCTTAGCTGCCACGGTTTATTTTAATTATTATTATTTATTTTTTTTAAAGTAGGGAAAGACTATTTGAGCTGTATGGCCTTAAGCCTTTCATAAACACTGAAACTTTTAACAAGTATGTTGCTAATTATTCAATTTTTTTTAGAAATATATGCAAGGTTGCTAAAACCTTGCACATTAGCAATAAGATCAAAAACGCAGAAAATAAGATAAAGACAGTTTGGAAAGTTATAAATAATGAGACTAATAGGAAAAAAATCGTTAACGCTAGCTATACATTAGATACAAAATGTGGTCCTAAAAGCTCTGATCAGGAAGTAGCTCAAGAATTTGTAAATTACTTTACCGATGTTCCGCTTAAAAATACGGAGGCTCTAAATTCCTCACCGGAAGTCTCACTTGCTTTATTAAAGGCGAACGTGTCTGGCTGCCCCGCTGAATTTAAATTTAAACACATAAACCCTATGACAGTTATTAAAGCTTTCCGGCAAATAAAAATCAAACTGACCGAAGATCTATGGGGAATGTCTATCAAAGTTTGTACATCCATCGTTGAGACTATAGCACCATACTTAGCTTTAATTTTTAATTTGTGTGTGGACCAAGGAGTTTTCCCTGATTTAATGAAATACAGTAAAGTCATCCCACTTTTCAAATCGGGAGACAGTACAGATACTAATAATTATAGACCTGTATCCGTGTTGCCAGTTTTTAACAAGGTGTTTGAAAAGGTAATGCTCAATCATTTTAACACCAACAAAATTTTGCACGATCAACAGTATGGTTTCACCAAGGGACGTTGTACAACCGACGCCGGTGTAAACTTATTAAAGCACATATTTACAGCGTGGGAAGAGTCCCAAGACGCCATTGGAATATTTTGTGACCTCTCCAAAGCATTTGACTGCGTAAATCACGACACATTACTTTTGAAACTTGAGCATTACGGACTTGGTAAACTTGCACTTAGTTTGGTAAAATATTATTTGAGTGATAGACAACAGCAAGTTCAAATAAATGGTCTTAATTCACAGCCCTGGACATTGAAATAGAATTTTCCAATGTAATTACTTTTCAGTCACATAATAGGTGTAACCTAACGATGCCGTAAGCCACTTGTTCTCCCCATCATTGCAATGTTTTTTTTGTTCTATACCGTACCTGGGAGCCTTCTAGTTACGGAGAAATTGGGGCTCAAACTGTTTCACAAGTATTTATTTTTTCAATGTTTTTTTTTTATTGGTATAACTTTACTTTAAATAGCTCCACGGCCACCGTACTATTTAATGCATCTATCGCATACACAACGTTTTGAGTGCGTTACATTGAGTCCTACCGTAAAACATGATTTTTCACCCCAAAAAAAGTCGTTTCCCAGCAATCATTTTTGCGTAGGGTTACTTATTTTGATATACAGAATGCTTGGTTGCCGGCTTCGCGAAGGATCTCTTTACACCTTGTATATAGCCGCACAGCTGCAGTCGAAACAGTCGTAATAAACTTTTGCTCACTTAAATGTCACGCTGATGGTGGCGGGTGTGTCGGGACATTTAGTTCCCTTCAATATGGTTGAGTTGAGTGATGGCTGATACATGCGTCATGTTCGTGAACGGGCGCTGTCAGTTGTGACTGGTCATCCCTTAGCTGCCACGGTTTATTTTAATTATTATTATTTATTTTTTTTAAAGTAGGGAAAGACTATTTGAGCTGTATGGCCTTAAGCCTTTCATAAACACTGAAACTTTTAACAAGTATGTTGCTAATTATTCAATTTTTTTTAGAAATATATGCAAGGTTGCTAAAACCTTGCACATTAGCAATAAGATCAAAAACGCAGAAAATAAGATAAAGACAGTTTGGAAAGTTATAAATAATGAGACTAATAGGAAAAAAATCGTTAACGCTAGCTATACATTAGATACAAAATGTGGTCCTAAAAGCTCTGATCAGGAAGTAGCTCAAGAATTTGTAAATTACTTTACCGATGTTCCGCTTAAAAATACGGAGGCTCTAAATTCCTCACCGGAAGTCTCACTTGCTTTATTAAAGGCGAACGTGTCTGGCTGCCCCGCTGAATTTAAATTTAAACACATAAACCCTATGACAGTTATTAAAGCTTTCCGGCAAATAAAAATCAAACTGACCGAAGATCTATGGGGAATGTCTATCAAAGTTTGTACATCCATCGTTGAGACTATAGCACCATACTTAGCTTTAATTTTTAATTTGTGTGTGGACCAAGGAGTTTTCCCTGATTTAATGAAATACAGTAAAGTCATCCCACTTTTCAAATCGGGAGACAGTACAGATACTAATAATTATAGACCTGTATCCGTGTTGCCAGTTTTTAACAAGGTGTTTGAAAAGGTAATGCTCAATCATTTTAACACCAACAAAATTTTGCACGATCAACAGTATGGTTTCACCAAGGGACGTTGTACAACCGACGCCGGTGTAAACTTATTAAAGCACATATTTACAGCGTGGGAAGAGTCCCAAGACGCCATTGGAATATTTTGTGACCTCTCCAAAGCATTTGACTGCGTAAATCACGACACATTACTTTTGAAACTTGAGCATTACGGACTTGGTAAACTTGCACTTAGTTTGGTAAAATATTATTTGAGTGATAGACAACAGCAAGTTCAAATAAATGGTCTTAATTCACAGGGTTTAAAAGTAAAAATGGGGGTTCCGCAAGGGTTAATATTGGGTCTTTTCCTCTTTCTAGTATATATTAACGATCTACCCTCTTTATTGAAAAGCCAACCACAAAATATGGTGTTATTTGCTGACGAAACTTCCTTAATTTTTAAGATAAATAGACGGGCCCAAAATATATATAACGTCAATAATGCACTACTTCAGGTACATAATTGGTTCACAGCAAACAATTTAGTATTAAATGAAAATAAGACTAAATGCATAAGATTTTCATTACCGAATGTTAAATGTAGTGATTGTGATATAATATTGAATAAAGAGAAACTAGGATTTGTCGATAAAACGGTTTTCTTGGGGGTTACGCTTGATTCAAGGCTTCAATGGGGTCCTCATTTAACATCTCTTGCGGGGCGGTTAAGTTCAGCAGCATATGCTGTTAGAAAAATCCGTCATATACCGATGTAGATACCGCGAGATTGGTCTATTTTAGTTACTTTCATAGTATAATGTCTTACGGAATTTTGTTATGGGGACGGGCTGCAGACATCGAGTCATTTTTATTCTGCAAAAAAGAGCCATCAGAGCCATATATAATCTCCGTAGGCGCGATTCTCTAAGGGAACTGTTTAAGGACATTAACATCATGACGGTACATTGCCAATACATTTACGAAAACATAATGTACGTTAAAAAAAATCTGCATCTTTTTAGTAAAAGAGGTGACAGACACAATTACAATACTAGAAATAGAGACCAATTAGTTCAGCCAGGCTTCAGACTCGCTAAAGTAGACTCATCTTTCATGGGGTACTGTTTAAGATGCTATAATAAAATTCCACAGAGTATTCTTGAACTGAGTGAGACGAAATTTAAAACATGCATTAAACGCACACTTTGTAAGCAGGCTTATTACAAATTGGACGATTATATCGCTGATAATAATGCTTGGCTCCATGCCGGTCCTGCTCCACAAGGACAGGTTCGCATAAATTGATAGCATTAAATAGTATTGTTGGAGCTGCTGAAGATTGTTCAACTATTTTTGCATTGTATAAATTCAATTAATTTAGTATTATATAGCCCATATTGTGTGAGTCCTTTGTACTAGATAGCTATTTACTGGAAACCTACGTCTTTTATTGACTTGAATGTGCCCTGGCGGTTGCGAGTATGTCATGCTCACTTAAATGTCACGCTGATGGCGGCGTGTGTGTCGGGTCATTTAGTTCCCTTCAAAATGGTTGAGTTGAATGATGGCTGATCCATGCGTCATGTTCGTGAACGGGCGCTGTCAGTTGTGCCTGGTCGTCTCTTAGCTGCCACGGCTTATTTCGAACTATAGTATGAGCCAGCTAAGAAAAAACTAAAAGTCATTGCCCCGACTTGTACCAAAAAGTCCACAAAATTGCGATAGAGATCGCTCGTCATTCAAAACTGTCGCTAATTTTGCTTCGGTCGAGTTTCATAATACCAAACACGGAACACCAACGGAATAAGTAAGAAAAACGTAAATTTGAGGAATGATTGTGGTATTTTTTTTTAAGTTTCAAAAATACATATTCAAACAACGAAATATGTAATTGCTATTGTTTAGGTATTTCAAAAATAATTTTCGTAGTGCATTTTTCGTTTTCGATATTACTTATGTTTTCAACTTATATTTTAACATAAGAACATGCTATAATTGGATTTATTTATTTAGCTTTACCTTATATTCATAGAAGTATAAAATACATAAAACTAACCGAATATTAAAGTTCTTGCCAAAAAATTAGATTTTTTGGGTTAAGCCCCTCATACTCAGCGCGGAGTGTGACGTCAGAGCGAGTCAGGGGCGCACTACCTTTTCGCCATTTTGTAATTATGTGCCTATCGTGTCCTTCGTCTCGAGTGTCATTCCAAATCTGGTTTGCGCGAGGGATTGACTGAGCGAACTCCATACACGGAAAGTTTTCACACATTTGTTATTATTTTGTTACTGTTAATTGTTTTAGTGTTTTGTTTTGTTAGTTTGATACTGTTTTGTTTTATTTTTGTTATAATTGTTAATAAGTGAAGAAGTGAGAATGGATCCACCAACAACTCAAAAAAGGCGTCGACAGAGAATCGTTGAACCTCAAGCAGGTTGGTTAAATTATATTAAATGTATACCTACCTAAGGTCAGTTAGATTATCCAAAAATATTGGACACGTATTTTTTCTATTGTCATGTAAACGAAAAATGACAACGCTACAGCGCGTTACAATCTCGTCATTTATCAGAAAGTGAAAGTTCCGGGAGTGAAAATATATCGGACACAGATTCCCCTTCTGAATGAAGACATTTTGTAATTTTAATTTGAATTAAATGATTTCACTTTGAATTTGGTTTAATAGTTTCATTTAGTACCTAATAATAAGTTCCTTCCAAAATAAATTAATACGACTGTATATTGTTTTCGCCAAAAGGTTTGTAACTCATGCCCAGTGAACGCGTCAAGGACGCCCCGTACCACGATACGTTTGTTTTGATCGTGTTAGCGATACTTCCCATACTATTTTATCGTATCGTTTTGAAATATTGGAATATATTGGTAGACGGGGGTTAACGACTTTTAATTTTTTCTTATCTGGCGCATACTATAATTATTTTATCTTTTAATTGTTTTTTTTTTCTGTTTTTGATATGGACACTTTTAACGTGAAGTCTTGCTACATCGTTCTCACATAATGTACCATCTCAACATGAATGATGTAACCAAGGCTTTTGTAACAAGATTCTGATTTAAAAGAGTGTCCATGGAGTTTCTTGCCCATTCTTCTCCATAGAGATCTACGCCTTGGAATGGGCAACTACAGTACTTTCACAGTTATTATGTCTTGTGACTGGGACTGTAGCTTCATTTTTATTGTTGTTCGACCATTCAAAAGTGCCTGTAACTGGCTTATTTGAAATAAATGATTTGATTTGATTTAATATAATAAAACTTAGTAAGTCCTAAACTTCACTGACTCAATTCAGAAACTGGTACGGGATTACGAGGCGTGATGTTATGTTGAGTAAGCAGCAGTACTAAAGGGGTATGGCTGTAGCCAGGGGGTTCAACCCCCACCCCTGAATCCTAGGACCACTTATTGGCTTTGACAGCGCAATCCCACGTAATCCTGTCTACGGCCATGAATAGGGATGAAGTTAGCTTACCGTGTATCTTGTGCCAGTTGCCATCACAGAGCGCGAACTTGTTGCCAAGCGAGTAGCTCGCACGGAAGGGTCCGTTTCCGTTCTCCACGTTGGCCACGACCTCGTTCTCCAGCAATTCGAGGACCAGATAGTCCTTCTTGCCGTGGACGCTAAGAAGTAGTCCAGTGCTGTTGCGCGGACGAATCTCCATGGAAATTGAAATCTCGTCACCAACTTTGAAGTTTTCTAGGAGCTGCAATTGAAACGTGTGATTTAGTTAAAAAAAAATCTTATTGAAATAAGAATAAAGATTACTGTTATTTAACTGAATGGTCAGTCGCAGCAATCTGCGGACATAAATGCGGTTACACTGGCGGACAAGATTGATGGGCCATTTATCAGGCACCGGGCAGGTATACATGTGCGCGCAGACGTCCATGTCCCCAATTAAATGTTTAGTTTATTTATTGTAATTGCGTTATTTACTAACAATAGGTTAAGATTATGGATCTCTGGTCTGAATTAAATAAAAATAAAGAACCCCTATGAGAATTAAAGCAGCTGAAAAGATCAATAGGTTTACCTTCAAGTAGTTGCTGTGCAAGTTGCTGGAGGCTCCGAAGTAGACGCCTTCCTCGACGTTGTCGGCGCAGCGCAGCGAGTTGACGCGGTAAGACACGTCGGTCACTTGCTGACCGTTCATCATCAGACCCTTGAGGCAGCCCTTGAATGGCTGGTAGAAGCCCTGCAAATATTGCAAAGTTCAACACTGTTTAATTTTTGCGTTAATGTGCAGCTGTAAATGTATTTTAGCTATTTGAGAAAATGAGCAACCGAAAATTTAACATTTTGAAGACAAGGATTATTATATTATTACAAACGACAAGGTTAATGTTCAACAATCTTTTCTCTATTTCGAAACACGGTGTTATTACAGTATATTTGTAAAAGAAATTGAACGCTTCGAGAAGAAAATTAATACATCAGAGTAACGTAGTAAAGAGGCAAAAGTTACAAAAATCCAATGAAATGTAAATATCTTTACGAAAATCACTTAAATAATGGGTAAGATTCAAAACATACACTATCACTCACGGGATATCTTATTGTAATTATTGTTTATTGTGAGCTCCCGATATTTCGACGCTGTTGCAAGAGCGACCGGAGAATGTGGGTGGATAGACAATAAATAATTAGGAGCAGACAAACCTGTCTACCTTCTTTCTTTGTCTTTTTCTACACGCACTACTGGTACTCGATACAATGTCGCGCATAATAATCAACAAACAACACAACAATAACATTAATCACCCTGAGCACCGGTAGCCCGGACCCTGTTCCCGATGCTGGTGGGCTACTATTTTTTATATTTTTAAATGTTTTTTGATATGTTTTTTGTAAAAATATTTAAAAATGTAAAGGATGTGTAAAGAAAATGAATAAAGAGATGACATTAATCACGGGTGATAGTATAAGTTCAGTTATAAACCGTGAATGTTTAAAACAGTGTATGAATCAGAATGAAGAAATTACCTTAAGATTGCTACTAATTAGTTGGTTCAGGTCTCTGAGGCCACCGTAGTAGTAGGGCGGCGCTAGTACGGCGGGCGCGTTGCAGATGGCACTGGTTTCGCCGACGAGCTCGGAGTCGACCGCGAGCTTGCCGTGCCCGGCGGACCGCGTCAGCGTGACCGTGTGCCACTCTGTGTCGTTGTACGTCTGTGTTGAGGAGATGAGGGCCGTCGAGCCGCCGCAGTTGAATGTGAAGTGGAGCTGTAACATTAAAATGCTACGTCAAATATAGTTTCAGGCTTCTTTGGCCTATAGATGGATCTTACAGACTAACATACTTATATAATTACAAAAAACAAAACTCGTGTTAGTAAACAAAAACTTAACCTTAGAGTTGGCGCGCTATGAGCATTTAGCCGCCCTCACAAAAAAAAAACGTTCATAATTCATAAAACGATTGCCCGTTAATTTTGCGCTTTTTAGTAGCTGCCCCCACTTTCGTTCACAATTCGTGTCAAAAAGCTGGGTGCTATCAGTACGCGGGGAGTCTAATGTTTATTACATTCGACTTTTTCTTAGAAAGCCGATTTTCTTTACCTCTCAGTGAGCGTGAGTGGCTCGGGCTTTTTTTCTTATCACGTTCGTTATAGTTTTGGATAGATCCATAGATTAAGGGTCACAGTGGGACTGGGCTGGCAACGTCACACCAGATGCCCAATGAGCCATGACCCAAAATAGCCAATTTGTGGACTCCTGAAGAAGTTCCGCCACTTCTTCTTCCCAGCTAAAACACTAGGAAGTGGCGAAGGGCGGGCGTTTTGGGGGACTGTCTCTTGTAATTTTGACTGCCTAATTTGAATAAATTACTTTTGATTTTGATTTCCTGGTACAGCAAGAAGACGTCATGTTTTAATCCTGCGTAAGCACGTCGTGTACGACATCAAAGTTTACGGGGAGATCTAAGGTTAAACATAGCTCACGTCTTAAAGCATAATTGTTTTAATCTTATTCCAGTATGGGAAAGAGATGGCGGTAGACGTCCTCTATAGCTCTGTCTCTTCCCCACACTGGAGTGACATTCAAACAATACTGCTGTAAGACGTCATGGTTGCTCCACAGGTCACTACATACCTTAGCATCCTTCATGTAGAAGGCGAGGAACTGCGAGGGGTCCTTTTCAGCGGCGGCGTAGAACACGAGCCCGCCATGCTGGTCGAACGTGCGGAAGGATATAGTGAGGTCGAAGCCCTGCAGGTGGCGTCCCGGCAGCTTGGAGTACTCGATGCGACTGTCGTTGCGAGTGCCTGGACGTGGACGTGACGCACGTGAGTTATAATCCGACACGCGGTTAAAAATGAGTGTATAGAGACTCACCGATCCCACATTCAAACCATTACTACGGTTTTGTGGGGTTTAGTTTATAAGTTTACCTAACATTCTGTCAATATAAATAAATAAAACGCTTATTAAAAGAAAACTTTTTAATTAGTACGCACGGCGATCCACCACGCTAAGGAAACCAGTTTATTGTGAACCTCTCATTGGATTGGAAATCTATACGAAATGTGGCCATTGTATACTGGAAATGCATAGCTTCATGTGTCGCCGTTTCTACCGTGTTAGGCCCAGACTCCACAAAACCCGTGACGAACGGAGCGGAGGAGACGTGCAAAAACCGACCAATGACATTGGTTGAAATCAACATCGCGTCTTTCATCTCTCCTGTGATTGGTCAAATCCTCCTCTTGCATATCTCCTCTCAGCTCTGCTCGCCTCCGCTTTCGTGGAGTTGAGGCCTAAGTCTTACCCATTACAATCACTGATCTCTTTGGAAAAGAACTGACATGAAACTTTAACCTTTTGAAATCAAGTTAGGTAAGTATTACTAAGTCCTAAGCATTCATTATTGTTGCTTGTATATGTGAATTGTGAAAAAATGTAGGAAAAATAAAACAAAGACTCTTAGAGATTAGGATAAGCACTGGCAGTTAAGAGACGATGATCTAACACTCGCCCTACATTTGGCAAGACATATGAGTAAGCATTTAATTTAGATATCTATATATATAAATTACGCGTCACGTAGTTTGTCCGGGATGGACTCCTAAACTACTTAACCGATTTTAATCAAATTTGCACACCGTGTCCAGTTCGATCCAACTTAATGGATAGGATAGCTTACAGTTCAATTGATTGACGCAACATTATTTTATTGCAAATTATTTGTTCATCATTTGTAAGTCACAATTATCAGTTAGCTCCAAACGATTCTAACAGATGGCGGTATCTGTTGACCGGATTGAGTAAGTATACGATAGATGGCGCTGTGTTAAAAGTACCAACGTTTCACATAAGCTACAATTTAATGGCATAACCCACCACGTGTTGCTGAGGCTAAGTATAAGTTAAAATTATTTTGTAGTAACGGAGAAAATGTGACGCAGACGAAGTTGCGCGTTGCGACAACTAGTAGCATATAAATCTCCATGTTTTTCCGAGTCGTACAAACACGTGTATGAATGAAGAATTTATTCTATCTACAGCTGATACTTTATTTTTCTTTATTTTTTTTTACGTAAGCAACGTTGTAATCCCGTTTTTTTCGTCCCGATTCATCCCCGTAGTCCTGACGGTACACGGGATGGGACGTTTGACGGTACAAGTTGTGCGTAAGTGCAAGCAGATGAACAGGTAGCCTACCATGACGTCTTAAATCAGTATGAATTTAATCTTATTTCAGAGCGGGAAAGTGCGAGCGCTAGACGTCCAATATAGCACCGCCTCTTTCCCATAATGGAATAAGATTAAAACAATACTGCTTTAAGACGATATGGTAACCCATCGGGGACTTACCGAATCTGTAGCCCACTTCGGGGTCCGGAGTGGAGTAGGCGGGGTCGTAGGCCAGCGCGCAGCCGGGCTCCGGCTTGGGCGGCGGGCGGCGCGTGGTCGTGCTGGCAGGCCGAGCAGTAGTTGTAGTCGTACTCGTGGTCGTAGTCGCCGCGATCGTCGTGTCTTCGGCCCCCGGCACGGGCAGCAACCCGTGGTGGAACACGGGCGACCCTGTTAAGTTTAAATGGTCATTGTAACGCGAATATTTTCCACCAACTTGAGTATTGACACTTT
This sequence comes from Cerastis rubricosa, assembly GCA_949152445.1. NCBI lineage: Eukaryota > Metazoa > Arthropoda > Insecta > Lepidoptera > Noctuidae > Cerastis > Cerastis rubricosa. Next base: position 25,797,023 of record OX424523.1, read on the forward strand.
TTCAATGTCTTTTAAATCTCACGAAACATTATTTGTAACTTTCCAAAGTAATTTTTTTTTTCACAGTTTTTTTTTTACCGTACGTATCCCCAATCGTCGCCCTATTTCGTTTGATCTACGATTTTTACCCAACCTGTATAACAACTTGACGCGAAAACGGGTACCGTAACGTACTTAAAACATCATTCTGAACCCACATAGAAAATTTTCAACGGTTATTTAAAAAGATCTACTGTTGCATACATTGTAACCGTGTCTATCTATTGTGTATTGCACTTTTGTAGGAAAGAGCTGATTTTTCTTTCATAAGTAGGTCGTGTGCATTATATTAGGTAGAGTCGCACGTACCTCTCTCAGGCGGGGCTTCGCTGGCGCCCGGCAGCCCGGGCGTCGGCAGCACATCTGGTCGAGGAGTCGCAGCCCACAGTGCTTGATCTGTGAATAAACTGTCTTGTTGGTATTGAGGTCCTGGGTTCAGTTCCCTTGTTGGGCTGGGTTTTATTAGTTTTGTCCATCAGAAATTTATCAGAAACGGCCACGGAGTCTGAATTAGTGCTCCACTGATGACAATAAGCTCGCTCGCTATTATAAGGGATTTAAACATAGCTCGGATAGAATCCAAGCCAGTCATATTGTTTCTACGGGACTCGTTGAGCTTCATTGGTTTGGGGTTTTTCTGCCGGTCGCCACTGCAATGGTTGGGAATATTCCCAATGAAAGAGGCTGGTTTTTCATGGCTGAGTAACGAAGATTACCTGGGCTGAGCCCTCCCGTGGTCGTAGTACTGCCACATCTTCCGAAGGTAGTGCTGCTATTGCTGAAGGGCTCCAGCAAGTTGAGCACGCGGCCGTTGATGGTTGCGTCAGCGATGCAGCCGCTGAAAGGCGTCTTGGTGCCCACTTTGCCGCCAACGACGTAGCCCGGCTGCACGCCGCCCACGAATAGCACGCCGTCTAGTATGTGCAGCGGCGCGGGCGCAGTGTCCGTGCTGGAATGTGGAGTTACAAGGTTAAGTATAGACATATCAGTAAAATCCAAAAGTTTCCGGCTTAAACACAATAGATTAATCAGAGATACAAAACTCATGTCACGTGTTAAATTACTGAAGTTTTCTTTATATAACCCACATTTTAAAAAAGTAAATGATATTTTTGTTCAGAATAGTCTTCCTTTATTTAAATCAATTTTTGTTTGTATATTAATCCTAAAGTTTATAGTTGAGGGCAGAAACTTTTGGACCTTAGCATGTAAAAAGACGGATAAGCAAAAGAATTAAATTTCATTATGGCGTCACGACTGGATAAGCTCGGACCAACTAAGGCGCAATGCAACCGTATAGACATGAATCAGGTTCACAATTCTTCACGTCTTACCGCAATACGCCTCGGATCCGCTAGTAAAAAACCGGTCAAGTGCGTGTCGGGCCACGCGTAGTGTAGGGTTCCGTAGTTTTTATAACAGCCAAGTGCGGGTCGTATTCGCTGACTGATAGTTCCGTACCATGCTTTAACTAAAAGCCAAAGATGACTACCTACCTAATTAATTTGACTTCCTATAAAAACAACAACAACAACACATTTTTTTTTATAAAACTTATTTACGAATGAAACTGCGTGTTACGACTGACGCTTAGCGCCATCGATCGACATTTCTATGGAGTTGTTCGAAATTTTCGAGTCAAATACAATTGGTCGACTATTACTCGTAAACTTGTAAAGCCCAGTTAAGTGTGATAGTTTTCCTTTAAACTTCGTTATACATAGGTAATAATGCCGTGACATTTATATTTCTAACTACAACCGTTTAGTATGTAGAGGGGGGGGGGGGACATTTGACCCTAACGAAAATTGGTACTTTAAAGCTTGATAAATCGCGAACGGTTGACTTAATCAAAAAACTGTCTTCCCAAACCCTAATATTTTTAAAAGACCTATCCAACGATATACCACACTATGGCAAGGGTGAAAAAAAAATATCATCCCCACTTTACATGTAGGGGAGGTACCCTAAATAATTGTGTTTTTCAAAAAATTTATTTTACCACTTTTTTGGCGTCATTAACATGTACACTCATGCCAAATTACAACTTTCTAGTACCAATCGTTTTTGAGCTAAACCGCGGACAGACAGACAGACAGACGGACATGGCGAAACTATAAGGGTTCCTTGTTGACTACGGAACCTAAAAATGAGGAAAGGAGACGCTGATCCGGTGCAGTTTTTCCTCAGTTCAGACAGCGTTCATCATCATCATCATTTCAGCCGAAAGATGGCCTCTGCTCGACATAGCTGAAGAGTTTGTTTGTTTGGTTGAACGCGCAAATGTTGGGTAGTCATCATACATCACGGTACGACCAATAGGAGCGGAGCATCAATGAAAAATGTGGCAAAAACAGATAATGTGACGCGGACGAAATCACGTGGGTGATGGTACACAGCCAGCGAGAGCATTGCAGTCGCTGTGCGTTTGTATCGAGGTGAGGAGACGCACCTGAAGTAGTCAAAGTCGTCGACGACCAGCCTCAGCGCGTTGTTGTTGTGTGTGACGGTGAGCACGTGCCACTGCGAGTCGTTGTACGTGTTCAGGCCCGTGTCCAGCTGTTCGCGCTGACTCATCAGCACCAGTTTACCTAAAACCGTCAATAACAAATAATATCCACAAATAATTAAATTAATATCTTTATTTTCCTTTACTACAGGCCCTTAAATAATTGCGAACGTCATGTCCTTGGAAGCTGCACTCAACTAAAAAAATCACTTGCTTTCTTGAAGTTAAGTGCAGCAGCATGTTCTGATGCTACCTGTTTAAAGGCGTGAGGACCAGGGTGGAAAACTTATCATTCTCCATAGAAAAGAGAGGATCTTCCAACCTAATGGGTGTTTCCTGCTCTGTTATTTCTTTATCGTAAACTAGCTTTACCCGGCATGTGTTGCAATGCACTTTTTCTTATCTACCTACCCTACCTTACCTACCTACCTACCCTATATTTCTCACATTTTAAACCTTCCCTGGACAACGACAAGCATTTCAAAACCTTAATCAGCTAAATCGGCCCAGCCCTTCTCGAGTTTTAGCGAGACAAACGAACCGCAATTGATTTATATATACAAGGTGTTGTTTTGCAACCTCGTCAAATTCTAGGAGGTAACTATGCTAATGATTCTCGACCCGAATCAATAATAAAATGAGTAGGTAATTTTCTTTTTTTATTTATTTACTGAAATCGGTAACTGTGAACCACCCGTGTTTTAAACACGGGCCGTCTGATCCCTGCCTTATAACGTCGCTTACACACAAACAAAAAACCTCAAACGTTTTTTCGATAATTTTATAATCCCTAAACCACGCTATGGAGGTTATTCTGAAATATTGACAAATTTAAACAACAAAAAAATGCAGTGTTTTTCAATAATTTACTAGGTACCGTAATTTATATTGAATATTTATGTCTTTTGTGACAACATCCTGAATTTTGACGAGGATGCAAAACAACACCTTGTATATATATATATATATATATAGAAGATAAGCCGCCAGTTATAGTCGGGTGGTTATATATAAATACTAGTCTATGCCCGCAGCTTCACTACGCGGTGTTCGGTTAAAATCCCACGGGTACTAGTGGGATAAAAATTAATAACCTATGTGTTAATTCAGGTAATCAACTCCCCGTGTGCCAAATTTCATACAAATCCGTTCAGAAGTTTTCACGTGAAAGTGTAACAAACATCCAGTCAGCCCCGCAAACTTTCTCATTTATAAGGTTAGTAGGATGCTAATCTTGCGAGTGCTCTACGTACCTTTGATGAGCGACAGTGATATGCTGTCAGACATGGCGGTGGTCTGCATCCGGTTGACGTACACGAAAATCAATCCGTCAGGGCTCGAGGTCTTAAACTTGAGTGTCAACTGTAGGTTCTCCGTGGTGATGTCGACATAGCGCAGGTAGCTGTCCTTGCCCGATAGTGATACCAGGGATGCGAACTGACAAGAAACATAGCTAATTAGTGCATAATGTTATACCAACATACTAGGCGAACTTTTACAAACGGTCTATTTCTTTGTAAATATTATGTAGTCACAAGGCATCATGTTCAAAAATTAAGACCCTGTTGGCCAGACAGAATAATAAAATTTAAATAAAATAATGTTACAAAAATGTTATTGTGCAAGCCGACAGAATAGACCGCGAAATTCTAATTTTCTTACGTTTTTTGCAATTGGTCAGTCAGTGTCAGGTTGTTTGTTGAACATAATATGATAGCTTGGTACAGCCTCTGTAATTCTTTACAGAGGCTGTAGCACGAACGCGCTATTTATACGAAAGCCTTGAAAGTCAAAAACGATTGGCTTATCACCCTAGATCGGAGTAGGTAGATTGAATTGGGGTTATTGATCCGAAACGTTTATATTAATATGGACATTTCTCCGGAATTGGTTGATTTGACCGAAATTTAAGTATAAGAATTTATAAAAAGTTGTAGCCCTAAAAAGGCTAAAAGTAAAAAAAAAATATTAATACTTCGATCGGAATTCGATTGTTTTTATTATTCAACAGATAAATAATAAATTAATTTAATTTTGTTACCTTCCTTTAAATTTTGAGTTGAGTAGTAATAATATCACTACCAACATTAACAATATTTAATTAAATCCGGAACTAGGTACCGGAATTAATTTCCGGAAAAATGGCTTATCCATGTTATTCTTTCTGTGTAGGTATATGAGACAAGTACCAAAAATCAATCTACCTACTCCGATCTATGCTTATCACTCCTTACACTTACACTTTAGCTTAGGACGTGAAAATAAAACAATGTTTTAAAAACAGTCACAAAGAATGAAATAACCGCGCCCTAGCTGGAGGCCTTACACTCAACGTACCCACAGAATAGTCCGGTTAAGCAGGCCATCACATCATAGGTAGACCTGGGAGATACCACTCACAAAAAAAAACCGCTTCAAAATTAATAAATCTATCGACAGTCTCACCTGACAACCATACGCAATGCCGATGGATTCGAGGTTCTCACTGAGGTCAATGTTGACGCCGTCCATACTGATCTGTCGGATGCAGCCGTCGAAGCCGGCCGTCGTCACCTCCAATATCCCCTTGTTGTTACCACCAAAGTTCATCGTGTCCAGGGCACCTGTACAATAGGAATACATGGTGTATTGTAGGTAGTGGTAAATGCTTTACGCGGTAGTAAGGTGGAGCAGCTAGTGGCTAAATAATAACAGCTGCACGGGTCGATCTTCAAGGTTAAGCCGTGCTTGCCGAGGTTGATCCGTGGATGTGTGACCATCATTACATACCGAGTTTCCTCCGTGCTTCCGAGAGCACAGTTAAGTCGTTGGTGCCGTCTGTCATTTGAAGATCTTTGACGGTCGTTATTAGTCAAAAGCCGAAAGTCTGACATCCAGTTTTACCAAGCGGTATCTTAGTACCCCTCCCACTCCCTCTCATAGCGAGGAGGCTTGTGTCCCAGTAGTGGGAACATTATAGGCTGATGATGATGATCTTAATACCCATATTAGACATTTTTGTAATTAGTAAAATAAGATACCGTCTACGTGATCGTTTATCTTTTATTTTAATTTTGTATTTCAGTTTCACGAATTCTTTCATGAGGTCCTGCGATGATTTCCTACGAAATGTATGAAAAGTTTTTTTGCGATTACTGAGGTTGTTAGTAATCCAATCTGGGTTGGTCCCATAGAAGTTTCTAATCAGTATTAGAAACAGAATCGATTGGCATCAATTAAAAATATTGTGTATCATGGCCGTTTTCTTGCTAACTGTAAACTTATTGAAAATATGTCAGTGGGAATAAAGACTTCACGAAAAATTATGGATAGTCTCCTAATACTATTTCCGTGTAGCTTACGGCTAAGGTAGTGTCCTTTTTCTGCTATGCTGAAAGTTTCCACCCTGTTGTTGGCTTGTTCTGAGAGATCAGGTTAAACTGGTTTTGTTCAGCTTGATTGGTCGGTCGCAGTGTGTACATTAGTAAATCTTAATTACCTATAGAGTCTTCTCTAGCCGAGGAGTCCATCTTCAATATCTCACGGTCCACCTTCAGGGAGCACTTGGTGAGTATCCTCGCGGCGTCCAGTCTGTGCCACTTGCCGTCGTTGTACGAGTTCATGGTGCCTATGATCAGCAGGTCATCTGTGTTGCCGAGGGATACCTACCGAAGAATACACTTGGTTACCTATGGATATTCTGTAAGGTCCTTATAAGACAGTACCTATGTATAATCATCAGTCAGTTGGTTTCATTGATGATTCTGCCCAGGAGTGTAAATGTCGTGCTGTTCCACAAACGTTAGGACTCTTAATATCGTGTTCTGCGAGTACTGTTCTTTGTTCATTACAGGAACTACTCTCTCCTTTTGAAAATTAACTTTGCTTTCCCGACAGAGTCCATAATTGATTCGATGTTTTAACATACCAACTGCTACATGTACACATTATGGAATGCAATAAAGTATTGAGTGTTGGAACGCTGCTGAAGATGCCATCGACACGCAAAGAAGTCGTTTTCAAAATACGAATTATCTACAATGGTCACTCGTAATAAGCGCTTCAGGAATCCTCGTCTATTTTCAAAAATGCAAACTGTTAACCTTTCTTTAACAACTTCTACAGAACAATTCTTTACGATCCAGTGACAGGACTATTTGCGACCAAATTAGGTAACCTGACAAAAAGAACATTTTATTTGTATGAAGTGTTCTCCAGCGCGCAATGATAGTGTACTACTGCAAAGCGCGGCTCGACAACATTTACAAACTTTCCGTCTATGGGCGTTACTATCTCTATGGGGCATGACGTTCGTGCTCATTCGGAACACAAAGATTACCGAAGCATATACTTTCTCGGTTTAACTGCAAGTACAGACGCCAACACAGCTAAAACAATCCGTCAAAGGTATTTAATAGATTTTCAACTTTATCGTTAAAGAATTAGGGTCAAGGGTGTCAATTGGGATAATTTGACAGTTTCGTGTAGCTTGATGTGCTGACGTCTGAACGTAGTAATCTGTTTGTAAAGGCCGACATGTTACCTGCAAGAACACCCTTCCATCTTGCATCTGTATAGAGAAGAAGTAGGCGCCTTCTCCGACGAGGTATATCAGTCCATCAGGGGCGTAGGTTCTGAAGAACAGCAACACCTGGTTCTTCTGCGGCGTGAGATAGCCGCGGCCTGGCATCGTGACGTGCGCGCGACCGTTGAAGCGGTACTCTTGGGGCCCGGTGTGCGGGGGGAGGAGTTTGTCTCTGGGTGGGGAACAAGGTTGAACAATTAGTCATTAATGGAAACATGCATGTATGTATGTATCCAAAATCCAGCAAATAAATGATTTGATTTGCTATACTTTGCGATAGTTCATGACAGTAAAATGTTTAACAACATATTTTAGCTCCGACCTGTTCTTGTGCAAAGTAGCGGCGTACGACGAACTAGCATTCAGGGTGAATTTTTCAAGTGGGCGTGGAAGGCCAAACCCAAAACTATGAATAATAGCGAAAAACACTCAAAGGAGTCTCGGGCCCGATTTTGGTGAAAACTAAAACTGAATCATTGGATTTTTGAAAAAACAATATTCCTAGCCAGGAATTAAAACCGTAATTTTTTTGAAAAAAAGACAGCCTGTATTGCACCATTCGAGTGTGTCGCTGCTAAGGATCAAATTCTGGGAAGTAATGACATTCGGCAAACTCAAGGAAAAAGAAGAGTTACTTAGTTTTGTGAAGGATTGATTTACACCTTGTATGTAAGACTACAGGATACAAACTAAACTAATACCAGGGACGTAATGTGCTAAAATATCGCGTTGTCGACATTTTTAGGGTGCTATATTTTATGTTATCTACTCTTTGTGTGTCCTCTCCCCATAAATAGACAGACACACACGTTTTAGCACAATTTTTACAGCTTTAGAAGAGAATAAGTCATCAACCGTGACTTTTGTTTGTTTCATTGACTTTTTTGCTACCGAGTTCGGAAAGTTGAGTTATTTTCTACTTTTTAGTGTTTGTTTTGGAAGTCGGTTATTTTTTTTTTGCAAAACAGTTTTATTTTTCACTTTTTAGTTGTGGTATACCATATATATATCCTTGTAAAATATCAATTTCACGTTTGTATTAATTAGCACATCATCCACATAGTTGAAAGCGATAAAATGCATATTATAGAGAATAACTCATAAAGTACCGAAGCAAATTTTATAAAAAATATATGGGACCACAACGCGAGCTTCCTCTACCAAATGAAAAAATAATCACTTTAATCAAGAAATCCGTGTTAATACAAGAAAAAAAAGGGAAGCTAGTGGAATACATAACCCTCCTTTTTTAGGAGTCGGTTAAAAAGGCAGTACTTATAATTCAATAAAATCTTACCTCTGCCTAGCCCCCTTCAAGTTTTCAGCGCTGACAAAGTTCCACAGACCAACAGGAGTATCTCCAATCATCAGCTCTTCTATCTGTCCTTCGAATGCCGGGAAGCTGACAGATTGCAGCTTGGCATCTGACGGCGCCCCTCCGACGTATAGCTTGGACTTCTGCCGGTCCAAGTTGAAGATTGTATGCTGTCCTGGTAGCACAGCTTCTTTAGCGTGCACGTAGTCTGCTGATCCATTGTCTGAAGGCTCGCGGATCGATAGTTTAACGTTGCGTCCGACTCTGTTAGAAAAAGAAAACTCGGTGAAAATTTGTTTTTTTGTGCGGACGAATAGAATTTTATTGATTCGCCTATGTTCTTCTAATTCGAAATGTCAGACTAGAAGTGTTCTTCTACTATTATGTTATAAGCCCTATATAAGCAATGTTCTCATCATCATCATTTCAGCCGAAAGACGTCCACTGCTGGACATAGGCCTCCCCCAAGTATCGCCACATTGACCGGTCCCGTGCGACTCGCATCCAGCGGATCCCCGAAACCTTTACCAGGTCATCGGTCCACCTAGCGGGAGGCCTTCCAACGCATCGTCTTCCGGTTCGCGGTCGCCATTCCAGAACTTTTCGGCCCCATCGGCCATCAGTTCTGCGAGCAATGTGCCCTGCCCACTGCCACTTAAGTTTGGCAATTCTTCGGGCTACGTCGGTAACCTTGGTTCTCTTGCGGATGTCCTCAAGCAATGTTCTCATAACGTACTAATAGACAATTTATGATGTTAGGAACGTGTTCTCATTGTTATCGTCATTTCACAAGAAAACCGCTTTTGATATTTGATTAAATGTATTCTTTTTATATAAAGACAAACATCATCATACCTGTCGACAACGACTTGGTACCAGCGGTTGTCGGCCACGAACTTGTCGCTTCCGATCCTGGCAGGCTCCCGACCTGACTCCGCGCTGTCACCGATGTCCATCTTCAGGTAAGGATAACCGTTCTCTACGCCGACAACCATGAAGTCATCCTGGAAAAGATAGGTAGATGAAGAACATGGAAGTGTGAAATGTGGAAGTTTTTAAACAGTAGCAATCTTTTTACAAAGGTCGGTCACCAATTCAAAGACCGACCTTTGTAACCTAGGCAAGGACGGGTAAGCATAAAAATTTACCACGGAACTTTAAAAACACCGTTATGCAATGATCCTTACAGATTTAGTCCTCCTAAGCATGGTGTCCTTAGGGTTTCCGAGGTAGAGGATAAGTCCATCCTTCTCCTTGGTCTTGAAGTAGACGGACACGTGCGTGGACGTAGACATCTCGTCCACTGTGTCCGGTAGGCGCGGCTGTAGCGTGGTGCGACGGTCGAAGGTCACTCCTACTTGGATGCGGTTCGCTACTGTGCGAGCCTGAAACAATGGTGCAAAGTTATATAGTATTAGACGCTTTTCTTCTAAAGTTAAATAGAACTTACACATTAATTGATATCATAAGAGAGAAAAGTCACATTGTTTGACATCATAATACTTAAATAGAATAGAAGTTTTTTTTTCGCTGTTTAAAAAAATAAAAATAATTACCGTTGTTTTTATTTGAGGACTACGTTCACAGTAAAGCACTAGGAGTTACAATGAAATGTCTTCGGAAAGCCAGGTAAATATCCTGACCTACATTCACTGAGGTTAATATAATAAAATCCCGTTTTGGCAAGTGGACCACCTGGTTTGTACTTTCTTGTAACTCAATCCCTATGTTACTCAGAACCATTATTCACCAAAGCGAAATCGATTGGGCCGATTGGGCCATAAATTTTCGCTTTAGTATCTTTTTGAGCGACATAAAATAATAGAGTTAGAAGGTGTACGGGCGTATAAATCCGGCTCAGACTTTAGTAAAGCTTGTTCTGAATGAATAAATATCAATATCAATTCTAAAGTTCTTCCAGAAATTGGTACATTTTTGTCGTAATATTTTTTTAGCTACCTTGGACAATAAACGGTCACAAGTGCAGATGCCTATTGCCTGTTGTACCAAACATGGCTTTGCTATCAATATCCTTACTGTGCTTGCATTGGAGCAGCATCTGTACTAATATTATAAAGCTGAAGAGTTATTTGGTTGAACGCTCTAATCTCAGGAGCTACTTTTCAGTTGGAATTGAAAAAATCCTTTTAGCGTTGGATAACCCATTTATCGAGGAAGGCTATAGGCTATATAACATCACACTACAACCAAAAGGAGCGGAGCATCAATGAAATATGTTGCAAACACTGAGAAATTGAGTAAATACGAGTATTAAAATTGAATGGCATACCTGTTCGATGAGCTCCTTCAGTTTGAGCAGTTTCTCGTCGGCTTCCTTACGCCTGTGCTCCAGGTCGTCCTGTCTGACCTTCACGGTGCGGTACGTCTGTGTGATGGTCGGGTTTAGCTTCTCGATGTCTTTTACTGAGGGGGGGAAATGATTTATTGCTTAATAGTGGTTAATTAAGGTTGAACCGTCAGGGTAGGCCGCGAAATTCGATTTTTCTTACGTTTTTTGCTATTTTCCGGTCAGTGTCACGCTGTATCGTGAACAAAAAAATTATTTGCGGCCATAATATGTATTGGGTAACATCATAATCATTAAAATCACCACTAGAACACTCTTAAGTCCACATTGATGACTTTTTCATGAAATAGTCATTCAAAGGGATTAAATAAATTTAAAGGGGTTGTATTGGTGCTATTAATGATTATAACTCTGTTAAACAATATTTCTCGATTTTTGAATCAACATTAACTATTATTCGTAACAAATATTTCTCGATTATCGTCGAAACAACTATTTCTCGATTTTTTAATCAACATAAACTATTATTTCGCGATTTTTTAATCAACATAAACCGACACTGACCTGCAAATTGCAAAAAAGGTAAGAAAATCAAATCAAACCTTATTATTTAACAATAAAGTTGAAAATCTATTAAAGAAATTTGACAGATTGCTGTAGGTTGATGGCCTGGCGTCTGTACGATTACGTGATTTCGTACAAAAACGGATCAAAAGTGAGCGCAGTCTAGAAGCTGTATACAAACCTAAGTTGTCAACATTAGATGTGGACTTCTGCGCCTCATCAGCGAACTTGGGCAGGGTCTGCGCCCACTCCTTGCTCGCAGCCAGCTCGGCGCCTAGTTGTGACATGATGTCCAGGGTAGACTTGACAGTGCTGTTCACCTGGTCGGCCCGAACCACCTCGTCGGCTAGCGAGAATGGTGGCGGCTTTGGTAGGGAACTGCAAACGCCACATAATTAACATCATTTTGATCCCGACATTTAATAATCAGCTTAATTTACAGAACTGTAAAGTTGATGTTTGTTTAACTTTGATTCGAAACCAAAATTGGAAATAATGTTAAGCAGGATGAACAAACTTAGCACGTGTTTTGGCTAACTTAAATTATTGTCACTTTCGCACAACTGTCAATTACATATGCAAGGTAGAGACGGGGACATATTCAAGTCAAAGCACTTTCTACCTAAGTAACGTTTGTTAATCTTCACCTTAGTGTTTGCGAATCCAATAAGCTATTAGGGCGTCCCATACATGCTCCGGTCAGCATGATTTGACACAGCAAGGAACGCTGTATGTGTGGATATGCGTTCGAGAAATAGTCTCAAGACTTAGCTCGAATTGTGCTTAGTAAATCCGAGCATTATTTCATTGATGACCGACCGGTATTTACCGATCGGTACGAGCCACATGAAACCCAATTAAGCTGGTAAATGCCGCGGTTCGGCTTTTTACTTCAACAAATACTGCCTAACCGATTTTGTATAGATTTAGAAACTCCTACTACTACTACCTCTACCCATATGTTCATTATCTGCCTAGCTTTCCAGTCTAACCAGTATTTTACAACCTAACTAACCTCCAAAACCCAGTTAGTACTGGGTAATACGATACTCCTTGGTAAGACTGGATGTCAGAGTTACCATCCCTCATCTGCCCGTTACTTACAATTGTATAGCATTATTATCATTATCAGCGGAGTCCATCGTGTTTCGCGCATGCACTAGTTTCTGTTCCGCCTTCGTCAAGTTGGGACTGAGAGCTTGTTCCACGATGTTCTGTGCTTTCGTGGCGCCTTCGAGCAGACTTCTGGATCTGTCGCGAGCTGGCACCACGCGGTTGTTGAGTTCGATTGTCTGGAAGGAGAAGATCTTGGGTGGTTCCATTGTGTAGGTAAAACAAGGCGTGTCACCATAACCAGTTTCAGGTGAAATCGCTAGGGTAGTCCACGAAATTCAAGTTTTCTTTTTTTTTGCAATTCGCTATTAAGTACCTATTTGTAGTTACTTAACTATAATCATTCAAACGCTCTGTATGGTGTCGGACGTAAAGAATAGCACCATCCCGTATCTTCCCGTGGGTGTCGTAAGAGGCGACTAAGGGACTTGCCAGAGAATGGGCAGCAGCGTTCTCTGTGCTTTTGTAACAACCGTACTGCGATCGCCAAACCGCCTGCCAAGCGTGGCGATTATGGCAAAGCCCCCCAATATGTCAATTTGGCGACACTTGGGGGAGGCCTATGTCCAGCAGTGGACGTCTTTTGGGCTGAAATGATGATGATGATGAATGATGATGATGATGAATCATTCAAATCATCAATACAACCCTCTAAGTTCTAAGTTCATTTAATCCTCTGACGTTGCTCATAAAGCTGCCAAACTAAAATGGGACTGGGCAGACCATGTCTGCCGGCAAAGCTGTGGGCCTACATTTCTAGCTAGACGGGGTGGGGCAGACAGAGAAGAGAATGCGGGAGGCAGGACGCCTTGGATGGCTTTCTCGTTAAATGGTGAGAGGACGCAAAAAAACAGAGAAAAGTGTAAGGAATGGGGGGAGGCCTTTGCCCAGGAGTGGGAAAGATTTTACAAACTAAAAAAAATACTATTTGATGTTTTATATAATATGCCATATTATTTACGGTCGCAAATCATATTTTAATCAAAATACATCCGACAATGACCTGCAAATTGCAAAAAAACGTAAGAAAATTTGAATTTCATGGCCTACCCGGGCGCTTACACCTTACAAGTTATTCTCTCTGATTCCTTATTAGGAATTATGTCGTTGTCAGATCAACGCATATTGTCTTTACGCCATTAAAAGCGTTTACACCTAACGGTATTTCATACAAACTTTCAAGTCGTTCTTATAGAAGTGTTCGCTTACCTTCTGGGTGATATTCCTGACGCCCTCCTCCGCATCATCAGCGGCTTTCTTGGCGTCGCCTATCTCCTGTACTATAGAGGAGTACGCGGAGGCCGCGGAGTACGCGTGCTGTGTACGCGAGTTGTTGTTCTCTCTCTCCGCCAATTCGCGTAGATTGTCCGCCTGGGTGGAATGTCACAGTTATTATGGATATTGAAGGAACAGGTTCGACAAAGGAGCACATAATGTAGTAACTTTAATAATGATTTTATACACTCATTAATGAAGTTACTACCAGTGGCAGAACCTCTGTAGTTACTTGAAAGGACCATAGCAAAACATGGCGCTTGAAATCCTGGAAGTGTTAAGCAGAGGTGCTGTACACCCACAATTCACCAGGTAAGTTTAAGTCCCATGTAATGGGGAAAATAACTCTTTAGTCACTAATATATTATTATAAAATATGCTCTGTATGGTGTCGGATGTAAAGAATAGCACCATCCCATATCTTCCCGTGGGTGTCGTAAGAGGCGACTAAGGGACTTGCCAGAGAATGGGCAGCAGCGTTCTCTGTGTTTTGTAACAACCGTACTGCGATCGCCAACCCGCCTGCCAAGCGTGGCGATTATGGCAAAACCCCCCAAAATGTCAATGTGGCGACACTTGGGGGAGGCCTATGTCCAGCAGTGGACGTTTTCGGGCTGAAATGATGATGATGATGATATTATATATACTAACTTTTATTATACTTTAGTTGATAGTATGATGGATATCGATACCAAAGATAAAACAACAAAAAAGATTGTTAGAATTGAAAAATAATGATGATGATGATTTATCACAATGTGAACAATGTACACTGAATTGTCGCTAACTAATTGTACAATATCTTTTCGGACTTTACAAACTTTAAGGAGTAGTAATTTGCTCTATTTTATCAATACAATTATTCTCCATGTAGGGTCGGAACCCAACTCCCGTGAATTTAGTTAATCAACTAAAAAAGATCATAAGTTTAGGGGCAAATTTATCTTTTAGCATTTATTTCAAAATGATGCACAAAAAAGGCTACCATTCAGAGGGGGTTGGGTTCCGACCCTACATGTAGAATAATTGTATTGATAAATAGAGCAAACTACCTCCCCTTAAAGTTTGTACAAGCCGAAACCAAACTTATTGTATAATACTCTCAACATCCAATACATCGGCACTTCTGACTTATTTGTGTTATTTGATACTTTAAAACAGTTTGCTTTCTTTCTCAACTCACCCTATTCCTCAAGATAGTGGTATGATGATTAGCCACATCGGTCAAATTCCTTAATTCAGGCATCTTCTGTTCTAGATCGGCCAGTCTATCCACCATGTCCTGGTCAGCTGTGCGGATGTTATCCAGCGCTTTGGTCGAGTTGCTCACGATCGCGCCGGCGACCAAGTTGAAGTATGTACCGTTGCCGATGTCGAAGCCAGCGTCTATCAGGTCTGTCATCGCAGCCGCGTTCAGTTTGGTGACTGAACTCACTTTGTTGCCAAACTTAGATTGTCTGGAAGAGAAACAATATTTTAGTTAAAAAATATCGGATTTGAATTTGGTAAACACGACCACCGTTGAACACGTTTATTTTAATTATAAAATCTATACAAATAAATAAAATTGAAGCGTCTGTATGTAATATTAAAATAACCGCTTTTTACCACATGTATATGAATGTATATAGGGAGCGTTCAAGTATTACGTAACGCAACTTTTGGAGATTTTTGACCCCTCCCCCCATGTAACGCGCCGTAACGCTTTTCTATACCCCCCGTCCCCCTGGTAAAACGTTACGTAACCACCACCAAGTGACCATTATTTTATACCTGAAAGTCACAATTATGTGACCGTTCTGAAGGGTTAAAACAATGTTACGTAACGCGTAGTTAAACACCCCCTCTCCCGCCTCTGTAACGCATCGTAAAATTTCAGAAGACCCCCCCACCCCTCAAATTCGTTATGTAATACTTGAACGCTCCCATACGGTATATAACCAAAATATGATTTTATACATTTTTGTCTGTCTATCTGTCTGTTTGTTCCGGCTAATCTCTGGAACGGCTGGACCGATTTTGACTGGAGTTTCACTGGCAGATAGCTGATGTGATAAGGAGTAACTTAGGCTAATTATATTTTTGAAAAAAAATTAAAAACTGACGGGTGTAACCGAATAGCAACGCTATCACAACGAAAGTTGTGCGATTTTTTATTAAATCTATCACGGTAATGTCCAAAACTCACGGTGCAAAAGTCACGGCTGTGGTGTGTGTGTGTGTGTGTGGCTGTGTGTGTGTACATTCGGCTCGAAGGACCATAGGCCTCTGTATTTTTTGTATTTTACCTGTTCTTAGCGTTGAGTAGCTCAGCACTATCTGCGGTATGCTGCGCTAGATCTGTGTACTGCAGCATCTCGTCCAACTTGGCCTTCAAATCGCGAGTGTCGTTCACTAGTACGTGGAATTTCTAGAACAAAACATAGAAGAGGATACAGTCAAACACTTGTATCTATAGTTAAGTTAAGACTTTCGCTGCTAAGTTCAAATAATTTATATTTACTTGTTAAGATAAAATTGCGCCAGCTCAACTATATTTTGTAAATATTTGACACTCGTTACAGAAAATCAGTGGCCCGAAAGTCTGAGAAGCAGTTTTACCAAGTACTAACTGGGTTGTGGAGGTCCGATAGGCCGTCACTCAATGTGTGGCGTGTTTGCTAAAAACTAGTGGTAAGTAGTATTTACCTTAGCCTGTTCGTTAACTGGCTGCACGAACACGTTCATGCGCTCGATCTGTTTGGTCGCGTTCGTGAAGGCACTGTCGGCTAGCGCCTTCTTTGGTGCCAGGTCCTTAGCTGAGGAAGTAAATTATATTTGATTTGACTGATTGAACACA
This sequence comes from Cerastis rubricosa, assembly GCA_949152445.1. Lineage (NCBI taxonomy): Eukaryota > Metazoa > Arthropoda > Insecta > Lepidoptera > Noctuidae > Cerastis > Cerastis rubricosa. The sequence goes on from OX424523.1 coordinate 25,813,549, forward strand.
AAATTGGTGGGCCTCTCTGATGGAAAAGTCAACGCTATCCATGAAGATGCAATAACGACAAATTAAACTTTTTAAGAAAGTATTTACTAATGCTATGTATTAAATTATATAATTAAATGTATTTAATAACTTTTTAAGAAAGTATTTACTAATGCTATGTATTAAATTATAATTATATGTATTTAATAACGCGTTAACTCATGTATAAAAAAAACCGGTCAAGTGCGCGTCGGGCCACGCGCAGTGTAGGGTTCAGTAGTTTTTATAACAGCCAAGTGCGGATCGTATTCGCTGACTGATAGTTTCGTACCATGCTCTAACTAAAAAACAAACATCACTACCTACCTACTTTGACTTCCTGTACAAACAACAACTGTTTTATTTTTTAGTAAAACTTATTTAGGAAGGAAACAGCGCGATACAACTGATGCTTAGCGCCATCTATCGACATTTCTATGGAGTTATTCGAAATTTCCCAGTCAAATACTACGACTATTACTCGTAAACTTGTAAAACCCATTAGATGTGATAGTTTTCCTTTAAACTTCGTTATATATAGGTACTACTGCCGTGACATTTGTATTTCTAACTACAACCGTTTAGTCTGTAGAGAAGGGGGGGGACACTTGACCCTAACGAAAATTGGTACTTTAAAGCTTGATAAGTCACGAACGGTTTACTTAATCAAAAAAACGGTCTTCACAAACCCCTAATATTTTTGAAAGACCTATCCAACGATATCCCACAAAACGGGAAGGATGAAAAAAAAATATCATCCCCACTATACATGTAGGGGAGGTGGTACCCTTATATTTGTATTTTTTTTTTCAAAATTTTATTTTACCACTTTTGCGGCGCCATTAACGTGTATACTCATGCCAAATTACAACTTTCTAGTACCAATATTTTTTGAGCTAAACCGCGGACAGACAGACAGACAGACGCTTAGCGCCATCTATCGACATTTCTATGGAGTTATTCGAAATTTTCCAGTCAAATACAATTGGTCGACTATTACTCGTAAACTTGTAAAACCCATTAAATGTGATTGTTTTCCTTTAAACTTCGTTATATATAGGTACTACTGCCGTGACATTTGTATTTCTAACTACAACCGTTTAGTCTGTAGAGGAGGGGGGGGGACACTTGACCCTAACGAAAATTGGTACTTTAAAGCTTGATAAGTCACGAGCGGTTTACTTAATCAAAAAAACGGTCTTCACAAACCTCTAATATTTTTGAAAGACCTATCCAACGATATCCCACAAAACGGGAAGGATGAAAAAAAAATATCATCCCCACTATACATGTAGGGGAGGTGGTACCCTTATATTTGTTTTTTTTTTTCAAAATTTTATTTTACCACTTTTTCGGCGCCATTAACGTGTATACTCATGCCAAATTACAACTTTCTAGTACCAATATTTTTTGAGCTAAACCGCGGACAGACAGACAGACAGACAGACAGACAGACGGACATGGCGAAACTATATGGGTTCCTTGTAGACTAAGGAACCCTAAAAACAGATCTTTGAGTAGTTTCCATGCTTCGTGGACGTAAAGAATCTCACATTCAAAGATACGAAGGTACACATAAAAAACATAACCCAGTTTGTTACAACAATGCTAAAAGACAGCTTATACATACCAGCAATATCGCCCTTAATCTGCCTAGCCTCCGCCAGTGCGCTGTCAACCTTAGGCTGCTGACTGAGTTCCAAGCCCGTGGCCAGTTCAGCCACATGCGTCACGATGGCTTTGGCCTTCTGACTGCTGTCCCGCACCGAGGCGAGCGTCTTATCAGCGTCAGCGGCTATGTCTGCTGCCCTGGTGATCTGCTTGTCTGAGTCCGTGGCTGCGAATTCCGCCTGCGAACAGAGGTGGTATTACAGGCGCTTCATGACATCGCCAGGTGTGCTCTTGGTAAGTATTTGTGAAATTGTCCGTGAATAAAGCACAGAGAAAACAAATTAGCCATCGCACGACGCCCGGCAAATGTGAAACATCTATTTTAATTTTAGAATTAATCATTAATTCAATTTAGTGTACGGTTGTTTCGATGTTTGTATTGTAATAATAATATAGAAAAAAACCGGCCAAGTGCGAGTCGGACTCGTGCACGAAGGGTTCCGTACCATTATTTATAAAAACGAGCAAAAAAGTCACTTTTTTGTATGGGAGCCTCCTTTCAATATTTATTTTATTCTGTTTTTAGTATTTGTTGTTATAGCATCAACAGAAATACATAATCTGTAGAAATTTCAACTATCACGGTTCATGAGATACAGCCTGGTGACAGACGGACGGACGGACGGACAGCGAAGTCTCAGTAATAGGGTCCCGTTTGACCCTTTGGGTACTGTTGGGAATCGCACCCAACAACCACGCAGTCGGCACGCGGAGGCGACACGCGCAAGCGACGTGACCGACCTACGCGTCATCGTCCACATCATCGGCGAGCGAGGGGAGCTGCGGGCGGCGGCGGCGGCGGCGGTGCCGGCCGGCCTGCGGACACTCGCTTCCTCGGACACCACCGCGACAGACGATCTCTCAAACGCCTTCCTAAATTATTTTATGTTTGTCCGGGACAGTTTCCTAATGTAAATCGAATCGGCATTATACCTAGCCTATACCAAAATACAGTCCACTTTTATTTCTCTCCAACGGGTTATTATACAGGTACGGAACCTTAAAAACTATGGTTTCGCGTCACCGATGACCTCGACATGCTCGTGACGTATTGAGCAAGACTAGCGACGCTTAGTATAGCGGCCTCTGTACTGTGTACACATTAAAAAAATCGAAAAAAAGAATACAGTCATTCCATTGATTTGTGTTTTCACTCCTATCTGCAGTCTTTAAGACTGCCTCTGCTTGTTGCTTTCAGACTTACAGATCGAAGTAGATTCTTGGCGCTGTTCTCCAGCGTCTTGACAGCGGCTGTGACGTCACCAACGTCTACGTTCTTGAGTTCAACGACCTTCGGCTGCAGCAGCTTCGTCTGATTCGCGATGTAGTTCAGGCGCTGCGTTGTGAAGAACGAGTCGGCTTTGTCCTGTAATAGCATCGTGGGGACGTTATTTATTTATTAAAACTTTACGCACAAGTATATAAAAAAGCTGTACAAAAGCGTACTTAATGCCTTGGGCATTTTCTACCATCTACCGTAGGCTGACGCAGAGATAAAACATAGTAGGTGCAGCATAACAAAAGGTCAAGAAATTATTTTTACAAATAAAATATAACGATAAATACATTCTTAAAAACCATCAAAATAAAATAATGTTAAGAGATAGAAAAAGTAACAACAATTTAATTTTGAGATGAGTCTGCCAGATTCAATCAGAATGATTAGGCACTCAATAAGTTATTCAATCATAATGATTTGAGGTACCTATTGATTTTATGGAGCGTTTTGTTAATTAAATAATTATTAATAAACATTATAAAGAAGAAAGATTTGATTGTTTGTTTGTAACGATTTAACTCAAAAACTGCTCGACCGATTTCAAAAATTCTTTCACCATTAGAAAGCTACATCTTTACCGAGTAACATAGGCTATATTATATCACAGAATTCGCGGACGAAGTTGCAGAGGAAGTGCTAGTGTTAAATAAATGGGAACAAATTAAAAATATAACGATTTATGGTCATTAGGAGCCCGATTCTACTGTTCCTGACGTGGGAATCTCAACAGTTGCAAGCATGCAATCAAGCAGCGTGTAGTTAATTGTGACCTTCGAATAAGAATCGATAATATTCTTACCAAAAAAGTAAGTATAGTTGATGATCCGAAATAACTATGTAACTCCTCACACTTTCACATGGTGAGACTTGATACTTACTATACTTACTATATACGAGCATGTCATCTAGTAGCCCAACCTAACTAAGCTAGAGCTACGATTTGTCACAATTCCTCAGTAGACAAGAATGTAATAATGTAATTGTACCTTAAAGTCTTTGGTCTCGTTAGACAGTAGCGCACTCATGTCCTCGATGGTGAAAAGCAGTGCATCCGTGCAGGAGTCGCACTCCAGGCAGCCCTCGCTTGGTATCAGGACCCATCTGGTACGCATTAGCATTGAATATTCATATTTAGTTTGTTTTCACGAGTATAACAGTAGGTCTTAATGTTGGTGCAAAGACGAAGTCGCTCTCGGACGTTCGGCCAGAAAGATACAGAAAAAAATTGTAGTAGTAAGTACTTTATTTGTTGAGGAGAGTTTTGTTAAGGGTGGGTTCACATTTGCGTATTTTCGGCACGTATAAAACTGTTTCCGATACGAGTTAATACGCGCAGAAAAATACGCTAGTCTGAAAACGCTCTATGTATGCATAAAAATGGCCTGTTGGCAAAAAAAAGACAAGACACAGGTCATATTACCCATTCTGCAGGAAAGCAATAGATTACGCTTTAAGCGCTATTGTGCAAAGAATTCATACCTTGTAAGTAGACGTGGTTACCGGAAACTGACAAATTTTCCCATTCAACCTTGAACCTAATTCTTTAATGGTAAAGTTCAAAATCTATTAAATAAATTGGACAGATTGTTGGAGCTTTATATGCTGGTGTCTGTACCATGTTACTTGGGATCGGCGTATTACGTCTTTTTGTTAATTCTTCCCCGTCCGGTAAGCCGTAAGATACAGTATAAAAACGTTGCTGTTACCTTTCCGGACAGCGGTCGCACTTCTCTCCGACGACGCCGGGTAGACACTCGCACTGGCCGGTCGCGTTGCATGTGAAGCCGAGCGAGTAGCCCGTGTTGCAGTTACAGTCTGTAACAAAGCAGAAGCATTATAGATAGATTTTTTATAAGGTGTCTGTGCGTTCCGTTTTAGGAATTATATTTTCCTCCTTGTTTGTTTGTTTGCTTGAACGCGCTGATCCCAGGAACTACTGGTCCGATTTTAAAAAAAAATTCAGTGTTAGATAGCCTTTTTACCGAGGAAGGCTATAGGCTATATGTATATCATGCTACAACCAATAGGAGTGGAGCAGCAATGAAAAATGTTGCGAAAACGGGGAAAATGTGTTGCAGACGAAGTTGCTGTTGATTTTTTTGAAAGAAATAAGAGTAATGTTTTTTATTGGCATTATAAAAAAAGAAACACCTTAAAATTAAACAAACCAAATAAAACAAAACTATTAAGTACTGCCAAAAGGGTTTAAGCTCAGCATAATGGCGAATTTGATGACACGGTTGGCGCAGTAGCTGAGCCATCGGCTGCTGCGCTGCGTGTCACGGGTTCGATCCCCGCACGGAACAAATATTTCTATGGCCTACAGATAGTTTTTCGGGTCTGTCTGTTTGTGTATGTGAGTTTAAATGTTTATAAACGCACCCACGCTACAGGAGAAATTCCTGCGGGGCAAAGCTTATTAAAAATAATCCTATGGAAACACAAGATATACCAATTGACACTGATTTTCAGCTGCAGCCAGTGCTATACGCTTGAGAATATAACATACATTTTTGCTCTTGTTGTATGGGCTAAGCCATTTTCCGACCGCCACGAGCCGATTCCGCACCGATAAGTGTGGTTACCATAAAACAGGCAAAGTTACTGCTGGCTTATTTTATAAGTACTACTTGGTTACTTACGGTCGCAGCCTTCCTTGGTGTAGTTCCAGTATCCAGCCGCGCATTGGTCGCAATGTTTACCAGTCACGCCCTTGGAGCAACTAGAAAAACAAGCAAAATATTTAAAAAAAAACTAGGCTATGCTCGCGGCTTCGCACGCGTGTATTTCAGTAATTATCCCACGGGTAAATAAAAAGGTGTTTGATTTGTATGTGTTAATCCAGGTTGGATTAACACATACAAATTTTCTAACGTTTTTTGCAATTAGCAGGGCAGTGTCAGGTTGTATGTTGATTAAAATATGATTTGCGGCCGTAACAAATGTGGTTTTACAAAATTAAAATCATTATAATTTGTTAATGAATTCCCTTTAGGTTTATTTAATCCATAATAAGTGATTAAAAGACAATTTCATGAAAAAAAATATTTAATGGAATTAAATGAGGGTTGTATTGATGATTTTAATTCTTATAAATCTGTAAATCCATGATTGTTACGGGCTCGAATTTAATTATAATTAACATAAAAACCCGACACTGACATGCTAATTGCAAAAAACGTAGGAAACCCTGAATTTCGAAGGCGACCCCATGTAGATGTAGGAATATTGAGTGACACTAACTTGCACTGTCCAGTGTTATGGTCGCACTGCGTCGACTCGGCCGCGATGCCGCAGTCGCAAGGTGTGCAGCCCTGGCCGCTGTTGAGGCCGTAGTGGTTGGGCGCGCACTGGTCGCAGCGGTCGCCGATGACGCCGGGGCGGCACACGCAGGTGCCCGTAGAGGGGTCACAGCGTTCCATGCCGAACTCGTCGCAGCTGCAGGCTAGGGGGGGGGATAGTTCAATAACGTTTACGAATATTTCTTAGGACATCATCACAGAGGCTCTGTATTCTGTAAACTCGGCTGTCTACCATAGTCATGTACCATTAGTCTGTTATTCTTTTGTTAAGATGTCGATATTAGTGTAAGAACTCTACTAACCATTAACTACCTCCCTGCCAAATTTCATCTTTAGACGTCAAGCAGTTTTAGATTTTTCGTGATGAGTGAGTGACCTTTCGCTTTTATACAAGGTGTAATATAATAAACGCAAGACCTCCCATGTGGTCTCTCGGACCATGAAACTGAGCCACTTTTGTTCTACGAGTTCTTGAAATTCACAAAACGAAAATTGGACTTTCCATAGAAACTGACGCGATCAGCTGATCAACATGTATGGTAAAACTAAAAAGAAAGGTATATGTATTTCCAAAAGTCATAGAACAATAGTTGTTCTGTTTCATGGTCCGAGAGACCACACGGGAGGTCTTGCGTTTAATATGTTACACCTTGTATAATAGATAAATAATTTGAGGTACAAAGGTATTGTAGTAGATGACGGACTTACTTAATAATACATGGTGTAGGTACAAAGAATTTTTTGGGTGAATCGCTGCTCTCCTAGCGGGATTACTGAGTAATCTGTATTTAGGAAAAATACAGATGAATGGAATGGTACATTTAAAATCTTACCGGTACAGTTCTTGGAGAAGATGGCGTCGCCGAAGAATCCGGGCGCGCACAGGTTGCAAGCGGCACCGGCCGTGTTGTTGACGCACTTGAGGCAGTCGCCGGTGATGCTGTCGCAGGAGCCCGGGTCGTTAGGGTTGATGTTGCCGGAGCAGTTGCAGGGCTTGCAGTAGTCACCTGGGAATGTCAACCGATACTTAGAAAGTAAGAAAGAAACCAAATAAGTTTATTTAGCACATGCCACAAGTGCGTACAACATTTTACATAAAAGTAATAAAACAAAAAAGACTTAATAATAAACATAAAATAGGGATAATTAGTAGTAGTGTCTGACAACTGCGCCAAATAGGCCCATATTTCAGTGCTGTATACTCGTAAGGCCACGCAAGGCGGTTCGAGCTTTTTTTCCTGCACTGCATTTTCAACTCTCAGTGTTAACCCCAGCATTGAGAATTATGCACTTCTCTAGAGCATTAAAAACCCAACAGGGTTTTCAACTTGGCCTCTTACTGCCGTAAAACGGCTGTAAAATATAGTACGCGGTAAAAAAAAAACATAACGTAAAGGCTCGAGCGAACGTTCTAAAAACAAGAAATAATACTAATCTGTCACTATACAGGGTCGAAGGGGCAACCCCACTTAGAAATTTTGTATTAAAAAAAAACAGCTGTTCCATACCTTTTAACGTGTAGGTATTGTACTTTTATAAGAAACATTTTTTTTTAAATTACGAATGACAGATGCCTTAGTGGATTCAGAATGATCTACTGAGGTTGTGGTATCAGTTTGTGAGATTTTATAACCTCTCTATGCTTACCGATTTGTTCCGGGACGCCGTAGTAACCAGCCGCACAGAACTCGCACCTCGCACCGCCGTACCCCGGCTTGCACTGACACGAGATCAGGGAACCGTTCTCACTCAGGTCGCAGCCGATGGCAAAGCTGTAAAGTCAATGTATTTATTAACCAAAACAATAAAGTGTCATTCAGCCGGCGAGTTTTACGATCAGAAAAACAGTTGTTTCCTACAAAAGTGTAGGTAGTGGAACCTACACGGAGAATATGTATGGTATTTTTGAAGTGTAAACTTATTTCGTCGCGTCGGGCGATTTTTAGTAGTAGAAAAGACTATGGGTCGCGTCACCGATGAACTCGACATGCTCGTTACGCCAGACTAGCGACGCAAATTGTATGTCCCATATATACATTTATTTTTGGGTTTGGAATATTGTACTGAATAAGCGGTACTCTTTGCGTCGATGTCCCTTCCTCCCTATAAGAAGACCTTTGTTCCGTTCTCTTTTATTTAGTTCCACCTGTCCCAGTGTATGTCTGAAATTCGTATTTCCGTTTGCTGATCTAGTTTATGAAACATCGTCAAACAGAACATTACTCCACGTCGGGGAACCATGGCCCTCTATAATGAAGAGTACGGGAAGTGGATAATCGTGCATTGTCAATAATTACGAAACGAATAGAAAAACATGACTATTTACTTGTTGGACACGTAAGGCATCGGACAGGCACAGATGAGACAGTCACGCATGGTGCCGACGGTCGCGTCGCCATGGTAACCGGGGATGCATTGCTCGCAGTGGTCGCCCATCGTGTTGTCTGTGCACTCCTGAGGAAAGTTACAAATGTGATATACTAATTAAAATTATATACTAATTATACTGGAAATGTATACCTTGATATGTCGCCGTGTGAACATGTGAGTAATCAAGTGGATTACCGATTCGGAAATTAAGTAGCTGGACCCGCGTAGTTTTGTACTTCAATACTTGGTAGCTAACACATAGCCTTAGCTCACAATATAAGGCATACACTCTACGGTTCACCATAGAGGTCTGTCCAGGTGTGCCACTGGCAGGCCGACAACATGTCGTGTGTTTTCGGAAATTTAGTTTAATACACGTTTCGGAGTGCCTGCGCAGGCACACCTACAAAAGTAGTATGACCACCAAAATGAGGAGTAAACTTACCAAACAAACTCCGGTATTGACATCGCACTCCCTAGAATGCCCGTAGCACTGGCACGGCACACAGAAGCCGGAGCTCAGCCGGTAGTATCCCTCCGCGCATTGCTCGCAAGACAGCCCGCGGTACGCCTTGGGACATTGGCACTCTTCGATCGACGACGCGCGTTTAGAGTAGTCGTCGTATTCTTCTACGCCGATGTCGAGGGTCACTGCTATAAGGCTGTGGAAGGGAGTAAACAAGTTTCTATGAAATATCCAGGTTCATCATCTGCCTAGCCTATACCCGGCTATGTTATTGTATTTTATAGGGACAAGTCCGCGACACTATTCGCAAACCACACTCTTGAAAGCCAGGATCCACAGTGGCGACCACCAGAAAAGCTCCGAGACAATAAAGCTCGACGAAGTCCCAGAGACAAAATTTGGATCTCGCAACGAAATTAATCAGAAAAGAATAGCGGCGGAGTAGAAAAACTTAATTTTCACATCCCTCCATTTCAGCAAAAGACAGAACAAAATAAGGCTAATAGGCACAAAGGGAAGTTTACAACTGGGATATGCCCAGATGCTTAGCACCACGGATAAATATTAACATTAATATTAATGGGTCCAAAGTTGTGAGCTGTCATATTTGATTCCAATAAAAGGTATGGCAAAAACGCTTGAACGCACGGAAATTTGTTCTAGTTCCCGACAATGTTAGTTGGCTTACAATCTAACCGGATGCAACTGAATAGCGGTATTTTGCATTTTATTAAAGTGGCCGGAAGAAACTGGATAGCCATGACACATAACCGCCAAAAGTGGAGAGATTTGGAAAAGACCTCCACTCAGCATTGGGTGGCAAAGGGTTGAAGAAGAAGAAGATATTTTATATGGAGCGACTGCCCGTGCTTTCTTTCATGCTTACCTAGTTTCAATCGACTGGTCCCAGTAGGTAGCTCTGATGTATATGCTGGTGACATTGACCAGGGTGTTCATGAACTGTTCCCGAGACACCGGCGTGCCGTCAGTGTTACTGAACTCGTCTTCCGACAGTCTGACGGCGTGCACCCATGACGTCAAAGATGGCGGCTGTTCAACGCTGTTGTGAACCAAGTACCTGAGGAAAGGAGAGATTGATATTACGTTAGTGATGTTACGAGTATGGTGACTCTCCCAGCTGGACACGAATTGCCATAGCTGACTTGGTAGTCCTTAAATAAAATAGGAAGTCAGGTTGTCCGAAGCAAGGAAAACCTGTTCAGGTGGAGGTATATAGATGACTTTGCCCTGAAGTGTAAATGTGTTTTTGCCCTACAGACGATGGGATACTTGATGTCGTGTCCCTGTCTGTCCAGTTGTTTGCAACTTCAAAGGAGGTGATGAACGCTACTGAAAATGTTAAACTCGTTGCCAAATTTTGGGCTGACTCAATTCGAATCTCATCATCATCAGTCATCGACACGCTAAGAGGTAATTCTGATAACAAACAAAAACTCGTGCCTTTTCCCATGGGGGGGCGCACAAAATATAAAACGCCATCTGATACGATCCTCACATACGCGTTTCTCCTCGTCCACATTCATATTACACCTGGGGACTACTATGAAGTCTTAAAACAGTTATTATTCCAGGGTCAGAAAGAGACGGAGCTATAGAGGACATCTACCGCCATCTCTTTCCCACTCTTGAATAAGATTAAAACAATACTGCTTTAAGACGTCATGGTATGCTACCTGGTCAAGATCATACTCACAGACGGCGGTTGCAAGCGCAGTACACGGAACCGGCTGACCTGTCTGAAGAACAATACTTTAAGAAGTACAAACCCGTCGGAGCCTCCAATGATGACGTCAGCAGCTGCGATGGCTCCTCCTTCGGGGCCGATCTTGTAGAATATCGTGTACGTCAGGTAACCGCCGTATGAAGTCAGACGTTTGCCTGGAGGTACATAAGATATAGTAAGAAGATAAAGATCATAATAAAAACTTAAAAAAAAGATGGTAATGTTTATAAGAGGATTTAATGATTTGAGAGGCACTAAGCGCTTCCTTGCCGGGATTAACCTGTAATGTAACATTTCAGATTCGAATTAACATCAGTGGGTGCTGAGAACCGAGAGCATTACAGCACACAGCCTGAAGCACTGGTAATGCTATCAGTATTGTAGTCTCATTTTCTTGGAATGCTACAATAAAGGCGAATGCGAATGCTCCCTGGCCGGAAGTCTATCAGTAACGCTCAAAATTGAATCTTGGACTGTTACTTTAAAGCAAAAGCTTCCTTGAGGGAGCGCCTTAAGAGTATGACGGTTTTCTGGAAAACCTCAAGTCAAAGCGTTTATTTCGGCATGTATAGACCCTATAAGACATAAGGGATTAGTCAGTGAAATTTTACGTAGCTACCCGTTCCAAAGCGGTAGAGCAGGCAATAATCGCAATATCAATCCTTTTTTATTAGATCAGCCGTAAAGTACTGGTAGACACAGTTAAATGCTGGAAATAGGCTGAAAGTATACCTGCAACACTCCTATGCTGTAGTTGTTAGGTTATCGGAAAGATAACTTTATTATTATTAGCCTATAATGTCGCACTGCAGGCCAGAGGCGTCCCTTCACTCCTCCCACTTTCCGCGATCTAGTGCGATTCAAAGAGTCCAACTAATCCCGAAAGATGACTTACCAAGATAATAATCAGGTGCCCCGAAGTACACGACCTTCTGCCCGCTGTCATCACCGACCAGGTCGGCGGTGATCGTGGACACGTTCACCATCACCGGGCCAAGCGTGCGCGGGAATATGTTCAGCGTTCTGTTGGCGTCCACGTTGACTAAGTACCAGTCGCTCATGCCGTCGATCTGGTGGTGAAACAGTGATTAGGAAGTATGTTTGTGTAATCCGCGTGTAACCTGCTGACACATCCACGGAACATAATGTAACGGAAACTGCTGTGTATTTTCGCCTGCAATGTGTATAGAATCGCCTACTCTGCAGACTCCGCTCTCCGGATACATAATCAGCCTCTAATGTTCCCACTGTTGGGATACGCCCACTCTATGAAAGGGATTGGACTGGAATCCACCACGCGGGCGCAATGCGGGTTGGTAATGTCACATGTCTTCGATTTTTTTGTTCTTCAACATCTTTACAATGTTTTCGTTCACTATTGAGCAGCGGTGATGAAATAAACTACACAAAGTAATGCGCATGCCTGGGTTCGAACACACGACTCACTGGTCGTACGTCGAGGAGGCCACCATTGGGCCGCCGCTGCTCCCTCCCCACATAGATCGGTACAATCCAAGGTGTTTTTCGTAAATCATTGATAGCGTTGAGTTAGACAAAAATCTGAAAGGCAGACAATCTGTCTTAGAATAACCAGTTCTGCCGGCTGCGACACAGGCTTTCTCTCTATGGGAAGGAGCGAACCGTAATCTATCACGCACTAAATCGATGGTAGATGCCACATAGCTTCAAATTTATGGTTCCAGAACATGTCGGTTGCCTCACGGTATTTTCCTTCACTGGTTTGAGAGCAGCGGTGATGAAATTAATTACCCGATTCTACTGTAGCCACTGCTGCTCATAAGTGGAGGCTCTAACAAAATCAGATTACTCAGATATTTTAAAAGAAAGGTGTACTTACGCCTGCCCAAGATAGATAGGAGCTGGCACATCTGGTCGTCTTGCCGAAACAGTAGCACTTGGTGCAACCGTCAGGGTTCGAAGGCTGCAGGTTGAAGAACTCATCCACGCAAGTGTCGCAAGACTTAACAGAAAATAAGTCACATGAATATCACGAATAAGAAATAACGTATTTAAATAACGTATTTAAGCTTTCACGGTTTATAACTAAACTTACACTGTCACGGGATATCTTCCATGCTTGTTAAACACTAGCTGCTGCCCCCGACTTGTTCGCTTAGAAAAATGTGTTTTTCAGGAATAAATATTTCATGTAAACCTTCATTTTGAATCATTCTGTCTATTGATGAAATCCGCATCAAAATCTGTTGTTTAGTAAAAGATTTAAGCGTGCAGACTGCGGGAAAATACTTTGTTTTATACTATGTAAAGATTGTGAGCTCCCAATAGTGAATAATCACATGACAGTGTAAGTTTTAAAAATACGTATGTTGGTAGAAGAACAGAAAACACATTATAACTCCGTCGACCACTGACGCTTCGTTTACGTCGCGCTTACAAAGGCTTCTTCAAGTAGCTTAGGTACTACTTTACAGTCTGGCTGTACTAACCTGTCCAGTGACGTATCTCTTGCAGTAACACTGCGCCGTGCTCTGGTCGCACACGTCATCAGTAGTGCCATCTCGTTCGCACGTACAGGGTACGCACTCGGGGAACGCGTAGTGTCCGGGTACGCAGTGGTCACAAGTACGGCCTATTACGTTCTCACGACAACTAGAAACGAAAGAAGATGGTTTAAAGTTAGCCTAAAACAAGACAAACAACTTTCCCAAAGAAACACATTTTTTTTAAACTCATTCCCTTTATCACAATAATACAACAGCCGTGCGAACGATTGAAACGACGAACCAAAAAACTATTTGATTGGCATAAGTAACTATTTGGACACTAAATAGCGGTTACTATGTAGCAATTGCGGCACGACTGCACCATTGTCTTAAACAGTTATGCCATAAAGAAAATCTTTGAGTACGAACGTGACTGGCTATACAAGTAGAATAGATTGTGTGAAAGATAATATGGCTAGAAAGGGGGTGACGACTGTGTTGACGACCAATAGAGAAGAATAATCGGAGTAAAAAGAAAAGATAAAATAAGATTAAACAAAATTAAAAATGTAACTTAATTTAGAGATGTGAATAAAGTATGGAAAACACTTAATGAGAAATGGACTAGACTAATATCAGAATGGTACCCCAGGGATGGTTAAAGAAGTAAAGGTAAGGCATAATATATGAAACGCTGGGAAGATGATCTCAAAAGAGTCGCTGGTCCAGAATGGACCAGAATAGCAAAAGACAGAGATAGGTGGAAGTCTTTGGAGGAGGCCTTTGTCGAAAGACAAGCTGTTGTTTGTAAACCGATAGTCAGTAACCAAACTTAATGAAATTATTACAAAATTTGACCCTTACTGTAATGTAAGTTTTAAAATAGGTACAATATTTTATTATAACCTACAAACCCTAATAACAAGATAGAGAGATTAGCAGGGAGAAAGCTCAGGTTATTAGAAAAACAAAAAGAAAATGTTATCTCTACAGTGAATTTGTAATTCCTTTCAGAAATGAAAATGTTTAACCGTTTTAAGGGCAAAATAATGACAATGATGATTATATCTTAAAACACTCACGCGCAGTTTCCGTTATCAGCCTCGCATTGCAGCCGGTTATCGACAACTCCGAGCGGGTTGCAGTTGCAGTCGTCGCAGCCGCGTTGCACGTCAAAGTTGAACGTGTACGGCTTGCAGCGATCACAGTTCTCTCCTTCCACGTTCTTAGGGCAGATGCACATTCCTAGACAAATAAAATTATTACATAATTATCAACTTCGCCTTTTCGTGTCGGTATTGCCTAATCTGGTGTGATAGTTTTTATGCCAAAGTCAAAGCAGCAAGCGCAAATCACTAAATGCGTTTCATTATCATCATCATTTTAGCCCAAAAGACGTCCACTGCTGGACATAGGCCTCCCCTAAGTGTCGCCATATTGACATTTTGGGGGGTTTTGCCATAATCGCCACGCTTGGCAGGCGGGTTGGCGATCGCAATACGGTTGTTACAAAAGCACAGAGAACGCTGCTGCCCATTCTCTGCCAAATCCCTTAGTCGCCTCTTACGACACCCACGGGAAGATATGGGATGGTGCTATTCTTTACGTCCGACACCATACGGAGCATACATGCCATAGACACCGTAAATGCGTTTAGTGAATTTAAAACATCATTCTATTTCTGCCAATCGTCAGAGAGAGAGCGATGTTTTAAATACGTAATACCAAATATAATACCAAATATTTAACGATTGTTAATAGAGTCTGGATCTTCGTGGTCTAAACTTCACTCACCATTATCATCACAAATAGCAGTCGACGGACAGTGACACGGCCTGCAGTTAGGGAACCCGTAGTACCCAGTACGGCAAGCAGTACAGGAGCGTCCTATAACGTTGGGCTTGCAGGGACATTGGCCCCCGAAGGTGTTACACTCTAGCTCGGTTGACCCCATGAAGTCGCATACGCAGGCCAAAGCGCCGCTGTTATATTCCGCGGTGATCGAGAACATGGCGTCGCGACAGAATCCTGTAGAAATGGTAAGATATATACAATTATTATTGTTATTCAGCTATAAGAGTAGACGAAGACCAAATAAATGATGTTTTTTTTTATCCAATCATCAATTGTGTCAACAACAACTGGTATCAAGGTGTTCATTAAACTAATCAACGTACTCCGCCTTCCGTAAGTCAGTGCGGCTATAGCTAGCTGTGTTTCCACTGCAGGAAACAAGCTTCTTGTCTATGAGACGGACCTAAGTGAAAACGACTAAAGAAAGACCTAAGACTGACCTGTCTCATTGGATTGTATATAGAAGTGGTTGTTAGCGCACTTCTCTATGAACTCGCGAGTGTAGTCGATGACGTTGGCCTCGGTGAGCGCAGAGTCCACGAAGTCAGGTGCGGCGATGACCAGCACGTAGTCTATCCATAGGCCCTTGCTGTTGTTGCCCTGAAATATTGAAGTTAACGTTAACACTTTCGGTGCTAAAAAACCAGCAGAAAGGTCGAACAATAATCCGTTTGTGTGCGCACAACCCGCCTCCCAAATCGTCGTTATACGTAGCTTTAATGACTTCTGCATGCAAGTAAAAATGAATTATTTGAATTTAGCAGTGAAAAGTGTTAAAAACTGTTAAAAAATTTTAGATATCCACTCACATTCTATATGTGAGAGGATATGTAAAATTTTATAACAGTTTTTAACACTACGCACAAATAAAGCCAATGGGTCTAAAACCATGGTAATTTTGAACAGAGGTTATTTTGTAACGAAAGTTGACAGTACCAGTGAAGGATCCTTGGAAATGCTACCCGAAAGTGGTTTATATGTTAAATAGGGAATATAAGTTTGCATAAAATTTCGTAATTTTCGTAACTCGGAGGAAAACCCATCAATCACATACAGGAGGAGGCGCCTCGGTGCATGCTGTTTGCTTACATTGCCCTTGTCGGTGAGATTCAGAGCAGATTGAAGAAATGGCAAAGCAACATTCTCCATGTTGGGTTGAAAATCAGTAGAACTAATACCGAATGAGATTTTATCATGTTCTGCGATTTCGGCAGTATCTCCAATTCTGGAGACATGAAGCCTCTAGTTTTTTTGAGTTTTGAGCATTCTTTAAAAATAAATTATTATTCGATTGGAAGTGCTTTACTAGTAGAAGAGAGTTATTGCAAATTTGTCGGCGCCGGGCAAGTGGCTGGTGCCGTCAGCTAGATTTAGCAGCGAGCGGCAGCCAGTCTTGGAGGGGCAGTACTGCACTGGCACGTGACTACTTACCAGGAAGGTGATAGTAAAGTTGTCGGCGACGGGGAAGTGACTGGTGCCGTCAGCTAGCTTGAGCAGCGAACGGCAGCCAGTGCTGGAGGGACAGTGCTGCACTTGCATGGTGGTATCAAACTGTTGAGTGTCTGTCTTTATTACTGCGTCCAGGCTGCTTTCTGTATGGTAATATTAAATCAAAGGTATTATATTGGGAATATCGTTAATGTAGATAAGATGTAATATGAATTTGAGTATACAACACATCCCTTGTGAGATTGATTTATTTATATTTGTTGTTTCCTTGAAGTTGAACTGAATGAATTTAATTTGAATTAAAACAACCTTATCTACGTGAAATATGACAACACGTCATATTTCACGTAGGTAAGGTTATTTTTTTCCATTTATAAGTTTAGGGGTTTTTATCCACACGGATACGCCAACCCCATTGTATCTCCTAGCATTATATCATATCAATCAATATATATATATCATACACACAATTACACTAAGGTAAGGTGGTAAGGTTGTTTTAATAGTTTAATATCTATAAACTGCATTGTTTTTTGATCTATTCCTTCTGAATCCATTTTGGATTTCGTTAAATATATTAAGTCTTTCACAGAAAGAATACAGGCCAGGCTAGTATACCTGTTCCAAAAATGTTTTTTACTGAGATATTAAGTAAATTAGCAAAGAATGACAATTGTTATTTGAATATATAGGGTGAATGGTAATTAGTGACCGATACTTTAATACGTGATTGTACTCATGATAACAAACAATTTTACCAAAGAAACTTTTTTTTTAGACTCATTCCATTTTATCACAGTAACACAACAGCCATATGATATATTCTCTTTGCTCTGCTCTGCCTTCCCACTGTTGCACGGTGCGATAGTAATGAGACAGAACAGCGTCACGCAGCTAACAGCTCATAGGTCACAGGCATACGCGCGCGCAAATTTGATATGGCTGTTGTGTTATTGTGATAAAAGTGAATGAGTATAAAATTTTTTTTTGGGAATATTGTTTGTTTGATTTCCCTGACTGCACACACAGCGACACATCAAGGTATACATTTCCAGTATAACATGGCCTCGCTTTGTAAAGATTTCCGTTACAATAAGAGATCGGCATAAACTGGTTTTGTATAGCTTAAGTGGTTTCCGTGCGTGCCATATCAACGTGCAAACATTCATGTCCTACCTGGATGAACGGGCTGGTAGTAGTGCACCATGAACATATAGTCTCCGGCAGCCGGCATCTTGGACTCGATCCTCAGCGGCTCCACAGCATCGGTCAGGTACACCACCACGGTCGAGTTGTCAAGAGTTGGAGGTCGAATGTCGCGGTCGCCACCGGTACCGGATTCTACTTCCACCTGGGAAGTTAATAGTTTTTGATCCCCACGCAACACTGAAGAGTAAAGTCCTCACAAAAAATCAACCGTCATAAAATCGTGCGTGTACAAGTGGTCCATGAGTACACATGTAAAAGTATAGCACAAGTATAATCAGCCTGGATTTTTTCCACTGTTGGGACATATGCCTCCTTTCTATGAGAGGGACTGGACTGCGATGCACAGGGTCCAGTGTGAGTTGGTAAATGTCATATGTCTTCAATTTTTTAGTTCTAAGACATGCCGCATTCCTCACGATGTTTTCCTTTATTTCTGAGAGCAGGTGAGGTAAAATAAACTCCACAAAGTAATGCGCCTGCCTGGGTTCGAACCACGGCTTACTGCTCGTGAGTCGAGTCTGCCACTACTGATTATTTTAATATTAGTTACCTTCTTAGAATCCACAGCCGCGCTGAAGACAGCCGGGGAACACTTGCCGTTGCGTCGCAAGCAGTATGGCCGCGGAGTGATGTAGTCCAGGTGCCACTCCGACTCCGGGATCGCTACTATTGACTTGATACCCACTAACGTATCGCGGTCGCCCTGTGACAGAAACGACAGAATTACGTATGTATTTCTATGGCTACTATTATAAAGCTGAAAAGTTTGTTTGTTTCTTCGGTTGATCGCACTAATCTCAGGAACTACTGATCCGAATTGAAAAAGATATAAGATAGCCCATTTATCGAGGAAGGAGGCTATATAACATCACGCTACGTCCAATAGGAGCGGTCCATAAATTAAAAATGATGCGAAAACGGTTTTTATTTTTCTTATGTGACGCAAACGAAAGGGGTCAGCTATCATCAATAAAACAAACAGATGTGTCAATGTGAAGTTTGTTCTGCCACTTCATCTATCTAGCTAAAACACTAAGTTTAGTTTTAGGGGACTCTCTTACGTAATTTTAATGTTAAAAAAGTGCTAATTCCCATTCTCTTATTTTATAAATAATCAATTAATTTTGTTAAAACGATTTTTTCATCAAACAACCTACATATGTATTTGGCCAGTAACAACGTAAGTGCACTGATATACAACCTCTTTTTGAAAGCTTGTTAGATTTTAGCACCTTCACTTAGTTGTTTTAGACCACTTCGCAAGAAATACAGTCCTTCAAGGATTGATAAACCAAATAGCTGTTTAGGTCTAAATAGTTCGGAACTTGATCAGGCACAGAAAGATGCTTGTTCGGCCTCTTTTATTTAGATTAGTACACACGGCGACACAAAAAGCTATACATTTCCAGTATTTCATGGCCTCTTTTTGTATAGATATGCCGTAAAATGAGAGATCCGCATAAACTGGTCTTGTATAGCTTGATTGGTCGCCATGCGTACCAGTTACATTCCAAATAATTCTGCGTTGAAGTTAAAATAACAAAAAAAGAAACTCACCATCAAATAAATGATATTATTCGCATCGTGTACATTAAACACTTGTATCTTCGACAGATCATCGACAACCGCTTGCCGGCACGCCGCTGTGTACGGGCAGTCGTTAAGGTTCACAATCGCGTCCGCCTCCGGTTGATCGCCGGACTGGAACCTCACGGTAACCGGACCTCGTTTGACGAAGGAATAGCTGGAGTTGTACGCCTCAATCTCGTTGGAGCTTTCGACAGTTCTGTTGATGGGTGTGACGTATTCTATGATGAAGATGTAGGCTCCCGGTGGGTCGATCTTCATGTTGTATTGGATCTCGTCGTCCGTCAAGATTGGGATGGAGTCAGCTGATGCTTGTAGCTCGTTCAGTTGCTATAGAAACGTGAGAAATACAAAAGCCTAAATGTTACTCTTTTACATAAAACGTAGACTCAGAGGTACTTTTGACCCGTCAAATATTCGTCAGATTAGTCAGTCAAGATAGGCAAAAACTTGCAGCTAGTAACCTCATTACGTCATTTACATGGGTTCATGAAACGCAAGAAGATGGGTGCATTGTTAAAAGTGGTAATCTAGTATGATGAAGAACCAATAAAAACCAGAAACTATAAAAACACATATTATACTATGTTATCAAGGTTCAGAAAGCTAAAAAAAAGTGAAAGCTGGCCAAAAGTGAGACGGGGTCGCAAAATGAGTATTTTAAGATAGGAACTCGACATTAGCCCACAGACAAACACCCGTCCTGCCCCCGTATTCACATACACGCGGATTCGTTTTCGATTCGATAAGACGTATGTCTATCTTGTTTTGGCATTACGAAGCGAGCGAGATAGACATACGACTTTCCGAATCGAAATCGAAACCGAGCGTTTGTGAATACGGGGGCTGGTCGAAGGATCCCCGCTTTTCAATGGAGGATGAGATAGTTTACACCGCTACATCATCCACCTAGCCTTTTCCTAACTATGTTGAGGACGATCGCCAGTCTACCAGTATTTTACTTGGAGCGACTGCCTATCTGTCCTCCAGAACCCAGTTAGTACTGGGTATTACGATACCCCTTAGTAAAACTATTTGTCAGACTTTCGGGTCACTGATTACCTGTGACGACTGCCAAAGATGTATAAATGACAGCCGGGACCAACGGCTTAACGTGCTTTCCGAGGCACGGAGAAAACTCAATATGTAATGATTGGTTACCCATCCACGAACCAACCTAGGCAAGCACGGGTTAACCTGAAGATCAGCCCGAGTGCCAGTTATTATCTAGCCACGAGCTGCTTTTCTTCATACCACTAAAAAGCTATAAAATTACATAATATCCAGTTATCATATTGACAGTGAAAGGAACTCACCTCTACGTCATCAATATACCCGCTAACAGACGTGCTAAGGCCGCTGACATCGGCCGTGGGTCTACCGAACAGGCTGGGGTATGCGAAGTCTCGGCAAAGCTTCTTATCGCCGATGACGCAAGGCTTGTCCACCAACTTGGTGAGAACTGTCGCCTCGTAGTACGCTTCCGGGATGAGTACGAAGTAGTCCTGGGAAATAGTATAAATAATAGGTGTTAAAAATACCTTATTCTCCGCATCATTACATTTTTTTTTGTCCAACTTCATACCTGGAACCTTCTAGTTTCAGAGAAGGGTACAAAGTTTCACTTTTTCACTAGTTATTTTATAATACGAGTTTTTAGTGTTATTTCTTTACTTTAAATACCTCCTTGACCACTTTATTATTCATTGCTCTCAAAACACTGTGCGGATGGATACACAATGTTTTGAGTGCGTGTCCTACAGTAAAACAAGATTTTTCACCCCAAAAAAAGCTTGCCCCAGCAAACATTTTTGTGTAGAGTTACTTGATTTTATGTACAGAGTGCTGACGGAAAGTTTGACGGCTTCGTGAAGGGTCTGTTTATACCTTGTATTATCATGTACGAAACAATAAACAAACGATGAATACGAGTTAAAGGATCAGTCAAACTCGTACGGACGAATTGCATACCCATTGTTGACATCCGACTCTGATAGATCAAGTTGCCATTAAACTAAAAATTCCAAGACACAACTACTCTAAAAAACATTGATTTTAGAGCTGTTACTAATTCAACTGAACGTCCAATATAAAGTACAGTAATGAAGTGTTTACACGGGTGACGAAAGTCGCACGATTATTGCCGCGCGGCGTAAATCGACCGTCTAAATGGTAATTCGGCTAGGTCGCAAGTGACTAAAGCCGCAAGCCCCAAAGTTGGGTAGCATCCGACTTACGCCGCGCGGCGATCGGCCGCATGCGACTGGTGACTAAAATCGTCCGTGTAAACGATCAGTTGCAGGCGATCGTCCGCCGCATGAAGGAGTGTTTATTTTTTATTTGTGTTTATTCTGCTCTACATTTTCGACGGAAATGACCGAGCCGCATGCGATTTTAGTAACCTGTGTAAATGGGCTAGCGATGCGGCTTGGTGAGGCAATTTGTGATGCGACTAGCCGCACGGTGAAAATCGACCCGTGTAAACCCCTCATTAGGTATGTACAAATTGGGAGCAGAGGTGGCTGTGTGTTATTCATTTCATTTCGGCTGCTCTCAAAACGTTGAAGGAAAACATCGTCAGGAAACCGGTATGACCTAGAACTAAAACTTCGAAGACATGTGACATTTACCAAACCGCAGTGGGCCGCGTGGTGGATTACAGCCCACTCCCTCTCATAGAGATGAGGCCTGTGTCCAAGCAGTGGGAACATTAAAGCCTGCTTATGCTTAAGATAGTATGCAAAGTAACTTACAATCATGACTTCCTTGTTGGTCTTGATGGTGATCATCCAGTTGCCAGGGTTCATGACGAAGGGCGAGGGCGCGACGCCTTTCTCGCCCGACACTGTCACTAGTTGAGGCTGATTCGTCGGCCGGAGAGCCACGTTGAACCTAGAGGATTTGCAGATAAGATACAATGAACCTTGTATATCTGTCTGTTAACAACATCACCACTCATCATCTGCCTAGCCTTTTCCCAACTTTTATTAGAGTTGGGTTCCAGTCTTACCGTATGCAGCTGAATACTATTATTTTACGTTGAGCGAATGACTATCTGACCTCCAAAACCCAGTTAGTACTGGATAATACGATACCCCTTGGTAAGACTGGTTGTCAAACTTTCGAGCCACTGACTAACTGTAACGATTGTCAATGATCTACAAATGACAGCCGGAACCAACGGCTTAACGTACTTTCCGAGGCACGGAGGAAACTCGGTATATAATGTTGGTCGGTGTCACTCATCCACAGACCGATCTTGGCAAGCGCGGCTTAACCTCGAAAATGGATCCATGGCTGTTATTATTTTGTCATGAGATCCTCAACATAACATTACGCCCGTATAAAGAATATGCAGATAAATATACAGTGTTTAGTTAAGAAAGATCTATTCGACACTGTGAATACGGTGCTCCTGACCAGATGATGGCCCACTGGAGTGTCCGAACCATACACATACATTTTAGACGCCGCAATCAACGCGGCTCAAGATATCAAATTTAAATACTTCGTACCATAGATACGAAAGAAGAAGAACCCGAACTTACTTCTGCTGTATATCGACGACGGAGTCCGGTGTGATGACGATGCTAGCGATGACCGGGTCTTGCAGAGGGTTCGCATATTTCAGCACCATGCGGTATAGAGACGACTTCGGTATCAACACTCGGTTTGTCACCTCGTTCTAGAAGAGAAATAATGAATGTAAGTGTGCGTTGGCATCCGTCGATTATCCTTGATTATTAGGTCCTTACATATGAATACGGCGTTTTGTCGAACTGGCCACTAAGACCTCATATATCTGGCGTTTGATTTTAAATTCCAAATACAAAAAATATTTCAAATTTAAGTTTGTGTATTTGTGTTTTGAAAGGTGCTCATCACAACCCAAGAGAACTGGACAAATCTTGCCCAAAGCAAAAGCTGACTCAGACAAACGTACAGGTATGATTCTGGTGGACCAGTGCCCGTGTCCTACAGCTTCCTCAGATCTGACCAAACAATAACACAACAGATTTTGGTTACAGGTGCTATTTCAAGCGGTTAAACCCATCAAAGTTGCGAAAAAAAGATGGCTCTATACGGCCTGCATAGCTCCATCCTTATCTCTCACTGGAACAATAACTCCAAAATAACGTAACAAGACCTTCGACAAAAAAGAACGTGTGCGTCTCGGGACGCTCTACAGAAGTGATAACTTAAACTAATCTAAGCCTGCTGCCTTATGAGTGAGAGAAATGAAAGCCAGACCAGAGTGGCGCCGTAACGTGTTACGTTACGAAAAAGTTATCACTTCTAAAAAACAATTGAACACTCACCTGCAGCATAGAAAACACGACATATCCCTTCCAAGAGTATCCAGGGAATACTTCATCCGAGTTCCTGTACCTCACAGGACCAGACTGGGTGTAGCCTTCTTCAATCTCGTACTGGAATTGGTGCAGGGTAGGGAAGTAGTGCGCGCGTATAGGGCGGTCGCAGCGACGGCCTTCGACGCGGGAGTGACAGCGACACTGCCCCGTGCCCTTGTCGCAGTTGTTGTCAATTGAGCCTCCGATGTCGCAGTCGCATTCTGGAGAGATAAGACGTTATAACAAAACATAACATCAAGTCTGTGATCCCGCAGGCTTAGGCAGAAGTGTACCTATATTTCGCCAGTTACAACTAAGTCTTATACAAAGTGTTGTTTTGCATTCTCCTCAAATTCAAGGAGGTAACTATGCTAATGATTCTCGTCCCAAATCAATAATAAAATGGGTAGGTATTTTTTTTTTCACCCTTGTCTTAATCGCGGCCCGTCTGATTCTCGTCCTATAACCGCGCTTTCACACATACAAACAATCACAAACGTTTATTCGATAATTTCTTATTCCCTAAACCACGTTTTTTTTTTTTTTTTTGTTAGCCTCTCATGTGTCCCACTGCTGAGCAAAGGCCTCCCCTTTCTCCTTCCAAACGTCTCTATCCTGTGCGATATCTGGCCATGATCGCCCGGCAAACAAGATTAGATCGTCACACCACCTTCGCCGCGGTCGACGGCGATTTCCTCCGTCAGGCTTCCAGTGAGTGACGATCCTTGCCCACCTCTCTGGGTGCATTCGAGCTACGTGGCCAGCCCACTCCCACTTTAGCTTGGCTGTTTTTTCTCCGACAAGGGGGTTAATTATTGGGAAATACTGACAAACTTAAACAACCAAAAAAAAAAATAAGCGTTTATTAATAATTAACTAGGTACCGGAATTTTAATTGATTATTTATGTCATTTGTGACATCGTCTTTAATTTTGACGAGGATGTAAAACAACACCTTGTATAATACGGGGTGGAAGGGACACCGACCCTAAAACGTTTACCACCATTCTGAACCATCACATAGAAATATCCATCGGTTATTAAAAAAACAGCTACAAAATTTACCTACACGCGGTCAAAACGTATCGAAAAGCTGATTAATAAAAAAATTACTGATTAAAAATTTCGTACTACGTCGTTTACTGAATGCTTGGTAACCCTTTTAGCGTCGGTGTTCATTTCAGCCTTTATATTAGGGCGAGCATAGAGCCATATATTAAACCAAATTCGACTTTAAAGGTGGCCATAGTCAGACTGAATGCGTAAAGCAGAGCATAATGTTGTGGCGTGGTTTGAAATAGGCTTTTGTCCAGGAGTGGACTGCGATTGGCTGAGTAAATTGTAACTGTGAAGTTTTTGCCTGCCTGTAATGTCTTAAATCTGATATAAACTGGTATTATACATTACCATAAGCCTAACCAGAAGCCCATTCCTTCTTACGAGAAGGAATGGGCTTCTGGTTAGACTAGCTTCTGGCTAGGCGGCCTGTCTCCCAGCAGTGGGAACATTAAAGGCTGATTAAGCTTACCATAAGTCTTTTGACTTGACAGATTTGTATGGTGCAGCTGATATTTTTTTTTCGCTATTGTGATGTTTCTTGATGGAGAAACATGTTCAGTTTGATAGTCTGTAGCACACCCTTAAGTATGTATAGACGACTTGCTATTTTCCTATCTACTAATATAAATAAATATAGCCACAGTACTCACCAGTACACCCAAACACGTTGTTAGTATCGAGCTTATAGAACCCGTCCTGGCACTGGTTGCACTGTCGATCTCCCACGTTCATCTTACAGGTACATTGTCCCGAGCGAGTGTTGCAGTCGCCCAGACCTCCCAAAGTGCCCGCTACATGGCAGTCGCAGTCTGTTGGATAGGAATGGTATGATTAAGACAGAAAACACAGACACTTGCAGCAAAAAAAACTATTAAGTTGTTAACCGACCCAAATTACCTGACCCTTTTGCCCTCTTGTTCTTTGCAAGAGGGGTCAGTAAATGCAGACCGAAAGATACTGAAAGACTGAAAGATATTTTACGGTTTTTTTTTCGTGTGTTGCTGTCGCCTAACCTGGTGTCAAGAGTTTTTATGCCACCAATGAGACTTGGCTTTTCATGCCGTCGAGGCGTACTCTCGACCATGCTGGGCCTCAAGTCTGCTATTACAATAGTGTCAGAATGGCCTACATTGATTTTATAATTGTTGATTTTGACAAGTTTGTTTTTTGTTCTGTGCTTGTACTAAGCGGTCTTTTTAGCGGTCCCCCGACGCTACGACGCTTGGATTAATTATAATTTTTTCATGCTTGTTAAACTTATATTATTTTTTCTTAGCCTTGACTGTCCCACTCCTGGGCACAGGCCTCCCTTCTTTCCTTCCAATTTTCTGGGTGTTGCGTAGGAAAGATATAAATTTAAAAAAAATCCCCCCCTCAGCAATGTCCATGGTGACAAGCGTCAACATTTCAAATTTCAAATCGACTATCTGTGAAAGTTGTTTATATCCCTTCATCAACTAGAAAAATGATGATGATCTTCAAACGGCTGAGCAGATTTTCTCGAAACATAGCTAAGAACACTCTCGATTAAAATACCTTTCAACCGACACCACTTTTATCAAAATCGGTTCATCCGTTTAGGAGCTACGATGCCACAGACAGACACACAGATACACAAATACACAGATAAACACGTCAAACTTATAACACCCCTCTTTTTTGGTCGCGGGTTAAAACTAGCCGACTTGAGGCCCTGGTTTCGTCACGATGTTTTCAAAGCATGTAATAATTGTACAATACGAACATTAATCCGAAAATTCAGAGGTGCGTGTCATGGGTTCGAACTAGAGACCTATGAATTGGCAGTACGACGGTCACACCACTAGGCTATGACTGCAATTAAAAGTTGTAATCACACGACGGCATGCCACTACTCATAAGGCTGAGTGATCTCCATCATCTTACTGCCCTTGTCCCATGTAGAGCATCGAAACCCGGTTTTGGTACCACAGTAAAACCCAGTATTGGTACCAAAGTAAAACCCGGTTTTGGAACAATGAAAATCCCGAGAAACTAATTGATAATTTTGACTCTGTGACCGAAACTGGGTGCCCTAGTCTCATGATGCTGTATAATATCGTATGAACCTAATAATATACAGAATTTAACAGTTACATTTGCAAGATACAACTGAATAGAAAATTGATTTAATTTTGTTTCACATAACATGTGGCAGTAAATAGTAAACACATATTTCAAAGACTCATGTAAAAGAGGCTTTTAATAGGACACAACAACTTTTAAATTCATAAAGCCTGGATTCGCCTACAAAAGAGTATTTACCTTGACATCCAAAAGGATTATACTCCTGCAAGTTCCAGAACAGAGGCTTGCAGTCGTTACAGATGCGTCCCTGGACTCGGTCCTTACACTGACAGAGTTCACCAGCCGGCACCGAACCGCAACCTGTACGGAAACAGAAAGAGTATGGTCAACCTTGCGAAAAACTTATTTTTGAAAACGTATACACGGTGTCCTAAAACAGCGTGTAAGAGTTTTCGTGGCACAAACTTTTACAAAGGATCCAGTACTTGAAAAAGGCTATGCCTAAATATTTTACATGGTTGGATTTTGTTTTACTTGGGCATGACAGTTAGTGTCGTCAGTTATAGTCTTTTCGCTGTAGAAAATGTTCCTTTGCAATCATGACTGAATATATTAACTGCACCCTAAATACCTTAGTCGTAAATTACGGATTCAGTAATAACTGTTGTAAATTTATTGAAAAGGAACGGTTTATCTAATGTCACCCGCACTATCCTACGGCGAAAGGATAATTCCAAAGAGGAAAAAGAGGTTACTGTTCGTGATAATTCAAAGTAATTCGTTGTTTAGATCCGGAATATTTGGAATTATGCTCGGCTCCCAACGGTCGTACCGCGGTGAACCTTACTCATGAATTCGGCTATCAAATGCAAAAACCACTTTTGCACTTGTCACTCTTAGTGCTGTCGAAGTTGGCCTTGCAGTGGTATGAACTTTAGACACCTTGATATAAGAACGATTATTCTTTGACAGATGTCACTTACCAGCAAAACTAGCGATGACTCCTCTCGGGTCGCAATTACACTCCTCACAGGCTGGGTAGTTGTAGTACTGTTCCTTGCACTTGTCACACTTGGTGCCGTCGAAGTTGGGCTTACAGTGGCACTGGCCGCTGTCGTCGCACGTCGAGCCGATGGAGCCGGACACGTCGCAGTTGCAAGCTGTTAGTGGTGAAAGAAGAAAGTTTGAAATGTCTGGCAGAGGTGTAGCCATAAGAGGTGAGAGACATTCGCTCTGATTTTAGACTCTATTCACGTCAACACCGTTGCTCAATTCACGTCGCGGTATCTCGTTAGATGTCCTTAAAACTTCTTTCGTTTGTGGGCAGTCACGATCGCATCACGCGGATGCTTGGGTGTGTAGTTCCGTTTACATATACGGAGTGCAGACCCTTACTATTTCTTTAGTTATTCCATTACACTTTATTTTGCACCTTTCCACTTATAATCGGTATAGTGCAGTCCTGACATATGAACAAACAGACATCACGAAATTAAAAATAATTTTTATCGTGTGGCAACTGGCTAACCTGGTGGCAATTTTTATGCCATCCATGGGTCTCTGACTTGGCTTAGCATTCAAATTAAAACCTTAGAGACACTTACATAAACACTCCGGGTACTTATAATACCCCGGCGAGCACTGGTCGCACTGTTTGCCTCCGAAGTTGGCTAGGCAGTTGCACTTGCCGTCAGCTGAGCAGCTGGTTGAAGTGGACCCAGTGGAGTCGCAGTTGCAGGGCACGCAGAGACGCTCCCGGCCACGGACTTCCATGTAGAATCTGCAGGTCATTTACGAGGTCAGGTCCAAAACTTTCCGGCTTAAACACATTCGATTAATCAGAGATACAAAACTTTCATGTCACTAAATTACTGATGTTTTCTCTAGTTAACCACAGTTCAAATGTAACATTTTTGTTCAGTATAGTTTCAGTTAAAATTTTTGGATCTTACTGGTGTGTATCTGAATCTATCTACCGTATCAAGACGTGATGCACTACAGTGAGAGATATATTTTTGAAGCGTACTACACGTATATTCGTAGTGGCAAGTTTCGGTAAAGTCCTGCGCCAGAATCGGATACAATGTATAAAAACATACATATATCGTATATGTATAGAAAGGGACATCCACGCACAAACGTTTCCCATGTATTCAGTGCATCATTCCGAATAAAAAAGCAGCTGTTTCCTACATATTCCCAAAAAACCTGTTTGCTCCAGATTTTTGAAGTGATAACTTCTTATGGGAGGGTAAACCGCTTCGTAACGTAACGCGTTACGGCACCACTCTGTCTGGCTTCCCTTTCTCTCACGCATACGGCATCAGTAGGCAGGCTCTTTCAATTTTAAATACTTCAACTAAAATAGTAATAAATAATATAAATAATAGTTCAAAAAATTCTGTTTGGTGGGTTATTGGAATGGTGCTCTAAACATGTGTTAACTGTTTGTGCGTCGAGGTGGGATTCCACCATGTTTACGTTCTGGAAAAAGCTACTTTGCTTCACTCAAAGTAGTAGATGCCGAAAACAAATTGCGTATCTGCACGATTTAATGAAGGTTAACATGTAAGTAATTACTTTAGGTCGTCTTTATTGTTTGCCCCTATGCGGCGAGACCCCTAACAAAGAGCCCGTTGTATAAACGAGGAAATACAGAATTTATGTAACTAATTACCCATTTAAGCATTGATCACAGCGAGCTCCTCCGAAGCCGGTCTTGCAGATACACGCGCCAGTGACGTCATCACAGATGCTGGGCTCCGTCCCGCTCACGTCACAGTTGCAGTCTGAGAAACATAATCATTAGTCATTTCCATTTCATTTGGTCTTGTTCATATGCTACAGACCCCCAGGACAAATGGAGCAAAGCTCTAACAGATTAGTACCCTAGAAGCGGTAAAAGAAATAGTGGTCGACACAAAAGATGGGATGATGAACTTAAGCTCACAGCAGGTCTAAACTGGAGAAGAGTAGCAAAGGACAGAAAAGAATGGGAAGCATTTAGAGGAGGCCTTTGCCAAGAGAGTGAGAGCACACTGAACTCCGAGATATACTGTATCTGTAACCCAGGAAATTAAAAGAACATCAATCAAAGTACCACAACAGAGGTGCTTTCAGTGTAAAAGGGCTATTGATATTGAATTAATTTAATTACAAGCCTGATTAAGTCAATGATCAGGGGCGTCAAATGTCATACTTTTTACAAAGTGTTATTAAACTACTTACATCAAGTCTGTGAAGTAGGTTGATTCACCGGTTGACATAGATTTGCTATTTAAAATCTTCTTTTAGTATGAATGCGGATGTTTATGAGTAGAGGAAAACCAAAGAAACTATGGATGGACTGTGTGAAGTATGATATGGCAAGAAAGGAGGTATCTGATGAGGTTACAAGTAATAGAGAAGTATGGAAAAAGAAGACCTGCTGCGCCGACCCAAAATAAATTGTGATAAGGACAAGAGAATGATGATGATGAATCGCTCTTCTATGGATCCATTTCTCTTTCGCAATATTTTACCTAGGAGTCAACTCGTCATTAAATTTGAGGCTATGCCATTAATTTACCTTTTGCACATTAAAATGGTCACCACATTTCGTTGCTATCAATACAGGTGCTTTAAGAATTATACTTACGTTTGCACGTGGGATAGTTGTAGTAGCCAGCTTCGCACTGGTTGCATGTTCGTCCGCTATACTTGCTCTTGCACGTGCAGTTGCCGCTGGCCTTGTCGCACACTGGCGATACAGAGCCCACGGAGTTGCACTCACAATCTACGAGAAAAGAGTTGTTGTTGTATTAATCTTAAAAGCCATACTGAAATATTTATCATCTGCCTAGCCTTTTCCCAAACTATCTTGGGGTCGGCTTCCAGTCTAACCGGATGCATCTGAGTACCAGTATTTTACATGAAGCGACTGTCTATATGACCTCCACAACCCAGTAACTGGGTAATACGATACCCCTTGGTAAGACTGGATGTCAGACTTTTAGCTTCTGACTACTCGTAACGACTGTCAAAGATCTACAAATGACAGCCGGGACCAACGGCTTAACGTGCTTTCCGAGGCACGGAGGAAACTCGATATGTAATTATGGTCATCCATCCACAGACC
Organism: Cerastis rubricosa; assembly: GCA_949152445.1. NCBI lineage: Eukaryota > Metazoa > Arthropoda > Insecta > Lepidoptera > Noctuidae > Cerastis > Cerastis rubricosa. Next base: position 25,844,537 of record OX424523.1, read on the forward strand.
AACCTCGGCAAGCACTGCTTAACCTTAAAGATCGACCTGGGCGGCTGTTATTATTGAGCCACGAGCTCCTCATACCGAAATATTATCTCACTTTAATCACCATCCTCATTACGAGTAGGTATTACCCAGTATTAACTGGGTTGTAGCGGTCAGATAGGCAGTCGCTCCATGTAAATTAATGGTATACAGCTGCATCCGGTTAGACTGGAAGCCAACCCCAACATATTTGGGAAAAGGCTAGGCTGATGATGAATCACCGTCCACAATATGACTGACACACCATCCATTTTTAGTATGCTACTCAGATGTTAGACTCACTCTGATTTGACACACCCTGGTGGCAAGACATATATTTAATTTTGCTGCCTGGCTTAAGCAAAATCATGTCAATTCAAACTAAAAGTAAGGTAGAGTGGTTGTTTACAATGCAAGCATATTGCTGTAGTGTCTATGTAGTTTGCACAAGTAAATTGCTCCGTGTAGTCAGGGTAATTAATTTACCATAACAAATTCTAAATCTTCCTAATCAATACTCACATAATGACAATCTGCTGTCAAAGACAGCACACAGCACAGCACAATACAGCTATAATATAGCTATTGCATATGTTTCGTACTTACTTTTACATTCAGGTGAATAATATCCATCTGCACAAATCTCACAGGATTTTCCAGCATAGTTGTATTTGCAGGGGCACTGTTGATATGAGATATTATGTTATTATGATACATATCGTTTCGTGATTAGGCAATCATGGATTTTCTTCTCCTTTTTGTCATCCTTGTTGGTCTATCCTTTTTTTAATAAGTAGCATTTATGCTACAGCATTGTTACAACAAACAGAAATGTTCTTATTTGAAACTAGCTGACCCACGCAAGTTTGTCTTTGTCACACAAGAAATAAAGAAGGTCGCTTACACAGCAAATTTTCCCCTTTTGGCAACATTTTTATTACTGGTCTGCGTGTATTAAAAAAATTAAAACACTGGCTAGAAATGTTCTTTCACCACTATCATAATCTAAAATAATTAATTAATTCATACAAAAATTCAATATGTTTTTGTTCCATATTTGTTCAATTATTAACTCATGGACAATGGTGTGGGTTATGTTTACCTATTTTTCTAATGACACAAAATTTTAAACTTTAACATGTAACTGTTTATTTGTCCCTAGTAGTAATGAGAGGAGAAGAGAAATGACACAAAGTAGTAACATTGTGTACCCAAGAGAGGGAAAGAGAAAAAAGGGAAAACCATTCAGAAGATGGGAAGATGATGTAGTTAAAACAGCTGGAAAAACCTGGATTAGACTGGCGCAGGAGAGAGAAGATTGGAAAGTGTTGGAGGAGGCCTTTGCCAAAGTGCACACTGAATAAAAACAAACTTATATTTATATAAAAACAAAAATTTAATATTATATAACTTGTGTCTGATAAGAGGCTACAAATAAATAAAATAAAAATAAAATTATTGGTTGTAGCAGGATGTTATGTAGCCTATCACCTTACCCGATAAATAGGCTAACCAACACTATTTATATCAAGGTGTGTGTGGTGAGAACTGTCCATTGTAGTTATGTACCACAGCCCAATAGAAGGGACTGCGAAGAATTCCAGGTATGTTCTTAGTAAACAAAGCAACAGACACACTAACCAAAATCAGCTAAACTCACCAGGCCATCAACAGGTGTGCACTGCTGCCCGTCAGTTCCATTCAGGTTACAGGTGCAAGGCTTGCAGTTAGGGTAGTCAAAGTAGCCGTAGGCGCAAGAGTCACAGTTGGGTGGGTTGTACTCGACCCGACACTCGCAGCGGCCTGACTCCTCCTCGCAGTTACCAGTTGAATAGTGTAGGTCACAGTTGCAGGCTAAATCAGAAACATTAGGTTATTTGTTTAGCTTCAATTTGTAAAGCATGTCGTGAGGGTAAATATAATTCCATGCTTTTGTCAAATTACATACAGTCTAAATGATTACGTATATTTTTCGCCCATGTAAATTATTGCTTATCATATTTATAAATAATTACCTATTTCAGTTTTATTGAATTGTTTATGTAGCAAATCGTGCTAGTGTTCAAAACTCCACTTCCAAGGCGCGTGTTTTTCGTAGAGAAGTGTTTTAATAGGGATGGATAATAATATTCCAATCAGTTTTAAAAGATTTATCTAATATCAGGTTGATATTAATTAAATTTTATAAAGATAAATGCAGACGTACCGGGTTTTAGGAAGATAGTACCTATCAAAGTAAGTATATTAGTTTGAATACAAGATTTTGTGTGCTTAATTGTGAATTTAGATCTTTTCTTGTTTCCAATCGATGTCAGTTGTTTGTTGTTGTTTTTTTGTAAAACATACGTCTTTGCATACACCATAGACAAACTACCAAAAAATGGTTTGTCTGTCTGTCTGACGTCTGTTTTTTTTTTGTTTTGTCGTTTCATTTCACTATTCGTGCCTACCAATAAAATGTGTTTTTCTGTCTTGAATGTGTTAATTTACCGACAAAAAATTAATAATTGCTTGTACATAGCTTCCCTTTTAGAAAATACTGAAAAAATATAGCTTTGCAGAAAATAAAAAATATTTCATCGAAAACTGGTTTGAATACGATGCGATGTTTAAAAAATGCTTTTTAAGGAAAACGAAACTGATCAATCAAAAAGTAAATGAAAAAAGTACATTTTATATGTATAGGTACAAGTAGAAGGAGTAGAGAGACGCCTTAGCCCAGAAGCGGGACAGACCAGATTGGGAAAATAAATAAAAACCGTCCAAGTGCGAGTTGGACTCGCGCACGAAGGGTTCCGTACCATTATGTATAAAAACGAGCATCAAAATCACTTGTTTGTATGTGAGCCCCCATATTTATTTTATTCTGTTTTTTTTTGTATTTGTTGTTAAAACGGCAACAGAAATACATAATATTCTGTGGAAATTTCAACTGGCTCACTATCACGGTTCATAAGATACAGCCTGTCTACACTGCCGTCAAGAAGTTGTCTGACAAGGATACCTACAAGTCAAACTGCAGGCGTTTGGTCTGTTGTACAGGGTTATTGGTAAAACACCAACTACTTAAGAGGTTATTCTACTCATCATTATGAACAACTTTTACTATGAGACCAAACCCGAAATCGTGAAAAAAAGTTAAGATATGTAGGTACTTATACTTACGCTGGCACACATCAGTCTCATTCCAGCTCTTTCCATAGGGCCTATAGAAGGTCGGCACGCACTTGTTACAGTTGATGCCCTGGGTGTTGTGCTGGCAGTTCTTGCAGACGCCTCCGCCCTCGTACCTGCCGTAGATGTCAATGGAAAGTCTCTGCCTATCAACTTCGGGGTCGTACTCGCATTCCGTTGAGTGGTCGTGACAATTGCAAGCTGCAAGAAGAAGAAAAAGTAAGTTTTGCAGGTGGGATAGGACTGCCTCGTCAGTCTAGCGGTGGCAATCGCGACTGCTGAGCGTGAGGTCTTGGGCTCGCTTTCCGGGTCGGGCAAATTGTTATTTGGTTTTCCATCCAGAATTTCTCAGTAGCAGTTTCTCAGGAGTCAGGATTTGTGCCCGGTTGATGGCAATAGGGCCGGCCCCTATTACATATATAGGACCTAAACATAAATGTGGGTGTACTATTAGGTTATGTGTTGGGTGACAGCAGTAGATGGGGCTACGGGATATCGCGCGTCAGTAGAGATTTACGGGATTCGGCTACACCTAGTAGGTACATAAAATAAAATAAATATTCAGTAGACGACAGACTGATGTGGTTACTTAAGGGCGCACCGAGGAAATTTCGAAATAATTCCATTCGTTTCATCCCTTGCTTGATCGCCAACCCGCCTGCCAAGCGTGGCGATTATGGCAAAGCCCCCTCTTTGGGGCAGGCCTATGTCCAGCAGTAGACGTCTTTCGGCTGAAATGATGATGATGATGATGATCCTTTGCTGCATCGTTATTACTTAACCTTTGGTTATGAAGTTAATTTGTAAGAAATTCAAGGATTAACTCTATAAATCATACACTTTAGAAACACGATTACTTGTAGTTTTCTCGATAGAAAATAATGGCAAAGTAATCTCTAAAAAAGAAAATAAATCCTCAGTACGGCGTAAAACCTTTACGGAAGGTCATCAGCTTTTAATAATAACAAAACTACATGTTTTCTATAACGTAAGTATACATTTTAGATTTTCAAAATGTGTATTGGTTTTAATAATATGAAGGAAATACCTAAGTACTGTTAGCGCGCGTTCTGCCCATTATAACTAGAGCCGCCACTCTTCCCGGAGCGTCGCGCGCGCTTGTCTTACGAACACATACACGGAGTGCATAGATACCTACATGGTGCGCCCTTAATACTTTCGTGGTAGCAAATGGATACTTTGGTGTATTTCAGAAGTCAGCCACAATGCCAAAAAGCGTTGGTCCTCATTATTGTGTGCGTTGATATGAGTATAACTATATACAGACAGCGTCACTATGTCCTAGCTCCTTAAGTTTTAAAATGTTACTGGGCTACAACATTGAATTCGTTTCGAATAATCTAAAGAATACTTATCTACCATTTTGTCAGGTGAAGATCAAAGGCTCCTGTTTAAACAGCACCTATATCAAGTAGTTCAACTTTCATATCAACTTACGTTCACAGATAAACCTGTCCCACTGCTGGGAGATCCTCCACTTCTTCTGCTCGAACCCTGGGCAGCAATCGGCGCACTGAGGCCCACAGGTATTGTGTTGGCACACACACTCCAGAATGTTGGTATTGGTAGCCGGGTCAGCTGGTTCGCAAGTGTCAGCGTGACCGTTGCACATGCAGCGACCACCGATGCTGATGTCTTTGATACTGTAGAAGTACTGGTGAGAGAAATTGGGAACTTAGTATGACTGAAAACTGCATTGATCTCCGATTGAGGGGCAGCGCCATTATTCACCTCATAAAATGTAACTCCTAAGGGAAAGGTCAGTCAGTTGCACTCTGATTGGTCCTTCTTGGCTCTGTGTGGTGTCGGACGTAAGCTCTGTGTGGTGTCGGACGTAAAGAATAGCACCATCCCATATCTTCCCGTGGGTGTCGTAAGAGGCGACTAAGGGATTTGCCAGAGAATGGGCAGCAGCTTTCTCTGTGTTTTTGTAACAACCGTACTGCGATCGCCAACCCGCCTGCCAAGCGTGGCGATTATGGCAAAAACCCCCCAAAATATCAATGTGACACTTGGGGGAGGCCTATGTCCAGCAGTGGATGTCTTTTGGGCTGAAATGATGATGATGATGGTCCTTCTTGGTCTATGTTTGTAGGAAATGTTATGTAATGTAGGGCACTGGCTATAGGTACCTAGTCTAAATGCGACGTGAATAGCATTGACCATTGCTTCTAATGCACGAAAGTAAGGGGTGGCAACTATAGAGATCAGTGTTACCAAAAATAATCGAAAGTAAACGGCTGGTAGTCGTCGTTAAATAGTAGTTCGTAATCTTAAACCCCCCAACTTCTGAAGTGGTTTGGACAAAAACTACACAAATAAAGTACCTAAATCATGATAAAGGAAATCGACGTGTTAGAGCGATGCCAAACGGGCGTTGACAATCACAGAGAACTATAATATTAGTTAACAATGCGTTGAGCCAGCGCTGCGACAGTTCTACATATAAGTCTGAGCGTTTTGCCACACTATGCATTGCAAAGACGTGCGGTGACTGAACTCTTCGGACTAGGGGCCAGGTAGATGAAGCAGGGAAGGGTGCTGCGGTGAGAAGACGACGTAGCGATAACGCAACGAAGCGCACAGTATATTTCACTGACACAGTTATCTAGGTAAACTGTGTAGCACGGACTGTGTCGTAATCACGATGCTGCGACGACGCAACGCATTGGCAACGTCCGTATGGCATAGCTCTAAAGCTAAACTGACCTTATAACCCTGAATCAGAAGCACGAATCGAAAGTTATAGTCCTGTTTGTTTTGCTATAAATAACAGGCCAGTTACACGCTCATTGGTTTTACGCGAGCTGTAGCATGTGCCAGTAGCCGGTATTGTATTACCTACTCAAATTCCGGCATTTATTGGCATTTGCACGTTTCGAATAACAAGTGATTCTTATAACAGACCTAATTCAAGAACCCGATCGCAACGTATGTCGAAACAGGAGCTCCAATAAAAATAGATAGTTCCCGGGGATTTACCAGCATCAAGTTATGGGATCCCCCTCATAATAATTATGGGGTGACCACCAGAATAAGTCGGTTTCACTTCGACAAATGTAATCAAATACTAAATCATGACTACATTGATTTAGTATTTGATTACATTTGTCATAGCGTGTGCGATGGGACCAAACTATTGAAGGTATACTTTCAGTTTAAGTACCCAATAACTGTGGAAGTGTGGATGTAGATTTGTTAAATCCTCATTTATATAATTATATACATAAATTATTTTTGTACAGAAGCCAATTTAAACTCACTCGTCTGGTAACAGTGGGATCCTGTCTGGCGACGGACATAAGATGTCCTAGCAAGTTCTTGGTCCTCAGCAGACGGAGCCGCACATTAGTGGCTCTGGTCCACTCCTGGAGTACTGAGGAATTGAAGTATGTGTTCGCAGACGGACGGTAGTTCAGCAGGGATATTGGGATCTGGAAGCAAAGACAAAATTATGACCTTGAAGAAAATCACTAAGGCGCCTCACGCATTACACCACAGCAACAACTGGTCGCCGCAGAATCTCGGCCCAAGAAGAATGTTTGGCAAGAGCTAGCAACTTATAACGAGTAGCTTGTTTAACAGAGTTCTCACCGACCGACGGCGTCTTTTCTACATCTTTTACTAACTAGGGACTAACAATATTTTGTACATTTCTTGAGCGTGAAATTAGTCCGCAGTTTATCGGTTTCTCGTCTGGTAGGTGCACGTGGGTGAGCTCTTCTTATAGCATAGTTTAAATCTTACTAACTGAGCTAGAACTTATGTCTTGATCCATCTCTTTCGGAGAGGTGGTAGAACACACCCGTAATTCCAGTATTATTATTAAGTGACGTCATATATGCGATTCGACGTACAAAACAGCATACTCTCAATATCTTCTAGCTAATGATGACATCAGAATTATCTGCGACATGTTAAAACAATCAATCCTACTGACCTCACCGCCCTCTAACGGTACAATCTTGGAGTATTCGGTGCTGCAGATAACTGAGTCGTCCCTGGTGATAGGCTGCAGACTCTCCTTGCCGAAATAACGTTCGCAGTCCCTGGAGAAAAGAGAAGATGTTAGGAATCCTGGATTTTACCTTAGCACTATGCAATACAATACTTTACAATCCTTTATTTCAGGCAACTAAGGCCCATAAAAAATACATATATAAATAAGCATAAAAATATAACTATAAACTAATACATACTATATAAAACAAAACTGAAAAAACTACTGCACACGAAGTGACGGCGTCGTGTTACGCTGCGAGGTGTCGCGTAGCTGGCCGCGGAAACGCCGATACAGCACAAACCTTTCGGCCAAAACTCTTCCTTGAGGAACGTCACCAAATGGTGAGTCGGAACGCGCACCACGAACGACTTGAAATTGGTGTAGTGGCGCGCCTCCAGCTTCTCCACCCTCAAGGTCCAGTTGGTCTTCACCCGACTGTACTTAACGATGTCCTCAGAGTTCGTAGTCCGTAGAATGGTGCAAGCGGGACACGTACAGCTGCGTTGTCGGTACTGCAGGACGTAGCAGCATGTTTGATCCTGCCGGCGCCGTCCCACACTGGTTGCGATACGTAGGCTTCCTCCTCTTTCTTTCCATCTTGATGAAGCCGTCCCCGTCGCATGTGCGCTTCGGTGGTACCTGCTGTTCGTGGTCCATCACGGCGCCTTTACTCGCACTCGATGCTGAGCGACTCTGCTTTCTTCCTTTTGATTTTTATGCTGGTTGTTACGTTTGCGACTCAGAAAGTTTCGTCTTGGCGACAATTGCTGAATAGGCCCGTTTGGGGGTCGATGTATACCTATTACACAATTGCAATGGGTACTAGTTGCAAGCGAGCTGCTGTGGTGCAACTAGGGAGGTTATAGGCCAATCAACCGATGTAGGGACCACTACCTAGTTCACAGAAATGCCTGCTGGCTTATATAATAATTACTAGAATTATTTTATAGTTTACAGTCCAAACAGCGATTGCGATTGTAATTGTACGGACACAAAATGTAAAAAAGTTTGTCTTTTAGCAATAGGGATCGAAAACCTTAATAAATTACGGTACAGGTATCGAAGAATTTTGATTATTTGTACGACTTAGGTTACCACAATCTGTGTAGGTAACCAGGAAGAAGAAACATGTATTGAGGTTCCCGTTTTAATACCGGTTACCTAAAAATACCTTAATTACGGGAAAGAAACAGAATATCGCAATGCCAACAATTTATTATAAAATAATAAAAATTACCGTTTGGCTACGTTCGTGTCAACTCGACTCTTTGCCACAGACACAGGCGAAGCTATCTATTCTATTCTAACACAGGCGAAGCACGCCCTTCGACTAATGGCGATGGCACGTGTCAGATAGAGGTAACCAGTATTACCAGTATTAATACTGGTTGTATTCAATTTAAGAATTAAGGTAACATTTATAAATACCTGTAAAATAAAAGGTAGGTAGTTACCGAAAAAATACCCGTATTGATCATACCTGTTTCGGTCCCCGGTTAGCAAGCCGTAAAGCCTGGTTTAGAGGAGGTTTTTTTACCAAACTGGTGTAACTATTGTAGGTACTTTATATCACTCATCATTCACATCATTTATCCATAGTTTGTTTTGTATTTCCCTATTCATAAAGCTCTAATAGCAAATCATTTCGCACGATTTTTACTTATATTTAAGTCGGCTAAAGTCTAATGGTGGAAACGCCTGATACTCACTGAGGTGAATCGGAGAAGTACTGCCAGGGCTTGAATGTCTTCCCGTAATCCGTCGACTTTTCCAGCATCCAGAGACCAGGTCGGGGCGAGTTACCCATCTTCACGAACACGTACGCCACATGGAATTCCTGAAGCAAACAATAAGGGCGTGGGTTACGTAAAGTCTTTTTGAAGTATTGTTTCTAATTTTTTTATTTTATTTTGTCTCACAATTTTTTATTCTAATTAAACATATGTTCTTTATACACAAGTTATGTTTGATGTTAAGACCGCCATTGTAACCATAAAATTAGCAGTACTTATTATAAAACCGTTTTGTTTCAATTTTGATGTACAGTCTGCAAAGGTGATAAGTAACCAGTTTCTCATAATAATAGTATCAGAATCTGGTTACTTATCTCCTTTGGAGACTGTACATACAATGTATTATTCTATTATCTTCTATTTTTATATATTATATTTTTTTTTCGGGTTTTGAATATTAACTTTATTATAGTATTGGATTTGGAATGACTATGTAATAGACTTAAAGTATTATGAAAACGTTGAAGTTGTAGCTCTAACTGAACTTAATGTGTGAATAAGGTACCTACCCGAATAAATTGTTTTTCCAAACACACTTAAATTTTAACATGTTATGAAACTAGATCGAAATCGGTTTATGCAGGGTGAATTCCTTAATAATTGACTAGGTATTTTTGGCTTAAAATTATTATTACACAACGAACGCACCGCTCAGTACTTACGAGTATGTTTTAATGGCGACGGGAACTATATATATTTAGAGAGAGATTTCCCGGTAGTTCTAAATCTATTTAATAAACACAAATAATGAAAATGTTCGGAAGCTTAGGCATGCACATTTTGAGGGTCTGTAGAAGCACGCATAGTGTGAATCGTGACACAGTTGTGAATCAAGAAACATTTGAGTGTTTAACGCGCGCACACAGTATTTTAAGTAGATAATTTTGTTTCTCGATAGTTCGGTAAGTATTCTGCTACATCGGTCAGTATCGTTTAATGGCGGCCGGAAATAATATGAGGGGATTTCCCGGAACTTCTAGCTCTTTGACAAGTAAGTAGGTAATACGAAGTAGGAAAGTACTTATCTAGAAATAAACTAGTACTGTAATTTCAGCTTCAGATTTGTGCTAGGCAAACACATTCAAATATTTACGAACAATAGACTGGACAAGACGAAGAAAATCGTAATCGAATACTTGTTACTAATGTGTAACAAATCCGTCTGTCTGTATATTGCCATTAGCCCACTTGTCAGGTATCAATCATGTGTCAAAATCGAATATATTCGGGATCTAAAGGTTTGTATGAAAATATTCCCAATGTCCGCTCTATAAGTCTTTTAAATCTCTGGAACTAGGTTCTGTAATTGGTAAAGACGTCATCAACATCTGCCTAGCCCAACTATGTTGAGGTCTAAACGGATGCAGCTGGACCAGTATTGTAAAAGGAGCGATTGTCTAATCTGATGTGGGGAAAAGGCTATGCAGATGTTGATGACGTCTTTCTCTCGAGTTACTAGGTAGGAAACTCCTTGGCAAAGCAAGCTGGCAAAAATAGGATCTAGACATAAAATTGCCACTGTCCTCCCTTTTTTTACCGCTCACCATCCCAATATCCGACACATACTGTAATACTAATAAACCAAATAACAGTTAATCATAAAAAAAACTGATCATGTGAAAACTATAACATTTTACGACTCGCCTCATCTATTTGTGACATACCCACATAATCATGTTATAACCTCGCCCTTTGGGCACATAACGTTTTTTTTATCTCGTCACTATCGTAACCCACGCAGCCATACATCCTCTTTGAATCACGCGGACGAAGACTGATACTGTTCTAATACCTATTATTTAAATGAAATGTTCCACTTATAATTATTAGAAGTATAAACCGTAGGGTCTAATGGACCTCGCGCATAACCTAATCAGAACCACGAATTTTCGCGTGTCCGGCAACTGTCTTGAATAAACGCCGCCGGACGCCCGGTTTTGCGACCAAACTTTCTTCCTGGTCGAAGATTCTGCGGCCAAAACACGTGGTCGTGGCCTTGTAGTGCGCGAGGGTCTTTAGTCAGTAGGAGTCCGAAATAACCCTCCATTATCTTTATAATCTTTTGTATCCATGAGGATTATCAAACATAAAAAAAAACAAGAGGAGAAAACTCAAATAGTTTTCGTTCCATAACGTCTACAAACATTAAGGTTATTTACAATCGCTACATTTGCTATACCAATCGGTGATCACAGTAGTTTTTCATTAGCAGGACAATTTGAATACTGCACACCAATATACAGGATGGAATACTCCGACTCATGCATAAATAGTTACCACGTCGCGTTTAGTACATAATTTGAACTCTCCAAATAGAAATTTTTCATCAGAAACAGCAGATTTTTTGTGCGTCGGTGTACCTTTCACCCTGTATTTAAATAATAAATTACTGTAGCGGGTTATCCAGCAACCCGCACTGGACCCGCGTGGTGGGTCCGGTACGACCCGCTTCCTCTCTCAAGGAGGCCTGTGTCGTAGCAGCGTGGGAACATAAAGGGATCACCCTTTATGATTGCTATGGTGGGTACCTCGTTTAACTCGCGACCTCATCATCTCCCTAGCTTTTCCCCAAACTATCTTGAGGACGGCTTCCAGTCTAACCGGATGCAGCCGAGTACTAGTATTTTACATGAAGCGACTGTCTATCTGATCTCCACAACCCAGTAGCTGGGTAATACGATATCCCTTGGTAAGACTGGATGTCAGCCTTTTGGCTTCAAAATACTACAAATGACAGCCGGGACCAACGGCTCAACGTGCTTTCTGAGGCGAAAAATTTCCGAACTCGGTATGTAATTATGGTGTACCCACCGACGGACCAGCCTCAGCAAGCACGGCTTAACCTTAAAGATCGACCCGTGCAGCTGTTATTATTTAGCCACGAGCTCCTCCTCCTCGTCTAAACTTGCCACCTAGCTGAATGATATTTCTTCCACACGCTCAGCAAAAATTGGGGAGAAGGTGTTTACCAGAGAATCTAGAAGCATCTGTAAATGGATTTATCATTATTCGGCAGTAGCGAGCTAGTAGACAACAGTTAGTTTTAACTTATCGCTCCTATCGTCATTCATGAATATAACATAACAGCAGGTACTCGTAGGGAACATAACGCCTTCATTATTGTTTATTTATTTATATATATATATATAAAGATGAAAGATTTGATTGTTTGTATGTTTGTTTGTTTGCATTGAATAGGCTCGAAAACTACGTGTCCAATTTGAAAAATTCTTTCAGTATTAGATAGCCCATTTATCGAGGAAGGCTATAGGGTATCATCACGCTACGACCAATAGGAGTGGAAGAGCAATGAAAAATGTTGCGGAAACGGGGAAAATGTGACGCAAACGAAGTTGCGCCGGAAAGCTAGTTGTTTACTTATAAAGGTAACTTTAGTTACAGTCAAACTCAATGAAATGGGGGCAAGCTAACAACCAGACTGCTGATCATTATTGTGAGAAACTCTCAAAAAGGAAATACACTTAATAACACTTTGCCAAATCTGGGGATCTAACCCAGACCTCCATTTTCTCGAGCTTAGTCCACAAGACAGACGAGGTACTGATGCACACAAGAATTATTGTTAGAGCAGATCGCATTGCGCACACAAATTACATTGACACATACTTGCACTACTACAGCAGTATATCAGCAGTAGCTCAAATTATGTTATTCGCTTAGCAATAGATAACACAGTCGCATCACAAGATGATCAAATTTCGCAGTGTAATCATTCGGAGAGTGCATTGCGTGCAAACACAAACATTGTAATAGATAGTCTAGTGTAAACATAAAATAGGCGCCTTATTAATTACATGTAGGTACTCCCTACTTGAAAGACGAAGTAACTTAAACTTAAGCTACATTTTAAGTCCTCCACCATTTCGTAGTTAGGAGTACACACATTTGCTAAGTCCTACTTGAATACAAGGGCTTGTTTTAGTCAGGATATTAAGTTTGATAGGTTTTTATTCAATCTAAAACTTGATCTTTGACAATTAACAGGGATGATGACGATTTGTTTTTCTTTATTGATCGGGTAGATTATTGGAACCGTATTTTTTCTTTATAACGTAATAATCAAATTACAGAGATATATTGCGTTGTAGTGCGCTTAGCGCATGATATCACGGGTTAGTAAATTGTATACCAAATTGTGACGTAATGAGCCCCCGTTCTCCAGCTATAATGCGTTCTAAGGGCTTGTATACAAAACTGACAACAAAACATCTACAAGCTCAAAACAGTACCTACAGTTAGGTACAGTTACTTCTGCGTTGCGTATTCGCATCGCGCCGATTCGCAGTTTTGTGTACTAGCGTTGTGTAACTTTTTGTTAATTTGATAAAACAAAAAATACGTGTCTAGTATAAAGTTTTTATTCTATTTTACTATTTTTGTATTACCTGATTGACGGACAAAATAGAATTTCGTTTACTTTACCCAGTCATCCATTGCGGCGGATCTATTGGCTCCTAGCCTATGACCGATTGGCGTCATAGTATTGAACCACAAGATATTTATAAGCTAAAATCTTCAGTTTACCTTTATTATATTTTGTTTAACTTTATTTCACGTTCAGGGCGTCGTGCTTAAATCTAATTCTAAGTATAGCCATGCCCGCTGACACGGAAGAGAAACCAACACCATATAAAATCCGAGTCTAGCCCAAATTCAAAGGGATTTGTTCCACCAAACACTCGTAAATGTGTTCTATAATTATTTTATGTCCCAGCATCGCATGGAACAGGGGTCGATGTCCTCACATACGTTACGTTATTCCTGGAGTGTCCTGAATAGTCCCCATTGGACATATGGCTCGAAAGATTCTACGGAATTAGAAACAAAACGAGATTTGCTTGGAAATACACACATCAAAAGTGTCTAGGGATCAAGCATTTTTATGCGGATTTCTTGAGATTGAGATGTGGCTTTGTAATAAATTTATGATTTTATAAATTTATATGGATCCTTTTTGGTGCATTTCATAATTTGAATCAGTAACTGTGAATCAAATTCGAGTAAAAGATGAAAATCAGCTGTCAATATTTTCCCTATAAAAACATACAACGCATTGAAGACATTATTAGTGCTACTGTTTCCCTACTACTGATTAAAACCAACGTTATTATGGAGCGGCGACGTCATTTAAGCAGGGAAGAAATGCTCAGAGCCGTGGGAATGATAGAAGCTGGTTCCCGGCAACGTACTGTGGCTTTAGCTCTGAATACAAGTCAGAGTGTTATCAGTCGACTTTGGACACGTTACCGAAGCACTGGTACCGTGGCTGAGCGCCATGGAGGACGGTATCGCTGCACCACACGGAGACAAGACCGATACATTCAAATCTTAACTCGAAGAGCTCCAACAATAACCGCCATGATGTTAGCCGTGAGGCTTCATCACTCTTCAGGGAACTTAATTAGCGACCAAACAGTCAGAAACCGCTTGCATGAAGTGAACCTTCATTCCCGAAGACCGCTACGGGTACCACCTATAGCAATGCACAATCGTAGGATTCGATATCAATGGGCTCTTGAACACAGAAATTGGGCAGAAGAACAATGGCGTTTCGTGTGCTTTTCTGATGAGTCTCGTTTTGGTATGAGACCGGATACAAGACGTATACGACACTGGAGAACCCCTGGACGCCAACAGCGATTAAAATCCTGCCAGGAAGTCCATCCTTATAGTGGTGGAACCATCATGGTATGGGCGGGTATTTGGATCGGCGGAAGAACTGAGTTGATTTGGATCAGAGGCAACCTCAACGCTCAAATTTATGCTGAGACGATTGTATCAGACGTCATCGTTCCTCTACAAGTGCAAATCGGTCCCTTATTTCAGTTAATGCATGATAATGCACGACCGCAAACCGCAAGAGTTGTAAGACAGACTCTCGCCGCAGCTAACATCAATGTCCTGCCCTGGCCTGCTCAGTCGCCAGACTTGAACCCGATTGAGCATGCATGGGATATGCTACAGAGAAGAGCTCTGCCGAATATGGAGGGTATCCAGTCGCAAGAAGACCTTTTTTTGTTGTTGCAACGAATGGGCAAACGCATGGGCGGCCATTCCACAGCGTGATTTGGATGAACTCATTTTGAGTATGCCAAACCGATGTTCTTGTGTTGTTAGTGTTCGCGGTAGAAACACGGATTATTAATTGTTTAAGTTACCCAATAAAATTTTAAAGAAAACTGTTATTTCAGTCTTTTTTTCGAACTTTAATGTTAGTGGTTCAAATGTCAAAAATCCCTTTATTAGAAAATGGCAAATTTCTTTATTAATGCAAAGGTGACTTGGTTTATCGTTACTGTGACAAACGAAAACACTTTATTTGATGAATCCTTAAAGAAAATTTTAATTAATATCAATCAGGAGAAAAGTTATTGCAAAAATATATGTTGATCCCTAGACACTTTTGATGTGTGTACTTAGCGGTGCCGTAATATGCAGTCACTTACCGATC
This sequence comes from Cerastis rubricosa, assembly GCA_949152445.1. Classification (NCBI taxonomy): domain Eukaryota; kingdom Metazoa; phylum Arthropoda; class Insecta; order Lepidoptera; family Noctuidae; genus Cerastis; species Cerastis rubricosa. The sequence goes on from OX424523.1 coordinate 25,860,015, forward strand.
ATATTGACTCTTATATCTGCATCAGTGAGCGTGTCTTAATTTTGGGCTAAGCTTTAAGAAGACAAGTCAAACGAGAATTTTGGCATTAGAGTAGGTACTATAACTCGCAGTACGACAACTAAGTTTTAGACCGTTATAATGTTGAGATGATTTCAAAGCTAATGATAGATGATCCTTAAGAATGTCAACAACCCAGGCTATGTAGAGGTGTTGACTAGATTCAATCGACGTTGATTTGTCGACATACACAGATCAAAACTGTCTAGGGATATCTTTAAAAGTACCTACTGGCTTGAAGTTCCGTGGTCAATCTTTAGGTTAGGCCGTGCTTGTCTAGGTTGTTCCGTGGACGGGTGACCAACCATACATATTGAGTTTCCTCCGTGCCTCGGAAAGCAAGCTAAGCCGTTGGTCCCGGCTGGCAATTATAAATCTTTGGCAGTCGTTACAAGTAGTCAGTGACCCGGAAGACTGACAACCAGACTTACCTAGAAGTATCGTATTTAGATAGGCAGTCGATCTGTGTAAAATATGGGATTTATTATTTTTTAGTTGGGAAAAGGCTAGGCAGATGCGAGATCCGTGGTTTAAAAGAAAACAATAATAAGTAAGACCCCTCGGTGTTGTAGAGCATATTAGGCTAGGAAATGCCATAACGCGTTCTGAGCTTTTTCAATCAGTCGCGGCACGATGCAAAGGCTAGTATGAAATTGTCGACGGTGACTGATGTAGTCAAGGGTGGGTGGCTACCCATTTTAGGAGCATCTAAGCCTCGTACAGATCCTAAAAGTAGTTTAATTTTATGTTTTTGTTTCAACACTATTACAGAACGGTTGATTTCATAGATTGCAAGCATGTAACTTAATAATTTTCCGGAAACTAAAGGAATAACTTTAACGATGTGCGTGCATATTTCATGCAGGCTACATTTCCAAAAATCAGCCAATAATTGAGTATTTAGGTTCAAACATATGAAAAAAAAAGAAATGAATTCACAAACATTCATTGTTTCTTAGGTCTTCTTCTAAAGACCCAAGAAACAACGGATGAACTGGATGAAATAAAGAGAAAGAGAGAAAGGACCACAGAGAATAAGAATGAAAGACGAATTATAATTTTCTTCTTTCACACTGCCGGCTTCATTTACATAAACATAACATGACGCTTGTAATCCCCGAAGGGTTAAGCAGAGGTGTACGTAATAGTACACCCACATTTCGCCAAATTTTAGTCCTATGTAACAGTAGGGGTGAGCTTTAAGCCAAACGGGCACAAATCCAGCTTCCGTAGCTGCCACTAAGAAATTTCTAGTATAAAAACCTAATCACACTTTGCCGGGGAATCGAACCTAGGACCTGAAGTTCAGTAGTCGCGTCTGTAACCACTAGAACAACAACGCAGTCACTGAGCATTTGAGATGAACGCAGGAGAATGATGACGTAATCAGTAATCAACGACACTCATTGAATTCTATTTTTTTTTAATTCCGAGGAATAACTTCAATGGATGATACATTTAAAAAAAAAGATAAGAAGGAACATCATAAATCATTGAGACAAGGATGACGGTCGACGGTGGATTGATGGTCTTCTTCTTCTTAGCGTGTCGACGGCAAATCGCTAAATATATTTAGCCCAAAACTCAGCCAAGCGAACTCCGCTCGCTGATGCAGTCATAAGATCCTCAAGTGCGCAGGTGACAGGGCATGCAGCGCAAGATGGAAGGTGGATGACTCGATAATATTGTTGGCATAAGTCTGGTCTATATTAATTATGGGAACAAACATTGCCGATCTGCCTGTATGCTCTAAAACTTTATGAATAAACCATTAACACATCTTCAATTAATAGTTTTCGGCTTTTTGGGGACAACAGAATATGTACGATCCAGAAAAGATGACGACATCCTTAGAATTAGATCATAAATGTTTCAGACAAAGACTGCTGTCGCAGCTTTTCGCAGCTTTTTCAATTCTATCTTCAACCTACTTCCCTAAATATCCATCTGATTTGCTTTATGTTAAGAAACGAATACATCCAATTTCCTCAGATTACGAGTGTAGTTGAACGTCCACTCATACAAATATAGTATGTATGGACGTTCAAGCGTTCAACTCGCACTTTTAAAATTAATGTGCCAATGACTATCATAGATTGGAATAAGAAATTGCCTTTGAATGAAACGAAAGTGTGAGTAAATGGTTCCCAGCTATGCAAAAGTGTAGGGAAAAAAGTCTTTGGCAGAACTAAATTAAGTTTACTTTAGCACTGTGCACTGTAATGAACCTATCCATTGCATTCCACACTGCGCCCGCCGAGGACCTCCCAAGATGCTTATCCTGAGCTCGATAACAATTCAGTACTCGAATGCATCTTTCCCTCTCATAAGAAAGCAATGACATTGGCTCTTCGTATTTGTAAACAGTAACTGTTAAGCCATTGTCTACGTAGAATCGTGACCTAAGAGGTCCTGCTTGGAATCTGCCCTGGGATAATTTTAGTGACTGGAAGGCTGGAATATAGACCGTGTTGTTGGTGGAATAGGCGCGATTATCAGACGTGCGCTTGTCTGTTTTTTTTTGGTTTGGTTATTTGCAGATCAACAGGTAAGGTTGCTTACTGCTCAATCGGACTATACTGTGGAGGCCTTAAATTAATTTAGCCAAAGCACGTGAGTTTAGATCACCTCGATCAACTTGTATAACCATATAAACTCTTATTTTAAGCTTAAGAAAATCTGACAACTAGTCTTACCAACGGCCATCGTATTACCCAGCTCTAACTGGTTAGATAGACAGTCGCTCCATGTAAAATACTGCTTTCTAGGTCAGGTGTGGCTAGAAGAACATTTTCAATAGCAGCTCGTAGCCAGTTTGTGTACAGGTTAGTGGTTGTAAGTTTATCTTCGATTACATGTAATCTGTATTTGTATGAAGGTTTTTATCAAGTTAACGCATAATCACATACTTATCACATTAATGACGGGGTCTATAAGCTTAAATTTCGAACCCTCTTAGATCTATATCCTATGCTCTAGGCTAGAAAGAGTGTCTGATTCTGACTAACGTACCGTACGGTGTTCCTCCTAAAACCTTTGTGTCTACAAAGACACTTTTAACGTAACTTCTTAAGTTATGATGGGGGTAAAAGTACCCTTTTCGAAGCTGAGAGGAACTTGTTCTACCCGGTCATTGGGTTAGAAGATAACCCAATGACCAGTTACGGAGAATCGCAGACATTGGGGGTTAAAGTTCCAACTTTTTCACAACACAAGTTCTTAATGTTATTACTTTAAATACTTCCACGAACTCCATGCTATTAAATGCATCCATCAGCACAATGTTTTGAGTAATAATAAAGCCATTTATTCAGACCTTAAATCTAGAAATAATATTTTTCTTACAAAATTAAACCTAAACTTATTCTAATATTTTTTTTTTTTTTTTTTTTATAAAAAAACGTTGCCCCACACTAGAAATTTCTCCTGTATCGTGGGTGCGTTTACAAACATTTAAACTGACATACACAAACAGCCAGACCCGGAACAACTATCTGTAGGCCATACAAATATTTGTTCCGTGCGGGGATCGAACCCGCGACACGCAGCGCAGCAGTCGATCGCTCAACCACTGCGCCGTCCGTGTCGTGTCGTATTTGATATTTCTGCAGATCTGTCTGCCAATCGGCAAAGGCCTCCTCCAACCTTTTCCATTCTGACCTTTCTTGGGCCACTCTGTTCCACAACACTCCTGCCACCAGTCTGATGTGTTGAGTGCGCTACGTTTAATCCTACCGTAGAACATGATTTTTCACCTCAAAAAAGTCGTTTCACAGCAATATTTTTTGCGTAGATTTAGTTTGGTGTACAGACGCCACCACGGCAAGCTACACCTGAACCTAATTCTTTAACCATAAAGTTGATGAATTTTTAAAGAAATTTGACAGATTGTTGTAGCATGATATGCTGGTGTTTGTACAAAATGCTTAGTTGTCGGCTTCCTGAAAGGTGCGTTTACACCTTCTATAAATGAATCAAGTTTCTTCCGTACCTGTCCGAGGTCGATGGTGAGATTGACCTCGTTGTACTTCATGCCTCTGGAGAGCGGGGGGCTCTGCCACCAGGTCTCAGAACTGTCCACCGCGTATTCTGGAGGATGCTTCTTGGCTTCGTTCGTGGCATCGCAGATGTCACACACCTGAGGATGAGAGAGCAGATTAGGAAAATTGAACCAAAAAAACCACTTAATGCGGAACTCTCATTGTACGGGAAACCAACAACAACAACAGATAGATAATTACTTAGAGCAACTGAAATAGTACTTACACAAAAAGCACACATACATAAGTATACTTACACATAATATAACAAAATAAAGTAATAAAATATAATAATTAATACAAATTAATAAAACATAAATATAATAGAACATATAAATTAATAAAACATAAATGTAATAAAGAATATAAATTTTTAAAATAAGTATTCATAAGTACAAATTAATGAAATTATAAAAACTGATGCAAGTAAATGCAAGCAAATAATAATTAATATACGTAATAAAAAAAATGTGTAATATGTATGATATTTATTACAATAACTGTATAAACCTGGATACTAACTTGCAATCCAGTATACATACTAACTGGATGCTTGTTTTGTCCAATCTATTATGTTGCCGTGCCCTAACCGGGTTTCATGTTGGAACTTTGCTATATATGTAACAACTAATTGTAAACACATGAATGCAATAAAGAATTTGAGTTTGAGTTTGAGTTTGAACCTATATAACGCGAGACCATGTTATATTGGAAATCTTCTTCTTCTTAGCGTGTCGATGGCAATCTAAATTGTGTCGGTCCAGAACTCAGTCACTAGTTTGGCGCTCTCAGTAGCGTCCATCAGTTCCTGTAATGAGCAAACAGCAGGACACGCAGGACACGATATTGGAAATGTACCTAGGGTTTGATATGTCGCCGTGTGTATTCCAGAGCTATCATTATGAATAATGCATAACAATTATGATACTTACACTTTTGTAAACGGTTTACCTAGATGTTGTAATCGCTTACAACCATTCAAAAATCCATCTTGTGTGAATACAACAAAGTATTATCATAGAACTAAACTCTACCATTTAATTCCTATTGCTTCTCATTCTCTTTCAAACATTTGTATTACAATACAACACCATTCATAAAGTCTCTAATTCCAAAAACTGACAAAAACTCGCGGCTACAGAAACCATTGTGTTTATAAAAACAATGGAGCTTAGTTCTATAGGATGCGCGAGAGCATTTGGCCGCCACATGTCCGCAAAAATGCCACGAGAGCCGCCGAAGTTTGCCGGATTTTGCCGAAAGCGCTTAGGACTTGGATTTTTGTAATTTGTTAGTTTGTACGCCTTTACATATTGAGTTACAATCTTACAATGCAACCAGATGTTTGTAACAAGTCGTGGCACTTTATTAAACAAATTGTCTGGCGGTAGTTTTAGACAAGTTTTGTGTAGGTACTTATCAACATGCTCTGCATTATCTGCATGCATGGCTCTGTATGGTGTCGGACGTAAAGAATAGCAACATCCCATATCTTCCCGTGGGTGTCGTTAGAGGCGACTAAGGGACTTGCCAGAGAGTGGGCAGCAGCGTTCGCTGTGCTTTTTGTAACAACCGTACTGCGATCGCCAACCCGCCTGCCATGCGTGGCGATTATGGCAAAATCCCCCAAAATGTCAATGTGACTTGGGGGAGGCCTATGTCCAGCAGTGGACGTCTTTTGGGCTGAAATGATGAATGATGATGATGATGACTTATCAACATTAGATAGAATGGTCTCATACTCATTATGGAGGCAACAAAGACAACATTCATATGTCTTTAGAAAAAGTTTACACAAGGTGAAAGGTACATCGACGCTAAAATGGTTACCACATATTCAATACATCAATGTGTTTGTGTGTGATAAGTGTGTGTGAAAAAATAGGCAATAAAAAAACTGCTTTTCCATACGTTTTGACCGTGTAAGTATTGCATTATCATCTTTCAAGCTAAACATTCATTAAAAGTCCAATTGACATCCATATCAAAAGGCCTCACAATTAAGCCAAGATTGTTTTGAAATATCTCAATCATGAATTCTAATTTCTGAACTAAATGTAACGGCTCAATAACCCAGTCAAAAATAAACTGTCATTTACGAGATAGAGGGTTCAAAGTTTACATGATAAAGCAGATATTTGAACTAGTTACTTACGAACGTTTCTTATCGTTGCCTATCTTTTAAATGTTATTACGCATTCATTGAAATACTTATTTCTTTTTAGAAATTGGTTTGGAATGTATCGTGCCTACCCCCAAGGGAAAACGGAGTCAGTTAATGTAAGTGAAATGCAATATGTATACCCATAATTATTTTCTAAGCTAGGATTAAAATTCTCCTCAGTATTTGCAATCTTGGTCGACCTTTAAGCTTAGATGATGTGTGGGCCCAGTTTCAAAGCCTCTTTTATTTATATTATCGCCTTAAAGCTTTTTAAAAACGATCTTGATGTCACTAACTTAGAGCATATTTCACCAGTCATGGTACTGAACGTAAACAGCACATCTCAACGGCCCACGGTGTTCAAAAGCTTGCAGCATCATTATAAAAAGCAATAATAATACAAACATGCATTCGACAGCTCTACAAAGATTTGAACAAGGTATGAAACGATCTGTGGACTTAACAAGTGAACTATTTCGCAACATACAACCTAGATTACATAAGTTTAAGAGCTTAAAGCACCACCGGAGCATCGAACCCGTTATCAGACGGACGCTGGGGCAGCGGAACGGAGATAGCTTATCACTCTCTTATCAGCCGGTAGCCGATTGTTCTACACTGTATTCGGTTCATTATAAACTTACTTATACGATACTTCATAAAGAAATTGTTTAGGCAGGCTGGCTGATGTCCTGCTTATTCCTGCTATGTTTACATAGGATTTAAATAAGACTGGCTGTTGTCGGCGACTTCGTTCGAATGGAAATTTTGTTGTTACACATCAGGAAAAAGTATCATATATGCTGTTTTAAACTATAATCTATCTCTGTGCCAAATTTCATCCAAATCCGTTCAGCAGTTCTGGCGTGATTGAGTAACAAAGATTCAACAATCCATCCAAACTTGTGCATTTGAGTCTCGAGCATTGAGTCTCCAAATAAATTAGGAAATAGAAGAAAATGCTGGTGATGATATAATCTCTGATAGCACTAAGCTACTCCAAATTGAATCCCTGAATAAGAATTTCAATCGTCCATTAAAGATTTATACTGACATGGTCACTAACACTATCATAACAATAACATCATATCAAAGCAATAACTTCAGTTTATCCGTGATCATGGTGCTTGCAACAGCACTGAAATATCGGGATATCAAAATACATAGTAAACATGGTTAATATCCCGTTTTTAGTGTTAATGATATCCATTAATGTGTTCGCTACGAGTGTGGACAATCCTACAGATGCCCAGTGTCGTTGGAAAACTAGCATTATTGACAAAATCAAATAACTGACAAACTTAGCAGTTACTCCCAGGGCTAGATATATCATGGCTCCCCATAAACCATGATGATATCTTTACGCCTCTGACTGGCAACCGGAAGTAGGATGTATTGTAAGTTTACAACGGATGATTTATAACTTAGGTACAGTACAACTGACTGCTCACAATAAATATCGTCATTCCTTTATAATTCCTGGGCGGTCCTAGCACACTTATGAAAGAATCATCAACCATTGACAACAGAATCGATATCAAGATATCATAACAAAACATAGGTGACTCTAGTTGGGGTAAAAGCTCTCTCCAATCATTCTCTCATTCTCACTTCAATAATATCTATTGTACACACAAAAGACTATTCCAACATAAGTAAAGAAAAAGAACAACAAAACCGAATAATATTTATAAGTTTAAACACAAAACTTCCTAACCCCACAAATAAGTCCGGGAGGAACAAAAAAACTGGACGCACACAAAATCCATTCACACACGAAAAATATAAACAATCTCACCTGTCCTTGGATCACATGCTCATCATGATCTGCGTTCGCGCCAACCAATTTACAGTATAACTCTGGTCCTTCATCGCCGCAGGTAGCGGTCGCCGTAATCTTCTTTTTCGAAGCTAAGTTAAAATACCTCGGGGTCAAAACTTCAGTGTGGACGAGGGCCGTGTATACTAGTATTAGGAACGTTAAAAATGCGTGTGCGCCCGCCATGTTGCGCGGACGGCGGCCCGTCGCCGAATGCGGAGTGCGCGCGCAAGGGTAGCGTCGGTTTTTTTTTTTTTTTTTGTGTACCAATTAGCTATTGTAATAGGGATCTGTTTTGTCCGGCCGTTTCGGCTTGCTGGCTGACACGGGATGGGATTTTAGATTGAGTAGAAACTGATTAGTTGTTTTTTCTTGTCGTTGATTTTATTTTGTCCGATATGGGCAGACCTGTTGTGTGGATCATTTCAGTTTCCGGTGCTGGTAGTTATACTGCTTCTTCTCTCCTGCCCAACGTGTACAGCACGCGTAGCATGACCACTGTAGAAACGAGTTTTGTCTACAGAAGCATCGACAAAATGACACATTTTTATTGTATATCTGCCATGTCATTTCCGTAGACAAAACTCTTTTCTACAGTGTTCATGCTACGTGTGCAGGTGTTACTGAAAATCTGTAATCATATATACCTTTTAGTAAAAAAAAATTTGTTACTGTCTAGGGTAAAGCCGGGATAGTTGCCCCACTTTTTGAAAAGGCCTCATTATTTTGAAACTGTACGTTTTTGACGAAGAATTTCCATCAATGTAATTATTTTAATCTTTGGACTAGCAATACGACCCGTTTTTGTTGATCTAACAATAACTGATTCTGCATAAATTGAGTTCTTGCAAAACCATTTTTTTGAGGATAGATGCCTACATATATTGATAGATGCCTCACCATGAAAATGCTAAGCAGGATAGATGCCTGTGATGTAGGTTAGACGCCCTATAGATTAAAATAAGTACAATACAAATTTGTGATATGTTTTATTTGTAATCTATTATAATTTATATATTTTATCTTCCTGTATTTTAATACATTCAGTGTGTAGAAAAAAAATACCAACCTGCTCTTTTTAAGTATCCGTTTACATTCACCTACTCGTATGTAGCCAGTGTCAATTTTACATATTTGCTACGAGTATTATCAGCAGTTATGCTGATAATAAGTGTTCCGTCCAGAACACTTTCTGGACGGAATTTCAAATTGTCGGGATATTTCATTAATCAACATGATTTTCTTATCCATGTTTCCTTATTCCTGCGTCTTGGTAAGGCCTCTGTAGTCCACGAAACTACTCGAGGTCGTAATCCTTCCTTTCTTTTATATATTCGTGGCATGGTTCACCTGTGATTAGTAGAAACAAATTAAAATACACATTCAATAAACAACATAATATTACAAATATATTTTCAACACTATGGCGGTAGTGAGCCCCGAAAGCACATTACAAACCATCAGTAGAAATCTAGTGGAGAACGCAATTAGAATTAAGTAAGTATAACAAAATAAAAATAACAATTATGTGTTGGGGGATATCTATCCCCCAACACATAATTGTTAGCACATTTTTAGGCATCTGCCTATAAGGGCACCTATACTGCAAAAAATCGGGGCAACTATCCTTTTTGCTATGGATAGATGCCCTTTTATTTTTTGACTTAATTAAATACAAAAGGGTAATTATTAGTAAGTAAATATTAGTTAATTTACCAATGTATCGATATAATCAAAATAGAACATAATTAAGTACCACATAAAAAGATATGTAACAGTAAATACTTACGTTTGAAACTTTGAAAAATTCGTCGAATTCTTCGCGCAGATTATCGCACACGTCAATCCTTTGCGATGGTCTGCGGGCCATTTTGGTGTGGGGCTCGCTCGCTCTGTTTATTTAAGACTATTAACTTTGTATTGCAATTTCGCGAAGTTAGGTTTTTAGAAAATGGGGCACCTATCAACTATCCCGGCTTTACCCTAAAGGTGTTGCTTAAATGCACAAAGTATAAAGAAGTAGTCCATCTGTACTGTCCCCCGTCCTACTGCTTGGGCTTCGGTCTGTTGTCTCAAAGTAATCTCAAAGCATTTATTTCAAAAAGACACGAGACAGGCACTTTTGCATAGTCAAAAATAAGCTACCTACAGTCCAGCCTCAGCATAATAACTGAATGGAATCTAATTGCCCATTTCAAATTCGTAGAACACATAAAGAAAAATGGACAATAACTCCATGGACACTGTTTTCAAATCAAGTTAAATATTACATAGTCCTGGGTACAATATTGTTTGACAACTATATAAATCCATTGTTTGCAGTGCACCAGACTAGCCACTCTGTAGCCTCAAGCCTGTACTCGATGTGTAATTCATAGTATAACACTATGAATTCTACGACAGTACTACTGAAATAATAATTGTATTTTGGGCAATAAGTAGGTATTCGCTAAAACTAAACCTGAAAAAAAGTTGTTGGTATAATAAGTAATATACACAATTATGTTGTTATGCAATTTATTACTCTATCATGAAAAACTATAAGAGCACATCATCTTTGTCCTGTGTAATAAAATTCAAACGAATCCTAAGATTCACAATTAATCATGTCAATAAATACAGGTTTCTGTTTTGGTGAAAACACATGGGTGGCATAACTGTCTCGTTCACTCATGCTGAAAATCGTATCTATCGAGTTAACCAGTATGAGGTTTTATCTAACTACTAGCACTTCGCCTGCGACTTCGTCCGCGAAAATTGTGATATAATATAGCCTATGTTACTCGGTATAGATGTAGCTTTCTAATGGTGAAAGAATTTTAATAATAGGTCGAGTAGTTAAATCGTAACAAACATTCAAATCTTTCCTATTTATAGGGGAAGGTTGCTATGAATGGACCACTTAACTTTATAACCTCATATCTCAAAAAGTATAAGTGTTAAAATGAAAGCAGTTCATTATTTTTATTTCGTAAGATCTTTATTTGTAATAATCAAACTCTCAAACAATTCGGGCTAACACTTATTTTTATAAACGAAGAAAACTGAATCTTGGGCTGTTGCCTTCTTTGGACCATGAGCACCTTCATTGAACCACCAAGTTGCCATCAATGGACTTCGAGAAATTTGTTCTAGAGGTCCATTCGAGGCAACTAATTATTATTATCAATTTATTTCCTAAAATAAATAAAAGCTCCTGCTCTAATTCTGAAGGGAGATCACTTTCGGAACTCAGTATTTGGACGTGTTCTTTAGCTTTCTGGTTAAATCCATCTAACCTTCGTTTCTTTCAGCACTCCATATATTCTTCTTGCTTCATTTAAACCAACTCTTTGTTTCCTTACCGATTGTTTCATTCCATGCAAAGTACTTTCTTTTATTTGGCGACATTCTGGAATTTTAAATTTATATAATTATTATGACAAAAAAAAAAAGATCAAAAGTTAGGTACTATGATTGGACCGGTCCAACGGTGGAACTGTCTTGAGGTCCATTGATGGCAACCAGGTACTGGTTAAGAAAAACTAAACTAAAATACACATGGTCATGATTAGCCAAAAAGTAATAATACTCATGGAATCTCAAATAAACTGTCCGATATTTCATAACAGTGCACGCAGACAAATATGAATACAATGATACTTACGTCAAATTGTTATGAGCGAAATTATAAGATTTTGACCGTCGCAATCACAACCACACGCGTCACTCCTCGCTAGTTGCCGCAGCGTCACTGGGGTAAGAGGGAGGTGCAACTGTGTCGCCATCGCCAGGGACTCGTTTCGACTAGTTTGGGTGTTGCTAGCTTGCACAGTTTTGGAAATACCTTGGTGGTCCAATGAAAGCACTAGTCCAATGATCGCAACCTTCCCCTAATATTAGTTTAGATATATATAACTTTTTTTATATTGTGTGTACTTGTGGCATGTATGTACCAATAAACGTTTTTATTATTTTCTTTCTGTCTTTCGATTTTAATTCTTCTATTTGAGGTTTATTAATTTTGATCACTTTTATCTATGCTTAAACTGTCCTAAGTTAATTCTCGTCGCATAATATAACAGAACATCACGGCTGTATATAATGCAAGTCGTATGTGTGGTTAAAAAGGTCCTAAATAAGTAATAGTCATAATGAGTCTCCATCTGAATCGGAACCTTTTCAGGCCACGTGTATACCAAACGTGTAGGTAATACTATGGATAACATTCAGCTGTTTGCCATATGTAAGCAAAGTTATAGCACTTAATGCCATAGGTAATTAGTTACTTGATAATTGATTATTTTCAAATGACATCTCTGAGTGCTGCACTCAAACATGATCAAACCACTGGCCATTGCGAAACCAAGATTGGATATAGATAAATGAATGCAGACTTAAGAATATTAAGATTAAAGAATTCGTATGCAAAGTGTTTCCGCGGTTGCAGTAATCACCAACACAAACGCAAACGTGGTATCTAGCCCACAAAGAAATAGCTCTATTGAAAGGGGTCAAAGAGGCATACGGGCTCGATACGCAACCTTCTTTTAAGTTGTGCATTGATTTTTCGAGTAACATCATTCTTTTGGATGCCAAGGTCGTGCCTACTAACGGTGGCATCGCCCGGCAACCTCTCTCGTCGTAAGGCCCACCAATGTCGAGATACCGTTTGAAGCAACCTCCTGGAAAAAACACAGAATCAATTATTTAACAAAATCCATAAATCTAAGTTATAGATACTCTCGGCTATTATTGTATTAGCAGGCATGGCATTGTATTGGCATTAATTTAATAAAAATTAAATTAAATTATATAACTCCTATAAGTGTTCTGTATGGTGTCGGACGTAAAGAATAGCACCATCCTATATCTTCCCGTGACAGAGGCGACTAAGGGACTTGCCAGAGAATGGGTAGCAGCGTTCTCTGTGCTTTTGTAACAACCGTACTGCGATCGCCAACCCGCCTGCCAAGCTTGGCAATTATGGCAAAACCCCTCAAAATGTCAATGTGGCGACACTTACGCCTATGGCCAGCAGTGGACGTCTTTTGGGCTGAAATGATGATGATGACTAAAGGTACCAAGCATAAGTAAAAATGTTTACCTTTGTATGGTTTACTCGAACCGAGGTCGTAAACGTTTTTTCCTGTTCCTCCACATTGCACTTTTGACCTTATTCTATAATACCAATATGTGGGCGTACGGGAATCAAAGATGTCGTAACACGTAGGTCTAACTTGGTAGTCAACCACGTCGCTTAAGCCGCAGTTGTAGCACTTGGCATTGTCTTCCGTTGTCCTTGCCTCTCGTTTTTGCGCTGGCTCTTTCTTTGTTACTGGCTTAGTCGAAGGCTCTTTCTTTTCCGTTTTCTCTTTTTCTGACACCGGCCCTTCCTTTTTCGTTTCCTCTTTTTCTGTGTCTGACCCTTCATCTTCCGAATCCTCACTTTCTGTGACTGGCCTTTTATCTTCCGGTTCTTCGTCTTCTGATTCAACCCACCTGGCTATTGCTACAGCCGTATTATGACTACGTAAACTAATATCACTTATCATCTCAGTCGTTAGGTCAATATCGTCTTCAGCTTCTTGAGTCTCATCTTCTTCTTCCGGATGAACAAATCTATCGCCACTAGTCTCAAAGTTGATTGGGTTCCAATTGATTGAAGACTCTTTTCCAGTATCGTTTTGGTCATCAGAAGCTGAAATTGCTGTATATCTGTGGTTGATGTGGGTCGAAGCTGTAATTGCTGTAGATCTATATTTAAGGTGGGGAAAATAGCTGGCAAAAGTTTTTTTTATTTTTCTTAGGGTTGTTGTTCTTTCCGTGGTCGACAGACGAAGTACAACTTTCGGCCAAGCGGCTTCATCGTCGTCGAAATGATGCCAATAAGACTTTTTGGGTAAAACCTTGCTGTGTTGGCTTTCTTCCTGCGGTATATTCTGTTGATTAATGAAGGCTCCTGTGCTGTGTACTGTAAAAGTTGATGGATCTTGATTTGATGAAGCTTTTTTTCTTGTTGGTTTTGTAGTTGGTCTCCATAATGTTCTATAAACTACAATAATTTATTATTTAGTTGTTGATTATTTGATTGAATATATATACATTTTATTAGAGCTGTCTCAAAACGGTGCAGCCAATAGTGCGTTGATTGTATGTTACGTGCTGCATCCACAACTAAATCCAAAGATATTTTGAAAATAAACATCTATACATGTATATGAATCACCGAAATTTGTGTACGCACATAACTTCCAAACGACCGTAGGTAAATAGGGTAGGGTAGCTTGACACGTTATCCTGTACCCATAACAAGCATACTATACTATCGGGCCTTACCTCTATAGGGCTCATATTTGTAAATATTGTCTGGCAGCACGCTCGATTCTGCTGTAATTGTGGTCGTCAAAATAACATGTTCCACTGGGTTTTTGTTACGCGATAACAATGAGCATTTAGTATATCTAAATTCAGTATGTAAATATAAAAATATTAAAAAAGTATGATACAAAATATTCGTAAACATTCTAGAAAAAAAAATAATAAAAATAAAATTGAATCGTCGAATAAAGAGCTACATAATAAACGTAATTGACAGTTTCAAACTGATTTTCTAATTTAGCACAGATTAAACTAACAAACATGGGAGAAGTTTACATATAACCATGCAGTCCATGATTTTGAATGTCCTTCCATAGATCTATAAGAAAACTGACAAGCTACTTACAAAGCCCAGGTCACATCAAGCGTCACTCAGAATACAGAGTGGGATTGAGCTGCATCAATTGATATCATAGAAAAGCAGTGCGTTTTTAATTTTATAAGTTAAAAACAGCCACCTATGAAAGTAAACCACATGCACGTACTCACCCACTACACCCACTCATATATGTGTACGCCATACACACACCTTAACACACCCCACACTTCACGCACACACTCACTTGCGACAGCACCTAACCTCTAGTCCTCTATCTTTATTTCAAAATGTTAGCGTTACTTGGGAAGAGTCTGGACTCCACGACACAGGGTATCCTAGTGTGGAGTCCAGGGAATAAGTCAAAATGTAGCACTTGAGGCTCGTTTTTTTTCTTTGTTACTAGCTTTTTAATATTTTACCATGTTATCGAACTGAGTCAAATTTTATTATTCCCTAGCAGCTGCCCGCAACTTCGTTCGCGTGGTTGATGTGTTTGTCAGGGTTAAATTTTACATTTAAAACTTCCTTATGAATCATTGTCTATTGATGTAAACTGCATCAAAATCCGTTGCGTAGTTTAAAAGATCTAAGTCAAAGTGCTGCTAAGTATTTCAATTACGAAATATTTCTTGGCATCTTTATGAACTATTAAAATCCGCAGATGTTGATGAAGGCATACTTACAGTAACACTGACAGTTGTAGCGTTTAAAAATTGAGTTTTTAATTATTGCCATCGCTAAATAGCGATGGCAATAATATACCTGGGAAACAGGGTCTCTCATTATGAGAGACGATTTGTTGACAATAACCACACGGGGCCAGTGTGGGTCGTTAGGACATTCCGGATTCCACACGATGTTTTCCTTCACCATTTTGATAGCAGGTGAACAAAAAATTGTTTCAGCACCTGTATGTGGGGGAACCGACACGACTACGTTGTGTGTGATTAGGATCCCGATCGAAACCATGTGATACCACAATTCTAGATGGATAGGATCGAATCGAATTTCAACGATCTGATTCTCCAAACATCGAATTGTATCGTGCCGTTTTCTGGGATGCAAGGTACCTGCTTTTGTATTGATTGTAAATATGTCATTTATATATCTTATTATTCCCTATAAATAGACTGAGTTCGCTATAAATGTTGCGACGTTCGATCTAATAACTTAATTTGCGCCCCTCTGCTGCCAGCATGATATAAAGTACCATAGATCACAATCGTTAAGTATATCAATCTATGTGACATGAGTCTACATGCTAAAACTTTGCTAAAACTTAAAAGGAATTAATTTTGGCTATGAACATGCTCTGACTACAGATTAAAAAGAGGCGAACTGCATTCCGTGGCAAATAATTTTATAGTTTTATTTATTTTTATTACTTTAATTTGATAAAGTTATTTATTTATAATGAGAAATGCTTTTAATCATTTTCTCATTTTCATATATTTGGTGAGCCGCTCACAATCGACCCTTATTGGTTTTCATTCGAAAAACCCTTACGTTTACCTATCAACGACTGATGTGATTATACTTCCTGAAGATTATGAAGCAGAAATGTTGCAATCACAATCAATTACAGACAGCAGGCCAGGAGTGACAAGAGATTACTTTAGTTATGATGCAGAGATAGAAACATTACCTGATGAAACTCCATCCGAAGAGGTAGAAGGTGAAATAGAAAATGAAACCAAGTTATTAACCGAAGAAAATTATATTGGTAGCGTTAAGCATCTAGCAAGACCAAGGCAGCAATATGAGTTTCTCACTACAAGTACAGTGGAGCAGATCGATACTCCCAAGGTGCCGTTGTCGACGGAAGAATTTGTGAACGAACAGTGGCCATTGATAATTCCACATGAACTAACTAGCAGCAGCACAGAGCACTTAACCACGTTGGACCTAGACTATCCTTCCAGTCCCAGCGGTACGAAGACCTGGAAAACGTATTTTCCAACGAAGTCAAAAACAGAATACGGACATAAAATAATATACTTTCCAACTACGACCCCAAATGTAAATGAATTTGGCAAAACCGCAAAAAATACGTTAAACTACGAAACCTACAGTGTAGTATACTTTACCCCAAAAATAAAAAACACTGAACTCCAGAAAACCACGCAGATACCATATGTTACAGAATCTGCAGATGTTAGAGGTGCTAATGATTCTCAGTCACTAGAAGAGTCTGATAAAGGCCCTTCTGTAGATAATACACACTCTATGAAGCCTTACACTGTTGAAATGGCAGATGACGGGAACTCTCATAATACAGGGAAGGTATTTTATACAAATCCTTATTTAGATGAAATAGAGTTCAGAATACTTAATTCCACAGATAAAGCATACCACAAAAATAAACCCGCTCCAAAAACGTTGGATTATAGGGAAGCCTATGCTATAAATTCTCTTGTAACAAGCACAGAGATTACAAACCTAAAAATATTAGAAAAGGTAAATTATAAGGAAAAAAGCGAAAGGCCTATTTCTGAAGTAACCGCTACAAAAATATTAGGTTTAGAAAGAACAAATCCTGAAATTTCACATGCTAAGGGAGCCACAAAATATCCAAGGTTTAGAATGTTTTATACGGAACCTTATTCTATAGAAATGGATGAGTTTAGAATACCTCATTTCCTAAACTATACAAACACAGAACCCGTGACAAAAGCGTTAGATTACGAAATAACTTATCCTTTACAAAATACCCTTCCTGGGAAACCCTATTACATAGAAATGAATGAGCTCAGGAGACGTTATGCCTCAGACAAAGTCCACAAAGAAACTGGTACAGAAATTATACAAAATAGAACTTATTCTGCAAAAAATGCTTTTTACAGGAAACTAAATTTAAAAGAAATAAATGAGCTAAAAAGACGTTATTACTCAGAAAATGGTAATAAAGAATCTGCTACAGAAATGTTACATCAGAGAACTTATCCTACAGAAAATACAGATTATGACAAATTTTATACTTCAGACATCGACGAGTTTAGTAAACCCTACCCCATTAAAAATATAAATGAGGAATCAGCTACAGAAATGTTCCATCATAGCACATATCCCAGAGAAAATACACTTTATTGGAAACTATTTTCTATAGAAATGGATGAGATCAGAAGGCGTTATTCCGTAGAACAGGCAAATAAAGAACTTGCTACAGAAACGCATCACAAACCTTATCCTGTAGAAAACACACCTTCTTGGAAACTTTATCCTAAACTAATGGATGAAATTAGAAGACGTTATTCCGCACAGAAAACCAGCCAAGAACCTGCTACAGACATTATGCATTATAGAACTTATCCTACAGAAAATACACTTTATTGGAAACTGTATTCTATTCAAATGGATGATCTCAAAAATCGTTTAACCACGAAGAAAACCAACAAAGAACCTGCTACAGACATTATGCATTATAGAACTTATCCTACAGAAAATACACTTCATTGGAAACTATATTCTATCCAAATGGATGATCTCAAAAATCGTTTTTCCACGAAGAAAACCAACGAAGAATCTGCTACAGAATTATTTCTGGATAAAACTTATCCTACAGAAAATACACTTTATGAGAAATCTTATTCATCGGACATCGACGAGTTTGGAATACGTTTTCCCATCGAAAAAGTCAACAAGGAATCAGCAACAGAAATGTTCCATTATAGCACTTTTCCTACCGAAAAATCAGTTTATTCTTTAGAGATGGACGAGTTTAGAAAGCATTATTCCACATTAAAAGCTAACAAAGAATTTGCCACACAAACGCATCATCAAACTTATCCTACAGAAAATACACTTTATTGGAAACTATATTCTATACAAATGGATCAACTCAAAAAACTTTATTCCACAGAGAAAACCAACGAAGAACCTGCTACATCCATTAAGCATCACATAACTTATCCAACAGAAAATTTGCTGTATTGGAAACTATATTCTATACAAATGGATGAACTCAAAAGACATCATTCAACAGAAAAATCGAACGAAGAATCTGCTACAGACATTATTCCTCGTAGAACTTATTCTACAGAAAATACACTTTATTCGAAACAATATTCTATAAAAATGGATGAACTCAAAAGACTTTATTCCACAGAGAAAACCAACGAAGAACCTGCAACAGACATTAAGCATCACATAACTTATCCTACAGAAAATTTGCTGTATTGGAAACTATATTCTATACAAATGGATGAACTCAACAGACATCATTCAACAGAAAAATCGAACGAAGAATCTGCTACAGACATTATTCCTCGTAGAACTTATTCTACAGAAAATACACTTAAACAAAAAAGCTTGAAACAATATTCTATAAAAATTGATGAACTCAAAAGACTTTATTCCACAGAGAAAACCAACGAAGAACCTGCAACAGACATTAAGCATCACATAACTTATCCTACAGAGAATTTGCTGTATTGGAAACTATATTCTATACAAATAGATGAACTCAAAAGACATCAATCAACAGAAACATCGAACGAAAAATCTGCTACAGACATTATTCCTCGTGGAAGTTATTCTACAGAAAATACACTTTATTGGAAACTATATTCTATACAAATGGATGAACTCAGACGACAATCCTCAGAAAAAGCTCTTAAACAAACTGCTGAAGAAACTTTACATCATAGAAATAATTTTTATCATACAGAAGAAACATTTTATCGGAAACCATACTCAATGGATATGGACGAATTCAGAAACCGTTATGCCACAAAAAAAGACACCAAAGAATCTACCACTGCACTTATATATTACAGAAGTTATCCTACATCAAATTCTCAGTATGAGAATCCCTTATCTGTTGAACCCAATAATAAAGACGGAACAGATTATAAACGAAATGTCTATCAAAGGTCACGCTTTGGTTTAAGAAATGAGAAAAAGCCAAAATCCAATAAAACATGCTATCAATGTGGAATAAGTCTTGATCATGAGTTTGATGTGACCGACTTAAGTACAAGTGATTGTTATTTGGCTTTTGATAGACCGAATATGCCAGGCATATTCCGGAAAAGGTTTAGGATGGCATGTGAAGGTGATACGTATATAGGTGGCTGTTTTAAAAGGTACTTGGATCTTGGTCATACGTACAACGAGAGAGGATGTAGGCACATGCCTCCTATAGTTGGGTTTAGCTTTGCCTCCGGCAGGTTTGCAAAGCTTGAATTAGTACTTCACTCAGTGAAAGATGGGTGTGCGGCGAGTCCACAAGCTTCCCTCGTGCCCTTTAACAGGGCTATATCGCTGTACGCCAGATTCCATGTCTGTGTTTGTAGCACTAAACTATGCAATCACTCATCAATTAAATCAGGAACACCTACTGTTTTATTTTGTATTTTCTTTGTACATTATGTAAGTAATAAATATTTGAATACTTAATCTCGATAAAACAATACAATACAATACAAATCTTGATCTACTTTTAACTTGACACAAAAAGTAAGGAGGTGATTTAAAAGTTGTGGGGTTCCGGCTCGCACTTAGCCAGTTTTTGTTGGAGTCACAAGTTCGACTCTTGTCAAGCTACTTTGGATTGCCATACCTAGCCAGGATACGGACGCTAAAAAATCTCAATCAGGCCCATGAAGAGCCAGGTAGAACCCCCCGTAAATCTCCTGGTTTTGCTGTAACTTCTAATGGTCATCGAAACCAAGTATGTGCTACTGGTTTGCGCCAGTTTTCTTTTGGAATGGACAGCGGGGGTGAATCCCTTGTCCACTGCGATCACATCTCAGTGCATACAAAAATTATTTCCAGACTTCGTGGTTGTGGAGGATTTCGCATTTAAAAAGCCTCGACTCCCGCGTCTCTTGTTTACGGTCTATCTAGGAGACCATGAATGAAAAACCAATTAAACTACAAAGTTGAACATTTATTTGAATTATTACTACGTGACATAATAATGTTTACAATGAGTATTGATATTTGGGACCTTCCTCTTGCGTCTTCTCTTGGGACGGTTTATTTTCACTTATACTCTCCACACTGCTCTGTCGTCGTAGAGACTTGAGATCTGGACTTTTCCTTGGTTTTCCTTCGCTCTTTACTTTCTGTAAATTTTTATCGTCATTATCTTTGTGAGATAACACTTCTTCATCACTTTCTGTAGTACTTATAGTTATAACAGGTATAACAGAACCAATCGAGTCGGATTGTTTTGACTGCGTACTAGATTGTGAAGTTTGCTTCTCATGAATTTTTTTACCATTACTCTTTTCCTTAGACAGATCCTTTACAATTTTGGGTTTTGTTGCTTCTTTTGCATCCTGTATTTGTTTCTCAATCACAGCTTTTTTTTCAGTGCGGTCATCAACTTTTTCGAGTTTAACTTTTAAACTTTTATTGAATATTTCATTAATTTTATGCTTTTTCCCTCCATCCGTCTTAAATTCAACACTATTTCTTATTTTCTTATCAGGTTTATTTATAAAAATATCTTTTATTTTTAAAACTTCCCTTGGAAGAGTTTCGTGGAAGTCTGTGTCAGTTTCATCGTCTACGTTATTCCGTGAAGGTGACGGTAACTCTGAAACGGCTTCAACATCACCTTTTTTATCGAGCGCCATACCAACTATTTTGGCAAAAATACCACCTGAAAACAATACAATTACCATGAATATAAGTACATTCAGAGCTAAGACATTTCGCGCATACCACGATTCTATAAAAGGATAATGCTGATCTTTAGGAATTAAAACTATGATCAACCTTTTAAGTGCTCATTTGATATAGTCTTGAACAAGGATCGCTTGGCTTCACCAAAAGCGTTTCACACTGAGACGCTTTTGCGCCAAAAGATCCATGTAGCACTGTCAAATATTGAAAGTTTTACCTTTTTTCTTGGCCATCTTTATCGGTTCATTCATCTCCTCCGTCAAAGTTTTGCGGTCATCGGAATCAATAGATTTGCTCATTGGCAATGATGGCAGTGCCTTCTTCCATCTTGCGAAAGGCGTATTGTCCATAGCTGATGATCCACCTCTTCTCCTTGTGTCAGCCATTTGGAACATCTTCCTCCGCTCTTCAGTTCTTTCACGACGCAATTGGATCTAAAACCAAAGTAGAAATTAGTTTCCAACTGTTGCAAATGAGAGATAAAGGTGTTGTTCCTGACTAAAAGATGATCTAGACAGAATCAGGGTAAGTTTTGGTCATGTAAGAACATACTTGTTATTTAATAACAGCTAGGTCTACCATTTAATTGTGACGGTGCCTAAGTTAGCACCGCGGTGTGGGTGTGGTCTTAATGCTCGTCATCTGGCAAATGACTGAGCTCTCGCAAAGTAACCCGTTACGAGAGCTCTCAGTTAAACGATACGCCTGTAATTAACAATCAAGTATGTTCTTGTATAAGCAAAATTTGCCTTGGTTACGATTACCATGGTGCAAAATTAGAGTTATAATTATTTTTTTATAAGTAAAGTAATGATTTATTTTTAGCCGTAAGACGTTCAATCAATCATCAGTTTTTTGCAGCTTACTCAAACTATAGACTTACCTTCAGATCATTATTCGCTTCCCGTAAAGAATTTGTCAGCGACGTCAAATAATAAATTATAAGTATCAGCAGTACCAACAAAGGTATTACGATAGCAGGCGACGCTATGTATTCCAATGCAAAACTCAAGCTCTTCGGCAATATCTTGTAGATATTGATAGTTAAAATATAGTATATCTTATCGTATTCGGAGAAAGGTCCACAATGCCATGATGGTTTTACCCAGACGATTGTGTACCCTACTGGTAGGACGCAGAGGAATAGCATAGTTAGTAATAGGGCTAGGTAGAAGTTATTGCTTTTTGAGACTCTGAAGACGACTTCGTGGGGGACGTTGCAGGTCATGACTGCCCACGATCGTAGGTACATCATAATCATCAGTTTGACGACGTTCAGGACAACAAGACCTGGGGAGAAGAACATTCCCATCCAGACCATGCCTTGGTTGTTGATGAGGTGGAGAATATTCTCTGCTATCTTAAAGTCTCCGTACTCTGGGAACTTCTTCTCCAGATCCCAGCACCAGCAGCGGTTCATGTATCGTACGAAAAGCGCGCGGAAGAAATCCATGAACAGTGTGCCAAGGAGGACAAAAACCTGGAATAAGAAATTATGGAAGTTTTACTACCTCTTCTTGTGTTCTTGTGAGAGTAAATAAATCATGAAACAGCTGTAGCTAGTAACAATTGATTGATTTTGGTTAGTTATATTATGATACTAGCTGCCTCGCGCAACTTCGTTTGCGTCACATTTTCCCCGTTTTCGCAACATTTTTCATTGCTGCTCCGCTCCTATTGGTCGTAGCGTGATTATATATAGCCTTTGTCTTTCCCCAGGTTGAAATCTATCTTCACACCAAATTTCATTAAGATCCGATCCACCGTTTAGTCGTGAAAAGGTAACAAACAAACAGAGTGACTTTCGCATTTATAATATTATTAGTATGGATATATAATATGGATTCCTCCGTGCTTCGCAAAGCCCGTTAAGCCTTTGGGCCCGGCGGTCATTTGTAGACCTTTGACAGCTTTTATAGGCAGACATATTGGCCTGAAAGTCTCACAACCAGTCTCACAAGGGGCATTGTATTACCCAGTACTAACTGGATTGTGGAGGTAAGATAGGCAGTCACTCCTTGTAAAATACAGGTATTCAGCTGCTTCCGGTTAGACTAGAAGCCGACCTAAACATAATCGCGAAAAGGCTAGGCAGATGATGATATTTAATAATATTACGTTATTTGTTGAATAATATTTTCGTATCTGTCATCATTGTTAAGTTAGAAATCTTATGAGGTGTTTTTTTTAGTCAGTTAAAGTTAACCGCTAAAGAAAATGTTTTTATGTTCACTTCAAATATTAACCATACTACTATATTGATGTGCGCTCTCCTTACTCGCGCGCCCTCATCCTTCTACCTATCACGGTAAAATGCTGCAACAGCGTTTACCAGCTAGAACAGCGTTTACCAGCTAGAACAGCGTTTACCCAAAACATTTGCCCGAATTTCGGGTTACAGTGAAGTGTAATATTGAGTTTTTTGTTAATGGAAACCTTTATTGAACTGTAGACCATACCCGCATCAAGCTAACATCGAGTAGATTGTTTTGTAGGATGATCATATCATTCTGTATCCCGTGTTTGGGTCAAAGACTAAAGGCTGGAAATTGTCTTGTCACGCTAACGAAAATATATGTCCGGTTATTGGTTTAAGGAAAGTTTTGGAATTGGGAAGTTTTGGATTTGAGAATGTAACCATTCATTGTTTGTGTCAATTCGAGGTCCCATACAAAGGTTATTAGATTAAAAGCGTACTAAAAGATGCAGATATATTCAGGTATATGCAGATTCTTTGAATTTGTACGAAAATGTAATAATCGAAGATATCCTATCTCGTGGTGAAAATGTAAAAAAATAAATAAAGAACAATGTAAAATGTAAAGAAGTATAAAATAAATCAATAGTAGACTTTGTTAAATCGTAGAGATCACCTATATCTCATGTATGTATGTTTTGCATAGCTTTGATAGACAATAACAAGCATAAGAACATTATTAAATCTTAATAATCTATCTAAATTTTATTTAAATAGCTTACCAAATCCATCATTGTCAATTTGACTAATTCCTGGCCAAACATGGTCTCCCAGCATAATTTCAACAATTTCTTCTTGGTAGGCGAAGACAAATTATACATCTTCCTCATATTCTCATCGAAATAGATCGAGTCTCTGGTTGTGTTAGTGCCATTCTTCGAATCAATGACTGCGCTTGCTGAACAATGCATCGCATAACATACTCTTTTCACTATAGTACAGTTTGTCATGAAGACTACTTGTTTCACATCCTTCCCGTTACAATTTACTGTATAATTGAAGGTGAAATCAGGACATATATCAATGTTTGCTATTGTTTTGGGACTTATAGTAGTTTCCATGGTTGGTTCTTTTGATGTTTCGGAAGTTATATCATATTTATCAGCTTTTGTTACATGTTGTGATGTTGTATACGGACTGGTTCTCTCTATTACATCGTATTCAGTAGTGTACTTTTGAGTTTTATCAGTTAAATCTAAACCAGTACTCGTATCTATTGTATACGTAGTAGTCTCTGTCGTTTCATCCCTTGACGTATCTGTTATTTCTTGAGATGTAGGTTCTAAAATATTTGTTGTCGTTTCAAAGATGTTAAAATACGTAATTCCAAATTCAGAGAATGATGCCATATCTGTTAGTGTCGTTTGACTATCTGTTGTTGTGTCTGTATTACTGCTGAAATCATCAACAGTAAATGGCGTTTCTGAACTATCCGTGACTGTTGATTTCTCAGTGACTGTGCTATCTTCAGTAGTCGTAAAATCTGATAGACTGTAACGAGTCACTGTACTCGAGTAGTCAACATCTGTATAATCAAACCTGGTATCTGTATCCGTGTCAGTAGTAGATTCAGCAGTATCATAAAATGAGTATTCGTTATCATCTGTTTCTGATGTAGTATCATTTTCTTTTTCTTTTTTTTTGTTAGTTGATTGTTCTTTTAATATACTTCGTAGTCTTTGTAGTTCTTTTATACCCATGGCAACACTATCCAAAGTAGTAGTTTCTTTTTTATCGAAATTATCAATATTGGTTGGTGCTATAAATGGTTCTTGGCGTGGACGTCTCAATAGTAGTTTAGGGATGATCTTTTTTGGAAATGGTGCTATTATTTTTTTCAAAACTATACCGTCAGTTAGACTCTTTGGTAAACTCATTTGTGTGTCACAGTGTCCACAAATAAATTCTTTTTCGGCACAAAAGTCGGGTATAGTCGTTGTAAAAGATTCACTTAGATTTAGAGTTTCATTTGGTATTATTGTCGCATTCAGATTTAGTGTTGGTTTTAGTAAATGCAGATCATCACTCATTCTCTCAATTTTGCTAAATAAAGCAAAGATAAGAGAGTATAGATTAAGCAGATTCAGTAACATGATCCTACAACAATCAATTTAAGGATTAATATATCTATTACTACATTAAAAGTACACACACACAGTTACAGTTAGTAAAAAGTATAAATACCTTGCTAATTGCATTCTTAGCTGCTTTCTCGGGTGATAGTGTTCCAAAAATCCAAGCAGTTCAAAAAATACGGGGAATGTGATGGAAATAACCGTGACAACTATAGTCGTTTCGTTTTCGCGCCACCAATTCCTTGTCTTCAAGTCATCGTCAGAGCGAGACACAACTGTCACCACGGCGTAGGCTGACACTGCCAGCAGTATGATCACACAAATGTTGACAAGCGCACGAAGGGATATAATACGCCAACTGAAAGGAAGAAGAATATGATAGGATGCCAATGTGGGGACAGAGAAGATGAGTTTAGAAATGAACAATAAAAAAATGTAGGCGGCTTAATTCCTGCAGGTCAGAAAATTATACCATGGGATCTTTGACACATACTTTGTCCCATGTCATATTCAGGTTATAGTGTGGCTTTCATTAAATACCGTGCATCCGTTAATGCGTGGAAGTTACAGATAGTACAGAGTTTCTTTATAATTTTAAGACATTAGTATGTTTAAAAAACAAACAAAAGTGAAAGGAAATTTAAAAAAACATGTACGAGTGCAACTGGAAGAACTTACTTCCTCAAATCCTTTTTCTTCTCAGCCTCCTCAAGCAATGCTTCTTTGAATCCTAAAATAACTGAAGCAATCCGGTTATGAGCCGTTTCCGTGTTACCAATCATGAAGTCCCAACCGCTGAAGAGTTTCCATGAAAATATACATTCGTCTTCTTTTTCAGACAATTTCGACATTCTGGAGTTTTCCGCCATTCTGTGAATAAGTTTATTATTAAACAATTTTTTTAAACCTGATAGAAAATAAAAAGAGAAAATAGATGTTCAGGGATTCTGATCGGACATTTATGTTTATACGCAACTTTTGATCTTAAATAACAAATGTATCTTCGATTTCATCATCATAGTTTATTCATTCAAAAGCGAGTTGTTTCTTTGAGGGAATTCCCGATCATATATTAATTAATGTATCTGTTACCGACACAGAGCCTACATCTATTGTACGTTTCATGACTGACCAGATTAGTCAATACCTGGGAGCTTCCCCATTCTGGGACAGTGTTGTCTTAAGCTTAATAAATCTAAAATAACTAACTTTCTCAATATGGCGACGAAGCTATAAATATACACGGCAAGTCCTGTGAGGAAGTATGCCAGTGGCATGCGGTACTCTGGTCTCTCAACGTTGCTGTAGTAACCGTAGAAGATAGGGGAGCATTTCAGGACCCCCTCGAACTCCCATAAAGTCAGTAGATTCGAGGCGTTTTGCTTCTCTTCGTCTATAATTTTCTTTCTATCGCCGTCTTGCTCCGAGTCAGCTGTCAGATACTGAAATATACAGTACTTTTTAATTTGATTATGGACACAGTAGGTTTGGTTCTGTATGGTGTCGGACGTAAAGAATAGCACCATCCTATATTTTCCCGTGGGTGACGTAAGAGGCGACTAAGGGGCTTGCCAGAGAATGGGCAGCAGCGGTCTCTGTGTTTTAGTAACAACCGTACTGCGATCGGCAACCCGCCTGCCAAGCGTGGCGATTATGGCAAAACCCCCCAAAATGTAAATGTGACTTGGACCAAGTCACATTTACATTTTGCCTAAAAAAAAGGTAATAGGAAATTTCTGTTTCTATGGATAATTTATTATCGGTAACACTAATGTAACACTATTTTTCGTTTTTTCTTCTTTATAGTCCTATATATTCTGCTTACGCGTATGAAGTTTCATTAAAACCGGTTCAGTCATTTCGGAAAATAAGGACTTGAAAGTTTGTATGAAATGTAGTAAAGCGTAAACGCTCATTGTTTTTCTTTAATAGCTTTTTTTAATATTGTACCATGTTCTGCGAATTCAAAATTTTATTTATTTATTTGCACCTCTGGCAGTAAATACTTGTACGCTCCGCGCACTACATATACATGCGCGCACCATACAGCACTCTTGATGGAAAATATTCCTTACAGTATTCTTGTAAAGAGTATAAGTAAAAGAGCTACTTAAGTAGTAAGTATTGAAGGACATTGTGATGAAGAATTAGAATAGTAAATAGTTGTGATGATATTATAACAAAAGACGAGCTCGTGACCAAATAATAAAATCACAAACAGCTTCTCGGGGTCGATCTTGAGGTAAAGCCGCGCTTGCCTAAGTTGGTCCGTGGATGGGTGACCACCTATTACTTACCGAGTTCCCTCCGTGCCTCGGAAAGTACGT
This sequence comes from Cerastis rubricosa, assembly GCA_949152445.1. Lineage (NCBI taxonomy): Eukaryota > Metazoa > Arthropoda > Insecta > Lepidoptera > Noctuidae > Cerastis > Cerastis rubricosa. The sequence continues at coordinate 25,888,066 of OX424523.1, forward strand.
TAAGCCGTTGCTCACGGCTGTAATTTGTAGATCCCTGACAGTCGTCACAGGCCCATAGTCAGTGGCTCGCAAGTTTGACTAGCAGTCCTACTAAGGCTTATAGTATTAACCAATACTAACAGGGTTATGGAGGTCAGATATGCAGTCGCTCCATGTTAAATACTGATATCCAGCTGCATCCGGTTAGACTGGAAGACAACGACGAACCAGATGATAATGATTTTATAACTAAAGTGACTAACCTCAGGTACAATAACAAAAACAAGTAGAATGAAGCCGATAACCAGGTTGACCCAGAACAGCCATCGAAGAAAGGTGAAGTAGGAGGCAACGACGGAGCCGAAGTGGGACTCGATCTCCTTTATACGAAGCTCCCACGGGATCAGTAGGTTTGAAGTGTTCGCTGCTTCGCGCTTCATTTGTTGCCAGTACTGAAGAAATAATGAGAGAATAGCTGCATATAAAAACTTAACAAATACAAGTAGGGAATGAAGACGCGCATAAAAAAAGAACAAATAGTTGTTAAGACTTGGTACTTGATTACAAAAAAAAGCAAATTAAAACCTGCACTAAACTTACAAATAGTCGGCAGCTGCGTGTAACACGATGGGCAACAGATTATGAAGTCATATTTTTTTGAAGAGGCTAGAATTCATGTGGCTGTACACCCAGATGGTAATAGTTTTGGTGTATCCATGTTTGTCATGTTTCTAGTTATGTCTATGTGCTTTATCTATATATTTACTAATAATAAAGCTGAAGAGTTTGTTTGTTTGTTTGAACGCGCTAATCTAAAGAACTACTGGTCCGATTAAAAAAAAATCACTCAATGTTAGATAGTCCATTTATCGAGGAACGCTATAGGCTACATATAATCAGGCTACGACCAGTAGGAGCGGAGCAGCAATGAAAAATGTTGCGAAAACGGGGAAAATGTAACGCAGACGAAGATGCGCGGGACAACTAGTAATAGAAATAAAGTAACTCTATCGTTCCTCTCATTTTTTTAAATTGGTTTATGTAAAAAGAGACTGTCACAAAAGTAAAAGAAGTGACTGAGACAACGCTCTTCAAGCAATGTGTTGAAAAGCAAACTTTTTCTTAATCTCGATCGCCCGCATTCTGAAGAGTTTCATAAGTTGCTGTACTATTATAAATGCAAAGAGTCTGATGGATGGATGTTTGTTACTCAGTCATGCCTGAACAAATCTAAATGAAATTTTGCACAGAGATAGATTATAATCTGGAGTACCACATAGGCTTTCACTATTTTCCCACACATTCGAGTACACATCAAAATTTCTACGCGTATTCGCGGGCAACGAACAGTGCTTACATACCTACATAACCAGAGGTCGGAATTAGGGAGAGTTATTTTTGTACTTACACTGATTTCATACAGCAGAAGAATAAAGTGGATATGCCTCAAATCCCGAGATTAATTTTAAAGAGCTGAAAAAACCCGTGATTTACTTTTACACAATTTAAACCATCCGACATCGGATGTCCGAAGTTGTAAAATTTCAATGCGCACACGCAAGGGAACATCCATATTAATATCAACATTTCGATGCAAGTACAAAAATAACTCTACCTACTTCCGACCTCTGTACATAACACACAACTATTCTACAGATGGGGGTAATAAATATGGGTATGTTTATAATAAAGATCAGGATAATGTAACTACTTACAGTATTCAACAAGATGTTGAATCTAGCGTAGATGTCCCTGGTGCTCTTGGACTGCGCCAGTCTCTCCTGAAGCTGACCTTCGTGGCGTTTGATATACGCTTTAGCCTGTCAAAAGAAGAAGATGATAGCGGGAAGAATAATAATAAAAACTAAATGTTATTGTTGCTCTGTATGGTGTCGGACGTAAAGAATAGCACCATCCCATATCTTCCCGTGGGTGTCGTAAGAGGCGACTAAGGGATTTGCCAGAGAATGGGCAGCAGCGTTCTCTGTTCTTTTGTAACAACCGTACTGCGATCGCCAACCCGCCTGCCAAGCGTGGCGATTACGGCAAAACCCCCCAAAATGTCAATATGGCGTCACTTGGGGGAGGCCTATGTCCAGCAGTGGACGTCTTTTGGGCTGAAATGATGAAATGATGATGTTATTGTTAGGAGTTTCCTTTCTCTGGAGCCCTGACCATCGGTAGCCTGGACCCTGTTCCCGATTATGGAGCCCTACTATTATTTATATTTATTATGTTTTTTTTTTTTGTATTGATTCATGAATATTTAAAAATGTAAAAAAATTAAATAAACGAAAAACAATGAATAAGTCACCGCACACACGCAACCTCGAGTCACCGCACACACACAACCTCAAATCACCGAAAGCACACAGTTTATTAGACACAGATACTCATCATCGCAAAATTCAATCACATCATCGTCTCATCATATCACCACGGGGTAGTACTTGGCTTCAGCCCGTTCTATAAAACCTACAATAAAGCCGAGACACATAAAATAAAAATAAAAAATAAATAAAAATGAAAATCACATAGTATAAAAACAAAGTCGTTTCCCGCTGTCTGTCCCTATGTATTCTTAGATCTTTAAAACTACGCAACGGATTTTGATGCGTTTTTTTTTAATAGATAGAATGAGTCAAGAGGAATGTTTAATACATGCATAATATAGTAGAGAAACACTGATAATTCTAAAGGTTTCCAATTTGATGTCGACAGACATTTTGCAGTATATTTAGTGTCAGCATTGCACCCGTGCGAAGCCGGGGCGGGTCGCTAGTTTAGAATATAATCAAAATTTATTCCTCTGCCAATGTCGTCCTTCCTCCATTGTCAGAGCCATATGAATTAGGTCTGTGGGGTTAAATTTTAAAGCGGCATGTTATACCTGCAGTATGTATGAGTTAGGGAGCAATCGAGAAACTGAACAGGACCACTTCCCATTGAATTAAGTAGATTTACATCTCTTTTAGCTATCACATCAGGATTCCAACTCACGCACTTTCAAGCCATCATTATAATCCTTCCATCAGTTCTATACCCTCCCGGTACTCTTGTAACGTTCAACATTAATACTCACTTTCAATTACCACAACTGAAAATTAAAACATTCTAAAACGAACGTTAACGTCAAACTAATAGGATTGATTATTTAATTTTACCTGAAGGAGCTCGTGGCTTAATAATGCAGCCGCTCGGGTCGATCTACACACTAACACTTTGCTGTTATGTTCAAATAATTCATTTTTTGTATGCCCAAAATTCCTAAGTCATCTTTAGCTATGTATAACGACTACTCGGTAGGTACAAAATACAAAATACTTTATGTAGTTTATAGACAGTATCTATGACGTCTTATGGAGAAATGTTTGTTTCGAATTAAATAAATATAAACTTTTACGGTAGGTAAGAAAGAGATAGATACGCGTGTACTGACGAGCTGCTCGAGTTGCCCGTCTCGTAAGTTAAAATCAGCCAGTTTAATTACAGTGGAACTTATTATGAATAGTTACGAACTCGAGTGTTGTTATCTCTAGGTATTCCGAAAATACAAAAACGGAGAATAGGTTGAAGCACTCTGAACGAATTATTGTTCAAACCATTTGCTGGGTGCTTTGGCCTAGGTTGGTCAGTAGAAGTCACCGTGTACGTGGGCCATCTACGAACCAACCTACGCTCGGCTTAACACTTTGGGTGTTAAGCTTTCGGCGCCCGTAAACGGTGACCAGCTGTCTTACCAAGGGCTATCATATTATCCACTACTAACTGAGTTGTGGAGGTCAGACAGGTTGTCGTTCCATGAAAAATGCTGGAATTCAGCAGCTTCCGGTTAGACTGGAAGCCGACCACAACATGCAGTCAGCGGCGAGAATTATGGCCCAAACATAAACAAACAGATATCCGGTTAAACTGAAACCCCAACATAGTTGGAAATGGCTAGGCAAATGATGAAAATGATGTTTTGTATCACCTGATGAACGATCTTAAGTTTCCTCCTCATCCCAAGGGGCTGCTGCTTAACGGAGCCCAGCACCTCCTTGTGCAGGTGAATGTTCTCGAAGATCTGCTCCTGCGTCACCACCGCCGCCAACTGAGCTTCTTCCATTGATATTGCCGTGCTGTGTAATAAATATATAATTATGGCACGACCTTCTATCCTGCTCTCTGTGATCCTAAAAATATAAGTAAAGTGACCCATAACCTGTCATAGATAATGCCTTGGAAGTGGCAAAGTTGTGGCCTAACAAAATTTGAATTACTGTCATCCCAAAGACAGGAAGCAGACGATAGTTGCGTGATTTTATCTAGCTGTCATAACTTGATAACTTTAAAGGGGATCGGCCAGGTATTCACCACACTCCATATAAAGCTGAAGAGAAACTAAAGTCACTTATAATACGTGTAAGTTGTAGTGGATGCCTTCTTTAATGTTTGTAAATGCACCCACAGTACAAGAGAAATTCCTAGTGTAGGGCAAGGTTAAAAAAAAAGAAACATACTTAAGTAGTGAAGTCATATTGTTATATTCTACTTATTTATCTGATAGGTTTACGCTGACACCATACAAGTGCGTTAAATTCATAAAAATTCATATCACCTATAAAAACCACCTATGAAAGCCGTGGACCAACCAATGTTACCATCTGCGGAAGCGTTAGGTTAGGTAAAAGCTACGTACAAACTGGAGCACTGCGGTTTGTTATAGCGATTGGGCTCTTCAGCGACCGCCTTCGGAAGACCAACTCAACTTAGTATTCGTCATTAAACAGCAATTTAGGATAGGCAAATACTTACTCCCCAGAGCTAGTAGTAAAGACAGAAGACCTTCGCCTCGGCCGGTTCTCGTCAGCGAGGAAGGGCGAGGACGGGCGCCTGGTACGACCCTTGCGCGACCGTCTGACGCTGGCCCTGCGCTGACGCAGCACTGCGCTCAAGCTTGCCGAATAGTCCTCATCTTCTGAGCCATCTGGCAAAAACAATAAATTTGAATGGTGGCTGTATTTTCTCCAACAGACAGCAAGCGAGGCGATACCGAGGCTAGAAGAGCGCTATTATATGCACTCTCGCATTCGCAATGTCTCGGAGTGTCTCGGCGAGAGTGTGCAGCTTCAAGGTGAATGCACTATGTTCTAGTGGACGATTCCACTAGAACCTTCGATCACAAAGAAGATGAAGGCGCCCGGGGAGACCGCGGTACACATTTTTTTTTAAACACAAGTTTGTAAACGTTTTAATTATTTACTACTTACAGACTAGATCTTGTGTTGCTACCGCATTAATGTATTCATCAAATTACATGCGTTTTAGCGAGTTAATCATATAAATATTATTCGTTTACAAGTCGCGGCTGTGTAATATACAAAAGTCAAATCTATATAGAAATGACAGCTTTCAAAACAAACTAGAGTCCATGGAATTATTAAGTAGATCCTGTATCTGCTGTGCCACAGCTAATTTGATTCGTCTCTTACATCTAACATTGATATATAATATATTAATATTTAGAATTATTATATCATATTATGTTTGTAGTATAGAACACATAATAATACTTAAAAGATAATACAGGTATAAGCATATGTTCTACTAGAGTGACGGGATTAACGGTTGGATGAAGTACGAGCTAAGTAACGTATACAGGGTGTTACATCGACGCTAACCATTCAAAGATACAAAAGGATTACGACGTATGCAGTACATCATTCCGAACCCCCAACCGTTTGTGCGTCCATGTCCCTTTCACCCTGTATAGCTATCAGCCTATGTCATAGGAAGGTGTACGAGTTTGGACAAGAAAATAAAAAAACCGGCCAAGTGCGAGTCGGACTCGCGCACGAAGGGTTCCGTACCATTATTTATAAAAACGAGAAAAAAAATCACGTCGTTGTTTGGGAGGCCCCCTTAAATATTTATTTTATTCTGTTTTTAGTATTTGTTGTTATAGCAGCAACAGTAATACATAATCTGTAGAAATTTCAACTGGCTAGCTATCACGGTTCATGAGATACAGCCTACGCCGACGGACGGACGGACGGACGGACAGCGAAGTCTCAGTAATAGGGTCCTGTTTGACCCTTCGGGTACGGAACCCTAAAAAGTAGCATAACAAAGCCCTAATTTCGTCTGTTCAAAGCCAGCACTCCAGCTGTTATCATCATAATCAGTCCATAATATTCCGACTCCTGGGACACAGGCCTCCTCTCCATGAGAGGGGGCCACACGCGGGCCGAGTGCGGGTAGGTACATGTCACATGTCTTCGAATGTTTAGTTCTAGGACACGTTTCCTCAAGATGTTTTCCTTCACCGTTTTGAGAGCAGCATGCGCTTGCTTGGGTTCGAATCCACGGCTTACTGCTCGTATAACGGTGCTGCCACCATTGGGCCACCGCTGCTCTTATAATTCCAGCTGTTAGTATCAGTAGGTACCTATTGCAGTGTTTACTTCTGGCCAAATCATCTTTTACACAGTCCGTCTATACAGGGTGTAACGGAAAGGGTATATACATACTCAAGGGTGTGCTTCAGACCATCAAACTGAACATGTTTCTCCATCGGACAAATATCGTAACAGCGAAAAAATATGAGCTGCCCCATACATTGCGTCGAATAGGTATTGGAATTTTGTATGGGGAGCAGATATATTTTTCGCTGTTACGATGTTTGTCCGAAGGAGAAACATGTTCAGTTTGATGGTATGAAGCACAGGGTGTGCTTCAGCTAAGTATGTATATACCCTTTCTGTTACACCCTGTATAATGTTTGTTAGTCTGCCTCTACAAAAATGTAAGTTTTAAGCTAAATGAGTAAAAATAAAATAAAAGAAGAGACAATAGATATTTTTATAATTCCCTAAATCTCTATTGTGTGGTCGCATTAGCATAATAAACGCATTTCGCAATGCACATTACATTCTAGTTGGTATCACAAAACACGAGAAAAACCAAGAGTATTTAAACTATGTAGGTGTTTAACAATTCATGAAACCAAGAAGAAATTATGCTTCTTACACAAATGTATCTGCTTCAGAACCGACAAAAGTTGCTGATCATTTCGGAATTTGAACACTCTTCTGAAACTTTGCACTGATGTTTGTTGACTTTTGTAACTGATTGCACTGGTACATACATAATATCCTAGTGGTTTCGAATTCGCTTAGCATCCAAAGATACAATTTCGCTGATGTTCGTTTATTTTAACGGTGACATGATAATTATATTGACTATGATAGAATGTAAAATGATATTATTATGAACTGATCCGATACTAAAACGAACAGAATTACCTACACTATAAACGTGGACGAAGCATAATAAGTAAATTAATAGCTTTTTTACTTGAGACAGCGTCTTCTCAGCCCAAACCTTATAGTCGAAAGAATAAAGATCATTATGATTTGAACAAGATTGTTACTGTCCATTGGCAGCTACACAACACTGGTGCTATTTTAGATATTTCAGTAAGGTCCAAACGTTTTCACTTTTCAGCTTCAACAGTAAAATTAAGGTATCCAAACAAAATGGATTGAAATAATGGGAGACTATATTGAAGAGCAATATTACACTGTCAATAACTTTGGTAACGGGATATTTACCATGATTACTATTTGTTTCGATTTCTCGATATTTTGGCGCTGCTACAAACGCCATGATCACGGATAAACCCGTGACCCGTTTATAAATATCGAGAATTCGAAACAAATATAATTACATGGTAAATATCCCGTTACAAATGTTATTGATAATGTAAGTGACCATACTGACCATGTCAGTTAAAAAACTAAAAATATTACATTTTTACTGTGCAATAAGAAACTTCAGTAATTTAGTGGCATAATAGTTTTTTTTATCTCTGATTAATGTGTGTTGGCCGATAACTTTTGAACCTTACCATGTTCTTAAGCATAATTACTGTGAAACGTCTATAAGGATCTTAGCAAATGGCGTTCGGGGGAACCTACACCTTTGGAAAAATGCATTCAGTTTTTGTGTGTGTTCTTACCTCCAGCTGAAGGCGAGAATTTGACCTCATTGCTGACGGGTGTCTCCGAAGGCAGATGGAACAGGTTGACCCCTGATGAAGACATGCTTCCAGGGTCCGCCCAGGTCACCGACAGCCGGTCTACCGACGGCTGCGGAGACGATGGAGGTGGGTCGTAGGAGCCCTACGAAGAATAAAAAGAAAGTTTTTATGTACAGTCATGAAAATTTAATGTTCAGCAGATTGACGGTTGACATTCGTCGTTAATACCCACCCTTTATCAATACCCTTCAATTTATTGTGTCGTGGCACCTTCAAAAACAGGTAAGGAAATAGCACTTCAATTAAATTTGAAAACACGCGATTTCATTTGATAGTTTGCTAAATAATTATTTTCATCCTATCAGTATAAGCAGGTGGCCCATCTGATGGAAGTTAAGTGTGTGTCTTTTTGACTTTAGCTTTGATCGGACCATACATCGGCCTGTAATGATCCCACGGCGGGGACACAGGCCTCTTCTTTATGAGAGGGGAAAGGCTGCACGTGGGCCCAGTGCTCACATGTCTTCGATTTTTTTGTTCTAGGACATGCTGGTTTTCTCACGATGTTTTCCTTCACCGTTTTGAGAGTAGCGGTGCTGAAATGAATTCCATAAATCAATGCGTCTGTCTGGGTTCGAACTGACGGTTTACTGCTCGTAAGTCGGGGCTGCCAACACTGGGCCACCGCCGCTCTCCGATCGGACTACAATGCAAGTAACATGGCAGGTGCATTGGTTAATCCGAAAACGAATACCTTGCTTCGTAATAGTTTCGAACTCCACCCAAAACACCCTGCACCATTCAAATCGGAATACATCGATGGACCAACGTACAGTCAGTGCCCACCCTCACTTGACCCCCCCCTCTTACCAAGAAGAAAAGAACAAGAGAGCAGGTAACGCAGGGCATTTATTGTACTACCACCATAGTCTACTACAGCTGGCTGGTAGTGATCCTATGTTCCCGCTAGAAGGGTAAGTGTGATTACAGGCACAGGAGAACTAAAAGCTTTGTATCTGAGAGGGCACTGCAGTTGCCACGCCGATACTATTGCAGACATCTACATGTTTCTTAGATCATAAAAAAAAAAAAAACAAATGAAATGATTTGAATTGATTATAAATGCGGAGATCGTGGCTAAATAATTTCAGCCGCTTGCGTTGATCTTTACGTTAAGGGAGTTTACGCCTCACGACATTTCATACAAACTTTCAAGTCCTTATTTTCCGAAATAAAACTACACACGCATAAGCAGGATCCATAGTTTTAAAAAGTTATTAAAAACATTTTCGCCGTAAGGTGTAAACGTGTGTGTGTTCGTGTTTCCTCCTGGATGTTTGTAATTCAATCACGCCAGAACGGCTCAACGGATCGGGATGAAATTGGGCTAAGATACTCGAATAAATCGGGTACTTGTTTCCTCACAAGTCGCGAGAACACCTAATATTACATAAGCAGTGAAGACCACTTTAAATCAGAGACTCGATATTACTATATCGAGTCTCTGATTTAAAGTGGTCTTACGTTACTACGTTCTAGCGGTACCAATGTCGGAAAGGTCTAAGCATGTATTTTTGTGTATATGTATTGTTATTGTAACAACATTCTGATTTAAAAGAGTGTCCATGGAGTTTCTTGCCCATTCTTGTCCATAGAGAGATCTCTATGGAGAAGATTCCAAAGCGTAGATACGCTTTGGAATGGGCAACTACAGTACTTTCACAGTTATTATGTCTTGTGACTGAGACTGTAGCTTCATTTTTATTGTTGTTCGATCATTCAAAAGCGCCTGTAACTGGCCTTTTCGAAATAAATGATTTTGATTTTATTGGATTGGGTTATCCCTTGCTCACTGGGTGGAATAAGCTACGGCAAAGCTGGTGGACACGGAACACATTGTCATCACGAGGCCGTCGGGTAGTTTCCCATTAAATAACATGAAAGCAGAAAAAAAAGAAAACAGAAAATGAGCTTTTGGCAAACTGATATATCAGCGCCACTGATGTCTACAATTCTTTACAAAATTATTCTATTAATAGAAAAACTGACCACTTTGAGTAAATTACAAAAAAAGTAAATTCACGTGATGTTGTTACTTTAATTTCGTTTTCATTACTTAGCAAAACTACTACAATTATTAACACTTCGTGTCAGATTTTAATTACACAAAGGTTTTAATTTTGCAGTCTTCTACTTTATAGACGGTGTAATTAAACATATTTTTAGAATTGTCACAAACTAAAATAAAATTATGTACTTAGGTATTGTTTGTGTAAGTTTTAAAAATATTTTTCTGATAACTGATGACTATAATGTCCGGTTTGTTATAGATGTACAGTCGTAAACAATAGTGTGTATGCACTTGGCAAATGTAAAAACGATTTCGTCCTAATTTTGATATAAAACTTGAAAGTATTTGTTCCGAATACTATTTTCGCTAAAGCATAAGATTACAATTAATACAGTTAGAGAACATCACTTTCAAAAGTTGCTTCGTTCACACATTAGTACTCATTTAAAAAAACTTTAACGCATCAGCTAATTTTTAAGCTATTCCACAATGTACACAATGTACAAAAATATAAGTATTGAATTCACAAAATTCCCAAAAATATTATTAAAAAGGCAGAAAAGGTAGATAAACTATTTTCAAAAAATGAAAACTCTATATTACCGTTCACAAAAATTGGAAAAATAATATTCCAAGTTCGAACAGACGACGGATGTATTATTTGGACCAATCGGAAGAAGGTACTGCGGCGGATTATCGGGAATCGACTGACGCAAGCAAGGCAAGCCGCACAAGAGACATGGAATCCCGCGATTTATGGTAAGTAGCTCACTACTTCAGAAGTTGTACTTGTGTGTGTGGGTAGGTAGAGTGGCTACATCTGAATGGCGATTTTACACGCATTATCACGAATATCTTATCTTATCTATACTTAACTTATTATGACGCCTGTAAACCTCGAAGGGTTAAAAAACCCATATCACTTTGTCCGACCCAGGAATCGAACCCAAGACGTCTGGCCCAGCAGTAACGCTTGCGACCACTAGAACATTTTCACAGTCTATCTACCATCACATTGTCTAGGAAATTGACTAGGCACGAATATTGAACCTTTATAATTAACTATTTAATAGAGCTTGAGGCTATTGAGTCCACCCTCAAGGTTGAGCAGCGCTTGCTGAGGTCGGTCCGTGGATGGGTTACCGTACACGTACAGATAAGGAAGCCGACTCTAACATAGATAGGTGATGATGTACGTAAAATATCCAGTGAGAGATCGCAAGCGAGTGTTCCTGGGTTCTACCACCAGATGGGGCAAAGTATTAAGATTATGGGGTTAACGATGTTATGATGATGCACAGTTATTGTTCCATGGCCCCCATGTAGTAAAGCACTCCGTTGGAATACTGCACAATTTATTCACAGATAGGTTGTTGGTTATTTTATACATACAGTAGAATTCACAGTAGCTAAGTAGACGATCAAACACAGAAACGTTTTTCTCTCTCTCCCATGGCGGCTGTGTTGCCATACCTCGTGGGTGCGTTCGGAAATCGAACGCCGCCACAAGATCTTTTAGTGGCACTGTCTGATTACATCCAGATGAATGGCGTTAGTTTCTTTAGGCATCTGGGGGTTAGTATGACGTCTTAAAAGGCAGTTATTATTCCAGTGTTAGAAAAAGACGGAAAGCATAGAGGACGTCTAGCGCCATCTCTTTCCCACTCTGGATTAGGATTAAAATAATACTGCTTTGAGACGTCATGTTAGGACACCTTCTCTTTTAAAAACAAGGACGTGATGTAGCGGTAAAGAAAAACCCCTAACCGTAGTACTTTCAAGAACATAAAAACGAATAAATTCTCAAGATTAAAAGTAGGATTTCATCCCAGTGTGCGAGGAGCCGTGTAGCACTAAATTAATATAGACTGTTCTGTTATTGTAAGGTGTGGTGAAGCTACTTATGTACAGTCGCGGTCTGAACTGATTTCTTAGTATGAAATATGTTTTATCTACTTCTGCTTCAGCTTGTTCCTTGAAAACCTCGTGTTAAATAATAACAATCACTCGGGTGAAGCCGCTCTTGCCTGGGTTGATCCGTGTATGGGTGACCCATGGCATAAGGAGTTTCCTCCATATCTCAGAAAGCACTTTAATTAAATTAAGTCATTGGTCCCAGCTGTCAATTGTAGAACTTTGACAGTCGTTACACATAATCATTGGCCCGAAATTCAGACAAACAGTCTTACCAAGGGGTATCTTATTATCCAGTACTAACTGGGTTGTGGAGGTCCGATCTGCAGCCGCTCCGTGTCAAATACTGGTATACAGCTACATCCGGTAAGACTGGAATCCGACCCCAAGATAGTTGTGAAAAAGCTAGGCAGATGATGACTTAGGCTTGTTCCTGTTTACTACTGCCAGATGTTAGCTCCTGCTATCTTAGTATAAACAATTGTTTTATGTACCTACTTCTATTTTTGGTTTGATCTTGTTTACTTCTGCCTGAAGCTATGGTAGATGTGGTGACATACGAAGTTTTGTGCAAAAGTTACAACATTTAAAGTAATGAGCGTATGAGTTTACATGTCTTTGAAACTAAACGGATATATTTTTACGTACCTACTTTCAAAATAATCAAGGTATTTCACGAAGTGTTTGCTTGTGAGAACAAACAAAGATCGTCGAAAAAAACGTTAAACTGGAGGTCATCGATAACAGCTTCAATTTTCTAGCTCCCTTGGGCCTCTCTTCAAACAATTTATTCACATGAATTATGCTTACCTAGGTTTACTTTGCTTACATTCAGTAGGGACTTGCAAGTTACCTTGATTACTAAGCAAACAAACGGCAGGCGACATTGAACCGTAGGTAATTTAATTAACCTGTCATGCCGCATAATATTTGTAACAACGCTGTCGGCGACTGTCCTCGATGATAAAGTTGTGGCCATCACGCACAAGCCTCACTCCGACGCAAAGTGAACCAGAATTGCAAATTTAAAGACACTATAGTTTATGCTTGTTTTTTTGTTATTCAGGATATAACAATATCCCCATGGATATTATGTCTATTTTCGGTCGTTGTAAGACATAGACGCCCAAACTGTTATCCTGAATTCAGCACATGATTCTAGATGTCCTAGTAAAAATAGTAGGTATTTATTCGGTCACTGTGAAAAAAATCAGGTGTACCTTGCAAATAATGCACCAGAATAGGTGTTTCAAATAGTTTGCAGACTTTATTGTGTGAATTAATGACAGAGTAGGCCAGGGAGCGGGAAGCGTTTAGCTAAATCAATGGATTTTTTTAGATGAGTTGATCCCAGTTGGTGGCCACTTTAGGAGAAGTTTCAGTTTATTAGATCAACAAGCCATTAATAAGTGTAGCAAGTATTGATTGTTCTAATCCACCGAAAAATATCAAATAATGTACGACTGATGATACGGCTAAGTAGGAGCTGGCGACTGAGATGACGAATATAAAGATGTATGAAAGCAGAAAATATGTATATTTTAAATAGAACAGGGAGAAATGCTTAAATATGGAGAATAATAAAGAACAGATTGTGTAAGGATTGGGACTTATGTGAAAGAAAAAGGAATAAATGATAGGGGGAATGAAAAAAAAACGTTTTGCACCGAGTCCAAGTAAAATGGGACAAGGGAAGGAAGTTGATAATGAAAGAGGATGAACAATGTGAAAGTTTTGTGCCCTTTCCCTTGTAAAGATATGAAGAGGGTTCTTTAAATCTTTATTATAAGAATAAGTCAAGTGTGTACAATTTGAATCGGGAGCATGTGTCTGAATGTAAATGTAAATATGCATATTTGGAAAAGACACAATAAAATGAAAAAAAAATAATCTAAGATCACTTGACATCTTTCATCTTTCAGTGCGATGGATTCGAAGAAGCCAATTATTTATACCCTCATAATCTCCACACTGCAATTTTTTTATTCAAATTGGAGTCGAAAATCTTCTAAAATGGAATGCAAAGCATGGGCCACGCCCATTGGCCACAGTCGCCACGAATGGCCATTGACGTGACACGACGCAGTCCATCTTATAGTGCCAATGAGTGTCAGACCCGCACTGATTAACTACGCAGGGCTGATACGGACGAGAGAGTTTTAAAATTTGACACGTATTTACAACATCATCATCATCATCATTTCAACCCAAAAGACGTCCACTGCTGGGCATAGACCTCCCCCTAGTGTCGCCAAATTGACATTTTGGTCATAATGGAGGTTTTGCCATAATCGCCACGCTTGGCAGGCGGGTTGGCGATCGCAGTACGGTTGTTATAAAAGCACAGAGAACGCTGCTGCCCATTCTCTGGAAAGTCCCTTAGTTGCCTTTTACGACACCCATGGGAAGATATGGGATGGGGCTATTCTTTACGTCCGACACCATACAGAGGTTGTTAGCTCTCATACGTATTTACAACGTATGAGAGCTCACAACCTTTTTAAGGAAATATCAAAAAGGTTACTTCGCCCTTCCTGTGGCCCAAGTCCCAAAGGCCGTATTTTACCTTGGCTAGAGGCTAAGCATTACCATACAACGGGGCAATGCCGCCAGTCTCCTTGGCTTATAACCGGTTGACAGCTCTGACGAGGAGTGTTCTAATGCTATATTTTCATTTGTTTGTTAGTATAGGTTATTTAGTTGTTTTATTTATCATCTAAATAATCCGTATCAGAGCCATTAAGATTTCCACAAAAATGCTCTGCCTATTTGATGAGTTGTTAGTGATTTTATTAGTTGTAATAATTATATAAAATAGACGTTATAAAATCATACTGGGTTAGTGTGGGCTGGGCTTAACCCCTGACATGCGACAGTTTTATAAATTAGTTTATGGATACAATCCATTCATTGTTAATACAACACATAATTATGACTTCAGTAGCTCACCAGACACAACCTGGTAGTCGAGGATCCTTGCTTTTTTATGGAGATAAAGAATTTTATACCAGGTTCATCTTATCTCTTCCATACGAGGCCAATAAGGCAGTCTAATAATGTGTTGTATTAACAAAGAATGGATTGTATCCATAAAGTAATTTATGAAACTGTCGCATGTCAGGGGTTAAGCCTAGCCCAAACTAACCCCGTATGGTTTTATGACAACTATTAGAATTATTACAACTAATAAAATCACTAACAATTCATCTAAGCGACAGGCAGAGGTGTAAAATTCAGACACATTTTTGTGTAAATCTTAATGTCTCTGATACTGATTATTTAAACGGGCAAGCCTGACAGCTATTGTTGTAGGAATTTTCCTATATAGTCATAAGATAATTTTAATACCGAGATTCAGGAGAATAACCTAGAATAACTGGAATCTTTTATTCAAAGGATACTTTTTATCCTGGTAGAACGAAAATATTCCGTAATACTTTTCGACGTTCACACGGGCGATGTAGCAGGCTATAACTGATTCCCTAAAATATAAACCAGTAAGTGGCACCCCTGAATGTTCATTCCATTATCTTGCGCCCTCCCTATCGTTTATATCACTCGGAATAATAATTAAGAAGTGATTTTTCACCAAAGATAGCGTCCGATCGATACCCTGCTAATTCGTGGAAGCTTTTTGATACTTTTGGAGCTATTATGATAATTTATGTAATCGTATCAATTCATGTGCCACGCTCACGCACTACTCACATATTTTAACTGATACCTAAATTGTATGGGTGCTAGACACATTTGCGACTGGGCACTGTCGGCCGGAAAAATTGAATATTCGAGAAATAACATACAGATTGTCCTCCGTGCCTCGGAAAGTACGTTAAGCAGTTGGTCCCGGCTGTCATTTGTAGGTCTTTGGCAGTCGTTTTAGGTAGTCAGTGGCGCGAAAATCTGACAACCGGCCTTAGTAAGACGTACCGTATTACCCAGTACTAAGTTTGTAGAGGTCAGATAGGTGAGATAGGTAGTCAGTCCATGTAAAATACTGGTATTCAGCTTCATCTGGTCAGACCGGAAGCCGACCTCAATATATTTTGGGAAAAACCGATGATGATTCGGGAAAATTACTCGTCTGAGCTCAAATTGTATCAAAGCGATATATTTTATTCCGTGAGTACTAAAATATTGATGCGTGCTCAGAAGAGAGTATCATGGGTGCGTTCAGCAGTGATGTTGAAATGGGAATACTTCGAGCTTGGTTTCACATGCAGTTTTCTAAGCGGCACCTGCCGAATTCAAGTGAAACATTTATAGTACTTCTACACGTTCTACGTACTGCGGGTCGGCTTTTTAAGTCAATAAAATCTACAGAGTTTGCCTACCCGAAAAACGGTTTAGCACACCTTCATACGTAGAAAACATAATTTTTTTACTTAACCGCTTATCACTTTCCCAGTGCTGGGAAAGGAGTGCTGTCCCAGAGGGAGAAAACTATAATCCACCACGCGGGCCGATTTTCCGTTGGATAGTTGCTTCAGATCCCAGTTTTCAATTAAACAACCGAGCTAAAGCTTTCAAACGTTAATAAGGTTTCTTCACAGTCAACTACTGGAACAACTTTTCAGATCTGAAGTAAACACTATCGGCCTTTTTACAAAACATTCCTGTTTAATTAAATAACTTTCAATGGATAATAATAAGTATTAAACACGCAATAAATTATAAATGTAAATAAAAAAATAATAAATAATTAAAAAAGAATATCGTTTTTACGAGTGTACGACTAAACACCGACAGACAATACGCCGACAGACTGAACACCGACAAGACTTTACTTCAACGGGACTTTACTTCGACGGGACTCTTTGCCGACAAGACACTTCGCCGACAAGACAATTCGCAGACAGGACATTTCAAAGACAGAGCTCATCAGCGACGCAACTATCTCCGATGATCAGATAATATCGTTATGTAAAGGTACCCATAAAAATGCATACAAAAACAAAAACAAATAATTTATTTAAACAAACCTCTTAGTAACAATAAAAAGCAAACATTCAATCAATGATAATCATTCTAATAACTGCTCATTTTTAATAATAATAATATTACTTTATGTTTTAGAATTAATAATAAAGGATAAACCTTTTAAAAATGCGATCAAATGTTACTAATTGATTAAATAAATGTATATAATTTATAAACCAATAATTATAATTCTTACATTCTATTCAGTACAACAGTACAACTTATTAACTAGTTAACTAAAAATAACTAAGAACCCAGTGTTCTTCCTCCTCTCTCCTACTTGATCTTGCTGTGCCCGACAGGGTCCATAATTGTGACTTATATAATTATTTCCCTTCCATCTATGTATAACAATTATGGTACGCAATAAAGAATTGAGAATAGGTTCAACAAAGGTTGAATTATAAAGGCATTAAAAATTTAAATTTAAAGGATTCTCATCCATCACTTTTTGCAATACAGTTACAATGCTATCGCTGGATTTGCCCCTTCGTCCTTATTACCACGATTTCATATAATAGCGCTAAGTATTATCCCGATTCTGTTGCGATGCAAATCCACTTCCATTCTCGACTTCGTATCGCTGACATCGCCAAAGTCACGTGTTTCTATCAATATAGACTCGGCCCTGGAGTGGATATGTGATGCGGTTCCACAAACAATGGGGCACTTAATATTGTTTCCTGCGTGTCTTGTTGTTGGATTACAGAATCTGATTGACGGTACTCAAGGCGTCAAACTCGAGGGTCAGTTCTGGACAGACCGAATTTAGATTGCCATCAACTAGCAAAGCTAAGATCCTTGCAGTAGCATGCTTTGCTTTCTGTGGCGCGTTGCAAATGCGATATCACCGATGCAGAATCGCTATCATCATCATTCTCCTCAATTTATTTGGAGTCAAAATCAAAATATTTTATTTTACATTGGCCTACATGGGATGTTACAACGTTAATACTTAAGTATGAGAGAACAACGTAGGCCCGACAACAAGTCGTTGCTTACTACAAAAGGTAGAAAAAGATGATAGTAAAAAAAAAACAAAAAAAAATCGGTCGGCGCAGAAGCGCTATACAAGTTCTAATAAATACAAAATCTGTTTTGAAACCTGAGTCTAAGTTGTTAGTTATAATAAGCTTTCTGAAATATTTAAGCTTGGAACTAAGTTAGAACTCGTTTCGTAATGAGACACGTACTTTGCAATAATTAAGTATTTTTTAAATCTAAAGTTAACCAGTACTGACTCGTCGTAATCATATTCACCTTAAATTAATTGATGCGTTTATAAACCACTTTCAAAAATTAATTACAACGTTGTATAAACTTAACGTTTTTCTAGAAACTGCAGTTTGCTTAAGTACGGACGACCAATCAAACTACACAAAACCCGTTAATACGGATCTGTCATTGTATTGGAAAATAATAGATACAAAGCCAGGCCATGTTATACTATAATTGCTTGAAGTGTCGCCGCGTGTACCTACAACATATCCTACTCTGCCTGCCTAGCTTTTTCCCAACCAGGTTGGGATCGGCTTCCAGTCTAACCAGATGCACCTGGGTACTAGGAATTTTTCATGGAGCGACTGCCTATGTGACCTAAAAAGTATGCATTGTTTTTGGCAAATATACAACGTGTAACGTTAAATGCGCAAAACCTCGGACACCCCAAATGATTTTTAATTCAATTGACCTAATTCTGAGAGAAAAAAAAATCATTAAAAACATTTTGTTTAACATTAAAAATAAACGTTAAGGTTTTATGTGCTGTTTTAGTTTTACTGGCAATTCTGATCGTTTCTTTATTTTTTTCCTGCGTATGAGAAAATTTAAATTGGACGACAAATATTTGTGTTTGTTTACCTATTTTGGCCGGTTTGCGCACGTTATGGCTTGACCTATGAACAAATAGACAGGGCAACATTTTTAATGGAAATTTTTTATTTTAAAATGTGACCTATATTAAAAAGTCATGGTTCAATTGATTCAGATCGTTATTCTGATCAAACTATTTTCAGGTTTTGCGCATTTAACGTTACACGTTGTACGTATGCATGCATGCACCGTGCCTAGGGAACTGGTCCCGGATGTCATTTGTAGATCTTTGACAGTCGTTACGAGTAGTTAGAAACCGATAGTCTGACATCCAGTCTTACCAAGGGGTATCGTATTTTCCAGTTACTGGGTTGTGGAACCAGTCAGTTTCAGATAGGCAGTCGCTTTATGTAAAATACTGATACTCAGCTGCACCCGGTTGGACTGGAAGCCGACCCCAACAAAGTTTGGAAAAAGGCTAAGCAGATTATGATGATGATGTATGCATGTATCACCCATTCATTGCTAAACTGCTCGGTTTACTGACAGACGCATCTGCTAAGAATGAGGACAGTAGCAAGCCATTGTCTTTAGTTTTGAGACACGGCCATTTAAAGTCCGAATGGAAGTCGTTCTGCAGGCGTGAGGTTTTGGCAATAACGGACCCAATGAGGTAAGATACCTCTAAAAGCAACCTTGAGCAATTTCCACAAAAAAAACAACTTCTACTATGATTTAAACTTTCATTAAAGATGAGTGATAAATGATGTTTCTATTTTCTGTAAATTGGTTTTAACAAACACTGTTTCAACAAATATTTTAGAACTAGTTGAGGTTGGTGTTTCCTAGCCGAATATTCTGGGAAGAAACACCGGAACCAAAAGTCAAGCCAGTCAATATTCGTCAAGTCAGAAGAGGACCAGTCAGATTAGTGTTTTGAGGAAAGAACTACACAGATTTTAGAAAACCTGTACATTTAGTGCCCATATTTGTCAATTATCAAATTTTTGTCTCAATTCATTACTAAATGAGCTCATAAACAAATTTGGATAATGAATGAATGAATGAATTTTATTTCAGATACAAAAGATCCATAGAGTGTTAGTAACTTAATATTAAAATTCTTATTATCTTATATAATGGCTTTCACCTAAGAACGTCGAATTATAAAGATATAGCTATCTCTATACGACGTACCCAAATGTTCTTTATTAGCACGACTACTTAAATTCAAACGCTAAATTATATGGACAGGTATTCTAATTTCATTTTAGAATTCAATTAAAGCAGTAGGTACCAGTGGGTACTGGTACCTTCAGCCCAGTAAAATGAAGTAAAGCACAAATACCGGAATCACAATACTGTCTAAACAACGAACACCACCTCTACCGACTGCGCGCGGTATTACATTTCGTTAATTGGCTTCGTTTAGAGGCCGGGGAGTGCCCTGATTGTCTGTAATTACACTTTGTGTACCTTTCCCCGTAATGGCAGCGAGGCGATGCTAAATGTATTCACAATTTTGGGTTTGAAGGTTTGACTTATTATGTGGGAATGAAATGAACGAATCTGAAATCCCTTCTTCAAAATTGTGTTGAATTGTACGAATATGCAAGGGACGCCGACGCTAAAACGGTTAATACGAATTCAGTACATAGTTCTGTACACCCCCTTACACAAGGTGTTGTTTTGCATCCTCGTCAAATTCAAGGAGATTACTATGGTAATGATTCTCGACCCAAATCTAAACTAATATTATAAAGAAGAAAAATTTGATTCTTTGTTTGTTTGCTTTGAATAAGCTCCGAAACTACTGGTCCGATTTGAAAAACTCTTTCAGTGTTAGATAGCCCATTTATCGAGGAAGACTATAGGCTATATATTATCACGCTTCGACGAATAGGAGTGGAGCAGCAATGAAAAATGTTGCGAAAACGGGGAAAATGTGACGCAAACGAAGTTGCGCCGGACAGCTAGTCAATAAATAAATGGGTAAAAAAATTTGAATTTCGCGGGCCATCCTATTGCTTCCACCTTAAGTTATATAACATCACGCCACGTCCAATTGGAGCGGAGCATCTATGAAAAATGAAGCAAAAACGGGGAAAATGGATCCTCTCTTTCTCTTATGTGAGGCAGACGAAGTTGCGCGGGTCAGCTAGTTTAAAATAGTAAGTAGAAGTAAGATTTTAAGCGTTTTGGAGGACTGCCCCTACCCTTCCCTTGTGTGATTTCGTTTTTAGCCTATTTAATGTTTTGCGCTTTCAGTAGAAGCGATGTGAATAGTGTTGCTGTTCAATTCCCACTGCAACTACTGAAACCCGATAAGTGGTGATATTGGGATTACTTTCCTCAACGATCCCTTTAGGATTTTAGCATTTTATAAGCAGGTTATGCATCATAGGGGTAAATACCTACTTTTTATCTTCACCATGCTGTACAAAAAGACAGACTACAGAAATATATGAGTAAAGAGATAATGTAGTGTAAAACACTTGGGAGGTAATGTAGCCTCTAATGTAGCTTCACATTTCGTGAATGAATTTTCAGAATCGGATCAGTCGTTCCGAAGATTACTTCCCACATCCAAACTCACAAAAATACAAATTTTACCTTTTTACAAGTATTGTATAGGGTGATTGATAATTAGTGACCGATACACGTGATTATACTCATGATAACAAACAGCTTTCCCAAAGAAACATTTTTTTTTTACTAATTCAAAGTTAAAAAGAAAGAAATTGTAGTGAAAATTAAACATTTGTGGCTTTTAAAGTGGTTTTTCTAAAGCAAATTTTTTATGACAGGTTTGAAAAATTTATATTGCAGAAGTATAATGGTACATACCTGTGGAGTCAGCTCCGACTTGGTGGTGTCAATGACCACTCTCGGCCGAGGCTCCAGCTTTAAGATTCCACGCTCTCTACCCTGCACAGCAAAGAGGTTTCATTTAAAATTGAGTTTGTTGTTTCGAAACGCCTGTACTTGGCATAAGGCTAAGTGTTGCCATATAACGCAACACCACCAATCTCTTGGGCACATTACCAGGTGACAGAATTGAGGAACAGATTTTTGACTCTATTCTCAACTTTTCTCAAAAGCTACATGAAGTTGCAAGAGGGAAAAAGGTATTTTCATTCTCATTCGGATTACTACCCTAGCCTTTACTACCCCACCTTAAAAATACATCCATATACCCTTAATACTCCAGTTAGGCAAGGAATCAAGAATAGGGTTATGAGGCATTCAATCTTAGGGAATTCGTGATATACATTATTCCTGTGGGAGTTCGTACTTGAATCCAAACATAATATTGACAAAAAATCAGAGTGATCCACGGCTATTTTTGGCAAAACTATTATTATGAATAACATCACGCCCTTAGGGGCTAGGCAGAGTTGTACCTGATAGTACACCTCATTTGTTATGCTAAATTCTCATGTAATACGACACTGATGTCGCAGTGCCTGAGCGATTGGCTGTCACGTTTTCAAATCCCGCACGGTCCAAATATTTG
This sequence comes from Cerastis rubricosa, assembly GCA_949152445.1. Taxonomy (NCBI): domain Eukaryota; kingdom Metazoa; phylum Arthropoda; class Insecta; order Lepidoptera; family Noctuidae; genus Cerastis; species Cerastis rubricosa. Next base: position 25,910,362 of record OX424523.1, read on the forward strand.
TATGGTCTACAGATATTTGTTCTAGGCCTGACAGTTTGTGTATGTGACTTTAAATTTCCGTTAACGTATCGACGATACAGGAGAAATTCTTATTGTGAGGAAAAGTTTTTGAAAAACCGGACACCAATCAAGACATCGTCCCTGCTACTGAGAAATTCCTGACAGCAAAACCCTAAAACACTTTCACCAACCTGGTTCAGTTCTTATGAGGTACTCATATCAGCTTTGGTCGTAAGTTTCATTACAATTTCTCAGCTTCTCTGATAAAATTTGATGTAACAAACTGATAAAATAGTTACGAAACTGACAAGTTTTAAATTTCAGTACAAACAATAAATGTCACCATCATAGCACTTATAAGTACAAAGTTTAAATTAAAGTTAATTAAAAAACCTATTTATTACATTACAGTTGGCGTACAAAAATGTCCTAAGCAGAAAGCTCGATGCAAAACTTCGTTAATTAAAAAAAAACACATGTAAAACAAAAAATAATATCGCAAGTACACATAGCAACATAAAAACACTCTTTATTCACAAAAGAGGATAACCAAAACTTTCCACATTCTACTTTTTTTTTTTCAAGTTTAAAACTGTCACATTCTCATTAAAAAAAAACGAAAAAGTTTAACCGTCATATTCTCTATTTAAATTAAAAAAAAGTTGTTGGTAGTACCTTGGCGTCCATTGTGGGCCGCGGTGCAGACAGCGGTGGCGATGGCGATTACTGCTGTGACGGCTCCTGGTCTGTGTTAAAGAGGATGCCTGCGAAAAGGGGTATAACTCGAGTTTTCAAAATTTCTACCACAACTTGAAAATGTAGGTACGAGAACAATCATGGGGCCAATACTCGTTTATCAAAATAATCGTCCTTAGGTACGTGTACAGTACTGGTGATAAACTCTGCAGCATCTGTAAGACAAGGAGCCGACCCAAAATAGTTGGTATAAAACTAGGCAGATGATGATTTGTATAGCATAAAAAACTCCATTGTACAGTAAACTTACTGCTTTCCAAAAAAATACTTGGATTTTTCAAACGAACTTCTTGATTTTTTATGAACTTGAGTATTTATTATTCTTTTTTTTTCTGTGTTTTCTGAAGCGTATTTAATCGAGAAATACTTAGGAGATAACACAATATTTACCATTAAATATTCAGTTCTCACTAAATACTTGTTTGCGTTGTTTTGGGTTTTCATAATCCATCAACTATTCGCTTTCACCTTTGTCAAGTTACAGCTCTTGTTTCATTAGATCACAATCACATTCCTTTTGCGGGGTCCTGAAGTCTTCAAAGTGACGTTCTATCAGTAATCCTTAAAGGTGGTGAAAGAGACGAGAAAGCTTAGGAGCTACTTTTTTCAACAAAATATCAGAAATACTATAATTCGAAAGTTACTTGCGTTTGGTCATAAATAATAACTTTTGCCACATCTTGATCGCACGGAAATTGTATCCCTACGGTTGGACCCATAAGGGGTGTGATTACAAAAATCCATTATCACCGCTGCATCCTTTATCTTCTGATTCGTCATGTATTAGAAGTTGTTCAGACAGCAAATCAGTCAGTCAATACTTAATTCACTCACAAAATCACTGTTTATAACATTCTATTCATACGCAATATGTATTAACCGATGTAACTAACTGTATCTATGTTGTTTTATCTACTAAGCAACGCCTTTTCACCGACTTCAAAACATGTCCACACACGTGCTGAAAGTCTCAATGTAAACAATATTGTGGTGCCATTTATGTCGTTAGTGTGATTAATGTGGAGTGAATGTGTGTCAGTCAATTATGTTAAATATTACTTTCATTATGTCATGGGGAATGAAAACAACGATGAAACTTTGATAGGCTAACACTTAGCTCCAGGAATGGACAATAACAACAAACAAATTGAAAAATAAAAATTCCCAAAAAATAAAGCTTGTTGAGAAAATAGTTGTTATATACCTAGGTAAGTTACGAACAGATAATACCGTCTCTAAATGAAAACCTACTAGTTATAGTGTTTAAAACGCGGTTAAAATATTTCTGTAGAAAAAAGGGTTATGCCACTTTACAGCCGGCTTCTCAGTAATTAGTGGAAAACTGCGCAAAGGTGGGTTGTTAAAAGGGGTGAAACAAGCCGGTTGCTAAACATTGCTCATCCACTGCTATTAAATAAAACGTCCTTTGTATGAACTTAATAAATTCTCTAGAGTCAGTCACTAGTCTGTCATACAAATTGATTCTAGGTATTCGTTAAAAATTATAGATAATTTTGAAAAGTATGTGGTTTTTTCTTAGTACTGAATTCAACTCAAAGATTCTTAATTTTTCATGTTGCCTTAGGGCTTTTTTGATATCTTCGAATAACCTGCATGTATAATATAAAAAAATGCAAATACATGTTGTAACTAATTATTTACTTAGGTACAAAATTGTGCCCTAAAACTAAATTTACTACCAAAGTCGGTAATTATGAACATCTACATTAGATTTGGTTAGTTATTAGGACTTATTAGATTAGTTTTTCTCTATAGTTCAAAAAATAAATTGATTTCACAAAAAATGCTCTAACCGAGTGTTAACTAAAATATTTACACTCGGCACAGCACATCCAAAGCGATCTGATCAGATGACAGCTCTCATGATGCTGGATGTCATCTCCAATGTCGCTGTAAAAAAAGAAAAATGGTTATTGTCGCAAAACAGTTACATGGATTTAAATGAGACAGTAAGTAACTGATAAAAAAACTGTGTCCCATCATTTTGAAAATTAAACCTTTATAGCAAAACATCCTGAAGGATGGAAGACTATGCCCTGTCATATCACTTGTCGTCGCTGTCACGGTACTCATAAACTCGTAAAGACATGGCGTTTGACATGTTATTCTTTGTGTCGCTCACCCTCAAATCACCCCTGCTTTTTAAAAGGGGTAAACAGAAAGATAAGGTCATTTTGTTAATAATTTTATGGTAAAAAGCCTCTTTTTTCCATCGATATGCGTAATCTTTTCATTGAAATCTATACAAAATAAAGGTTAAGTTTATAAGTCTGGATGTGGTCTGGTGAGGTATTCTCTGAAACTACACAACCGATTTCAACATTTCTTTCGGTGATAGAAAGTTTGACATCAGACTCCCATAAAATATGTTTTTACGCGGCCGAAGTCGAGGGTACAAGCTAGTTATTAATAAGACAATATAAGTGCTTCAGCTATCTCTGAACCTTTTGTAGGTACATACGTACTTAACTTTAATTCATTAAAGCTCGTTTTTAGGGTTCCTTACCTCTACAGGAAAACACGGAACCAGGATCACTAAGTTTTCCGTCCGTCCGCCCGTCCGTATGTCAAGACCCTTTTTCTCAGGAACGCGTGGAGGTATCAAGCTGGAATTTATATCAAATACTCAGGTCTACTGTTCCTTTGGAGCTGTGACAAACTTCTAAGACAACGCAATCAAAAGAAACAGCCGTTTATGCCGCAAATTTCCGCAAACTTTTGACACTCGCAAGTGAATCTAAACCTACAGGGTACTTCCCGTGAACTCAGAATCTTGAAATTTGGTACAAAGTATTTTATTATAGCAATATAGGAAATATTAAGAAAACCGTAAATTATTTTTTACAACATTTAATAAAAATATTTTAATAATTTTTGAAATTTTTTTCCGACTCGCATTTGGCGGTTTTCTTTCAATGACCACATAAACGTGCTGTTGGAATTCCAACTCCTTGTTCAGCTCCGGTGGTACCTAGAGATTTTAACAATGGAATAAAAACTCAGGGTGGCTGCATTCAAATAAATTTTGTGTAAAGATGGTCATGCTCGTATCTGTATTTATTTAAGATTATATATACCATAGCAGGAGGAGGAGCTCGTAACTACATAATAACAGCCGCATATAGGTCGATCTTTAAAGCTAAGCCGTGCTTGCCGAAGTTGCTCCGTAATGGGTGACCATAATTACATACCCAGTTTTCACCGTGCCTCGGAAAGCACGTTAAGCCGTTGGTCCCGGCTGTCATTTGTAGACCTTTGACAGTCGTTACGAGTAGTCAGAAGCCAAAAGTCTGACATCCAGTCTTACCATTTGGGGTATCGTATTACCCAGTTACTGGGTTGTTGAAGTCAGATAGGCAGTCGCTTCATGTAAAATAGTGGTACTCAGCTGCATCCGACTAGACAGGAAGCCGACCCCAAGATAGTTTAGGAAAAGGCTAGGCAGATGATGATATTTACCATAGCAGTCAGTTTATAAGTGTCTTTAATTGCGTAAAATATAGATTCTGATTATGGATATATTTCAAAAAAGAAAACAAACCTTTTCATATACTTAAATAATTAAACGCCATCTATTCGGAATCGAGTACATTAAATTGAGGACTACCCTCTGAGGGTGTGTTGAGTTGGGGTGAGTTACAGCGTCACAACCCTTAGGGGAGATTAGGGGGTGTGCTTATAAGTGTCCGAATAAACTGAGAGATGGCGCTTTTCAAGCTCTTACCTTAAAATAATTTAGGCGCCATCTATCTTAAACGAGCTCACCAAACTGAGGGGTACACTCGAGGGGTGTGGTAACTCGGGGGTGAGTTATAGTGACGAAACCTTTTGGGGGGACATTAGGGGATGTTGTTGACTTAATAGTCCAAATAAACTGTAAGATGCTGCTTTTCAAGCTATGAACTATAATGTTCCCACTGTTGGGACATAGGCCTCCTCTCTATAAGAGGAAGTGGGCTGTAATCCACCACTCAAGCCCAGTATGGGTTGGTAGACGTCACAAGTCTTTGAATTTTAAGTTCTAGGACATGCTGGTTTCCTCACGATGTTTTCCTTCACCGCTTTTGAGGGGCTGGGCAGCGGTGATGAAATAAATTACGCAAAGTAATGCGCCTGCCTGGGTTCGAACCCACAGCTTACTGTTCGTAAGTCGGGGCTAACACCACTGGAGCACCGCAGCACTCAGCTTATTTCAATCCTATACAATTTTGATTTTTCTATCATCGTTCTCTTGTTTTGGTTCTATTTAGGAATCAATGTAGGTATGGAAAAAATCGTTTGAAAAACAGTAGTTTTGTAGCGCATGGAAATAATCCCACATAACAACATCACAGCTGTAATCCCCGAATGATTAGTGAGAGGTGTACATATAGCATTGCACCCACATTTCACCAGTTATGTTTTCATCATCAGCCTATAATGTTCCCACTGCTGGGACACATGTCTCCTCTCAATGACTGGGAGTGGGCTTTAATCCACCACGCGGTAGATATCACATGTCTTCGATTTTTTTGTTCTAAGACGTACCGGTTTCCTCACGATGTTTTCCTTCACCGTTTTGAGAGCAGGTGATGAAATTAATTACACAAAATAATGCGTCTGTAAAAGGGGCGATTCTATTGACATCAACCGGGCACAAGTCCAAACTCCGTGGCTGCCTCTGAGAAATTCCTGATGTAATATCCCAATAACACTTTGCCCGATCCGGGAATCCAACCTCATGGTCAGCAGTCGCGATCACTCGACCAAAGAGCCTATATTCATTTGGTATAAACCCACTTTTGAACGTAGTTGTCGCCTTTAGTCCTGCTTACTTCACAGTCTCATAAAATAAAGATTAAACTCTAATAATGTCAGAGAGAGTTCTTTGACCTCTTATCAGTGACGGTTTAAAAGCTTCCGTTACTCTAAAATTAGGCGGTCAGGATTTATCTCAAGTGATAAGGTCTGATGCGCGGTTACAGCTCAATGAAATTCTTTATTTATTAAAACTTTATGCACAAGTATAAAAAACACTGTACAAAGGCGGACTTAATGCCTTGGGCATTTTCTACCAGTCTACCTTGGGGTGATGCAGAGAGAAAACATAGTAGGTGCAGCATAACAAATGGTAAGAAAAAAAAAAATTACAAATATAATATAAAAATAAATACATAAATACATACATATAAACATAAAGTAAAGAGAGAGACAAACTAACAACTGTTTAATTATGAGATGATTCTGCCAGCTTCTTAAGTAAGTGTTCACGAGCTTTAACTTTAAATGTGAACCGACTGTTGGCCAACCTGATGTTCACAGGGAGTGCATTCCAAAGGAAGACAGCCTGGACAAAGAAAGACGATTTTAGAAAACCAGAGCGGTGAGAAGGACAGCGTAGAAGACGATTATTGGTAGAACGAAGATTCTTACTGTGCGCAGAGCATAAATATTGAAAATGAGTAGTCACATAAGAAGGAGAAGTAGGCTTATTGAGAAAAGAAAATAGGGTAGTCAAAGCTCTCAACGCTCTGCGCTGTCGGATAGGCAACCATTTTAAAAGTGACCGATGTGCGGAGACATGGTCATACTTACGAAGATTAAATACGAATCGAATGCAGTTATTAAGAAGTCGGTCAAGTTTATTGAGGAGATCTGCATTCAGGTCGTAGTAGCACACATCACCATAGTCAATTATGGGAAAGATTAGGGACTGTACAAGCATTACCTTAATGTGTGATGGGAGAATATTTTTTAGCCGATATAGCGACCGCAAAGTTCCGGTGACTCTCTTGCTCACAATCGCGACCTGCTTACGCCAGTCAAGGCAAGAGTCAACATGCAAACCCAGATCCTTGACGTCAGAGCTAAACGGAATGACTGTGCCGTCAAAGGTAACTGGTGGTACCGTTAAGCCATTCAGCCTTCTCAGGCTATGGGGACTCCCTACAATAATAGCCTGGCACTTGGTTGGGTTTACTGCCACCCCGAAACGATCAGACCAATTTTTGATATAACGTAAATCCCTGTTTAGCTCCTCGATCGCAGTGGACAAGCTGTCAACACTTGCCTGACAGTAGAGCTGTAAGTCGTCAGCGTAAAGATGATACACACACTGAAGCTGGGTAGTTATGAGATCTATAAAAATAGAGAACAAAAGTGGAGATAAAATACCGCCTTGAGGGACGCCAGCATCAAGGTCACACCAGCTGGAGTTAGAGTCACCAGCAAGAACTGACTGCTGACGCCCCTGAAGATAGGAAGAAAACCATACCAATACCTCGGGAGAGACCATGAGATAGGAGAGGATGGATAAAAGGACTTCATGACTGACGGTATTGAAAGCATTGGAAAAATCGATTAACACCAAAACCGAAACTTTAGTGTCTTCCATTCCCCGCCTTATATCGTCAGTCACTTTAAGAAGGGCTGATACGGTACTGTGACCGGGCCTGAACCCGGATTGCAATGGACTGATAAGAGAATTGTGGTGGATGAAGTGGGAAAATTGCTTGTGAACACAGGCCTCGAGTACTTTGGATAAAAAGGGAAGGACGGAAATTGGTCGAAAGTGGCTGAAGAGAGTGGGGTTAGGAATTTTAGGGAGTGGCCGAACATGGGCTTTCCGCCATAGAGAAGGGAAAACACCGGAGTAAAGGGAGAAGTTAACGACATGGGAGATTGCAGGAAGGAGCTGATCAAGAGCCGTCACAATCATGTGACGACTGATGTTATCACAGCCCACGGCTTTGGACTTAATGGACAGGATTATCTTCTTGACCTCTCCGGGATCGACTGGGGTGAAGACAAAGGGAGAAATATTGGGTCGCGTCAGGCCAGCAAGATAGTCAATGGTTTGACATTTGGTTAGACTATCAAGAATAGGGACAGTGGAGAAATGGCGATTTAGATCGTCCAAACCAAATGCCTTAGGACTTAGGACTTACTGACGTGACTTCACCAGAAACTGTTTTTGTTGACTACTACGTGTGTCACAAGTTATGTGCTTGTGTCAGATGAAAATTAAATTCAGACTGACCTGATGACAATCTCCCACCAGGACATGAGCTGCCTTGGATGACCTAGAAATCTTTGTATAGGACCCGGTTTGGTCGAAGCAACGAAAACCTGCTCAGATGGAGATTTATTGATGAGTCTGCCCCTCTGTAAATGTGGTGATGTTTCTAAAACCGGCCAATTGCGAGTCGGACTCGCGCACGAAGGGTTCCGTACAATTATATAAAAAAAAACAAAAAAAAAACTTTTTTGTTTGGGAGCCCCCCTCAAATATTTTTTTTTCTGTTTTTATTATTTGTTGTTATAGCGTCAACAGAAATACATAATCTGTAGAAATTTCAACTGGCTAACTATCACAGTTCATGAGATACAGCCTGGTGACAGACGGACGGACGGGCGGACGGACGGACAGCGAAGTCTCAGTAATAGGGTCCCGTTTGACCCTTTGGGTACGGAACCCTAAAAACGAAGAGGCTTTATCGTGTCTACCGTGTACTGTTGTTTATTCATTACAGGAGCTGAGGGATACTACTAAAGATGATGCTGATGCTGAAGGTGATACTGAACTCGTAGCTCAGTTCTGGGTCTACTAGATTTAGATTGCCATTACTCGGTAAGTGTAGCTGTAATACCTGTATAAGATAACTGTTCTGGTATTTCGGTGCAATGCTTCAAATGGGTGATAGCTACTTCAGTAAGTGACAATTTTGACGCCGATAAATTGGGTTGTCTTTCAGTAGGTAGGTAATCGGACTTTTCTAGACAAAACATTCGTGCCCAAATAATCAAAAAATAGTTTACTTAACATACGTGTGAGTGAAAAAATCTTCAAGTAGGTGTTTTACCAAAGGCAATTTAATTTAAGGGCAAGCAAAGGCAAAGGCAATGCAGATGCTAGAATATCTATAAACGTCTTACTCAAAAATGTAATTTAGGATTTTAATGTAAAAATAAATGGGCCATTTGTGGTTTGCAATGTGTTACTAATTTGTCTAACAACATAGTCGCATATGGCTGACATCTGCTAGACGCAACTCTATACATTTGAGTAACATACTAAACTATGTATGTATATTTTGTCGGAAGGTCATCTTCTCTTTATATTTAAATCAAGGGGCTAGACAACCGATGTTCCCTTTTAAAGCGTTTGATATTTCTATAACAAGATTGAAATAAGCTTTTTGGTAGCTAAATTTCAGTCCAATACTTTTTGAGATGGCTTCTTGTGATAATCGTTGTCACAATTATTTAGTGGAAAACTTGTAAGAACTGGAGGTAGGTACCTAAGAAAGTATATTCATAGATACTTAAGAAAATACTTTGATCTTCGTTATCTATACAGAACTTATCATCAGCCTAGCTTTTTCCTGACTTTATTGGAGTAGGCTTCCAGTCTGACCGGATGCAGCTGAATGCCAGTATTTTACATGGACAGACTGCTTATCGTACCTCCATAACCCAGTTAGTACTGGGTAATACGATATCCATGGGTTGCCAGACAGTCGGGGCACTCGCTACCTGAAACGACTGCCAAAGATGTACAAATGCTCGCCGGGGCTACGTGCTTTCCGAGGCACGAAGGAAGCTCACCATGTGATTGGATATGGTCACTCATCCACGTACCGACTTTGGCAAGCGCTTATTAAACTTGAAGACCTATGCGGCTGTTATTATTTACCAAATCAAATCAAATCAATTTATTTATTTGCATAATACAGGTAGGTATAGAAACATGTTACAATTAGCCACTATCTTCTCCGTGTTATACAAAGATAATTACCTAAATAAGCTTTGATTTAACTTTGCTTCGTCAGTAAGTCGGAAGGCGTCGTAGCAGACCTCGTAGAAGATGATAGGACGAGCTGGACAAGACCTGAGACTGGTGGTCCACAATGGCCCTGGATCGAGACAATTGGAAGTCATGGGGAGAGGCCTTTGCCCAGCAGTGGGATGATGCAGGCTAACAGTAAGTATCAGTATCGTCCGTAAGTGAATGAATGAATTAGTTCATTTTATTAAGTAGACTCTATCACTACGAACAAATCTTTAGCAACTTTTGATAAAGTTATAATATAGTCTATTATAGTCATCGTTGTTATCTTGTAGTTCTATAGCACATGAGCCTACAGGTCACTGGAGGTCAGCTATCTGCTTAGAAAAAGATAAAATGCACAAAAATATGTAATGCTGATATTAAATTTAGAGCTCTACTGGTATAATAAAAAGAACTACCTACCTACTGTTCTCAATCGTGCTTCTGGGTAATTTTATGTGTTGAATGAATCTCTCGTGGTAATCGGTTGTCCTGGTATGGGCACGTGATGCTGATGAATAAGAAGAATGTCGTAAGGAAGTCTTGCTGTCTCAGGGCTCTAGTTTGCGATATTTAGACCCACAGCTTTGCATTCGGCAGACATGGCCTGCCCAGTCCCATTTTAGTTTTGTAGATTGATGAGCTATGTTAGTAATTTGAGTTGTGGAGAACAGTGTGCCAGCACAATAATTTATTCGCGCAACATGGTCTTCTTCATCCATACAGAATTGCACGTTTGTAATCGCTTGAACACCTCTATGGATTTATTGAGCGTTCTATCTGTATCTGGCCAGTGAAAATATGCGATTGCACTGAATAGGATCCCTAGAGGGTAGGCAACATTGAGCAATGTGTTGATGTCTAAACGATTTCTTAATAAAAAAATGGTTGTCCGTAAAGTCGGTTTACGTACGATAGTTTAACGTGACAACGTCATAAAATACATTGATGAATGATTGCATACTTTTACGAATAGCAAGCCGAACGCTCAAGCCGATCGTGCCTTTCGCTCGCTCGTGCCGCGCTCTGGCTCCGATCGTAACGTTACAACTTATCATCCTTTTTCGTGCGTGCTGCGATTTATTAGATTAACGGCTCGTTTGAGGGCTCGTATCACAGGGGGCTTAGAAACATAATTGGAGGGTAGGTTGGCCCCTGGCCACCGTAGACACGGACCTGTGGACGGTGAGTAATGGGCTAGCTCACCGTCCGTCCGTCCAGTGACGACTGGCCGTGCCGACGGCGCGTTTGTTTTCCACGCGCGCCTCAAGGAGATGTCAGCAAATCGGAAGGGGTCCGAAAGGGCCGATGCCTGCCAGGGCTGCGGGTTGTTCGAAAGAGATACCGTGCCCCTGGAACACAAAGGGCTAAGAAGGAACATGGATGGGTTTTAGTCAGTCAAGTCTGACACTCCCTTCCTCTCCGCCCAGAGCGGGAGAAGTCATTTGATGATTTCCCATCCTAAAAAAAAAAAGAGTAGTTAGCACACCTCTTCTTGACCCTTCGAGGTTTCAGACTTAATATCATGTTTATGCTGGATTGAGAATAAAGTTGCCACTTTATTTTAGCGATGTTAAATATAAAAAGAATACTGAATATAAACTATTTGGTATTAAAAATTAAGTGACATCCTCTTTAAAGCCTTAAGTTACAAAGCGGGATTGCCAGAATATTTATGTAGGTAAAAATAAAGTTGAGAGTAGCTGAAATAAAGTTCCATGGTCTTTGTGTTTTGACGGCACGGCTGGCGCAGTGGCTGAGCGATTAGCTGTTGCACTGCGTGTCACGGGTTCGATTCCTTTGAGCCTACAGGTAGCTGTTCCGTGTCTGGCTAAACGTACCCACGAAACAGAAAACAAATCTAGAATGGGGAAACGTAAACAAAAAATATGGAATAGATGTAAGGATATACATATTCCTCTTTTCTACATTAAAACATAGGCAGACAAGATACCCGAACTATCTGAGTACCTATATTACCTACCCATCAAACCTGAAAATGCCATAGTAAATTCGAAGCTTTCTGCTCAGACCCTTCACCGATAAATAACGTGTGATTTATGATCAACCTGATAAATTAAACCTTTAAAAAGTTTATGACGATCATTTTTGTTAAAGCTCTCCAAAACTATTACCTGTCGGTGTAAAAGTGCACGACTATAATTATATCCGAATGGACAAATATGTAATGCAACTTCTATTTACTTTTCAAATTTATTTCGACCAGCATCATTAATGTGAACCCAACATTATTTTCTGCGTACGCCAAACATTTGGCTCCAACTACATTAAGCCTTTGTACGAGCGAGACCACACTATCGGAAGGAAAGAGACAGCGACATGAATGACCTAATGCGCTGGTACGCTAAACCGGCGAAGACTATTCATGTGTTACAAATGAAATACTCAGGCTAGGGAAACGGCATAGAATCAATTAATATTGATGGATGTGACACTTGGTCGAGCTTTCCGATTATTTTACCTATTTCAATTAAATATGGCTTGTTTGTTACACATTCTTAAAAGAAAGTTACTTATGGGTTAATTTCTTACTCCTTTTTTTGCATTCTTGTCATTTCAAAGAACGGAAAACATTTTACTTCATCTGATTAAATAATACAGTTGTAGTAGATAACTTTCATTCCTTATTTCGTTACAGATTTATTGTAATATAAGTTTATAATGATCATACATCTGAGAAAATAAATTTCTCAGATGTATGATCATTATTTATTAAAAATAACAAACGTAGATCAGATAGAAGGTGGACAACAGGTAATCAGTGAGCCTCGAGAACGTGTCAGTATATTCTTAGTGTCAAAAAATAAATATAACTAGGCAAATTTAGAGAGTCAACTTGCCAACACTGAACCTTATATTAAATAAAACTAATGTTATTTTTATGTGATACGCTCGATCACAGACGCTTGTAGGAATATGCACATTAACATTATCCTAAAGTGTCAGTGCATATTATAGTAAAGTTTATTTATGAATGAAGCGCGACTGAGCTAGATTGACATAATAAATTACTGAAAAGCTTCATTATGTCTAGTAGTTTAAACGTCGTCACGATACGCTTTGAAAGCCATTGCCACTTTCCTAAAACCTGGTTATTTTGAAGACTTTTGTTAAAAGTTGGAACCAGTGGGAAACCAACATTTTTAGGTAATTATATCTGAAGTAATAAAGGTTATAAAAGGGACATAACAAACTACAACACCAGAAAGTCAGGACCAATATCCCAGTGCGTCATTCGTCTTATTTTTAGTTTTATAGGTAACATTATTAGATAAACAAAATCGATCAGAGGAACGTCTCATTAAAATAAAAATAACAGATTCAATGTGTTGGTAATTATCTTAGGTACAAGAAGACCATACAATTAAAAGCAGGCCATAAACCAGCTGGTTTAGAAATGTTACTAGAGAAACATTCTTAACATGTCTAACGCCCTAGTACCTACTTTAGCTAGAGATGCTTTCCAGTCTGTATGTCTGACTGCATTGTAGTTCTAAACTACATAAATTCTCCTCGGATTTCTCTCCATTTCTAAAAGACTATATTCCCGAAAATTTTGTGAAAAATATTACTTGTTAAAGCTAAAGAAATTGAGTAAAGTCAAAAAAATGTGCGAAGCAGGGACGCGTTACTAGTGCTAGAATAATTATGGATAGGCCCTTCAGCAGACTGCAAAGCCGGCCGATATAATTATGGCAGTCATAATACTCATAATCAATGCCTTCCTATTGTACGCCTATGGTATTCTGTCGCCGTTACTACATGGAACTTTCTGTAGAGTTTATGCAATAAGCTGCATTACATAAACTCTACAGAAAGTTCCATGGAGAAATAAAAACAATTTTATTGAATCGACTTATTATACTGTCCATGCTGTTTTATGAATATAGGGAGTTTTATTTAAATCAGATTACTGTGATCAAAACCTCTTAAAGCTTTGAACAGAAAGATCCTAAGTTCAAAAAAGTAAGATTTTACGAAATTTTAAGAAATAGAAGAATAAACCACCACGCAGACAGCAACGCTTTTGTTGTTAATCAAAGTACTTTGGTTCTTATTTTAACCTCCTTCAGTTTTAACGAAGTCGAATAAAAATTGGGAACACCGCCGACCTTAGCACGGCTCGCCGATTCCTTCCCCGCTGACCGCACATGTTGGCATTCTAACAGAAAACAAAAGACGAACCTTTTCAGGTTTATACACAAAAAACTGACGGTATGGGGCCACGTTCCCTACCACTGCTTGGCTCGCATAGAATAGAGAGCGTGCAGACGTGGAACTCTTTTGTTTGAGTTTTAAGCATCTAAAAAACTGTGTGATTACATTGGCGGAGCATTTGCGTTGATGTCATGTTGAAATCTTTTTCTCTCTCTTCGCTATGAAATACTCTTTCTTATTTTTGTATGTTCTATTTGGCTAGCGCAAATGCACAGAAAGGCCTTACGCTTAATAAAACTGTAATTATTTGAACTAAACATACCAGCAAACAACGTGTTAAAATGTGATGAAGAAAAAAACACCAGAATTCATAAAGTGCCAAACACTCACACTCAGAAATTGACAGCCAAAATCACAATTTATTTTAAGTTTACCTAGCAAAGTCAAGCTAAAGGATGATTAGTGGAATATTAATCTAAGTCTCATACTTACGTATAATATACAGTACAGTTATACATGTCATATTATTATTATACAAATATGAACATTTTACGAACAAGATGAGCAAGACTTCCATATGGATGTTACATTACTATTAGACAATTAAAGTTAACATTCGAATGAGAAATTCATTTTTCTGACAAAAGTTAAAGTGCAATATGTGTACTCACACAGTACAAACGTCATGTCTCACAAACTATCACACCCATCAAAACTCACTCACACTTCCAAAGTCTCAAACACTCAAACTCGCCAAGAGTTACAAACAGCCTAACTCAAAAACTACCACATTCATAATTTAAAAAAAAACAGTCTATACTTCACACACTCATTCAAAATTACCAATAAACAATCATACTTCCAAAGTCACAAACACCCAAACTCAGAAAATGACTAACATCCTACCTCACAAAACTGACACACTTATTTAAACTCACCATTACACATAGGTACACACTTCCAAATTCACAAACTCACAGAGTTACAAACAGCCTTACTCAAAAACTACCACATTCATAATTAAAAAAAAAACAGTTCACACTTTCCTCACAGAGGCAAAAACATCTCCCGATCCGTAACCGCTTAATCTTTGGTCGAGTGTTGTGAAACCAGCGGGCGTCACTCAGTGCTGGCTCGAAGCGCGCGGGCTTACGTCGCGTCGCGCAAAATGGCGGACGTTCCCTCAATATTTATCACATTTATATCTATAATACTAGCTGTAACCGCACAGGATTACTACCACACACCCCGGATTGGCTCTAAACAATTAGCGTCGTGTTACAATAGTGAAGGAATACCCCAAGTAAGTCGAGCTTTTGGAATACACTTTTTTTGTCTTATTTGTTCGGCTTTCGAGCGTAACTGTATGTTTCGTTTTAGTGCTTTTAGAGTTTATTGTGTTGATCAGAAGTTTTGTTCCTAAAGAGTTAATGTACGATAATATACCTTATAGTTCATAGATAATAAAGTATTTTGTTTACAATCACATACATATACAAGCTTTTGTTTATGGGAGCTTTTAGGTGAGTCGTTCTAAACTTAGTTATGACCGCTCAAAGAGAGACCCACTATTGAAACTTATGTTAGTCGTAATACAAGTAGTTTATCTTAAACTTTGCGTCAATAAAAGTTTATAAATGAAAGTAAAAGATGTTTATTTTAAGCTTGAAAGCTCGTAAAAGATAAGTTTCCTTATAGACCGCAGCGTTTGGTCACACTGCCTCATTAAGACCAATTATTACAAAGTAAACCTAAACCTAACGCCTTATTATGCTTACTGTGACGCTTTATTTTACAGAACTTAGGTTGTGCTTCAGAAAACTTTAGTCTCTGTCCCTGTTAGTTCCAAATGCTTCAATTTGGAGCCAGCTTATGTAAAATCATACTCATATAGGTATTTAGTGGCAACCAGATGTAAAATCAATAACCAAAACTCCTTTTTATTAGTTTTTTTTATAAAAAAATCGTAAGACACTGAGATCATCTCATTACAAAATATGACTTCTGTTATGTCGTGATAATACTACTGTCACATCCGAGGACTGTTGAAGATGATG
This sequence comes from Cerastis rubricosa, assembly GCA_949152445.1. Lineage (NCBI taxonomy): Eukaryota > Metazoa > Arthropoda > Insecta > Lepidoptera > Noctuidae > Cerastis > Cerastis rubricosa. The sequence goes on from OX424523.1 coordinate 25,926,184, forward strand.
CCGATCCCCCAACAAAACAACACAACAGTCTGTTATCAATGTACTGTGGGAAGCTGTGTTCAGACAAATATACGAAAACTATTATTCTTAAGAATATTGATAAAGTAAAGCTATCAGTCTATTCTCAAAATCAAATCAAATCATTTATTGCATCCATAATGTTCATTTAACACATTTCTTTTTTCTCATCAGCGTTGTGACTGAACCAATACACTGTGAAAGCTCCTGGTTTCCAGTCATGACTAAATCAGCACGCGTAGCATGACCGCCGTAGAAACGGGCTATGTCGACGAGAGAATCGACGAACTGACACATTGTCATTGTCTATCTGTCATTATGTCGATTCTTCCGTCGACAAAACTCGTTTCTACAGTGGTCATGCTACGAGTGTAGAACGTCATCTACTTCTTGCATTACCTACGACTAATATGAGAAAAATGCCTACATAAGTGGCAATTGCTTTCATAGCCAATTGTAATCGTATTAGTACATAGACTTTAGATCCAGATTGAAATAAGCTTCTGACGGCAGCTTAAGCAGTCCCATACATTTTTCACTTTCCCAGCATAAAATTGTTTTTGATAATACAGAATATAGTAGCAAACTACTTTGTCAAGACTGTCTGGACAAAGATTTGAACATCATAGTTCTAGGCGCATATTTCAGTCCAGTGCTAATCCTGTAATCCGGCTCGAAACACAATACAAAGTACCTCTAGTATCACTTATAGAATATTTCCACTTCTTAAGGTACCTAACCTGTGACATAACGTAAAAAAGCACACAACATCGTCTTAGCTACTGATTCCATAGTACAGATCATCTCTCGAAATACAAACGAAATCAAATATGAATGAACTATCATAAAAACGGATAAAAAAAAAATGTAATACTCTCAGTTGCCAGTTACTTTTTGGGGATCGAAGGTTATCGAGTGGACTCGAGTTCTGTAATGAGTTCGTTAGCTCTCCGCCTAATGTACCCTTATCAGTGTAAACGGAACATACTTATCGCATCCGTCATGCTTATTTTATTGTCTACATGTAAATTGTGTCATTATTATTGTAGCTTAACGCTGCCCTTTTGGGGTGTAGGTTGGGAGCAAAGTAATAGTCACACCACCTATTTCACTTACGCAGTCTAAACTTTAGAATGTCAAAATACAAAAGAATTTGATTCTAGGGCTCAGGCGCATTGTATGGACAGCTAGAATCAATTCCTTGCGAATTTGCGCAAAGAAAGGTGCGCAAAGGAGAAGAATGGGAAAGAAACTCTATTCTATTTTTTAAGTTATGTATCAATATTTGTGCCAAAGATAAAAGTTTTGGCGGAGAAACATTCAGGAATGGACTGAAATCGGAACGCTGCTTGCAAAGGAGTAGCCGACATATTTTAAGTTGATGGTCCTTCAGCTACCTTCAGTAATGCAGAGGCACCAGAAGAAGAAAAGCAATATTTTAGAATAGAGGTATTGTCGCTATATGACATTTAGACACGTAGATTTGTAACGATGGCAGTGAAACGACCATGAATTTGAGTTGCTGGATTACCTCTATAGAATAGACAAACATATACTCCATTGCCCAATTTAATAATCACCACGTTGATCAGAAACATATCCGCCAAAAGAAATAGCGCCGGTGACTGAAAAGATGTGTGGAAATCGGTTGCCGTGGTATGGGCATGTGATGCGGAGGAATGAGGAAAATGTCGTGAGGAAAGTTTTGAGTATGAATGTGGATGGGCATAAGGGTAGAGGAAGACCAAAGAAACGATGGATGAATTGTGTGAAGGATGATATGGCAAGAAAGGAGGTATCCCTTGAGATGACAAGTAATAGAGAAGTATGGAAGAAGAAGACGCACTGCGCCGAGCCCAAATGAATTGGGATAAGGGCAAGAGAATTATGATGATCAGAAACATATCTAAGCGGATGTAAGATTCTATTCTCACATCTTACTTACGATTATACGATAAGAGTCTGTCAAGTCTGGGGAGTTACTATGACGTCTTAAACCAGTATTGTTTTTATCTTATTCCTGTGTCGAAAAGTGACAGCTATAGAGTACGTCTAGCGCTAACTCATTCCCACTCTGGAAAAAGATTAAAACAATACTGCTTTAAGACGTCCTGGTAAGCCACGTATACTGACCAAGATGCTAAACTGATGTGACATAAATAACTTCTTATTACTTCAACAAACACGTCAGATTTCAAGTCAAAACTTTGTAAAGTTAACAGATGAAGACAGGATAACGCCACAAATACCACCATGAAGACCAATTTTGGCAAAACGTGAGAGAAAGCTGTAGCCTTGCTGGAAAGGAGATAAGGTCCCTTATAGAAGCCAAATTAACCCTTAGCACAGTCGTTAATCATAGAAAACAAAATCAGGCCCCCTATTCACAAACGCTCGGATTCGATTTCGTTTCGGAAAGTCGTATGTCTATCTCTCTCGCTTTCGTAATGCCAAAACAAGATAGACATACGACTTATCGAATCGAAATCGAATTCGAGCGTTTGTGAATACGGGAGCAGGGGACTTGTGTTATCCTTCCCAATCAAGTGTCTTCACCAAACGTAAACAACTCTTCGTTGAACCTGGCTGATTGTATGCTGAACGGTCCAACATGATACTCGGGTTTATTCTACACTAGCTTAAACCCACGGCTTCGCCCGCGTTTTGTTCGGCAATTGTCCCACAGGATCGTACTAACATGATAAAGAGTATCCTTTGTGTTGTATTCCGGACTGTTTTCTTTACTTGTGCCACGTTTCACCGAGATCCATTCAGTAATTATAATACATCCAGGCATCCATACATCATCAGACATCCTACAGAGAGCAGCGGTGGCCCAGTGGTGACAGCCCCACGACTTACGAGCAGTAAGTCGCGGGATCGAACCCAGACAGGCGCATTACTTTGTGTAATTTATTTCATCACCGTAACTCTCAAAAACGGTGAAGGAAAACATCGTGATCATGTTGAAAAATTCAAAGACATGTGACATCTACCAACCCGCACTGGGCCTGCGTGGTGGTTTACATACAGCCCACTCCCTCTCATAGAGAGGAGGCCTGTGTCCTAGCAGTGGGAACATTATAAGCTGATGATGATCCATACATCCTCACAAGCTTTCGCATTTATTATCATTATCATCATTTCAGCCCAAAAGTCGTCCACTGCTGGACATAGGCCTCCCCCAAGTGTCGCCATATTGACATTTTGGAGGGTTTTGCCATAATCGCCACGCTTGGCAGGCGGGTTGGCGATCCCATAATCGCCACGCTTGGCAGGCGGGTTGGCGATCGCAGTACGGTTGTTACAAAAGCACAGAGAACGCTGCTGCCCATTCTCTGGCACGGCCCTTAGTCGCCTCTTACGACACCCACGGGAAGATATGGGATGGTGCTATTCTTTACGTCCGACACCATACAGAGCCATATAGCATTTATTATAAAATTAGTATTTATGATTGCGCAACCGTTCTCCTAAGACCGATTCGCCACTGGATTGTGCTTGGACACGACAACTTTCCAGGTACAGAACGTTTCACTGACACGACGATAATCAACTCTTTTAACTACATACCTTTCCTTGTAAGGAGAATAAGCCGTTAATCATTCGTCGTTAAGTTGTCATTTTGGAGCTAAGAGTTTTAGTGCTTTCTGTTGATTTACTAACATAATTATAACCGCCCCATAGCTTTCCGCCACCATCACAAAGCTCCCAGATAACCTCTAACTAACAAATGGTTATTCTTGAACAAAACTCGGCTTTATGTCCTTCTATTGTTGGTAGACAAAAAACAAAGGACATCTGTATTCCATTCTATAGATTCTTACATGTCTAGGAATACCTCAGACTCATTTATTATGCTCGTGTTAGTATCCTCGCTTTTGTTCTTTATATATTCTTCGTTGACTGAATTGAATAGCTTTTATTGGTGAAAGAGTAATAAAAAGTTTTTGATGGCGGATAAGAAGATAATAATATCGAAATGCCAAAAACTAATCTCTGAATATTATGAAGGACTAGTTTTTGCACGCATGTGCACCCGGGACTAGATCGGAAATTATTCCATTGCAACTTTCTATTATCTCACTGAAACTAATATTCAAACCCAGATGATAATAGTAGATTTTGTTACAAGAGGGGAAACTTTGTCATTGCAACTAAGGCATTCCCACAAACAACAATACAAACAAAGACAAAGTTTCCTCACTTGAATATTGGAAAGTAACAGACGGTAAAACAGACAAGGAAACTTTCGCATTATTCTATGATATTATTAGATACGAATAGTCTCTGCGTTGTAATTGATTATCGAACTGTAAAAAATAACACGAAGTAGACCAATCACATAATCACTTGGGTACAGGATCACTGGCGTGACATCATCATTACAGCCCAAAAGACGTCTACAGCTGGACATAGGCCTTCCCCAAGTGTCGCCACATTGACAATTTGGAGGGGTTTTGCCATAATCGCCACGCTTGGCAGGCGGGTTGGCGATCGCAGTACGGTTGTTACAAAAGCACAGAGAACGCTGCTGACCATTCTCTGGCAAGTCCCTTAGTCGCCTCTTACGACACCCACGGGAAGATATGGGATGGTGCTATTCTTTACGTCCGACACCATGCAGACCGTGACATTTTCTCTTATATTATATGTATGGAAATGAAATGTAATGAAACGATCAATGAAGCGATTTCACGTCTCATTGGTGTTTGGCATGGAAATGGAAGCACCTATAATTCGATCAGTCAGATAGATACATAAACATACAAATACTTATCAATTTGTAATCTAGACTGCTTTGTTGGTCGCAAGCGCGACTGCAGATCATAATGTCTGGGGTTCGATTCCCGGGGCGGGCAGTGCTATTGCTTTTTGACATCAGGATTTTCTTAGTTGCAGCCACTGGGTCTGCATTTATGCCGCGTTGATGGGAATATTCTCGCCCCCTATTACATGGGACATATACATAACTGGCGAAATGTGGGTGAACTAAACTCAAACTCAAATTCTTAATTGCATTCATGTGTTTACAATTAGTTGTTACATATATAGCAAAGTTCCAACATGAAACCCGGTTAGGACACGGCAACATAATAGATTGGACAAAACAAGCATCCAGTTAGTAGGTATACTGGATTGCAAGTTTGTTAAACAATTAATATTATTACTATCGGAAGTATTACTAGTATCTAGGTTTATGTAGTTATTGTAATAAATATCATGACGTTATACATTTTTTTTGTACGTATGTGTACGTGTTTTTATTTTTTGTACGTTTGTTTTTTACTATTAGGAACACCTCTGCCTAACCTTTCTTGGATAACCGGCGTGATAGTTATGTTATGTATAAAGTTATTTGGTAAAAAGGAAAAGGTCTTAATAAATAAATTAACTAGCTGTCCCGCGGAACTTCGTCTGCGTCACATTTTCCCCGTTTTCGCAATATTTTTCATTGCTGCTCCATTCCTATACAGCGCCATCTATTGAATACTTACTCAATCCAGTCAACAGATACCGCCATCTGTTAGAATCGTTTGGAGCTAACAGATAATTGTGACTTAACTTGCAATAAAATAATATTGCGACTATAAATTGAGTTGAAAGCTATCCTATCTTTCAAGTTGGATCGAACTGCACACGGTGTGCAAATTTGATTAAAATCGGTTAAGCAGTTTAGGAGTCCATCGCCGACAAACAACGTGACACTTAATTTATATTTATATAGATATGAATAGGTACCATAGTGTAATGTAGAGCATATTATTAACTTTCAAGTTTCAAGGAATTATATTTTGAGCGTATGTTGCTCGCACCTTGTAAAATTACCACGTGTTTTACCGCATTGCAGTTATCATAATAAACCACCGTTGTAGGGTTATATACAAACTTTTTCTCTTTCTAGTACAGGGCTTAGAAAACGCAAAATTCTATAGCTTTTAAAAGTATATGTCATAAACTTAAAATATAATAATGTATGTACTAATTCTCTGCCTAACCCTTCGGAGGTTACAGGCGAGATGTTATGATGTTATGTTATAACATCAGGCCTAGGGGGCGAGCCTATTGCCATCAACCGGGCACAAACCCGGAGAACTTATTCTCCTTAGTGTGGACTTTTAAATGCGACCGTGAGCGTTCCTAATTAAATCGAACGATTTCAATCTTTATTTTAGGTAACCTAAAATCGTAAATAAATATATAAAACATATACAAACCGGCCAAATGCGAGTCTTACTCGCACGGGCTTCAGTAAAGTTACTGCTGCAGTTTTATAAATAAGTCCCATATCTCAAAAACTAAACATCAAATCTTTTTCAAACCAATTCTCGTTGAAAGTTTTATTCACGATGTGAAATCCTAATTTTTTTCAGAACTTTCTTCTTTTTCCTTTACAAATTAGCGGGGATGGGGACAAACATTTTACCACTTTGGAAATGTCTATTTATCAAAACATTGACTTTGAGAAAAATATGGTTTCTGCAACCTCTATGTATATCATATGCATGGGGAGCCCTCCACTAACTTTATTTTTTTATTCTTATACTAGCTGCCCCGCGCAACTTCGTCTGCGTCACATTTTACCCGTTTTTGCAACATTTTTCATTGCTGCTCCGCTCCTATTGGTCGTATCGTGATGATATATAGCCTATGTCCTTCCCCAGGTTGAAATCTATCTTCTTGCCAAATTTCATTAGGATCCGATCAGCCGTTTAGTCGTGAAAAGGTAACAAACAAACATACAAACAAACAAACAGAGTGACTTTCCCATTTATAATATTAGTATGGATACGTGTACCAAGTTTCAACTGTACAGTCCTAACAATTGGGAATAAAGAGACTGTGACATACGGACAGACAGACAGATAGACCGACATGACGAATCTATAAAGGTTCCGTTTTTTGTAACCGAGATTCCGTGGCTGTTACTAAGAAATTCCTGATTGAAAACCCAATAAAACTTCGCTCGACATGGAGATCGAACCCAGGAACTCATACTCAGGAATCGCGCTTCGGACCACTAAGCCAACGAACAGCAACAGAATTGACAAAGCTTATTCGTCGTCGTAATTCTGTTGAAAGTCGTTTGAGAAAAACGAAAAGTTTTCAAAGCTATTGTCACTAGTGTAATATCGTGAATGGACTCTGTCGTATAAAGTGTTCAGTGTGCTGTTACAATTTAGATAACAGTATAGTTATAAGGGTTCGTATGGCTTCCCAATTAGTCGCTTCATAATGGTCACTTTCAGTTTACTATACAATGACATTAATTGACAAAAATATTGTCTCGCTCGCTCATATTGTATCAATCAATATGGGATGTGAGATCTAACTCTCCTTAGTGTGGACTTTTTGACGTGATATCGTCTAATAAAACGATGCACACCGGCTGCACGCACGAAAAAGGATGACTTATCGTAACATTACGCTCATTGTAACGTTACGATCGGAGCGAGAGCACTGCACGAGTGAGCGAAAGGCACGATTACCTTGAGCATTCGGCTTGCTATTCATAAAAGTATGCAATTATTTCATCAATGTTTTGTTATGACGTTGTCACGTTAAACCATCGTCCGTAAACCGACTTTACTTAACAGACAACCATTTTTTTTTTATTTTATGTGACCGTGGTGGTAAATCGAACCATTTAAATCTTTATTTGTAACCTACGGTCATAACCATGTTAAACTCAAACAAAACAAAAACATAGGCCCTTCAAAATGTAATCAAAATAGGAGAGACAAGGAAACTCGCTACATATCGCGACACATGGAGCAGCCAAAATAGTGCCGCTATATATAGCATCAACGACTCATAGGACATTCACCCATACTGCTGTACACCTTTCTTGCACTCCGTAAGGATTTCGCGTTCGCTGTTACATCAGGGCAACGGAAACGTAAACCTACGAGTGCGCGTTTACGTAAACGTGTGCGGTAACGTTTTGTACTTAGGTCTGTCGTAAACAGTGCAAATATTGCGTCTTCCAATGTCTCGTCTGACTTTTAATTATTAACTATCAAAGTCAAAATCGATAAAAATGTAAGTAATCTAAAGCTCTAAAAGCCGAAATGTATACCCAATTTCGTGCTCGTTTCCGCGATGGGGTTTTACGGCAAATGACAAACCTCCATACACACATTCATCCTCTATTTTAGTCCTCTAAGGGATGAATTTTCAACTTTACCCCAAAATTTCATGCCCAGAAAGGAGTTAGTAGATGTCGCAATCAATATTTTAATAAAATACAATTAATATGGTATAAGTACATAGAGTCATTAGTCAGCCTACAACTATTATGCCATAATATTGTACTAATTTGCAGCAAAAATGCATAACACATTGCGTACTTCATGACATACATAACATCACGTTCGTTATCCGCGAAGGGTCAGGCAGAGGTGTCCCTAATAGTACACCCGCATTTCGACAGTTAGTACTTCATTGTAGCTAAATATTGCAACAATAGCACGGAATATTTTTGTCAGTGTTTACATTCTTATGAAAGTGCCTGTACAGTCATATATATAAAAATACTAGCTGTCCTGCGCAACTTCGTCTGCGTCACATTTTCCCCGTTTTCGCAACATTTTTCATTGCTGCTCCGCTCCTATTGGTTGTAGCGTGATGATATATAGCCTATAGCCTTCCTCGATAAATGGGCTATCTAACACTGAAAGAATTTTTGAAATCGGACCAGTAGTTTCGGAGCCTATTCAATGCAAACAATGAAATCTTTCCTCTTTATAATATTAGTTTAGATATCAGGCAGAGGCTACATAGGTAGGCACATAAACAAGTAAGTAGATACGTTGCTACTTTATTTATTTAAATAACACAGCAACAGATCACATTACTCAAGAGTCATGACTAAGTAATATTCCCGTTGCAGTCAATGTGGTAAATAGGACTTTCTTAGAACTGACCAGATGAAGCGTATTTATGCACGCAGTAGGTCGTTTTATTTTTTAGTGGTTGTCGGCTGGCACACAAGATCGTTGGTATAAAGATAAAGGAAGACATTGTTGAATGAACGCCCGTTGAACTTTATCTGCCTTGGCGGTTCGAGATAAATTTTATGAGAATATGTTTAAATGAATACCTATGTAAGTACTAGCGCACAATATTCAAAATATCGGGAAGTTTGAAGGCATAATTTTGCTACTATAATTACTACGGGATTTGAAATCCTTCTAAAAAGGGTCGCTGTCTACCTTATAAAACAATGTTGAAAAGGACCTACATACCCTACCTACATAAAGGATACACATTAAAACGGAAAAGGATAGTATAATGAACGAAACCTTAGAGAGAGAGAGAGAGTACAATTCGAACGAGCAGTATCGTGAGACAGTCATACCCGTAAATTCTTGGATTTATTCGTTCATTGAACACATCACAACTTCTATCAATTCATCATCGCCATACGGACCGGCTCAGTATCAGTTGAAATGCCTAGTGACTTACAGTCGGATAGAGATGGAGCTATACAAGACGCATAGCTCCTTCTCTGTCTAACTCTGGGTAAGATCCTTAGGAAACTTAAACAATACTGCTCTTAGTCGTCATGGTAACGCCCCTGGTTCGTGTGGAATGTTGACAGTGTAGCCTCTTGCAGTGGCCGATGAGACATCTCCGTGTTCTAAGAATTATATCAGCGTATACTTTACTACTTTTTAAATGAACCAGGATTGCCCCACAGCTGGGCAAGTATCTCCTCCATAGCTTAACGCTTTCCCCTAAAAAACAAAGAAATCTCTGGGCAATCTCTACAAATGTTTCCAGCGTCCGTACCATGACGTCTTAAAACATTATTGTTCCATTCTTAATCCAGAGTGAAAAAGAGACGGAGCTATACAGGTCGTCTAGCTCCATCTCTTTCCCACTCTGGAATAGGAATGGCACAATAATGTTTTAAGCGTCATGGTATGCCAGCAGGTCTTGCCGGAGGTTACTAGGTACGTTAGTGTTTTTTTTTTTACTACTACTTACCATATAATGTTTCCTCGTTGTTTTACTTGTGGATCAAATGAACTGCTTTATAGGGCAAATTTTATCTTTATCATGTACTTGCTACGATGTAATGGTTTATTTTTTATAAAGATAAACATTTCTGGTTCATAATACCACCGAAATAGTTATTTTATTACTTGGTTAAATGAACCAGTTATGGAAATCTCGCCCAAAAAATTAAGTCATCATCATTCTCTTGCCCTTCATTTGGGGTCTTATCCCAATTAATTTGGGGTCGGCGCAGCAAGTCTTCTCCTTCCATACTTCGTTATTACTCGTGATCTCATCAGACAGTTCCTTTCTTGCCATATCACCCCTTCGACTTCAACAATATATACATCGTTTCTTTGGTCTTCCTCTACTCTTATAGGATTCATACTGAAAACTTTCCTCACAATCTTGCGAAATGAAATAAGTACCTATGCCAAAATTATTTTCATAAAAAAGTTTCCTGTTAAATGTCTAATGGATTCGGGTTACCCCAAATTGACCCACTTATAACGTACGCAACGCGGCGAAATTGAGAAGTAGCATTTCATTAACTGGTTTTTGGCTTTCGGTTTTTGGTTTTTGACATGTTCCGTTTTTAAGCAGAGCGCCATACCACCCTTGTGTTCACCAACATTTTCTCGGACTATACCTATACCTAGGGTAACCACAGGCCAAAAACGTGAACAATTGCAGAAAAGTAAAAAAAAACCATACCACCATACCTTGTTTTTTCTTATTTCACTTGTTAAATATCTTCTTTTAATAGCTATTGAAATGTACTCTCTTGAAGTCGACAATACTGGCCAAACTTTCTACGTAGGGTTAAAAAGCCGCACAAACTGGACAAATCCCGAAGGGTGGTAACCCTACGTATGACCCTAACCCACCCCATAGCTATTTCGGCAGGTGGCACATCCGTAAGAAGGGTGTGTCCCCACTCTGCGGGTTCATTTGCCAAATTTTGAACGCGAACGGAGAGCACTGCGACTTGAATCAGAGTCTTCAGCAACGGCGGCTCGAAAGGTGGTCCCTCGTTGCTGAGTACTCAACCCAAAGATTCTATTACAAGCTTTATAATGACATGTCAAAGGATAGTTTCGCGGTTCAGTCGTTTATTGTGGATGAAAAAAAAAAACATGGTTACCCTTTTAAAAAAATATTTAGTTGCACAATGTTATTAATATGTTACAGTGGTAATACGTTAGAATCTCGCTGCAGTTAGAATTTATGATTTCTGTGGGAAAATAAAACTGTTAGGTAAGTGTATAATTTATTGAAAAGATCATAACGTCAATTTATTTAAAATTTTATAATTTAGTACATGACCGTTATTAGAAGTTATTAAAAGGGTAACCGTTATCAAAATGTATAAGAACCATGCTTTAGATCGTAAATGTTTTTCTTAGGTCTATGAAAACTTTAAATATCTCAGACTAGCGACTCACCCCGGCTTCGCCCGGGTGCAATTTACTAACGGAGAAGGGCACTAAACGGAACTCCAGCGTGCTTCTAACAGATGGACGCTCTTAACATACCATCCATCTCTCCACTAACCTTGATTGACTCGTAGGATTTCTTACCATTTCATCAGGGTTACTAAGTTAGCTGAAGGCATTAAGTCTGTCTATACTTAGGTGTAAGGGGTACCACGTACTCGGTACATCATTCTGAACGTCCAGGTAATAAAAAAAACTGGCCAAGTGCGAGTCCGACCCACGCACGTATATAGGGTTCCGAACCATTATTTATAAAATCGAGCAAAAATCACTTTTTTATATGGGAGCCCCCTTAAATATTAATTTTATTCTATTTTTAGTATTTGTTGTTATAGCGGCAACAAAAATACATAATCTGCAGAAATTTCACCTGGCTAACTATCACGGTTCATGAGATACAGCCTGGTGACAGACGGACGGACGGACGGAAAGCGAAGTCTATACCAATTTTGTATGCGTGAAGTTTAAGTAAATACCAATGAAATGAAATGAAATTATTATATTCTGTAAACGGGATTGCAGAATCTCTTTTACAAGTATTTTTTAACCATCGACGCAAAAAGAGAGGTGTTACAAGTTTAACGTGTGTATCTGTTTGTCTGTCTGCGGCATCGTAGCTCCCAAACGAATGGATTCGGTTTGAAAGCTGACGTGTTCGAGATGCTTCTTCATCATCATCATCATCATTTCAGCCGAAAGACGTCCACTGCTGGACATAGGCCTCCCCCAACGACACATGGACATAAGGGGGGTTTTGCCATAATCGCCACGCTTGGCAGGCGGGTTGGCGATCGCAGTACGGTTGTTACAAGAGCACTTGCTTCTTACCTAGTTATAATTTTTGAGGATCTGTTCAAGCTTTATAATGACATGTCAAAGGATAGTTTCGCGGTTCGGGTCAGTCGTTTCTTGAGGATGAAAAAAAAAACATGGTTACCCTTTAAAAAAAATATTTAGTTGCACAATGTTATTAAATATGTTACAGTGGTAATACGTTAGAATCTCGCTGCAGTTAGAATTTATTATTTCCGAGGGAAAATAAAACTGTTAGGTAAGTGTATAATTTATTGAAAAGATCTTAACGTCATATTATTTAAAATTTTATAATTTAGTACATAACCGTTATTAGAAGATTGTTAATTAAATAATTCATAGTTAAATAAACATACAAATTATTAAAATGTATAAGAACCATGCTTTAGAACGTAAATGTTTTTCTCAGGTCTATGAAAACTTTAAATATCTCAGACTAGCGACTCACCCCGGCTTCGCCTGGGTGCAATTTACTAACGGAGAAGGGCACTAAACGGAACTCCAGCGTGCTTCTAACAGATGGACGCTCTTAACATACCATCCATGTCTCCACTAACCTTGATTGACTGGTAGGATTTCCTACCATTCAATCAGGGTTACTAAGTTAGCTGAAGGCATTAAGTCCGCCTATACTTAGGTGTAAGGGGTACCACGTACTCGGTACATCATTCTGAACGTCCAGGTAATAAAAAAAACTGGCCAAGTGCGAGTCCGACCCACGCACGTATATAGGGTTCCGAACCATTATTTATAAAATCGAGCAAAAATCACTTTTTTATATGGGAGCCCCCTTAAATATTAATTTTATTCTATTTTTAGTATTTGTTGTTATAGCGGCAACAAAAATACATAATCTGCAGAAATTTCACCTGGCTAACTATCACGGTTCATGAGATACAGCCTGGTGACAGACGGACGGACGGACGGAAAGCGAAGTCTATACCAATTTTGTATGCGTGAAGTTTAAGTAAATACCAATGAAATGAAATGAAATTATTATATTCTGTAAACGGGATTGCAGAATCTCTTTTACAAGTATTTTTTAACCATCGACGCAAAAAGAGAGGTGTTACAAGTTTAACGTGTGTATCTGTTTGTCTGTCTGCGGCATCGTAGCTCCCAAACGAATGGATTCGGTTTGAAAGCTGACGTGTTCGAGATGCTTCTTCATCATCATCATCATCATTTCAGCCGAAAGACGTCCACTGCTGGACATAGGCCTCCCCCAACGACACATGGACATAAGGGGGGTTTTGCCATAATCGCCACGCTTGGCAGGCGGGTTGGCGATCGCAGTACGGTTGTTACAAGAGCACTTGCTTCTTACCTAGTTATAATTTTTGAGGATCTGTTCAGGAGTCCTTTCATCTTGACAATAGATTCTTGCTATTTTTTCACACGTATGATTGATTTGAAATTTGATGTAGGTACTGTTACTTTGGTGGTATTTCTAAAACAAGGCAGGGTTCGAAGTTATCATTGATAATTATCTTGAAAGTATAAACAGTAATTTTCTCTTTGCCATAAATACTAGCCCCCGCTTATTCATAGGCTTAAAACGCCATTCGACAAAAATAAAAATAAAATTGAGTCAATTTTATTAAATGAACCCAGTCACTGAAGAATGCGTTTACCGACCGCAAGTAAGCTGGGATACGGCTAGGCAGATGATAATGTCATGTACTTACAAGTTTTTGTTACTATTTCCTTTATTTATTTTGCTTACTAATTTTATATGTAAAATATTGATACTCAGTTGCATTCAGTTTAGACTGGAAGCTGACCCCAACAAACTTTGGGAAAAACGCTACGCAGATAATGACTAATTTTCATTTATTTAAACATATTTTTAAAAACATGTTTTGTTTTTTTTGGTTTTTATGTTTAGTCTGATTATCTCATCAATCATTCTCTTCCTTTCTTTATCCGCAGAGATGTATACCAGAGTTCGAGAACGCCGCGTTCATGGTGCAGATGGAAGTAACCAACACCTGCGGAGACAACGGCGTCAAGGTGTACTGCATCCAGACTTCAGCTGGCACTTCCACTAGGTGAGCTTTACGTTTTTATATTTATTTAGATACTCTGGAAGATTTAGAGTTCATAATCTGCCTAGCCTTTTCCCAACTATGTTGGGGTCGGTTTCCAGTCTAACCTCATGCAGCTGAATACCAGTTATTTACATAGAGCGACTGCCTATCTGACCTCCACAACACAGTTAGTACTGGGTAATACGATACCCCTTGGTCAGTCTGGGTGTCAAACTTTTTCTGGAATATTTACAGTTAAAACATGATAGAATAGTAAGTGGAGCACAACGCGGCCACGACCACGACTTGTCGCACGACTGGCCGCTATCTTGAAAAAAACTGTCGGACGCAAACTTTCTTCCCGGTTTGCACATGACGACACGGTTTGCGCTGTGGTTGACCGATCGACTGCTGCGCTGCGTATCGCGGGTTCGATCCCCGCACGGAACAAATATTTGTATGGCCTACAGACAGTTGTTCCGGGTCTGGCTGTTTGTGTATGTGAGTTTAAACGTTTGTAAACGCACCCACGATACAGGAGAAATTACTAGTGTGGGGCAACGTTAAAAAAAAGAGTTACAAGAGAGTTACATTAGTCCCTTCTGCGGCCAAAAGTCGTGGTCGGGTTGGTCATTTTCTATGTTGAAAAACCTGCAAGAAACTCCATGGTTTCTTTTTTTTAAATATTTGAGGTTAACAATGTCTTCATCATTTTCTATCCTTCTCCTCTGCAGGTCTTGTGACAGCTGCCAACCGGGCCAGTTCTCGAGCTACTACCTGACTGATCTCCACTATGAGCAAGACAACCAGACCTGGTGGCAGTCGGAGACCATGAAGGAGGGGATCCAGTATCCTAACCAGGTCAACTTGACGCTGCACTTGGGTAAGATTTCTTTTTGTTACTTTTATCTACTTCGGTTTCGTTATATTCGAATTACAAAATTGACAGCGGTTTCATTATGATACCCATAACGACACAAGTTGCATTATGAGAATCGTCATAAATTCTAAAACACAAGCATAGACATTCTGAACATACAGCCAGGTACCTATAATATTACTTCGAAATCGAGACAAAATAAATTATTTTTTTAAAAATGGAACAAATTTAGAACAAAAGTATCGTATACTATTTGGCTTTTGCGGCTACAAGATGTTTGCCTTATACCTAATAAAGACTAAATAAAAAATAAAAATAAAAGTGGACACGGGAATTTCTGAGTGAAATTTTATTAAAAATGTCTTCAACATCAAGTGATATTGAAAATACTCCACCAGATATAACAAATAGAGCAGTTGCGGCTACAAATAATTTACGACCAGAAAAATCAAGACATGTATATGAGAAATGTTATGAAAACGAAGTAGATAAAAATACTTATTTGTCTATATCTGTGTTATATTCCTTCCTTCGTAGATAAAATCTTGTATGCAATAACTCGTGCCCACCTATTTCGGTACGCTCTACGCTTGTACCGAAAAATGGTACTCGCATTAAAAGACCGTCCATAACGTAACAGTTGCATAAATAGTTACACTGCAACAGTCAAAGGACCTAGAACGAATAGAATTTTATCAGCAGTGCCGATAATGTAAAAGTCACCAAAAATGCATTGAATTGGCTTTCGAGAAGCTTTACATCAATCGTGTTAAAAAAAAATAAAAAAAAATATAAAAACGTTGCCCCACACTACGAATTTCTCCTGTATCGTGGGTGCGTTTACAAACATTTAAACTCACATACACAAACAGCCAGACCCGGAACAACTATCTATAGGCCATACAAATATTTGTTCCGTGCGGGGATCGAACCCGCGACACTCAGCGCAGCCGTCGATCGCTCAGCCACTGCGCCAACCGTGCCGTACTTTTGTAATTCTACAAATAATTTCTGGGTTGACATAATGTTTAGACATGTTACGCTTCCAATCCGCCCTCAATTGACTGATTTAAAATGTTGTCGCCACCGCCTTTGATCATCTTTTACCACCAGAGGTGTTGCAGTTCCGTTGTTCACCTCATAATGTAGTGTGGAAGGAACACCGACGCTGAAACGGTGAAATGAAATGAAATTAATATACCACGTATCATTATTCTGAACCCCCACATAAAACCTTTCATCTAGGTCTTAGATATAGTTGCAATGTCTCATAGTATGCCTTTTCATTACTCATACTCTGAAAGTAGGTCTGAAGTTGCCTGAGGAGCGGGATGAAAGTAAGACTTTTCATCCCTAGGGAGAATCGCTTTCAACTGACAGACAACAAATTATAAAAAATAACTAGTTCTATTTTCACATTTTATTTGAACCATGTTCCAACTTTCTATGCAGCCACGATGTAAAATTGAAATAACTTAATGTTAAGTATTGATTAAAGAATATATGTTTTGAAATAACTTTATTATAATTTAGTTTCATCAATTTCTTTAAAATAACATAGGTTTGGGCAAAATATTTACCATTTTTTCAATGATGAAAATGAAAAATAATGGCTGAATAGCTGGCTGGCCACAGAAAAACAAAATAGGCGGGAAAGTGGCAATCCGATCTTCATTTGTTTTTTCGAGTTGTAGAATTTTGTTTATATTTCAGTATAGCAGATTTTTTTATAAAATGAGTTAATCTGATTCAGATATGAATTTAACGCCTCATTTTATAAGAGAAGAGGCTAAAGCGGTAGTGGAAAACGTTTTATTTTTACTTTCCTTGTATTCGTAATGAAAAGCACAGTGTTTACCTCGGGTTAAAGACATTTATTTAGTCCCTCGAACTATTGGCTCCCGAACGAGTATCGCGACTGAATAAGTTACTTTTACCCCTAGGATAAAAATGTACTATTAAATGCTTCGCCATACCGCCAAACGGTAATACAGTCAATTCTATGTGGAGGCAAAAATAGATTTCTTTCTCTCTATTTAAGAGACATCTGTGTTTACTGTTAAATAACTTTCTTTTCATACTAAATTCTGAATTTCAGGCAAGGCGTACGACATAACATATGTTAGGATCGTGTTCTACTCGCCCCGACCGCAGAGTTTCGCCGTCTATAAGAAGACTGACGAGGAAAGGGTTTGGGAGCCGTTCCAATACTTCAGGTAATTGATTTAATGACATAAAATTCTCTTACGGTTAAAGAGCCGTGCTGTGCCATGAGGTTATTGAAAAAATTACAGTACAGAGTTTATAAGTCAAAAGTTCCTGTTTGACTACGGAATGGATTGATGAATCTTACTGTTTCACGCAAAAACCACACTACCACGAATTTTGCAGTAATATTTATACAATATGTTTAAAAAAACCTTTCCGGTCCGAAAGAATCATATAGGTATACCAATGAAATTGCAAGATTTTTGTTCCGAATCACCATCTCGTTAAATTCTAACTTTTATAACGTGACAACACTATCTTCGACATAGTATGTTCGACAATTGTTTGACGTCACTTAACGATAAGCGTCCGGAGACACCGCCCTCTCCAGCGTTGCCATGACTGTATCCTCATTTTGGTACATTTTTATTAAATTTTCATAGGGGTACCTATCTTCTTGTTTGTATCTTATACATCACAATATTACTGGCTCAAACATGAGTTTTTTCAAAAAAAAACCGTGCGTAGTCGCAGAAACTAGTACAAATTGCATAACAGCGAAACTAATCGTCTGTATTTGCATTCTCTCAGTGCCTCCTGTCGCGACACCTATGGCGTTCAGGAGCAGAGAGCCGCTGAGCTGGGTGCTGAGACCCGCGCGCTCTGCACCAGCGAGTACTCCGACATCTCACCGCTGACCGGAGGCAACGTACTCTTCTCCACTCTGGAAGGAAGACCATCGGCTTTCACCTTCGACAACAGCCCTGAGTTGCAGGTAGAGTAATATTACAAGTATTTACTACTACGTACTATAAGTATAACCGTCGAAGCATTTGCTACACACGATGCAACGATGCTGATGATGATGATGCGTTTGCTTGAAACGATTCATGGTTATATCCAACTGTGGACTTTTTGCTGTTGTCAGGTGGTAATTTTATTCTACTCACCATAAAAATGATTTCTTCAAACCGCTGTGGAAATAGTAACGAAATAGTGAACATAGTTCTCACAAAACCATCAAACGAGTATTCTGTACATAAAACTGAGACACTATGCAAACATTTTTGCTAAGAACCTACTTTATTTAGGGAGGAAATTCATTTACGTTAGGACTCCGTCTTACGCGTTCAAAACATTGTGCTGAAGGATACATTGAATAGTACAGGGGTCATTTAAGTATACTAAAGTAAAGTTAGAACTGGACAACCACTACTCCCTCAAACATTAATATTTTTCTTTTCACAACCAGGAATGGGTAACCGCCACCGACCTCCGCATCTCTTTGGACCGCCTGAACACCTTCGGAGACGAGATCTTCGGCGACGTCCAAGTGCTGCAGTCCTACTGGTACGCTATCGCTGACGTGGCTGTGGGAGCCAGGTGCAAGTGTAACGGACACGCTTCTGTCTGCGAAACGCAGGAACAGCCCGATGGTACCAGGACTAGAGCGTGCAGGTAATGGTATTGTTTTACTCACTCTTATGTATGAATTTTCAGGAGGAGATTCATAATGACTCTGCCCGAGTAATGCGGTTCCACAAACGACGGGGTACTTAATATTGTGTCCTGCATACCCTGCTGTTTTTTGATAGAAGAGTTTCCTCGACGCCTTCTTGTATTTTCATTTTGACCTCAATTTCTTTGACAGCAACCCGGAAAATCACGAAAACGACACCCATGAAGGAAAAGCAGCAAAAGCGGCGCCTTCTTGTATTATCTTTCGACCCCATTTTCACTACATATTTTATACTGAAACGCTTATTGTTTTCCAGATGTGAGCACAACACAGCTGGCCGTGAGTGCGAAAGGTGTCTCGACTTCTACAACGACGCGCCTTGGGGCAGAGCGTCCCCGACCAACGTGCACGAGTGCAAGGGTTAGTGTCACGTACATTGCTTGCTATGTGCACTGCGAATTTGTTGTTCAATGCGAAAGTCTTAAGTAAGCAGGTGACGGATAGATTC
The DNA here is from genome assembly GCA_949152445.1 of Cerastis rubricosa. Lineage (NCBI taxonomy): Eukaryota > Metazoa > Arthropoda > Insecta > Lepidoptera > Noctuidae > Cerastis > Cerastis rubricosa. The sequence continues at coordinate 25,945,601 of OX424523.1, forward strand.
ACTGGTAAGCTTTAGTCGTGATAACCTTCATTACCACTAAACTCTCAAAATGGTGAAGGAAAACAATGTGTATAAAGAGGAGCGTCCTGCAACACAGTTAGTTATCCACTGAACCACGCAGAGCCCTCATACCGGTTTGCGACCCATTTCCTTTCATATTTTAATTTAAGCTCGTCCAAAACACCTTTAATCCCCAGGTGAATACTCTACTCATACTTAACTGTAAGGAAATAAAACCAATTCGATTTTTAAAATACGGCGCACTCAGCACCACCAATAGTGGAAATATCACTGGCTGATTATGCTTTGCGTATGCTTATTCTCCCAGCAAAGTACAGATAGATTCATAATTCATTCGTAGGGCTTGGTATTACCTTTTACAACAAGCTAGGTACCACCTTCCTTTCTGGACTTGCCATTTATGCGTTTAAAGCCAAAGTAAAATCTAATCTTTGTTCAAAGGCCTACTATTCCATTAACGACTATTTAAACGATAAGAATAGTTGGTCGCTGGGTTGAACTCAAGATAATATTTGTGTTCTTTCTCCAAGTTAGCGTAGTAGCACGTGTAAGCGGGCACGCCCTTTAGTATGGAGGCTTTATTTTTCTTTATTTTTTAAATATTTCATTATTGGTGTGTGCTAGCTGACATGTGACATTAATTTAATGTAATGGATTCTTTGTTAATATAACACTATTGTATAGAATCTGATTCTTTTAACCTAACAGACAGATGTGTTGCTGGGGAGTTTGTTCCGCCACTTCTTCTTCCCAGCTAAAACACTAGGAAGTGGCCGAAGGGCGGGCGTTTTGGAGGACTGTTTCTTGTAATTTTGACGTTCGAAAAGTGCTAATTATCAGCCTAATTTGAATATATGACTTTTGATTTTGATTTAGATGTTATTGTGTATCACAAATTATTCAAGATAGTATACTGGCCTCAATGTGTATCAAGTCAACCAACAATAATAAATCATCATCCACCCTAAAGGGTTGTTCTCCCAGTCATTGCGTTCATTTTTTTGTTCAGTACTAAACCTGGGAACCTTCTTGTTACGATTCTTACGGAATGGGACGTCAAAGTACCAAATTTTTCCCTTTTTTCTAGTTTTTATTTTTATAATAGTACTTTAAAATACCCCCATGTTCTGTTTACTATTCCATATATCCATCAGCACAATGTTTTGAGTGCGTTACCTACATTGAGTTTACCCATAAAAAGGTGATTTTTCTCCCAAAAAAAAAACGTCCCGTTTTCCAGCAAAAATGTGCGTAGGTTTACATAGTTTGGTGTACAGAATGCTTGGTTTTGACAGCTTCGTGAAGGTCTGTTTACTCTTTGTATGTAGGTGCTATAATATGCTCAATATGAAAAAAAAAACCCGTGTACCCGAATACCGACATCTGTTCAAGCGCTTCTATAGCGGCTGGACGCTGCAAGCAAGAATAGTCCCTACGGTGGTCAGAATATTTCTTTGCGTTAGAACCTACTCAATAGATCGAACGATAACTTTGATTTTAGGAAATGTATCTTCTTTTTGAGAAATATTTGTACAAACACAAAGGGTTCGGTTGGTTTCGGCTGTTTCTTCTCAGAGAAATCAGCTGTTATAAAACACCGGCAAACAATTTACAGTAAAAATATGATTTATCTTTCTTGTGGTGGTAGCTTTGCGATGTTGTAAGGCCTTGTAGAGTTCTCAAGTAAAAATTGCTAAATTGTCGCTGCAAAGAAAGTGTCCCTAGATCCCATAACACAGAACTTTTGTGACCGTTAATTTTTGTTGTTAAGTAATGCATAAATAAGTAAAGCATTGTGATGATTTAGACGTTCGTAAACAGTTATATTTTGGACGCCATTAAGGCAAAACATGGCAGTGACTCAATTGAACTCAAACTCATCTCGCCAGAACAGATCTAGAGGGTATAAACATCGTGTCCTGTCTGTGTGTAATGTCTCTCTGTGCCTCTTTATTCCTAATGTGGTGAGTGGTTGATAAAAAAGCCCTGCGAGTTTAAAACAAAGTACCTATCTAGTATAAAACATGATGATTTTGACGAATGGGCGGAAATAAAGACCAATGCGATAGTGCGATCCTACACAGATTTTATCCACTGGCAACAGTCATGTATTATAATTATTTTCTCATAATTTTATGAAAATCAGATAGATAATAAATGCAATATGTCGAAGAAATACAAAATACATATCATACATACACATAGAACCTGCTGTTATTATACTCGTATATTATTAAAACGCAGTTGGGTGGGAATAGAGGATTCGACCACGGTCGATTTTACTGATCCCGGGATTACGGGATTACCTACACTTGATCCCGGGATCGTCCCGGGATTGTATTAGTAATGAAAAGTGGTAACAAAAGGCAGTAAAACATATCAAAATGAATTTTTTATTTAACTTTTAGTTTTGTGAGGACATAGAATATTAAAAAGTAAATAAGTTTTAAATCTTCAAATAGGCGGTTTAAACAAAATTATACTTTCTTCTTATAAAATAAACAAACTAGGCACTTCTGTAAATAATTTATAAAACTAACAATAAACTTAAAAAAAAACCAAGTTCTTTAGACTTATTTAGACAAACTATAAAAAAGAATATATGCTAAAGAGATCAATGTTTATAGGTACTTTTATTTTTAAATTAAATTGACCAGAAATTTTGTAAATTAATTATTTAAACCACTAAAAATGTGGTGCATTATAACACGAAATAAGTAATTTAAATCATTACTTTTGTGACGTTTACCTTTAAAATGTGATCTATGTAGATCACATTATAAATGTCTTATCAAGAAATAAGTAAACAGTACTTTTAAAATCCCATTTGGTATTTGTAAGTATTTGCTGTGAATATTTGGTTTGGCGTGGAAGGCACGCGCGTGCGTTTATGCTCTGGCATTAAAAAGGTTAAAAAATGTATCAATCCCGAAAATCCCGGGTCTCATTAAATTTAATCCTGGGACTAAAATGTGGACGGGGTCCCGGGATCAAATCCTCTAGGTGGGAACCACAAAATAAATCAGATAGAATGGCATTATTAATAGATTCTCTCTCTTTTATTATTCCTTCTTTCAACACATCTTTTACATTTTTAAATATTCCTATATAAAATAATAAACAAGAGGTCTCCTCTGAGAGTAACATCCTAACAATACGCACCGTTTCCTGAAGTACATACTGCTTTCTAAATCAACTCAGTGTCCGTCCATAGTGCGAGCCTTGCGCGGTTGCGATGACTGGTGTGAAATATCATGAAAGCGCCGTCACATCATGTGATGTGATGCGGCGGGCATGAGCGATTTAGCGCGCGTACTTTTAAAACGTACCTACCTGCGCGTTGTGGCCACACTACGGACCTAGTCAGCAAGCGGGGACAGGGGTATCAAATCAATTAATTTTAAAAGAGTAACCATGGAGTTTCTTGTCGGTTCTTCTCCATAGGGAACGACCAACCCGAACCGAGCACCTTTTTGTCGACGTTTTATAAGTGCCCGTGTAGGCCTATGTAAAATAAAAATATTTTGTTTTTTATTTTATTTTTGATTTCGTTCCTGTCGCTCGACGTAAGCGTGACTTCATTTTTTTTGTTGAAATGCCTTTAAATACTGAAGTGTACCTATGTGCGATTCAATATAAACCAGCTATAAGGTAAAGTAAACATTCTCACTACTGATTGTATTTTCTCTGGTGATTTTGGCTGATATATTGCTCCGGATATAATCAATAATGTTGACACGGGAATTCGACTATACATAAAAAATGTTCTAGTATCCTAGACCATATCAATTCTTCATACAAAGTAATTCATCATTAATTTTTCTGTCTTTTATTTATTTCGAGCACAGGGTGTGTGTATCTTATATTCAACAAGTCCCATCTTAGAATCGTACTGCCTAATAAAAATACTAAACCCTCTTCAATGGTTTGCAATACCTGAAATACGCGTAAGCACAACAGCTCGCTCATTACTGAAGCCACCGCACGCCACCGCGCCCGCCACTAGCCCGCCATAGTCACCGCGCGTTTAGTGTGGACGCACACAGATGTTAGTCGAGGCTTTTGCCCACAGAACATATATACGCTTAAGCTTTTGCCTATTAACATTGGCTGACATTTTTAATAGATTATTATTACAGGTATTCAAAAAAAGCATAAATATTCATATTAAGAAAGAAAGAAAAAGTATCGTCGCAGGGATATGACTTCATATGACGTACATGTAAAACGACAAAAAAGAAACAATAAACATACAAGGCTTAACAAATATTTAAATAAAATTATAACAACTAAAATAAAAAATAACATAGTATTCTTGCGAAAGAGACAGTTGCTTTGCGAACCGTACACAATAACATTTAACTGGGAGGCTTTTAGTTCCTCATGATAAATACCACCACACCCTGAACAATGTCCTTTTACAGCTTGCAACTGCAATGGATTCTCGAACAAATGCGAGTTTGACAAGGACCTGTACGAGCGCACAGGCCACGGCGGCCGCTGCAAGGACTGTGCGGAGAACAGGGACGGCGCCAACTGTGAGCGGTGCAAGGAAAACTTCTTCCAGGGTTCTGGAGACATCTGCTTACCTTGCAACTGTAATCCTACTGGTAAGTTGAAAAGTTCTAACTTTCTAATCCCATATAGCGTTTGAAATGAAACGCGTGTCGAGGGAGCGACTACGGAGAGAACCAACGACACAAATTGGTTTAAGCATTACGAGAGTCACTCCGTGAATAAGTGACAAACGCGCGTGTCGCTGACGCAAATCGCATTTCTCGAGGATGTGCACTCCCGTTAAAGATTTGGGAAGGATAATATTTTGACAAGGTCACGATTGTATTACAGATACTATTTAATTAGTTTAGAATGTGGCATATGCTCCTGTGTGACTCAAAGTGACTCTGAAATGCCTCTGCCCGTTGGTCTTGTCGTTACAAGTGCGAATGCTGAGTGTGGGGTCCTGGGTGCGATTCCCGGAGTGGGCAAAAAGTGGTATTGGATTTTTCCATAGGAAATTTCTCAGTAGTAGCCCGGAGTTTGGAAGTTGGAGTTAATATATGATACCCCCGTGCCTCGAAGACCATGAGTCCTGCGGCTGATCTCTCTCCCGTCGTGTCGATTGCCGTCCCATTGGACTATGAGAGTAAAGGAACAGGAAAGAAATCGGTCAGGAGGACTATTTATACCTTCCTACTTCGGAAATATGAAAGGCATAGTTATGCGTACCAATGCTATCGTTCATTCAAATCTGTACATTTTACCTGTCAGAGTTAGGTTTCCGGAGCCACGTCCGGTACTGGAGCCTTTGTCGGATTTTAACTATCGTTCACTTAAAAACTGAAGTTCAAAACAAAATCTAACATACTTTTGTATTTGTCCAGGATCTCGCAGCCTCCAATGTAACGCCGAAGGCAAGTGTCAGTGCAAGCCAGGAGTGACGGGTGACAAGTGTGAAGTCTGCGCACCGAACCACTACGAGTTCACGACCCAGGGGTGCAAGCCTTGCAGTTGTAACGAGTCGGGGTCTTACGCCAACACCCCGCAGTGTGACCCACAGTCTGGGGTGTGTTTGTGCAAGCAGAATGTGGAGGGGCGGCGTTGTAGAGAGTAAGTATTAGTGTTCATTATTCTTGTATTCAAATGAAAAAAAATCAAAAATTGAAATCAAATCAAATCAATCAAATGCTAAATAGTTACAGCTACTGGGGTAACGCTGCACAGGCCTAGGTTGGGCTATGGATGAGTAACCACGATACCGCATCTCTTCCGTGCTTCTGGAAAGCACGTTAAGCCGTTGGTCTCGGCTGTCATTTGTAAATCTTTGAGGTTTTATCGTACTACCCAGTGCTAAGTGGGTTATGGAAGTCAGATAGGCAGTCGCTCCATGTAACATATTGGTATTCAGCTTAATCCGGTTAGACTGGACCACATTGTTGGTGAAAGGCTAGGCAGATGATGATGTTCTTATCTTCATTAAAAATTGGGAGCGGGACGTGGGTGTTCTAGGCTAATTAGATGCAGCTGATTAACATTTACTCGACTCGACTATCCTCCATCACCTGGGGTTATTCTGATGTTCTTCGGTTAATAGGTTCAATTTGGCATGTCTACGCTATAGGACTGACATGTGCTTACTTATAGAAAAGATATGTGGCCAAAAGAACCAGGCAACGACTGAAATGATAACTTATAGACCTGACAGAAGTACTATAACAACTTGATGATGAGACTTTAATTATTAACGATTCCAACATTTTCATCAACATCCACTTCTAACCTCTCAACTCCTCTGACCTCTCTTCTAGATGCAAGCCAGGTTTCTTCAACCTAGACATCAGCAACGAGTTCGGCTGCACTCCCTGCTTCTGCTTCGGACACTCATCACAGTGCAGCTCGGCCCCCAAGTACCAAGCCCATGAGACTAGTGCTCACTTCATCAGGGATGCTGAGAAATGGGCCGCTGAAGATGAACAGGAAAGGATAGCGAAACTACAGTTTAATGCTAATACACAGAACATAGGTGAGAATCGACTTTTAATAAAAGTATATATGGTACTTATAACAAAACTACAATGAATTAAAGCAGCTTATAACAAAAAAATAGACTTGTAAATAGAAAATAAACTAACTTAATAAACAACAGGACGCTTAGGAGTCTAAGTACTCCTCTACATCGATGTCATCCTGAAAAATGCCCAGAAGACTGGCAGCATTGCATTGCCACGTTGAATGGCAATACTTATTCTTAGGCCAAAGAAAGTCGAAAGCCGTCTGGTCACGCAAAGTGTCAACCAGTCGGCGAGAAATTTCCTTAGGATGGAGACGCGCACTTGGGCCTCAGTACTAACTCATTTTGGGGTGTGCTCAAGTAGGTGACCTACCAGAGGCATTGTTGATGCATTTCCATTCCACGACAAAACCTGGAATGTATGATATTCCTGCAATTACATCAGGCGTACCCTTGAGACCGCAATACAGCACTGCTATTTAGTGGCTATGATAGGTATCGTTGAGTGGAGCATTCCACGAGTTCTTTGTCAAAAAATTCGACTATAACATATTTTCAGTTTTGTCTCTGTCATGGTTACTGTGGAACTTCATAATACATTTATTTATTCAACTAATAAGGACTCAGTAATATCGTTAATATATAAAATTCTCGTGTCGCGATGTTTATTACCAAACTCCTCCGAAACGGCTAAACTGATTTGAATGAAATTTTGTGTGCATATCGGGTAGGTCTGAGAATCGACCAACATCTATTCTTCATAACCATAAAAAAAACCACGGTTTAGGAAGTCGTGGGCAGTGGCTAGTTTTACATATAATTCAATAAATTGCACAATTATGATATATTAAATACAAACAATACATTAAATATTCCAATTCAATACACAACAATAACCACACAAAACAAAAACCACAGTACTTACACCGTTTTAGTATTGCTAAAATCTTTACATGACAGTAATCACTAACAGCACATCTGCCCTATGCTCTTGTTCACCACCTTACAACACGAAAAAAAAGTTTTTTGTCAGATCTCTAACTAACAACTCTTCTTTTCTGCAGCCGTCGCGTCCCAAGGAGCAGAAACATTGTACTTCATCGCTTCAAGCCAGTTCCTTGGTGACCAACGACCTTCGTACAACCATGATCTGAAATTTTCGCTAAGACTCGGAGAGGTTCGGGGTTACCCCTCGGCTCAAGACATTATACTGGAAGGACCTCGGGCCTCTGTGTCTATAAATATATACGCTCAGAATAATCCGGAACCTACTAATCAGGTAAGTCTTTCTGTTTCAAGATTTTTGGTGCTGTTTGCGATTTTATCTTATGCTACTTAATGATAAAGGCTATGCGAATTGTCTTTTTAGAGGTCTGATCGAGCATAACTTTACTGTATTTAAAAGAAATAATAATTGCGATTGATTTGTTTTTGAACATGCTTTTGCAAGCTGAAGACGATTGTAACTTTATCCTTCAATTTAAACATGCTGTATATTTCAAGTTTACACGCTCCATGTTTGCTATTCCTGAAAGGGTACGAATTAATTATTAGATTCTACCATATGTGATCTGTAGGTCCCATGGTATTCGAGAATATGGCTTGGCGATCACATATAGAAACGCTTTGCGAGTTCAGCCCCTTCTACCTCTCATCTCAAAAATTGTTGCAGGCACAAGAATACACCTTCAGACTTCACGAAGACCCTCGCTACGGCTGGTCTCCGACCTTATCAAACTTCGAATTCATGTCCCTTCTGCAAAACCTGACTGCTATCAAAATCAGGGGTACTTACAACAAGCCCGGTGAAGGTTATATGATGAACTTCAAGCTGGAAACTGCGAAGATTGGGCGAGAGAAGGGATCTGCTCCTGCAAACTGGGTGGAGAAGTGTTCCTGTCCTAAGGCCTACGTTGGGGACTACTGTGAGGAGTGTGCGCCAGGGTTCAAGCATGAGCCCGCTAATGGAGGACCCTACTCGACTTGTATACCCTGTGACTGTAACGGACACGCGCATATTTGTGACACTGCTACTGGTGAGTTTCATTATTACATTATCAGCCTATGGTAGTACTATGAAGGATTTAGGCAGGTTTTCTGAGGCATTATTATGAGTTTTGAGTTTGATCAAACACAAGGTACTTACATTAGTTATGAGCGTTTACGCAATACGACATTTCTTACAAACTTTCAAGGCCTTATTGAACCAATTTTAATGAAACTTCATACGCATCAGCAGGATACATAGATCTAAAAAGTTACTAAAACATTTTCGAAAAATAGTGTTACAGCTAAATTAAACCGATTATAAATGATAATTTGTAATCGGTCAGATGTTTCTATAGATATATAGAAACAGAAATTACCAATAAAATTGTCTTTTTTATAAGACATTGGGAAAATATTTTTTCGTAACTTTTTAGATCTATGTATCCTGCCTATGCTTATTAAGTTTCATTAAAATCGGTTTAGTCATTTCGGAAAATAAGGACTTGAAAGGTATAAAAGCTGTTAACAGTGCATAGAAAACCTTATGACTGATCAATTTTCTCTTATAAGAAGTTGGCAGTGTGCCAGCGAGAGCTACAGCTGAAGCAGTCAGCGACAGGTGAATCACCGATCTAACGGTAGAACAAAACATTTTTGAGAGCATTTTCTCTGTTTTCTATTATCTATGAAACATAGTGAGACTGAGGAGCCACAACACAAAGGTTATCCAAACTTCTGTCCTGTTCTTTGTGCAACTCTATCTGCACTTTGACGGGCCTATCCTAATTTACGAAGACACTGCTAACAATGACGATGAAAATGATGGTTGAAGAATATAACTTTGCGACTGTAATTCCTAAAGTTTAAGCACATCATTTTAGGTACATCTCGTATCTATTGCACACCCACATTGTGTCAGTTATATTGAAGTCCCATGTGATAGGGGGCAAGCCCATTGCCATCATCCAGCATCAAATCAAACTGTGACAGCGGTTAGTTCTGGTCGAAGCTCATTTTACTTGAGCATAAGAATCATTGACATGACAAAGAAGAAGATTATGTATAGCTGAACACTCGATTTTATTGTTGCACTAGTTTTCCCGCACAATTTCGTCTGCATCACATGTTCCCCGTTTTCACAACATTTTTCATTGCTTCTCCGCTCCTATTGGTCATAGCGTGATGATATATAGCCTATAGCTTTCTACGATAAATGAGGTATCTAATACTGAAAGATTTTTCAAATCGGACCAGTAGTTCCTAATATTAGTGCGTTCAAGCAAACAAACAAATACTTCAGCTTTATTATTAGTATATATATAGATGTATATACTTAAATTGAATCCTTGTTCCCTTGATGGTATACAAAACTACTGAACGGCACGTGATAAACATTATTCCTTTTGCCTCGTCCACGTCATGCATCTAGCTGCATTGTTATTTCCCAGGTTTTTGTATCTGCAAGCACAACACAACGGGTAGCAACTGCGAGCTCTGCGCAAAGGGTTTTTATGGCAACGCGATCGCAGGCACCCCTGACGACTGCACTCCCTGCCCGTGTCCCAAGGACAGTGGCTGTATCCAGCTCATGGATGGCAGCATCGTGTGTACTGATTGTCCTGAGGGATATGCTGGTAAGATCATGTTAAAATTATTCGTTCATTTAATATATACTTTTATTCCAGACAAAGTTCATAGGGTAAGTAACAATTTACTTTGAAACCAGTGTTAGTAGGTACAGGCATATAAAACTAAAACGTGAAGCTACATCCACCTTTGCATCATCGGAGAATCCCACCGATCTGCGCACTCGCATCATCAGAGAGACACATCTTTTTCTAATAATGGCGTCGAAACCATCAATGTTTGTGTCAAACATCTCTGATGTACTGCAACCCCACGGCAGCCTCAAATTATAACAGAGTGAAGACATAAATAATCAATTTAAATTACGGTACCTAGTTAATGGGGAAGCCCGATAAAAGCTAATTGTAGATGGCACGACTATAGCTGGTTCACCAATGAGGTCGAGCTATTATGAAATATAAAATGACATTACCAGATTTTCAACCAATGACGATGCTTGGAACCAGCTATGGTAGCACCATTAGTACCACAGTTTCCATCCCCATTATTAATAAACACTGATTATTTTGGTTGTTTAAGTTTGTCAGTCTTTCAGAATAAACCCCTTAACGTGGTCAAGAGAATTAGAAATTATCGAATAAAATGTTTGAGATTCTTTGTATTTCTGAAAGTGTGACTATAGGGCGAAGATCAGACAGGTCGCGTTTAAAACACGGGTGGTTCACACTTACCGATTTCCGTAAATAATAAAAAAAAATGATGTACCCATTTTATTATTGATTCGGGTCGAGAATTATTCGCATAGTTACCTCCTTGAATTTGACGAGGATGTTAAACAACACCTAGTAGATACGGCTGATAAAGGTTGCGCTCTCTTAGGACGCTTCTCATTTGTTTTCTCACACCCTCTTTTAATTACAGGACCAAAATGCGAGGTGTGTGCCGACGGTTACTTCGGAGACCCGACCGGTCAGTTCGGGCCCCCGAAGCAGTGCGAGCTCTGCCAGTGCAACGGCAATGTGGACCCGAACGCTGTTGGCAACTGCAACCGGACCACCGGAGAATGTCTCAAGTGTATCTACAATACTGCTGGAGAACATTGTGACAAGTGTTTGAGCGGTAAGTTAGCTGAATGTTAATCGGATAATCTTGAAACATTAAAATGTGCACAAGAATTTGGGACCTATGGTGGTGGTTCTTAACGTATTAAGAAGAGCAGTAAGGCCTCAAGGTCATCTTTTTTCCCAACTACGTCTTAGGTCGGCTTTTAATCTTATCGGATGCAGCTGAATACCAATATTTTACATGGAGCGACTGAATATCTGATCCCCACAACCCAGTTAGTACTGGGTAATAATATACCCCTTGGTACGACTGGTTGGCAGACTTTCAGTCCACCAATAACGACTGTAAAAGATCTACAAATAACAGCCAGGACCAATGCCTAACGTGCTTTCCGAGGCACGGACGAAATTCGATATGTAATGAATGATGGTCACTTATCTACGGACCAAGCGGCTGTTATTATTTAGCCACGAGTTCCTCTAGTAAGGCCCTTAAGATGTAAAACTTAAATACAATGGCTTGTTGGAATTCCGAACCCAGCTTGTTTTACAATATAAAATAAACTTGTTTGACGCAAAAACAACAAAGTAATATTTGATCGCAGCTAAGCCCTTAAAAAGCTAAGTCAAGAAATTGTTTTCGACTTCCATGACGTCTTAAAACATTATTGTTTTACTCCTTTTCCAGTGTGGGAAAGAGATGGCGCTAGACATCCTGTATAGCTCCGTCTCTTTCCCACACTGGAATAAGAGTATAGCAATACAGCTGTAAGACGTCATGGTAGGCCAGCTGGTCTTAATCGGGAAGTCTTTACATTTTTCTTGAATTTGACTGACTAGGGTCATTGACAGACCAAAGTATGGACCTGTCTTCGACTGGTTCCCTATCCATTTGCATAAAATTTTAAGACCTAATATTACTTAGCATAATTTTGTTTGGCATAATTATATTTTCGCATAATATATTTACGCATAACAGCTTACGCATAATTTTTTTAAGCATAATTTCTCTAACCGTAATAATGATAAAGCATAATATTCTAAAGCATAAATTTATTAAGCATAAAGTTCTAAAGCATAACTTTTTTAAGCATAATATCCTAAGCAAGCGTAAATAAATTTATGATTTAAAGTAAAGTAAAGTAAAGTAAAGTAAAGTAAAATTTATTTGCATAGATTGTAGGTACATAAAATAAGGTGTAACAATAAAATGGGTGAGCCTTGTACAATTTACCATAAATTAGGCATGCAAACATTTGAGAAATTTGTAACAAATTGAAATAAAATTAATAAAATAATGGTTTCTAGTTAAGACAATAGTTAAGACAATAGTTGGCACAGTGCATTCAAATAAAAGAAAAAACAAACATTTTTAAAATCTACATAATTGGAATAAAATCATACAAATTTAAACAACGAGATCATTAGGTATGTCAGTAAATTATATAAAATCAGAATAAATTAAATCTTATACATTATATTGTTCAATACATATGTCAGTATCATTTAAAAAGTCATTTACTGAATAATAACATTTTGTAATCAATAATGAAATCAGTCTCCTTTTAAAATTTTGTAATGTGTCATTTTTAATAATATTGGGTACTTTATTAAAAATGATTGGGCCCATACTATTATTTGTTGGCATGTTGCATGCAAGCAAGCAAGCAGAATACAACAAGCATGCAGCATGCAAACAAGCACGCAGCATGCAAGCAAGCATGCAGCATGCAGCATTCAGGCGAGCATGCAACATGCAGCAGGCAGGGTTTCTGTCACGGCTCCGGCGCTGCGGGCCTCCGGCGGCCCCACACGTGCTAATCGTCGCAGACAACTTTCGCTCACCACCGCAGCTTCGGCTTGTTGGCCGGCTTCGCCGGCCAGCCTCAGCCGCGGCGGCTCGCTCGCAGCCACCTGCTCCTCAACCCGCGGGCCGCCTCGCCCCTCCGCGCCTACGCGATTTTAAATTACACTCTAGGGGTAGGACAAACAAGACTACGTGGAGTCGGTTTTGCAGCAATTCGGTTCTGTCACTAACTTTTGTTGCAAAGCATATTAAATTTTTAGCTAACAATATTATGTAATTGTTACAGAAACTATAGCAAATTGGTTTGATTAGAATTATGTATGGGGCACTACAAGTTCACGACCACCATTTCCACCCAAAGTCTCACAACATCTAATATATTCTTCAGATAAAAGTTATCTCGCGATTGAAAAATCGTTTAAGTTACATAATGTTATGTATAATAAATCATTTGCATGAAAATTGATTTTGTTAATTATATTAATTTTATGCCTAAATATTATTATGCTAATTGTCATTAGGCCTACTAAAGTTATGCGAATCAAATTTATGCTAAAACAAATTAGTCTTTAAGATGATTATGCCAACAAAAAATGTATGCCTAAAAAAATTATGCCGAAGTATTATTATGCCAAAACAAATTGTGCCAAAATCGTTATGCCGAAGTATATTAGGACAAAGAATATTAAGCGAAAAGAAGGGATCCCTCTTCGACTACTTGCAATAAGCTCGTCTATTTTGAAACACAAATCCGGAAAATGACGCTAAGAGGAAGCTACACCGCAGTGTACCCTTTTGTGATAAAGGAAGCGCAATGTCACGCAGGTCTTCTTCTGGTTAGTGCCTAACGAGAAGTGAGTTTCTAAAGATACATAACATAAGACTATTGTTCCCTTTTTTATTTGTTTTTATCAGCTGTAAGTCCTCCATGTTCTAAACAAATAAATAAATAGTAGTAGTAGCAATAATTAATTTATCCATTGTTATTACAAACAAATAAAACTGAAACTAAATATTTTAATAAACTAAGTAACTAAATATAAACAAACTTAAAAACAACAGGACGTTAAGGCGTCAAAATACTCCTCACATTCGCTGTCATCCAGAAACGTGCCCAGAAGACTGGCAGCATTGCCATGTTGAATGGCAATACTAATTCTTTGCCCACAGAAATAGCCAGCCCTCTGGTCTCGCGAAGTGTCAACCAGACGACGAGATATTTCCTTATAAAGGGAATGCCTATTACCATAGTTCTGAAATAAGGTTAATCTTTCTAAATCCAGGTTACTTCGGAGATGCCCTCGATCCCAAGAAGAAGGGTGACTGCAAGCCCTGCCAGTGCCACGAAGCGGGCACAGTGGAGAGTGCCGAAGGACCTCCTCAGTGCGATGGCCTCACTGGCCATTGCAGTTGTCATCCTCATGTTATCGGCAGGAACTGCGACAAGTGCGAGGTGAGTTGAACAATAAGACGTACTAGTTTTATTCTTCTGTACTTTACAGTAATAGTACTTACAAAGTCATGTCTCAAAGGCTAGCATACTCAGCCTGTAATGTTCCCACTGCTGGGACACAGGCCTCCTCTCTATGAGAGGGAGTGAGCTGAAATCCACCACGCGGGCCAGTGCGGGTTGGTAGATTTAACATGTCTTTGAATTTCTAGTTCTAGGACATACCGGTTTCCTCACGATGTTTTCCTTCACCATTTTGAGAGCATCGGTGATGAAATAAATTTCACAAAGTAATGAGCTTGCCTGTGTTCGAACCCGATGGCTTGCTGCTCGTAAGTCGGCTGCCATCACTTGGCCACCGCTGCTCACCGCTCCTCTGCTATTCTTCAGTAATTTACAGTAACAGTACTTACAAAGTCATGTCTCAAACACTAGACGAAAGCGCAAATCGTCTCGCACTTAAAGTCTATGGATTATCAATATTCTCACCACTCATTATCATATTGAATGGCCTGTTTTTAACATTTTATTAAAGACACGCTCAAATATTACGTGCTACAAATACAGGGTGGCGACGCTGGTAATCCTTTATGGGAATATTTATAAACTCATATAATAGAATATATTATATAGCATAAAACTGTTAACGGAATAGAATATTATTTATTTATAATTAATATTGGTTAAAAACCCTTTAATGTATAATTTTCTCTAATTCGCATCGGGAAATAAAATTTAAGAAACGAATATGGCAAAGGTTAATCTATATAATGTAAAAAAGGCTGAAAATTAAAAATAATGTCTTGCGACTTAACTACCTACTAGATTAATTGGATTGCATTTTTGTACGCAGATTAGGACTGACATACTACCATAGCTTTATTTTGTAAATTTCATTCTAAAACATTCTCTTAAAACTCAGAGGTTAATTTTTTTAAGTTTTAGTAAAGTTAAGTTCTTTTTCTTTAAGTTTATTCGCATTTAAGATTCAAATAAACACTCAAGTTTTACAAGAAAAATACCCTTATTTCGCGTTTCTCTTATAAAATAAACAACATATTGCGCTTGGTCTAGTTTCCGTGCCGCTGAGTGTATTATATTCTGAGGTATACGTATATCTGGATATATTGTTTTGTGCGACCTGGCTGTACTGTACACGTATGTAGCGCATCAGCCGCCTCACTAATCGATCACCATGTGAAACAATGATAACCGAAATAGTAATATTTCGAACACAGGATGGTTACTTCAACATCAACTCAGGGGCTGGCTGCGAGACCTGTGACTGTAACCTGGAAGGATCCTACAATAGTACCTGCGACTCGTACAACGGACAGTGTTACTGCAAGCCTGGTATAGATGGGTAAGTTCCGCTACTTTTATAAAATTAACCAAGCTTAACCAGATCATGCTCGCAACAATTATGTTTTGCACCATTGACCATTCTGCACCGCAACTACGTGCGTGCGTATTTACAATGAGAATAGGAAGGATTTAAAAGGAAATTTCTAATCCATTGCTTCATAGGTTGTAAAAATACGTCTGCTAAAGAACGTTAAGAACGCAATAAGTGTTAAAATAAAAATATTTAAAATGGCAGCCACAGTAACACTATTTATCTTTGTTAAAATATCAAACAACTAATTAATTTTAAATCTACTTCCAATTTTAAATTGTGCGTGACTTAATTTACGCAATTTACTTAATTTTACGCAAAATAAATTAAATGTTTAAATTTTATATGTTTTATGAAACATTTTAATATAAAAAAAACAGGCTTCCGCCGGTGTCGGGGGCTGCACATACAGGAACCTCGTCACAATGCGGACCGTATCGAGGAGTACTGCCTTCTGAATCAAGCCCTTGATCCAACTGCCAAGAGGGCTATAAGGCCATTGGTCGTTACGACAATTGGCACAATGATAGCCGAGATTATGATTATTACTATTGTTCTTCATCTTCCAGTAAACACTGCGACCGCTGCCGCGCTTACCACTACGGGTTCTCCGCGGACGGCTGCCGGGACTGCGACTGCGATGAGTGGGGCTCCACGAACTACCAGTGCGATATGTCTGGCCAGTGCTCCTGCCAGGAGAACGTCGAGGGAAGGCGCTGTGACAGGTCAGGTTCATGCAAGTTAAATTTTATACAGGGTGGCGCCGACAATGCGACAGTAAATGAAACCTCAGGACGTTACCAGTCTGCATACAAAAATTCAATCAAATATAATATAATATATCCCACGAAAAACATTTCATGTATAATGTTGCCAAGACGATCACATAAGGTTTGCCCTGTGAAAAAGATATGAGATCTCATGTAGAAGCCAAGCTTCTGAATCTACACGACATAACTCTACCGACCCTAACTTCACAAATTCTACATATCAGTAAAAATGTATGGCTTCGCCGTTTCGCTACCGTCTTGGAGGTGATGCGAATATTTAGTTTCTGAAGTAAGTAACGAAATCACCAGCGATTGTAGCTATCTAGGTTCCTTTAAACTCAGGGCACTTTATGATTAGCGTATTTTTGGCGCGTAGAAACTCGTGCTTTGGAAGCACGTGTAGGCACGTATAGGCATATTTTGCGCAACTCTCACACGCACAACTCGTACGAGCGTTGACGCGTTTATAAGCTCGTGCTCGCGAGCCGCGAGACAAACCTTCCCGCGCGCCCACTCCCCCTGGCGCGAATACAGTTCCACTGGTCAGCACAAGTGAAGTGCTACATACAATATATTCTTAGGCCTGATTTACACTGGTCAAGGACAATGACGAGTAGCGACTACAAATACAGTGGAGAGTTGCGAACTGGTGACTTGCTTGGTGCTGTACGTTCCTTTTCCGCCACCGTTCTTGCCCTTTATCTAATTCACTAAACACTTGTCCAAATTAAATCGGATTATATAATTGTTAGTACAATAACAATTTTGTCTTATAATATCAATCGTTATGTTATGAACACGTCGGAATACGCCTGTGTACGCGCGTTGAGTTTTGCGCAAAACGTGGCGCGATCCACCCCCCCCCCCCGTCCACCATCCCCGATCAACTTGCAAAATGTGTAAACTTCTTAATTATAAATATTTTTAAAAACATACTTAGTGCTGCGTCCTTTGCTTTATGTGACGCCATAATCAATAATCCCGTGACAATCTAGGTGTATGGAGAACAAGAAACGTCGTGCAGACGGTCAGGGTTGCGAGGACTGTCCTCCTTGCTACAACCTCGTGCTGGATGCTGTCAATCAACACAGAAGAGAGCTCAGGGAACTTGATGACGTAAGTATTAAAACAGTTTTTCTACATGAACATACACTTAATGAGAATATATGTTTTTAGGAGTTTAAAATAACTCTATAAAAATAGATTCCCACAGCTGGACTAAGGTTTTCCTCCACAGTGTTCACTCTTTCCCGTGTATAACATACTGTTCTTTGGCCAATTTTCCATAAATATGTTTAAAAGATGACCTCGTTCGTCGCCTGGTAGCAAGCGCGACTGTTGAGCGTGAGGGTGGGGCAAGTCTTGCTGGGTTTTTCCTTCAGGCATGTTTCAGCCGTAGCCATGGAGTCTGGATATAGCTCGGTTGATGGCAATAGAATCGCCCCCTATGACATGGGACTTAAAAAAATTACACACCTTCCCCGTACACCTCTGTCGAACCCTTCGGGGATTACAGGCGTGATGTTATGTTATTTATTTATTTTATTTAACAATTTATGTACACACTTAATACAGAAAAGAAAATAAGTACAAAGGTGATGCTTATTTCTAAAGATATCCAATCCTTCCAGCATACCTGCGAAAGGAGATACTAAAAAAGAGATGTAGACATAGTGTGTAAAAGAAGAAGAGAATGTTGTTAATGTTATTTCTAAAAGTGTACCCACAACGAGGCTACTTTTTTGAATTTTGATCCACACATTAACAAGTAGGTATTAGTGGGCAATAACGGAATACGAAAGCCACAAAGTTATTGAAACTTACTTAAAATTATCATGTATTATACTAAAAGTAACTTCGATAAGAATACTTCAAAGTCGTTTCCAAGGCGGGCCTAAGAAACCCTAACGTGATGACTATTAGAAACGTTTATAGAGAATGTCATTATATTGTATTGTATAATGGGCTGGTGCCCGCAACTCGAAGTCCAAAGCGCGTATTTTGCGTACGATATTTTTGTCTTGTTAAGAATATTAGCTGGTCAATACCACCTGGTGACGAAACTGCCCAGCGTACCCTCACTGAAAACTTATCATCATCCACATCCCCTGTTCAGCTACTGCTTGGTATATCACTGGATACAAAACTGCTGCTCTTTTTTTCCGGTCCCAGTTACATCCAGTCTCTAATCCTCATTCACTTGACTTTACCAACCCAACTTACTCTCACAAAATAATACTTTTGCTTTGTGCAGATCCTAGCAAAGATCTCGAAGTCCCCTACAGTAGTCGAGAACGCAGACTTTGACAATGAGCTGCAGCAAGTGAGGGGTGAGATCGAGCGCCTAGCACAGGACGCTCAGGCTGAGCTGGGCAATGGACCCGGGAACAGCCTCACGGACAACCTGGCTGAACTAGCTGATAGACTGGCTGATGTCAGGTAAGACACCAGTACTAGGTAGGTAACTAGCCAGAAATATCGAGCAAGTGACAATGATACCACATAACTGCAGCATGACAGTACTAGCTCACAAGTTACAATAACAACAACTTGTATACATTTATTTTCAGGCAACTTTGGCCCATAGATATATATACCTTACAGACTAACATACATAATGATAATATCTATAGAAAAAGCTGCAAAAAATAAAAATATTATATTTAAAGAAATCGAAAATATTTATAGAAATCGCTGTGTATTTACAGAAATATGCTGTTCAAGATTGAAGATGAAAGCTACGATGGCAACGAAGCAGTGGAAAAGAGTAAGGGCAACGTGTCCAAAGCAGAGGATACCATAGAAGCTGCACAGAAGGAAATCAATGTAAGGCCATCTTTATCATCATCATCTTCTTGTCCTTGTCCCACGTTACTTGGCTTGACTTCTCTTCATAATGTACTTAATGACATTCAGTTCTTTCGTATAATTCCTCAAACAATCTATCTTCATTTTTGGCATTCCTATCCTTCTCCATCCATGCATATTTATATGCATTACTCTTTTAGTCACATGATCATTAATCTATACTCATCACAGTGCCCATTTCAAGACAGACAACCTTTCAGTTTTTCTGTAACAGGCACCACATTGAATTTCGGTTTCAGCGGCCAATCGCAACATATTATGTAGACTAACCAAGTATGCAGGAAATTTTATGATGTGCAAACACTTATTATAGTCAGTAAGGACGGTAATCTGACAGGACCCAGGAGAGGATAGGCGCAAGGCCAACAGTTTACGTACTTTGCAAGCCACAGATAAATTATTTTACAAACAGTACTTACTAATACTCCCTGTATCTTGTTATAAAAAAAAACACCATCGCCACCACCACCACACCACCACCATCACTATCACCATTATATCGGTGAAGTGATCCGCGCAACCATGTCTGCGTCACATTTTCGCTGTTTTTACAATATTTTTTTATTGATTGTTCTCTACTATTCGTCGTAGCATGATATTGTCGTGCATTCCTTGATGTACGTTCTATCCAACCACTAAAATATTTTTTCAATTGGAAACAGTAGTTCCTGAGATTAGCGCAATCAACCAAACAAACTCTCCAGCATGTATTTTTCTATATTTAGACTCTCCTACCTATTAATTTCCAACAAAATTATAAACATCACCTTATTCTTTCATGCTTGTTATATTTCTATCTTTACCTTCCCAGAGTGCATTGGAATACATGGACGGTGAGGGCGCAGCAGCTCTAACCAAGGCTCGCAATAGATCAGATCAATTCGGCAAGCAATCCGTCGATATGTCTGCCCTAGCCAAGGAGTCCAGACTGCTGGCAGAAAAACTGGAGAACGAGGCCAAGAACATTCGAGAAATTGCCGACAAGGCTTTTAATACTTCACTTACAGCCAACAAGATTGCTAAGGATGGAATAACTAAACAGGCTAACATCAGGTAACTTTTTTGTCGTTGGTATAGAGTATAGTTTTAATTTGTAGATCCTTGACAGTCATTACGGGAAGCCACAAACCCGTAAGTCTGACAACCAGTCTTACTAAAGTGTCTCACTGGCCACCCCTCGGGGCCAGCGGGAATTATTTCTAAAAATTGTGACCGTGTCCACCCGGGGTGGACAAGCAGGGGGTGGCCAGCGGGAATAAACCATATTACCCAGTAAGTGGGTTGCGGAGGCAGTTGCTTCGAGTGTAAATCATAGTTGCGAAGTTCATCACCGCGATGTAGTACGTCACTGCGAAAGTGTAAAATAAACTTTCGCAGTAACATACATCGTAGTAAAGAATTTTTGAACTTTTACTTTTGGCTCTGTATGGTGTCGGACGTAAAGGCTCTGTATGGTGTCGGACGTAAAGAATAGCACCATCCCATATCTTCCCGTGGGTGTCGTAAGAGGCGACTAAGGGACTTGCCAGAGAATGGGCAGCAGCGTTCTCTGTGCTTTTGTAACAACCGTACTGCGATCGCCAATCCGCCTGCCAAGCGTGGCGATTATGGCAAAACCCCCCAAAATGTCAATGTGGCGACACTTGGGGGAGGCCTTTGTCCAGCAGTGGACGTCTTTTGGGCTGAAATGATGATGATGATGAAAGAACTTTTGCAACAATGGTTACATGTACATGTAAATATTGATAAAGTTATTACATAATTTACTGAATCAGCATTGTTGTCCAACGGGGCAATTCTGCCAGCGTTTTGGGCACTTTACCTGTTGAAAGCGATATGGGCGAATTTTGGACGTCCTGTAATTCTTTTACATTTTGATACTTGTACATATTTTTAAGTATTTATAGTTTGTAAGTAATTGTAACTATTCATAAGTTTAACACTAACCTTTTCAGTAATGAGGTCCAAATCCTGACAAACGAGCTGAACGCAGCTTCCGGCAAGTTGAACAGCATGACCGAACTGGCTGACCAGGCGCTCAAGAGAGCCAAGGAGGTGTACGACGAAGCCCTCGGACTGTATGCTGAAGTGAACACCACGCTGCTGCCTGATATCAAGCTGAACAAACTCAAGGAAACTGCGAGGGAAATGAATAAAACGGTAAGGTGGTGACATCGTAACTTAAAAATAGGATTGATGAATTTAATCAATGAATTTGAACTCAATGGGTTTATCTTATGCGCGAACAAGAGCTATCAGTGCCAATACTCCGTGACAATGATGTGTTGACCTCATTCACTAACGATTTGTATAGAGACACTTCTTTATACCTCATCATCCGCCTAAAGCAGTTCACTACTGGTTATAGGCCTGTGCAAGTGCGCTTTTAAACACTTTTCTCTGCAACTTTCATTCAGCTGCTACCAGCCACAGTCCAGCAGTTCGGCTACCTGTTTATGCGGCAAATGTACTTCCCGAAGCAACCATGATCCGAGGACACCTACCCGGTGAATAAGTCAAGTAACTATAGTAACCCAAAAATAAATGTCGCCCAAAACGACAGGGAGCCGTTCCTCCTCCCGAGCTATTCGTTGAGCACTGGTCGGACATGGCAGACTTTTGCGCCCTACCGCCATCGAGGCGATAGCGTCTAAATCCTGCCAGCCGGGGACCGTGAGAACCCCCGTACCACCACCACCAGCCACCGAACCGGAAGTCTATCGTCTGGCGTCCTATTTTACCCAATGGCGATCTCAACTCGATCAAGAACAACTTCTTCACACATAGTAGGCGTTTACAGTATTTAGTTATGTATCTCACATTACAGATTGATGAAAAATCCTCCGAGCTGGAACAGTTAATGGCTGATAACGAGAACACTTTGGACCAGCTAGAGAGCGCCCTCAAACAAGGCCGCGGTCTCCTAGACCAGGGTCACGACAGACAGGACGAGTTGAATGACCTCCTGGCTAGGTTGGACGAACTACAAGAACAGGCCAGGAACGATGTGGAGCTCACCAATCAGACGCTGAAGGACGCTAACGTGATATATAAGACCCTAAAAGGTATGGTTGGAAAGCAGTAAACATAACAGGTTAGCATGCCGTCAGAGTAGGTCATCATACCGCAAAACGTTCTTTATTTCCCACGTCAGCCTTATGCCTAATGAGCTGTGGGTCAAAATAGTCTGTGTGTGGAGACCGTATACAGCCAGAAAGCATGGCGGAGACCATGTTGTACCATGTCGATTGACTCGATGCTAAAATTGATAAGATAAAAAACAATCTATCAGTTTCAATGTGGCATAACTAGTTGACATAACATACCATCGAGATATTTTTATTTAAGAAAGTTTTATTCACATAAAATTCCGGAAAAAAGTCTCAGGATTATGTCGAAAATAACATCAAAATCCGACACGCTCACAATAACAACTCGGTCACACATTGTAATCTACATAGTGTTGCTTTGACTGCTAAATCATCTAAGTCCTCATTATAATTCCATTGTTTATATGCCTTGATCCCGCTGCCGGCATCGCTGTTTCGAAATCGCGACGATATTTTAATAAAAAAATGAACGCTGTCGATATTGTTTTTCGGATATTGACAATTCAAGTTATCAAGTTATACAATCCAAAATTTGGGCTATTGAAGTTAATTCTAATGGACAAACTCAAAACACTTTCGAATCTGTCCACAGTGATTCGCCTACATTTATGTTAAGTACCGATGATACCCACACCAAAATATCTAAATTGAACTATTGCACTATCATTATAAATCTCTCTATCACGCAGAGTTCAGCGACCAAGTGACAGAATCCCGCCAGTTAGCCGACCAGGCAGCCCTGGATGTGCCGGCAGTACAGCAGAAGATAGCCGCAGCGGAAGACAGCATCAACAGTATCACTGAGCAGCTGTACACCGCTAGCGACAAGGCGAAAGAAGCTAGGGACTTGGCGCAGCAGGCACAGAAGGAGTACGCTGACAAGGCTTCGGAGGTAGGCAATCATCGTCTTTTATTTTTAGGGTTCCGTAGCCGAATGGCAAAAAACGGAACCCTTATAGATTCGTCATGTCTGTCTGTCTGTCTGTCTGTCCGTCTGTATGTCACAGCCACTTATTTCCGAAACTATAAGAACTATACTGTTGAAACTTGGTAAGTAGGTATTCTGTAAACCGCATTAGGATTTTCACACAAAAATAGAAAAAAAAACAATAAATTAAGGGGGTCCCCATCCTTAGAAATGAAAACCAAAAAAAAAAAAACATCACACCCATACGTGTGGGGTATCTATGGATAGGTCTTCAAAAATAATATTGATGTTTCTAATATCATTTTTTTCTAAACTGAATAGTTTGCGCTAGAGCCACTTCCAAAGTGGTAAAATGTGTGTCCCCCCCCCCCTCTAATTTCTAAAGTAAGAGGAGGAAAATTCTGAAAATATTTAGGATTGTAGAACGTAAAAAAAAACTATCAACGAAAATTGGTTTCAATAAGATATGATGTTTAGTTTTTGAGATATGGGACTTTTTCATCAAACTGCAGCAGTAACTTTGTTTTTCATAAACATACTATGAAAAACAAATTTAGTTTTGCGGTTGTGTGGAAGTTTACTAACTAATACTACTAACTAATGAATGACAGTTCAAAATATTGTTATTATATTGTTTGGAGCTATGGAACCCTGTGTGCGAGTAAGACTCGCACTTGGCCGGTTTTTTTATTTATTGGGACAAGCCAGCCACACTACTCCCAAACCACTGCAACTCCAGCAGACCATGACGTCTTAAAACATTATTGTTTCACTCCTTTTCCAGTGTGGGAAAGAGATGGCGCTAGACATCCTGTATAGCTCCGTCTCTTTCCCACACTGGAATAAGAGTAAAACAATATTGCTTTAAGCCGTCATGGTAGGCCAGCTGTAAACTAGAATCACCAGTGTCGTCCACCGGAAAATAGCCGAGATAATGAAGCTCAACGAAGACCCAGATAAATAATGTACCTGTTTTGGATTCCGCAACGAAATTAATCAGAAAAGAATAGCGGTGGAGTACGAAATATACATATTTTCCACTTCCCTCCATATCGGGAGGTATAACCGGTGCACGGTTCGGTCAAAGCTAAACCTAAGCTTGCATTGTCGGTCCGTGGAAGAGTGACCGTTCATCATGTTAAGCCGTTGGAACTAGTTACAGGTACTCAGTGGCCTGAAAGTCAGACGAGGGGTCGTCTTACCCAGTACCTTTGATATAGAGGTCGGATAGGCTATCGCTTTGTCCAGTTATACTGAAAACCGTCTCCAAGATAGTTGTCCTAAGAAAATGGTAACAACTTACAAGTGTAAGGTTGCAGGTTCCTAATTAATGATCTTATTTTAGTTAGTAATTGGCAATTATTTTTCAGGCGGCGTTCGAAGTCAGGAAGAAATCATCGACGTCTAGAGCGGATGCCTCCAAGTTGCGGTTTGAAGCAGAAAAACTGTCCAGTAAGTAATAAAGAAACGTTTCTAAATTAGTACCTCAAAGACTTTTTCCTACAGAAGCAAGCATAATTCCTATTTCTCAAAATTGCAGAGCACTTGTAATCTGGTGTGTCACATAAACATATATGACAAAAAAAAATCCAAGGATAAGGTCGTCTCTAAACTGTCGTATTGCCGAGATATTTCGATGTGAAGATCACATTTAGTAAGTAGTGAGGCAACTTACTTTAGTTTTGTTCTTGTCGGTACAAATGGATCTGAGATCCAGAAAAGATCGGAGTATTGGCAACAGAAGCTGGAGAATTTTGGCTTGAAGCAGAACTAAAACCGGATACAATGTATCTATTCGGTTTTAGTTTTGCTTCAAGCCAATGTTCTGCGATTTCAAAAACAAAATCCATATTTCTATCATATTATCATGTCCATAATTTCATGCGTTCCTCCCTGTCTGCTCCGACTTTCACAATCCGGGTTCACTCGTGCACCCGGATCACACTGGATGGGTGAAATGGCGTCAGGTCACGGGAGCAATCTGCAACTCCCGCATTCCTCTTAGACTTAAGGGGAAGATTTATAAAATAATGGTTAGACCTAACGAACGGCGCTGCTGTTTTGTATGGATCAGATTGTTGGGCCACAAAAGCGATGAATGAAAGGCATTCGCATGTAGCTTAGATGAGAATGCTTAGGAGGATCTATGGTGTTACGCGAATGGAAAAAAAAAGAAATGAACACATAAGAAGAAGTCTGAAAGTGATGTTGGTGACTAAAAAGTTGTGTGGTAATCGGATTTCGTGGTATAGGCATGTGATGCGGAGGAATGAGGAAAATATCCTGAAGAAAGTTTTGAGTAGGAATGTTTAAGAGGAAGACCAAAGAAACGATGGATGGACTGTGTCAAGAATGAGATGGTAAGAAAACAAGTGTCGGATAAGATGACTATGACGATGAGTTAAAGAGAAGTATGGAAGAAGACATGCTGCGCTGACTCCAAATGAATTGGAATAAGGGGAGGAGAATGATGACATTATCTCGGCAGTTTTGAAGAATAATCATAATCACTTTGGTTCTATTTTCTTATGGATTAAAAGCATTACGTTTAAAAGGAAATTCGTTAACATGTGTTAATATAATTAAATAGTTTATATGGGGATGTAGCAGGTCAGCATGCCATAGATTATTTTAATAATGTAACTTGTAAAAAACACTTCAAGAAACCTAGTATTTTGTTCTACCCATCATTGTGTTTATTTTTTCACTGGACCATACTTCGGTACAGTCACAAAGTACATGTAAACTATAAATTCCTTCACGACCCCTGTACCATTGCACATAAGTTCAATTGAATGTTTTGTAAGCAGCGATATTTCAGACTAAACATTAAATTTATTTTCCAGTAATCTTTTTTACACCCCATATTTGATTACGTTTATTATACTTGAAACTTGTTTCGACAGCTCGTGTACAAGAAACAGCCACAAAGATTGAAAACTTGGAGAAGGAAGCAGCCGACAATATGGAGCTTACTAGAGACGCCAAAATGAAGGTACATTATCATCACAAATGCAATACACACACACACACACACACAAACACACACATAACACATTAACATTATAAATGCAAAAGTAACCCTGTCTGTCAGACCGAATTAGGGTGATGTTTGGCACGCAGCTAGATCAGGACCATAATATTAGATACTTTTAACCCCATTTGTACTTTCCTGTGGGATAATTTCTGACCACCATGCGTCAAAAGCAGTGGGTAAAAGTAGGTCAAATATTAAAGGGTATGATTTTATCAATACCCTAATAAATGCATTTTCATTGACCTAATAAATAATATTTGTTCCCAAAATAGTAGATCTGTCACCTAAATTGAATCATCAAATAATATCAAAACGCTTACGTAAATATTAATTAAGAATTACTTGGAAATAATATCAATCATCAAGTAATTTTATTACGTTTAAAAATAATAAAAGTGTCACGAAAATTGAATCATCAAACAATGTAAAAATGTTTACATAAAAACTCCAAACCACAGGTCCAAACTAAGGCGTTGTCGACGTACTCCTATTTCTGTCTGCAGGGTTTACAGTAACCTAACACGAAGGGGATGTCGGGGTCTTAGTTCGCTCGCTCCGCTCGCTCACTAGACCCCGCCATCCTCTTCGAACCTAACCTGTCCGAGTCGGTGTGCCCAATGTCTCGTATAAAGCATTTCTTCATAGAAATAAGGAACTGATCTATTTATTTGGTGACAGCTACCATTCCGAGCACAAAGCTATTATTTAAGTAATAAAACTATTCTTATAAGAACGAAGTTTATATTCATCTAATGCACTACAATTTTATTGGTAATCCATCTCTTATTTTACACATGTATCAACATTTATTTGATAATTCATACCTGGGAACACTTTTTGTTTATCTGAGAACGAAAATATTTCGTGGCGATAGATCTATTTACTAGGTGATACAACTTTGATGACAAATATAAATTTTGGTGACAAGAAATATAGTTCCCAATATTAAATTGTTGTTTGACTGACTACGGATGACAACGGTAATTGACAATAAACTGCGTTAACCAATGTAATTTAGGTATTTTCGAAATAATGTTTTTTGTAAATTTGTAAAATTTGTCAAACAAATTCTTTTCATAATCGAAGGACTTGATTTTAAAGGAAAGGTATACATTTCATGACAGCAGAAATAAATCTGACGTGAAGTAAAATCAACGATTTATTATATCTTTCTTTGAAAATTATATTAGTTTAAACGATCGAATGTCTATACTACTACTACTATTTCTAATAGAAAAAGGATATTATAATATAAATGAATACTTAACTGATAAAATATGAATGCATTGCAATAATTTTAA
Organism: Cerastis rubricosa; assembly: GCA_949152445.1. NCBI lineage: Eukaryota > Metazoa > Arthropoda > Insecta > Lepidoptera > Noctuidae > Cerastis > Cerastis rubricosa. Next base: position 25,973,440 of record OX424523.1, read on the forward strand.
ATACTTTTAATTCTTTGAAATAACCATTTTACACTTAGAAATAAATAAAATTAACTAATTACTTTACCTGTCCACGGAATATGTGCCCTAAAGTGTTATATTTAACTAAAAACTGATCTAAATAATTATAAATAAATATCTACTTTAATTAATATAATACTGTTAATCTTAATAATTGTAAATAAATAACTATAGTGAATTTGATCTCAATTTTTAAACTGGTATAATTTTAAATTGGATGTTACCTCTATAATGTATATTAATATATTATGTAGTTGTTATTCTGTAACTGAATAAATTACTATGTATCAATGTTACTGTATAATTTAAATTTTAATTAGAAACGGGTGCTTATATAATAATATTATTTTAATTTTAATATGTATATTGCTGTGCCCTAACAGGGTCTATAATATTGTACTTAGCTATAAGCATTGTTGTAGCACCTTATAAACATTATAGAATGCAAATAAATTGAATATAAATATGAATGTGATTAGTAAAGTTATAAAATTAGCCTACATGATTTAAGGTTTCTTCGAAGATAGACAACGTTAGGTACAGTCTTTTAAAAAAATCGATGTGGTTCTTAAATAGCGCAGTTCGTTCAATGCTCTAAATGATATCCATCCAATTTGGACGGACGCAAAAAGCTACGTTGTTTTATAGGATGTAAGAAAAGACAAAATAAGACTACCTACATATAAGCATTTATAGGTCAGTAGACGGTAAAATTAGTACTTAAAGAAACACCATTTTTTTGCTTCGATCAGGTTGGTCAAGCGAACACCGACGCTCGAGAGGCTGAGAAGCAGGTATCCAAAGGCCTGGAAGATTTGAAGGTCATTATGGACGAATTACAGAACCTACCCACACTGGATGACCAGGCACTCGACCGATTACGTGAGTATATTAATTCTAATGCTTAATATTATATTTCAGTTGGAGTAAGAATTTGATTGCCCAGTGTGACTGGCCCACGCGCGCCAAGCAAGTAGACATAATTTAATTCAGTCAAAAAAGTATCGGGAATAGGTGATTTGTTTATGGTACCAATTTTATTTTTTATTTTTGTTAGGTGGCCACATCTGTTTTCCATTTTAGCGCGGAGTTTGAGTTTCATCTGTTATTAAATACAGTGCTGTTTTTACCCGACTGAAGGAAGGGCTACTAGTTAGATCATATCTAGTGTGTATTGCGAATTCAATGAAATGTGAATCCGATATCCAATATTAACTGGATTGTGTGCTCAGATAGGCAGTTATTCCATATAAATTCCTGGTATTCGGCTGCATCCGGTTAGGCTCGAACAACAAAGTTGGGATAAGGCTAGTCTACTCATGATTTCTAATTATATAATTTCAGAGGAGAGCTTAGACAAGGCGGAAGCCGACCTCGTAGCAGTCGACTTGGACGGCAAGATCAAAAGCTTGACCGAGGCTAAGAACAATCATCAAAGGTGCGTAACGAAATAGCTCAGAAAATACCACAGCTGCCAGCCATAGCCACAGCTTCAGGGTTGGAACCAAAGCATGGTTGGAACGAAGCCCCGACACTTAGTGTACTGCGGATACTGTAAGCGACATTGATAATGATACCGGCGGAAAAAGATCCAAGGCCATTGACTCAATTTTATTTGTACAGTGAAATACTTCTTCCTAGAGGTGATAACGAGTAGGTACTCGTACACAGTGAAAAAAACAGATAACTACATTAAGAATACCATTGTGGTTAGCAGGTAAACACAACTACACACGTAATCAGAAAATGTAGGCCGGAAAATTAACTCTTTAGCTTTATTATACCAACGTAATCTGTAAGAAGTAATTCAAATCACGACTGTCATTGTTGTGTGTTGCTGGGGAGTATGCCAAGTCTTGTTCCCTGCACACACAAACATGTTGAAGACCAGGCGTCTTGCTATCATAATATGTACAGTCACGAGCACTGATACGTATATACACAGCAACTTATAAAAGTGATTTTCTCATACTGTATTGACTGATGTTTTATGTTTTCACGAACATAGTATTTTGAAAGCCATGCTATTATTAAGCGCAACACACAGGGAGCGGGCCAGGGTCGAGCACGGGACGCCCGTCCCGCGCATCCCCCCCCCCCCTGTGCTCGACCCGAGTTCCGCTTTCCGTGTGATTTGGACTTTACGAAATAGGTTTTTGTCTCAAAGTACAAACCGTTATTTCAAGAGAAAATCGCTATTGAATTATGCTAAGTGTTTACTTTTTAATGCTCGGGACTGTAAATAATGTTGACTTTCAAAATTTTATTTCCATTTTGTTCTTCCAACAGGTGGATGAAACAATACGAAGATGAGCACGACCACCTTCGTTTAGAGGTGGATAACGTTAAGGAAATCCTCGACCAGCTACCCGACGGTTGCTTCAAGAGAATTGTTCTAGAACCCACTGAGGGCCCCAGTCGAGCAGCTAACTTCCAGTAGATGGCCGGAGAAGAAGAAGACAAGATGTTCTGATGTTCAATAGTTTGTGGTATAATACAATGGTTTGAATTGGTGCTGAGTTGTGTTAAGCCATTTTTCAAACAAATTGCCTGTTTCGCCATGTCGGCCACAGATAAGTGAATTTTATACTTAAAAACAAAGTAATATTTTGATAAACAATTTGTTTCCAACTTTGCAATGTGACGTTATTTCAAAGTAAACATAGATTTTTACCGTAGTTGTCAATTCATATTTTAAAGCATTGAAAAAATATTATTTTGAAAAATACATTGGAAACAACAGAAAGTAAAAACATAGACACAATCTTGCCTTAAATATTTTTTGTCTGTACCTAAAAGTGCCTTAAGTTACTATCGTCTTAATACTATAATAAAATATCTAGAATATCCAAGGAAAATGTTACATTATTTTTTTTTAAATAATCATTTTTTTTTTCTCGCTGTAGAAAACAACGTTTCCAATGGGAAAGTTCCCAATTTCGTATTCGTCTGTAAATAAAAAGAAAATGTTTTATATTTTTTGTACTTACAGACTGCATTTACTATCTGCATTTTCGTACTTAGAATTATTTAAATGACTCTAAATATTAAAATAGATTTTGAGGCTTTTCTACGTTTAAAAATTGTGCCATAATTTTAATGGCACCTTTGTAAATATAACTTAAACATAAGTACTGTTTTCGTAAGTGCCTTAGTCTTTTTGAATTCGGTTTTTTATAAAAAATATTCCTTTATAAAGTTCGCCAAAGAATTGACGATATGTGTGTTATTTAGATTTTTTTATTACTATAATTTTTACGTTTCTTTACTGGAGGATAATTTTGTGACTAATATAATTTGTATTGTAGCATTTATAGTATTTATTTGTAATAAAACATGGACAAAATTCCGCCATAAAACCTTTTTCAATGTTTTCCCTGAAACAACCTACTTAAAACATTACTCGTATGTCTTTAGGACGACGCGTCATCGCAACGAGGACGGGCATTATATGTTTAATAATGACATTATATCTATCTTATGTTTTCTACTTCAACAAAAGTACATAAGATCTAGCAGGTATAAATCACAAAAAAAGAGAAAATAATATTACTTCCTAAAGTCGACTTTCGTTTGTTTCATTGACTTTTTTTGTCACCGAAATCCGAAAATAAAGTAATTTTCCACTTTTTAGCGTACTTTTTTAAAAAATTGGTATTTTTTTGCAAAAACCTCTTTGTCACCCATTTTACCTGCGGTATTTCGTACAAATCCTTGTCAAGGATATGGATCCAAATGTAATTTTATGAAGTCTTTCCGAGACATCATTAAAGATTTGGTTTTTTTTATTCAATAGAGGAGGGAAATGACTAGTCCAATATTGGAGTCATCATCCAAATACCGTACGTTGAATTTAGAATTTAATTGTTGAATAATTGGATTTATTGCTAAACTAAAAATGACTGCCCAAGAAACGACATGACTGGTCATCCTGTTGACATCCAAAGGCTGATTCCTCCTCCTCGCTCGCTGGTCCTCGCGTGCCTGCACGAATGGCGCGCGGAGGCACTACGCCGGGGGGAAACTCCGCTGCCGCGGCAAATTGTCACTCAGCGGACAGACCTCCGGCGCGATCTCATGGCGACATGGAGGGAGCGACTGTCGCAACCCCGTGCAGGGCACGCCACAATAGTGGCGATAAGTCCCCTCTTTGAGGAGTGGCTAGAGAGGCGCCACGGCGCCCTCACCTTCCGCCTGACGCAGGTCCTCACCGGACACGGTTGTTTCGGGAGGTTCCTGCACCGAATCGGGCGGGAGGAAACGCCCGGGTGTCACCACTGCGAGGATCGGCCGGAGGACACCGTGGAGCACACTGTGGAGCTATGCCCCGCTTGGGCTGAGCACCGCCGTGTCCTCGTAGCGGCGATTGGCGGCGGCGACCTCTCGCGTCCTGCCCTGGTTCAATCCATGGTCCGGAGCGAGAGGGAATGGGAAGCCGTCGCCTCCTTCTGCGAAGCAGTCATGCTAGCGAAGGAGGTGGCGGAACGTGAGAGGGAGAGAACCTCACGTCCCAGCCGCCGCGGGAGACGCCCCGGGCGTCGGGGGGCAACCAGTGGCCCCCGGCCACCGTAGGCGCGGGCCTGTGGACGGTGAGTAATGGGCTAGCTCACCGTCCGTCCGTCTTATGACGACAGACCGTGCCGACGGCGCGTTCGTGTTCCACGCGCGCCTCAAGGAGATGTCAGCAAATCGGAAGGGGTCCGAGAGGGCCGATGCCTGCCAGGGCTGCGGGTTGTTCGAAAGAGATACCGTGCCCCTGGAACGCAAAGGGCTAAGAAGGAACATGGATGGGTTTTAGTCAGTCAAGTCTGACACTCCCTTCCGCTCCGCCCAGAGCGGAAGAAGTCATTTGATGATTTCCCATCCGAAAAAAAAAAAAAAAAAAAAAAGGCTGATTCCAAAAGATTGTCGTCATTCCAAATTCATTCATTCGTTGTGGTCGTACCTCCACAAATAACCCAGAGTGCCCAAGAAAGGCGATTGTGGTTACCACTGAAGATATCATCAAAAAAATCCATGATGTAGTTTTGACAGACCGTCGAGTGAAGATACTCGAGATGGATGCGGTGCACATCTCGACTGAACGAGTTTTTCATATTTTGCACGATATTCAACGCATAAAAAAGGTTTTGCAAGATTAATGTCTCGGTTACTTATTTCATCAAAAACAAAATCGTGTCACAACTTCTTTGCAATGCTTAGCAATGTTTGACCGCAATCCAAGCGAATTTTTGCGTCGATACATATCAGTTGATGCAACTTGGGTCCACTATTGTACACCAGAGACGAAATAGCAATCGAAGCAGTGGACTTCTACCGGTGAACGTGTCCCGAAGAAGATAAAAACAAAAAAATATAAAAAAAGAATGCCTAGCCAAGAGCCTGGAATCTCAGTGCACCCCCAGCTCTCAACCAGTAGACAAACGAAACCTCGATGGGGTGGACGCCGAAGTCGAGCGTGGAGCTGCCCTCCCCCCATAGAAGACCCTGATAAACCTCTGCCTCCTGTCACATGCGTAGAAGTGCAAGACATCATTAATAGGTTTCACCAATACGGTGTTAAAACTCCTTCATCCATAAGCAATCTTCAAAGGTGCTTTGAGCAATAATATCTTCCCTAAAGTGAAGACCAATAACAGTGGCCTCTTTCCATAAGGGGCCACAATTTTTGGTACTGCCCAGGCAAACAAAAGTCCGAGCCCTAATAGCCTATCGCAGTCCCCTGATGATGCTCTAATAATGTCTGAAAACAACTTTGTACACCATGTTTTATGCAAATAAAATTGATTTGATTTGATTTGAATACACTAGCCAAAATCTACAAGGGACTTATTTGTAAGCGACTCAAAGACTGCTGAGATGCTGAGTCTAAGAGCCTCATTCCCAACGAGCGATTCGGCTTCAGGACCGAGTACTCGTGCATGCAACAGGTACACCGCATCATAGAACACTTGAGCGCCCCTCCCCTCCCCTATCCGAGAAATACCGGAGTCCCCCAGGGCTCCGGCGTCTCCCCTCTCATTTTCACGCTGTCCACCAGTGACATCCCAAAGAGCTAACTGGCTCAGCTAGCCCTATTTGCCGACAAAACGCCCATCTACTATACAGGTCGCGATCAGGTCACCATCGCTCATAGCTCATAGCCAACGCCTTAGGCGCATGGTCCGGAAGTGGGAACTCAAGGTTAATCCCAATCAGAGCCAGGTGTGCCTTTTCACCAAACCACGTATCAACAGCCTGATCACTACGTACAGCTAGACTATACCTTGGGAGACGCAACCTAAATACCTAGGAGTCATACTCGATCATCACCGGTCCTTTGGGGCACATTTCAAATCAGCTCTTGACCGAGCTGCCTTTGTTATTGGTAAACTCCACTGCGTGCTGACGGCCAAGAGCAAGTTGTCAGTTAGGTGCAAGTGGTGTCGATCAGTCCCATTATGACATACGCCTGTGTCTTTTTCGCACATACCAAACCCTACTTCATCCATGAGATGCGTCACACCGATTCCTTCATAAAGTCACGAGTGCTCCCTTTTATCTTATTATTATCAGAATAAATAAAAATAAAAAAACAAAAAAGTTGAACATTCTCAATATCTCAAATCCACAATTGTACAGTGACAAAAGGCCTGTAATTATTTAATTTAAGGTAGAAACCTTCCAAACAAACAACTATGTATATTCTAATTCTATGCTGGCTACACAGCGGAATGTATTTTTAACTTTGCAATATCTTGCTTTCAAGTAAAGTAAAGACTGGTTCCAAAAAAATGCTTTTGGTTATGTCGGTCAAAACGTCCCCCTGGCACTCTCGCCCCTTGTGTTTAGCTATCTATAATGTTAGTTAGCATCGTGACAAATTAACAACATTTTAAAAGGCCAATGTCTCTCAGTGTGCAAATACAAGTAGGCCTAGACAAGTGACGATACCTTTTAAAGTGTTTCGTGTTTTTACATCGACTTTCAACAGGAGTAAAATATGCGAAAGTTGGTGACGTACAGATTTTACTAGTCACGGATAGGTAAAGAAAATTTTGGCGCCCACTGTGGGACCATGTTTCGAAAAAATATTTTTTATTAATAATTCTACAATCGCGTGTTCAGAACTTGCTAGTTATATATCATCACGCTTGCATTCCCATAAGGGCTTGTGTAGGCACCCACATTTCAACAGTCATGTTGAAATGCCAATGGGCGAGTGTCATGTCAAAAATAACCCTTCCGTATCTTTCTATTATGCATCATATAAGTAATAAACACAGCATCCTACATCACTCATCGTCGCGTCGTATCGATCGGTTTTCGGGACCTGCGCACAGCAAACAGTCTGGGGTCCCTATTGTGCATTGCATTGCGGCACACGTCTCCCTTCCGTGCAGGTGGTTCCGTGAGTTTCGTGTATCTTATCTAAGGATCAGAGAATAAGGTTAGTTATCATTATTTCCTGTATCGAAAGCTCACCATCATCGGATTATGTGAGTTTTCCCAACCATGTGACTCGCAGCCTTTTTGGATTAAGCTTAATTATTAAGCTGCTGAAGTGTGTATGTTCGTGCGTGGAAGCCGGTGCTCTATGCATGTGTGTATTTCATAAACCGGGTAACGTGCTAAGAATAAAGAAATAGAAGATTTATTTCAAAACTGTGTTATGTAAAAGTTTCAAAATATAAATAAGAAAAACTATGTTAGAGAGAGAAACACCATGGCAGATTTTGTCAATATTAATATTTTTCAAGACATGGTGTTCCTTATTTAATTTACACATGCAGGATCTCAAGTTCAGTAGATTTGTTATTTAAAAATTTGGATCGCAAGAATGGATTTTGTTTTACAGAATTATTAGTCAAAAAATCAACAGGGTAACGCTGCCCTCGTGACAGCAAATGCACTACTTACAAAATGGCGGTTTTGAGAATAGCGCGGTTAAATTTTTCCCTTTAAAAATTATCTTTTGAAGTTATACCTTGTGTTGTATATATTTTTAATACATTTAAGTAGTGAAGTGCAATGCAGTACTCGTGTTTGTTACTGCATTTGTATCAAGGAATTTCATTGACTGCATTAAGCGCTGAAACGTGGTGCATTAAAAGTCGTGAAAGCAGTAAGATCGATGCTTTCGAGATGTGGTGTTGGCGGAAATTGCTTCGTACACCATGGACCGCGATGAGAACCAATGAATCCAAACTGGAGGAGCTCAACATCACCAAACGGCTTTCCTCAATCTGCCTGGAGCGTACCCTCAGCTTTTTCGAACATATTATGCGTTCACCTAGGCATTGTCTGGAAAGGCTTATAATACTGGGCCGGGCAGAAGGTAAACTGCGCAAGGCAGGGCACCGGCAAGATAGGCAGACGCAATCAAGAAGGCTGCTGGAGGCAGTTTGTACCGAGCGGTTCACACTGCAGGGGACCGCATGGCTTGGAGACGTATCATATGTGGTCGCGATCCTCAGCAGTGAGGGAACGACGAAGTTATTGATTACTGAATATGACTGAGAAAATACAATTCTGAATATGAGGTAGACTGGTAGAAAATGCCTAGGGCATTAAGTCCGCCTTTGTACAGTGCTTTTTATATTTGTACATAAAGTTTAAATAAATAAATATGAGGCATGTAGAATAAAAGGTACTTATATAAGGCAGTGTAAAAACGAGTTGTTAGAGATTTATATAAATAATTATTAGGTATGAAAACCATTTTATTTTTTAATTATAACAATATCTTTGGTGTCTTATCTGTTTAGAAATACCTAATTTTAATTATCTTCATGTGATTTTATTACATGTGATTTAACATAAAATAAATGACATCATTCTTCATTCGTTTTCGCCTTAAATTCTTTATGCCGAGCACTGCTTCAGCCGGAAATAAGTAATAATAATGACACTATATATGGCAACCCTTGCTGTCAGGTGCACGTCTCTCAAAAATTCTCCATATAATTTTTATCAAATATCAGTTTTTATTTTGCTACCATTCTACAGCCGTTTTCATAAAAGGTTTGCCAGTTCCATTACATAACAGAAAATTATTTAAAACCTACATATTTATCGAAACTTGGATCAAAGAACAAAACTAGTCAAGCAGACAGATGACAGATGTCATGGATATACCAAGAAATAAATTATGGATGAATGAAAAAGAATTAGAAAATGATAACAAGAGCTGCGTCACAACGAGCACGCCTTCTACCCCCGGAATCGTCGCTGAGCTCCGCCTTGCCTCCGCCGGACCCCGGATCACGTGTGTCACCGGCAGCGGCAGTAGCGTCGAGTACCTACCAGCGACGAATATTTCTCCCCGCCGACGTCGCCAATACCTGTATGTCGGCCGGGGCGAGGCAGGCCACCGTCGAGCTTAGAACCTAGGGGCCAACTGGCCCCGAGCCGGGTCCCCCGCTGCCGGTGGTTGTGTGCAGCGCATGAGATGGACTCAGTCTATAAACTATAATAATAAATAACACCGTTAGATGTTGCCAGGGCAGTTCGTCCGTTACCGAACTGGAAATCTCCGGGACCGGACGGACTGCACAACTTCTGGCTCAAATGGCTAAGTAGTTCACACACTCGCCCGACATCTCAATTCCAGTCATGCTTAGAGTCTGGGTCGCTACCAGAGTTTCAAACAACGGGTGTTACCCACCTGCTCCATAAATCAGGTAGTCCTGCGGAACCCAAGAATTATAGACCGATCACGTGTTTGTCGACGGTCTATAAACTTCTTACATCCATTTTGAGAGAGAAAATTAACAAACATATCGATAGTCATTCTATTAGGTCGGCCTCTCAGAATGGATGTAGGAACGGGTCCCATGGAACTAAGGAGCTACTCCTCATCGAAATGGCCATTAGTTAACAGGTTCGTCGATCTCGCAAGGATCTGTCGACATGTTGGATAGATTACAAGACGGCCTACGACTCTGTGCCACATACATGGCTCATGAGGGTGCTGGAGTTGTACAAAATTGATGCAACTCTACGCGTTTCTTGAGTCGTGTATGGGGCAATGGAAGACGGTCCTTCGATATCCAGGATGTCGACAGATCCAGGGGAACGATGAGCCTGTATGGATTAAACGGGGAATATATCAGGGCGACAGTTTGAGTCCTCTTTGGTTCTGTCTAGCCCTGAATCCTCTAAGCACATTGCTGGAGGATTTAGGTCTATGCTACCGGTTGAGGAGAGGTGGTCAGGTAATATCTCACCTTCTTTACATGGATGATCTGAAACTCTTTGCCCCTAACAAATTGCAACTGATGAAGCTACTGAAAGTAACTGAAACTTTTAGTAGCGCCATCAGGATGGAATTTGGTGTGGACAAATGTGCAGTCATGAATGTAAAGCGAGGAGAGATTATGGAATCCGAGGGAATCCAGCTCTCGGATTCCATACACCTCAGATCTCTCTCCTCATCCGAAAGTTATAAGTATTTGGGTATGTCGGAAGCGTTAGGCATTAACGTAGCTGACATGAAGCAATCGTTGAGGGAGCGCTTCTTTGGTAGCCTGAAGAAGGTACTAAATAGCCGTCTTTCGGGCGGGAACAAGGTGCGCGCCTTCAACGGTTGGGTCATGCCGGTTTTAATGTACTGTTTCGGCATACTCAAATGGACTCAGACTGAACTGGACGCCCTGCATAGGAGAGTTCGTACACTGCTGGCCGCAAACCGGATGCATCACCCACGATCATCAGTGATGAGACTGTACATCCCGAGGAAGTGCGGGGGTCGAGGCTTTTTAAACGCGAAGACCTTCCACAACCGCGAGGTGTGCAGCCTCAGAGAATATTTTTTGAAAGCCGAGGTGGGTATGCACCGAGATGTGCTCGCAGTGGATAAGGTACTCACCCCGCTGTCCATGGCTAAAGAGAACTGGCGCAAGCCTGTAGTACTTACTACCGATGACCGCAAGGAAGTATGGCAAGGCAAGGTGCTTCACGGGCGCTTCTACCAGGCTCTTCATGGGCCTGATGTAGATTTTCTAGCATCCGTGTCTTGGCTACGATTCGGTAACCTCTTTGGAGAAACTGAAGGTTTTGTCTGTGCGATTATGGACGAAGTTATGCTGACGAACAACTACCGGAAACATATTATGAGGGACGGGACGGTGGATGTGTGTCGGGCATGCCACCGTCCGGGTGAGTCCATCAGACATATTATTTCTGGTTGTTCTCGTCTGGCTAACGGCGAGTACTTGCACAGGCATAACCAAGTAGCCAGGATTATTCACCAGCAACTTGCCTTGAAATATGAACTTGTGGAATCTGAGGTACCGTACTACAAGTATGTGCCCGACCCAGTTCTCAAGAAAGACCGTGTCATGCTGTACTGGGATCGGCCTATCATTACTGACAGGACTGTTGTTGCCAATACGCCTGACATAGTGGTGATAGACCGATCAGCGCGCCGCGTAATGATAGTCGATGTTACCATTCCGCATGACGAAAACCTCGTGAAAGCTGAGAAAGAGAAACAAATGAAATATCTCGACTTGGCTCACGAGGTTGTCGATATGTGCAATGTGGACTCGGCTATCATTGTGCCGATTGTCGTAACGGCCAATGGCCTTATGGCCAAGAGCCTCGACGACCATCTGTCGAAGCTCTCACTTGGGGGTTGGATCAAGCGCCAGATTCAGAAGGCAGTACTCCTCGATACGGCCCGCATTGTGAGGAGGTTCCTGTCTCTGCAGCCCTAACCACCGGTAGCTTGGACCCTGCTCCCGACACCGGCGGAAACCTGTTTTTTATATTTTTAAATGTTTTTTTTTACCTTTTTTGTTTTTTAAGAAATAATAGGTCTTTACCTATGAAATTGCCGTATTGCAGTACAGACTTTTTCAAACAAAAAAAAGTTTTGATTGGCTATGAGTTCTAAATTCAAATTAATTTTGTTTTAAAAATATGACATTCTATTTACAAAATCAGTCTTTTGTTTATTGATTAGCGTTGTATTTTCATTACATTTCAACATTTTTCCTCATTATGGATACTTTGAAATTTCGTGTAATTATGGAATATGAGTTCCGTCGTGGCACCAACGCGGCACAAACGACCCGTAACATCAACGACGTTTACGGAGAGAACTGTAACAAACGAACGCACAACCCGTTATTGGTTTGCTCGGTTCCATTCTGGGAATTTTGACTTGAAAAATGAACCTCGTGGTCGTCCGGAAACTTTGGTCAACAATGACGAATTAAAGGTGATTGTTGAAGCTGATGAAACTCAATCTACAGCTGAGCTGGCAGCAGCTTTTGATGTTTGCATTAAAACAATATTGGTCCATTTGCGACAGATTGGCAAGATAAAAAAGCTTGATAGATGGGTGCCCCACGAACTTAACGATCGCCAGCGCAACGTACGCGTCGAGACTTGCCTTGCGCTGCTTAACAGGCATAGAAATGAAGGAATTTTGAACCGAATTGTTACGTGCGACGAAAAATGGATTCTTTTTGACAATCGAAAGCGCTCAGCAAGTTGGTTAGATCCTGGGCGTCTACTCTTTATGCACGAAACCCGTTGTCACGGCCGAACTTTCGGGCGTTTCCTACTCCGCAGCACCAACGGACATAACATTAGTTCGGGGCCCGTACTAAGAATGAATGACAACTCGATTTGACAGTTGTGCCTACTCGCTAAGTGTTTTTGTCCGTTCGTAATATTGAATTTGACAGTTGTTACGACGGATTGTTATGTCATTTGATACGACATGAAAATAGTTATCGTTTTGTCGACGAAAGTTAAGTTTTTTGAGAAAATCGATACTGTGGGTGCTTTTTAATGCTCGAAGAAGCTCTACAGGAAGATCGAAGGCGATGCCGTCGATTATCTTGCACTAAAACTATCATTTGGCGAGTATTCCCGATGTTGAATTCACGGGAACTAATGGCTCATACGGAAAATATTGAAACATCTAGGGGAGGATCTATCACCTCCAAGAATGAAGGTAGGTAGTGGTTTGATCCAAGTATCAAGGACTAAGCTCTGCAAATTATTGAGTTGTATTACCAATCAGTCCCACCTATTTACTGTTGTTTTTGTTTACTTTTAGGTCTTTGCTGCTCTCAATTTTCATCAAACTCCTTAGCAAGGGCTAAGAGTGACAGACATATTCGTGCAATTTCTGAACAAGGGACTATGGAAATAGGTGAAAGACTATGTATACTATGGAAATAGGTAAGTACTTATGCAGTCTTCTAAGAAAACCACACTTCTAATAATAAAATGTCAATAACTTTGTATTTAAATTATTGATTGATTCTAAAAGAGTAACCATGGAGTTTCTTGCCGGTTCTTCTCCATAGGAAACAACCAACCCGAACCAAGCATATTTTTGTTGGTGTTTTATAAGTGCCCGTGTAGTCCTATGTAAAATAAAAACATTTTGATTTTGATAGGTACTTACATTTATAATAAATATTTTACAAACTGTTTATTTTGCTTACAGGACATAATGGGTGTTGGGACTGGAGGAAGATTCTGATATAAGTAAAAATAAAGATTTACACAATAAAAGCATTGGTTTTTCATAAATGGAGACTTTTTTTTTATTAGACACCAATAAAATTGAAAAAGAAAATACAATCAACAATACACTATTACAAGCAAAACATATTTCCTTTATCAAATCATTTAGTTGCATAGAATGTATGTATTGTAGAAATAGAATAGAAACAATAAAGTTTTTCTGACATACTGGGAGCCCGGTACATTCTGCCTGAGTATTGGCTTAACAAATGTCAGTATCAATAAGATTATGGGTAAAATTATGAAATAAAATGATTACCATACTATCAAATTATTTTAACAAGATAGATTATACACTATTACAAGCAAAACATATTTCAATACTCAATTATTTATTGCATTCCATATGTGTACAAAGATGTTATTAAATAAGAGAGTTTGGACCCTGTCTGGCACAGCAACATTAGGAGAGAGGATAGCCCTCTTTCTCTCAGTAACTCACTCAACTGTATTATTATAAATTAATGGATCAAATCATTTATTTGCATAGAATGTAGATATTGCACAAAAAAGTTTTCTGAAATACGGTGAGCCGGGTACATTCTGCCTGAGTTTTGGCATGCAATATTTAACAAATGTTAGTATCAATAAGATTATGAAATTATAAGATTACAATACTATCAAATTATTTTAACAAGGTAGATTATACACAATAGTAGATATCAAATAATGACATTACAAAATTTTACTGATGAAATGACATACATATTCAGAAAACACATTACAAATAATATTTTTTGTATCAAAAAGCATTGAGTTTATTTTCAATTTTTTATGCTGTTTGTTAGTTTATTTAATATTATTGGACCCATGCAAAAAACACTTTTTCTAAGTAGTGCTGTTTTATAACCACCGATAACTTGAATATTGAAGTCTTAAATTATTGCAACAAACTTAGTTTCAATCAATCAATCACTTTTATTCTCAGGCATCAAAGGGCCAAAAATACAATCTACAAAATAATCTTTTATGATTACTAAACTAACACATTTACAAAAAACTATTGTAGCTTGGTCGGCCACATATTGCGCTGAGTTGAGAAATTGTATAGCCTTGCGCCAAAATACCGATAGACGATCCCCTGCAGCCAAAATTCCTCCTGCATAAAAGCCTTGAGGTGGAGTATTGTGAACTTGTGACACGCACCACACAAGACTTGAAGTTAATCTTGAGGCACGATTATAAGCTCTCCACTCTTATAGTGAACTTGGTGTTGCTCCTTATATAGGTACTCCACGACCTTCTCTGGCGTCGTGGTATGATGTAGATGGGACATGTACAGCTGCGTCGATGGAATAGCCGGACGCAACAACTAATCGGACCTGTCAATGCGGTACCGCACTGATGCGAGTAGGCTTCTTCTTCCTCGTTTACACACGCATGCAGTCTTCTTTATCAGGCTGTCCTCGGCTTGATACTGGTGGCAACGCGCTCCGAGGACCCTGGCACCCCTGGTGTGTTTTGGTTGCCGCTGATATTGCAATAACGGCGGCCGATTAAGCACGTCCCGGTGTTGATGTGTAATCGTTCAATTTATTACGGAAAGTTCCCGTGTCGTATTAATAAAGCGAATTATGTATATTTCAAAATTTGTAAACAAAAAATTGACACTTCATTAAAACAACATTGCTGTCAGAAGAAAAATGGCAAAGGTAGGTATTAACAGTATAAAGCCTCAATCCGGACGAAAATGGCAAAAATAGTTCAATTCTTCATATAAAGACATAGTAAAAGGTATTTTCTTTTTAATGTGGTCATTTTCTAACAATAACAATGTCATTTTTTTTGTTTAATCATTAAAATCATAAAGTAAGTAAACCGGTAAAATAGCCCAACTCTATCGCCATTTTTCATTCGTTCACTAATATTGTCTATGGTCCCGTTCGTAGCTCGTGAATCCGTTGTCACTAGGGAGTAGGGTTTATTTCTTAGTGACGGACGTCTTTAGTACGGGCCCGTGTCTTCGTTGACGGAGTTAGAGAGTAGACGCCCTGGTTCGGTACCAAAGCAATGTGCAAAACGAAAAATGACCCCTAGAAAGGTGATGGTCACAGTTTCGTGGTCTAGTGCTGGTGTGATTCATCATAGCTTTTTACAAAACGGCGAGAGCATTACTGCAGATGTGTACATTGAAGAACTGACCACAATGATGGCGAAACTCGCACGTCTGCAACCAGCTTTGGTCAATCGGTCGTCTCCACTGCTACTTCACGACAACGCGCGGCCCCATACTGCACAACAGACCGTCTCTAAGCTGCATGAGTTGGGTTTGGAAGCTCTCCCTCATCCGCCATACTCACCAGATCTTGCGCCTTCCGACTATTACTATTTCCAAAATTTGGACAACTTTTTAGCGGGAAAAAAAATCAATTCCCGAGAGGCAGTACAAAACGCCTTTGAAGAGTTTGCTGTCTCCCGTCCAGCTGATTTTTTCAAGAAGGGCATCCATAAACTGCCACAGCGTTGGCAAAGATGCATTGATTGCAGGGGTGATTACTTTGAATAAAAGAAATAAATAAGTTCGAAAAAAAAAATCTTTAACTTTTTTCAAACAAAACGGCAATTTCATAGGTAAAGACCTAATATATAAAAATATATAAAATAAGATGTAAAATGAATAAAGGAGATAATAATGACACTATAACAGTTTTAGTAGTAATACAAATTAAATCTCACAGCCTGTGTTTCATGTTGCATCATAGTTAGAGGATTCGATCCCGGGATCCCGAATCCCGGGGTCCCAGGATCCCGAATCCCGGGGTCCCGGGTTCCCGGTTTTTTTTTGTCCTGCAACTTTCGGGATTAAACTAAGTGAGTCCCGGGATTTTCGGGATTGGTACACTTTTTTACCTTTTGAACGCCAGAGCATAAAAGCATGCGCGTGCCCTCTACGACAAGCCACAAATTCACAGCAAATTCTTACAAATAAAAAAGGGATTTTAAAAGTATTGTTTACTCATTTCTTGATAAGACATTTAATTTGAAAAATGATAGTATACTTCAAAAATATGTTAAAAGAGAACAGGGAAGAGAGCTTAATTTTCTGCCCGACTGCAAAACGCGCTGGAATAGAGTTGTAGAAATTTGGTGGTCTTTACAATGATGGAGCGATTTGATCTTTTAAAAAATAGCATAAAAAAGGCACCTATTGACCTAAATAATCCCGTACAATTTGAGGAATTAGATTTTCAACTCATTAATGAGATAATCAAGATCTTGGCGCCAGTTAAATTATCTGTAGAAGCACTTTGTCGTTCTGATTCCAATTTATGCACGGCTGATGCGACATTCAAGCTTCTTTTTCAACAACTGCGTGACAATGACTCAATTTTGGCTTCTAGATTGAAGACACATTTATTGAACCTCATAAAGATCGTCGACGAAATGATTTAAGTGGCCTTTTTGTTACCACTTTCCATTACCAATACAATCCCAGGACTGTCCCGGGATCCCGAGATTGACTGTAGGTAATCCCGTAATCCAGGGATTAGACAAATCGACCGGGATCGAATCCTCTAATCATAGTCCTCTAGGTACTACTAAATTATTCACAAGGACAGTCGAAAAATATTTGTGAATGTTTCGAAAACTAAACCGAAACGGTAAACTGTTTTGTTGCATTATTTTAGTGTGGAAGGAATAGCAGATTATCTTAATTCTGCTATACCCCTCTGGTAAATCATTAAGGGACCCCTTCCGCTCTGGGTGGAGCGGAATGGGAGTGTTAGACTCGTACTGACTAAAACCCATCCATGTTCCTTTTTAGCCGTTTGTGTTCCAAGGCTACGAGACTGTTTCGAACAGTCCTGCAGCCCCCGGCAGGCATAGGCCCGCTAGGACCCGTTCCAATTTGCTGATATCTCTTTGAGGCGTGCGAGGAACACGAACACGCCGTTGAAACGACGGCCTGTCTTCAAAAAAAAGACGGATGGACGGTGAGCCAGCCCATCTCTCACCGTCCACAGGCCCTGCTATAATACCCCTCTGACGAATATTTTTGATGGCATCAGGAATTATAGGAATAGACTAACAGATTTTTTAGTATTTGGCATTTATTGATATGGTTTCGGCACATATTTCAGAACCGTTTCGGCTGTAGAGAGGGATAGTAACTAGGCCCTACGGGCAGACAACTCTCATTAAATGCTTTGCTACATTTTTGATTTTAGAACACAAATAAATATTATTTGTTCATAAAAGTTTTAAAAAAAAGTCAATCAATCGATCTTTAGATTAAGCCGCGCTTGCCTGGGTTGGTCCGTGGATGGGTGACCACCTCTTAAGTAGGTACAGAGTCCATATTGGTTTAAAAACATATTATCTTGTATGAACAAATTAAGTTTTATTTGTGTTGTTCAAAATTGTTTGAATTTTCAATTTTTAATAGGGAACTATATTTCTTGTCACCAAAATTTATATTTGTCATCAAAGTTGTATCACCTAGTAAATAGATCTATCGCCACGAAATATTTTCGTTCTCAGATAAACAAAAAGTGTTCCCAGGTATGAATTATTAAATAAATGTTGATACATGTGTAAAATAAGAGATGGATTACCAATAAAATTGTAGTGCATTAGATGAATATAAACTTCGTTCTTATAATAATAGTTTTATTACTTAAATAATAGCTTTGTGCTCGGAATGGTAGATCTGTCACCAAATAAATAGATCAGTTCCTTATTTCTATGAAGAAATGCTTTATACGAGACATTGGGCACACCGACTCGGACAGGTTAGGTTCGAAGAGGATGGCGCGGTCTAGTGAGCGAGCGGAGCGAGCGAACTAAGACCCCGACATCCCCTTCGTGTTAGGTTACTGTAAACCCTGCAGACAGAAATAGGAGCCCCGCGTAGCGGGGCTACGTCGACAACGCCTTAGTTTTTCTAGTAACATAATATGATTTATTGGTTATCTCTTGCTTAAATACTTATTAGGACACACCTATTATAATACATACAAAAACATTTATTTGGTACTAGACCTTATATCTCAGGATTTTAGGTGATTTATTGTGGAACTGATTTTGCATTGTTTGGTGACTACATTTTGGTGACAGATCTACTATTTTGAGGACAAACCCTATTATTTAAGAAACACAAAACTAATTAAATTGGTGATAGCTTAAATGATACCCTTTTTAATATAGGGCTGTTAACAGCTTCATACAATTTTTATGAGATGCCCGCCTTTCTGTACTATATCATATTATAAGCGATTTTCATAATGCAGTCCATGACTTAGGATTAAGTTTGGTGATAGCTGATAGGACAAGGATATTGTCGTAGTAATTCGGCGTAGTATTTTTTATTTGCAATAGACAACATTTTTAAGAAGTAGCTAATAGCAAAATTTACGAAAAAAGCAAAATTAAACAAGAAGTTTAACAGTCGTGCCGTAAATCATTTTAAATTGGCTTCAAAAGATCTAATCTGGGATTATCATACAAAAACTAAAAAGCGAATTAACTCAAAAACTACAGAATACCGGTAGAACATTTAAATTTGTTGCATTTCAACCCAAGATTGTTTTGTTTCAAGCTTAAATTAATATTACTTTGTTTCATACCATGAGCTCAACAAAACAATCTTGTTTTACTCCTGCTAAAAGAACGAATGATTTATAAGATTTGTGTATTCCCTGCAACAAGATTGTTGATGGAAGACACAATAAGCAATATAAACTGTATAGCGCTGTCTCTTTCATAAAACCCCTCTGCTAGGTTGAAGTAGTGCTGCCAACCTAGTGGATTTTCCACTAAAACTGGTAGTTTTGACACCCCTTTTAGAGACGATATATTTTAGTGATAAGTGGATTTTCTACTGGTTTAAAATAATTCAGTTTCAATGACTGAAAATGCGATCACTCAACCGCTAAACCTCGTTTCGGTATACTATACGGGGTGTATGGTACACCGACGCGAAAACGCTTACGACTTACTCAGTAGGTACATCATTCAGAACCCCCCATATAGAAAATTTTCATCGGTAATTTAAAAACTGCTGGGCCCTACTATGACCTCTTAGAGCAGTCTTATTTTAACCTTACTTTGCGTTTTCGCACCATCACGTCCTTAAGGCCTCTGCCTCAAATCTTGCGGGCAGCGGGGCGGCAGCGGCGGCGGCGCGGGAGTGGCAGGATCTAATGCGTAAAATCAAATGGACCGGCCGGCGGGCCTCGAATAGACCGACGAGGCAGCGGGCAACGAGCGGTGCACTCCAGTCAAGCAGAGATAGCCCGCGCCGCGCCGCCACCACCGCCCCGTAGACTGCAAGATTCGAGGCAGAGGCTGCTAGAATTAGCAATTTTGATGACGTCACCTCAAATAGTTCATTCAATTGGTACCATGACGTGTCTTTTGACACCCAGCAAGAATGTTTTTACGTCAAATTGCAGGAATGTTTGACAGTTAAAAAAAGTTGATCCGAGACGACTTATTTATTATTGTTGTACAAATTATACTTAAAAAATGTATTGTCGTGATATATATTGCATTAAAAACGTATTTATTTACGTGTGAGGGGTGTACTAAACACCTTTGCACAATCCTTCGAGAGGTACAGGCGTGATGTTATGGTGTGGTAAACTAGTCGATTGGATAGTATTTCTAGCAATATCAGTGCATCATTATCATTATGATATCAGCCAAAAACCTACTGCTGCTGGACGTGGGCATGTCCCATGCATCGCTACATCGACCGATCTTGTGAATCTCGCATTCAGTGAATTCCCGCCACGTTTGCCAGGTCGCGGTTTTCGGAAGTGAACACAGATGGCAAAGGTACGCGAAAGTCGCGTCACTTGAGGCTTGTATAATGAATGTAGTCATTTCAAATAAGACGAAATGTACCTACGCAATGGATGGATATTCAAAGTTAGAGCACACAGCAGCTCATCAGGCAGGACTATGCCAAATTTTGTGTGATAAACTGATACCTAATAAAAGTTTGTATCTACGTCCTAAACAATGTTGTGGAAATTGTACTGTTGCTATAACTTGTATTGCTTGAGTATCAATAAACCTTTACCATTATACCTGTGTTGGTTTGCATGCTTGTACATAACGGTGCTGAGTACTATGATGATATATATGTTATGATGATAACTAATTAAACCACTAGCATCCACAAGAATAATGACGTGTGTCTGTATTACAACATAAAGAAGTCATGTGTTGTTGCTATAGATTATAACCAGTGTTACTGATAATCAATATAGTTTTACCATTTAGGGCATCCACTCCACTAAAACTCGTTTGAACATTCTCAAGTCATCTACCAACACTTACGCACAGTCATCCATTCTACTAGTCCGACAAATCTGCCCACCAGAGACTAAAGAGCAGTAACAGCCCTTTTGTGATTTTTCGTTTTATTAGTGATTCTGAAAGCGGGTTTCTTAAGCTTTCTATTGAATTAACTTACTTATTTCTAAGACTATTAGAATGGTTTTTATTTAACAGTTTTCACTTACTGCAAACGAAAAAAATTAACAATTTGGCGTGATTTCCCAACTAAAATACAGTATAAATTATACTGCAGATTAAATTTTTAGGTTTCATAACTAAAATGCAGTAAGCAATATAATTTTACAGTTCTTTAGATAGTTTTATATTTCTGGAAAAAAATTAAAAAAAAAATTAATACGCAGTAAAATTTACCGCCATACAAGCTATTTTTACTGCAAATTAAGAAAATACAATTTATTGTCACGAACTCCCAACTAAAATGCAGTAAAATCAAAGCTTGTCGCATTTTAGTTGTGAATACTTAACATTCTTTTATCATTATAAACTGACTAACACGCAGTAAAATACAGCATTACTGCAGATTAGTTTGGATAGCATAATGACACAGATATGATTATTCCTAGCTAAAGTGCAGTTAGCAAACGGTCTTTAAAATGTGAACTAGCTATTTTTCTTACTGCACTAGTAAATTGAACACTTTTTTCTTAAAAAACTAACTAAAATGCAGTATTTTTTTGACCTTACTGCATGTTAGTTGGGTTTCTTGACAAAATAACTGATCCAAACGCAGTAATAGGGCTTTTTGCTGCATTTTACTAAGTTTAAAATGGTATTTTTTACAAAAAAGGCTATGCAGTAATAGGCACCAAAAAGAATAAATGGCCATAATAAATTCAGTTATTAAGATATATTTTTTTTTATTGCTTTAACTTGTGAACCTATGCCTTTACAACCTTTCTGCATTCAAATTTTTTTGCTTATACATTCTGTTGATTTTTTAAAATCAATTCTTAACTTTAAATGCGTTTTACTCGAAATCGTGATTTTGCTGTTACTGCACTTTAGTGTATGGTGGGCAGAAATGCCTAGATCCAAAGATTAAATAAAAACAATAAAGCTACAATTAGTTTATAATCAGAATTCTTTATTATACAATTTAAAATATAGATTAATGACTCGAAGATCAGTCCATAATCAATTTTCCTGGAATTATTTCAACGAGCTCATGCTTCCTCCATGGTATGGTTTCTAAGACGCATCGATGCAGCTTCAATGATCCTACATTGGTTGGTCTTTCCCTCTTAAAGGAACAATCTCAATGTTCGTAGTATTCCACATTCACGTTAAGGTTTTTGTTCCAAGCCAACTTTGCAAGCAAGTAAGGCTAACACGAATACAAATTTTGGATAATACCGCATCTTCTTATGGCGCGGTAGGTAGTAGCATATTAAAGTCCAACATTATAACAGAACAGAATCAAATTTTCAAAAAAGTGTTCTTAGTTTTACAATCACAGCACACAAGTAAACCCTATTATTTAATTTTAGATTTAAAAGTATGCAGATATTTTATTAGATTTTTGTTGATACCCACTGACAAGTATAAATGACATAATAAACTGACATGGATGTCACTATTTTAAGAAAAAATATAATAATACCAGCCAGTTTTAAAATTTCTGTTCCGATTCCGCTCATGATATAATTAAGGCCACAACTTAATTTGAAACATTTTCGTACTTTCTAAAGAAAAATCTTCAAAGATTTCTATAGGTTTTATGTTTTTTATTAAATGTTTATCATAAACATAAAATTTTGATGCGAAATAATATTTTTAATGTTAATTAAAGTTATTTTTGGCTTCAGGACCATCGACTTCAGGACTTCGACATACGATTCGGACCGCTTATTTGTGAAAGAGATAGCGCTATGCAGTTTATATTGCTAGTTGTTTCTTCCATGTTATTGCAGGGTATAGACAAATCTTATAAATCGTTCATTCTTTAGCAGATTGTTTTGTTGAGGTCATGGTATGAATCGAAAGTAATATTGAAACAAAACGTTCCTGCAAAAAGATTGTTTGGCCCATGGAAGACACTAGCAATATAAACTGCATAGCGCTGTCTCTTTCAAAAAAAAGCGTTTCGAATCGTATGTCGAACTCCTTATTGGTGTTAGCCTTACTTGCTTGCGAAGTTGGCTTGGAATAAAAACCTTAACGTGAACGTGGACCTACGAACGTTCATGTTCCCTTGAGAGGGAAAAAACAGCCAATGTAGAACCATTGAAGCTGCATCGATGCGTCTTAGAAACCACACCATGGAGGAAGCATGAGCTTGTTGAAATAATTCCAGGAAAATTGATTATGGACTGGTCTTTGAGTCATTAATCTATATTTTAAACTAGTGTCCCGCCGCGGCTTCGCACGGGTGCAATGCTGTAAAGGGATCTATATTAAATGCACAATGTATTTAAGGTAGTTCCTTGGATAAGGATTAATGTTGTATTGCTTAAAATCGCTTCGTAAATACCTAAGCCATTATTTCTCGTAAAAATTAAAGGATAAAAAATGTTTATTGTGGGATATCTCTAAGACATATACCATCGCGACCTTTTTCGTAGACCTTTTTAAGTGAACAATATTGTAGTACATTATTTTGATCTATCTCGTTGTGTTCAGCCAGCGTTTGCTAAGTAAGACAGACAGCGGGAAGCGACTTTGTTTTACAATATGTAGTGATTTTATAATACAGAAGAATTCTGATTATAAACTAATTGTAGCTTTATTCGTTTTATTTAATCTTTGGATCTAGGCATTTGTCGGACTAGTAGAATGGATGACTGTGCGTAAGAGTTTGTAGATGACTTGAGGATGTTCAAACGAGTTTTAGTGGAGTGGATGCCCTAAATGGTAAAACTATATTGATTATCAGTAACACTGGTTATAATCTATAGCAACAACACATGAGTTCTTTATGTTGTAATACAGACACACGTCATTATTCTTGTGGATGCTAGTGGTTTAATTAGTTATCATCATAACATATATATCATCATAGTACTCAGCACCGTTATGTACAAGCATGCAAACAAACACAGGTATAATGGTAAAAGTTTATTGATACTCAAGCAATACAAGTTATAGCAACAGTACAATTTCCACAACATTGTTTATGACGTAGATACAAACTTTTATTAGGTATCAGTTTATCACACACAATTTGGCATAGTCCTGCCTGATGAGCTGCTTTGTGCCTTAACTTTGAATATCCTCCATTGCGTAGGTACATTTCGTCTTATTTGAAATGACTACATTCATTATGCAAGCCTCAAGTGACGCGACTTTCGCGTACCTGTGCCATCTGTGTTCACTTCCGAAAACCGCGACCTGGCAAACATGGCGGGAATTCACTGAATGCGAGATTCACAAGATAGGTCGATGTAGCGATGCATGGGACATGCCCACGTCCAGCAGCAGTAGGTTTTTGGCTGATATCATAATGATAATGATGCACTGATATTGCTAGAAATACTATCCAATCGACTAGTTTACCACACCATAACATCACGCCTGTACCACTCGAAGGATTGTGCAAAGGTGTGTAGTACACCCCTCACACGTAAATAAATACGTTTTTAATGCAATATATATCACGACAATACATTTTTTAAGTATAATTTGTACAACAATAATACATAAGTCGTCTCGGATCAACTATTTTAAACTGTCAAACATTCCTGCAATTTGACGTAAAAACTAGGCATGAGATGTACTTGCCACATTCAATACCAGGGCTTCCAAGTACGAGTGTACAAAAAAACCAGGGTTTAAAATACTTGAAAGTGTTTGGTAGAGTTGGATCTAGTTCCTACCGTGCTAGAATATATTTAGACTGTCTGCTTAGGCATTTTTATAGAATGGCGACTATATTATTATTCAAAGTTTTTCCTCGCTATTTATTACATATTTACAATTAAAATATCGTCTTTCTATAAATCCACGAAATAAATATTTACAATTCCTAACTCATAAACACACAAAAAAAACAGTTTTATTTATTTACACACTTTTTCTAATTGTTTAATATACTCGCGAAATAACTTCTTTAAAATGAATTACGTCAGGGTCAGTTCAACGACAACTGACAAATAAAAAACGGAAAAGAAATATTTACTTGACTTTAAACGTAACTTAGTAATACTATACTGTTCACGCTATTATGTGTCTTATTTCTATAAAAGTGTGGAAAAATGGCGCGCACCAGTCTACAAAATGACTGCGCTACCCATGCCGCTAGCCGACCGCGACCTGAGCCCCGCGGCGCAAGCCTTGTGACGCCCGCGCCGCTAGCCCTACTCCCGCAACCGCGCCGCGAGACCCGCGCGGCCGCGCCTTGCTAAAATTTTTATACTTGCAAGTATTTCACACTCATACCAGGGCGCCCTGGTTGGAAGCAAAGCCCTGGTTTCAAAACCTGGTTGCGTAAATAAGTCCCATCCCTAGAAGAGCATTCTCGCTGGTTGTCAAAAGGCACGTAGTGAATGAACTATTTGAGGTGACGTCATCAAAATCGCTAATTCTAGCAGGAATATAACAAGCTTGTTTTAAGGACGTAATGGTACGAAAACGCAAAGTAAGGTTAAAATAAGACTGTTTTAAGAGGTCATAGTAAGGCCCGAAAGGAATACGTCGAGTTACCAGTAACCCTGTTTATCTAATCTAATACTAATCTAATATATATTACTAATAATATATTTATTACTAATAAAGATTAAGAGTTTGTTTGTTTGCTTAAACGCGCTAATCTCAGGAACTATTTGCCCGATTTGAAAAAATATTTCAATGTTAGGTGGCCCATAGATAGAGGGAAGAAAGAAATAGGGATAGGTTAATTGGAGAATGTTGTTCGGCAACTGCTGCCGTCTATCTCGAGGTCCGAAAATTTATTTCGTATACCATTTGCTGTAGCTGTTGGTCCCGGCTGTCATTTGTAGATCTTGGACAGTTGTCCGTTACAGGCTGTCAGTGCCTCGCAAGTCTGACAACCAGTCTTACCAAAGGGTATCCTATTACCCAGTACTAACTAGATTGTGGAGGTCGGATAGGCAGTCGCTCCATGTAAAATACTGGTATTCACCTGCAGCCGGTTAGACTGGAAGCCGACCAGATAATAGTTGGAAAAAGGCTAGGCAGGTGTGTGCATATCATTTGTAGTAATTATTGCAATATCTGGCTCCATTAACGTGTTATAAACTTCACTTTATTTATATTTTTATTTTAGAGTTATGGCGAGCGACATTACAAAGGAACCGGTCGGCCAGGATGTGGAGACCCCCCCACAACCCAAGCGAAGGCGCTTGTGGGATCCGTAAGTAGTTCTACCTATGTAGTTTAATATTCCATATTACTCTGGTTGTATAACTAGCAAGTTTTAACTTTTATTTTAAAATGTCCATCTAGGTCTGAAAAGTCTTCCTCCAGCTCCGCGAAATACGGCAGAAAGGCGAAGGTCGAAGGTGGAAAGTAAGTTGAAACAGAATGTCAAAAGAGCACTATGTCAAAAATTCTACTTTTATTTGTAATCTGACTCAGAAACAAAAAAAATAATAATTAAAATATTCGAAAAAAAAGAATGTATTTTAAATAGGTCATTATTTCAAATTATTTACAATAACAGTAATCATCCAGTATTTTAAATGCTGTTGCAATTAATGTAAGTTTTGTAATGGTTAGCATTTTAAATCAGAGCCACAAAATCACCAAAATCCAGTTCTTTATTTGTATTTTAATCAGTTTAAAATCAGTACCTATTTAAAGTTTTACTTTTTCGAAGCAAGTCGTAATAGATTTTTTTAAGAACTACAGCGTTCGTGATCGAGTTACGGTACAATTGTTTCAAGTATTATTTGTATTTTGACAACTATTTAAACAACTGTAAGTAGTTCTTCGTATTTAAGTTAGTATTCGATATAATTCTGGATGTTTTACTAGCAAGAACTAACTTTTTTTTTTAAATGTCCCTCTAGATCTGAACAGGCTACCACTAGTTCAGCGCAATTGGCCACAGAGGCGAAAGTCGAAGAAGCATCGGGGAGCTCTGTGAAGGAAGAGTCGCTACCTACAAAGTGAGTCGCTTTTATACTTTTCTATTTAACTCTAGGGCTAGTTTTCCTGTCACGCTGAGCTACGCTGATCGTCGGCGCAGACAGTTTAATTTGTATGAATTGTTAGGACGCGACTGCTCAGCGCTGACAGCCGAATCAAACTAGCCTAGATCAGGGGGTGTCAACCAATGGGTTTAACAGCACACAAGAAAGGCAATTTGGTTCCACTTTTAAAAACTGTTTCTTTTGCTATATTTTTTTTTGTATTCAACGCTAATGAATGGGACTTAAATTAGGGAGATAAAGTTCTGGACTACAGTCTCTGGATTGACCTCAACATCACAATCCTGGGCACCAGCAGGATCACATCCATCTTCAGCTTCACAAGAAATGGACATTTTTTGCTCTCCATCTCAGATAATAATATTTCAGGTTTTCGTTTGTCGATTAATACTTTAATAGCTTCTGCCCGCGGGTGATAGAGTTCGGTAATTGCCCACGTGTGCGTTACCTCCGCAAAATAATATCAAAAATATTCCCATGAAGAAAAAACAGAAAAATTTTCTAGGCGCCATCCTGGATTTTCATTCTGACCTCGTTTTCATTATCAACGACCCTGTAATCCATGAAAACGACACTCGTGAAGGAAAAACCGAAAATTTACCTCGGCGTCATCCCTTTTGTTACCCCTTTAGGGCTGGAATTTAGAAAAACCCTTTCTTATTAGATACTGTAGCGTAAATAAAAAAAATAGTCGTCACTACATGTTTATACGTATAATTTTTCGATATTAAAAAAAAACCTAATACAAACATTTTTATAAAATAAAAAAAAAAACCAAGGAAAAAAAAAATTGGCGATAAAAAATGTGAATTTCAGAACAGTTGCGAAATGGATTGTCTAGAAAAGAATAAGATTTGTGATTTTGAAAATGAATGCCTGAAGGTGAGAAGGGGTTGCAACCGCTATCCGGCCCTAGGCGCGATTAAATTATATCCGTGCTTAAATATGACATCGGAAAAAGTTCATTCCACGACCTTTTGACACGAATAGCTAAAAAAATATAAGATGATGGTACAAAAAACTACACATGTCCGAGCTACTATGGTAGCCCAAAATTAAATGTCCAAGGTCACCCCCCGCTCACCTGCCCGCGCGCACTCGGAAGTTTTTGCCGCGCAAGACCCCCGCGCCACTTCCCATTTAAAGCTTATTTTCTCGTAAACTCCTTCAGCTACACTAAAACAAAAAATACGTGTGTATATCTGAAAATATACAAAATTTAACTACGTTAAAACTAATTACGACAACTAGATATAAGTATTTCAAAACAAATGAAAGCTTGAGAATTTGCGTTGAATTTCAGTTTCTCCAATAAGAATGAAAGTTTTAATTAGAATTGTAATTCGTATCAATAAAACCTATTTATAATTAAACGTGACTATATAAGCTTTGTTTTAATACCCATATGTCCTTACTTTGGCACTTTATTAGTAGCCAAATTAACCAAACCAATCAACCCCTGCTCTGATCGATTCGATACCTACTGATTTTGTCGTGTTTTCGTAAAAAATTCGCTAAGATTTTGTTTTTTTTTTTACTGTTTTATATTGCAGAGACACTAATAATTACTTATTTGAACTAATTTTCATAACACGAGCACTATTTTAACTATTTTTGCAATAATTTCTAAAAAAACATTATCAAAATACCACGCTCGACATGGCGCCACTTTTACATTTCGGTATTGTCGTTTCAACAGACTTTTAACCTACGATGTTTTTAGATATTCGTAAAGCTTGATTGACGAGGTTTATTTTGATATATAACACTATATATATTGGGTTAAAATAAAATAATACTCACGTTTTAAAACCAGGGAAATTATATCACATTAACTCAATACGGTGAAATTTGACACCTGACGTTTAAAACTTTTTAGACATTTAATTTTGTACGGCTGAGATTCTCGTTCTTTTTGCCATAGACGTGGAATTTAATACAGAAAATATATAGGGCAAAACCATAGCTACAGCACGACATGGAACATTTGTAAGTGAGTTTTTTCGGAACTAATGTTTTGGGCTACTATGGTAGCGTGGACATTTGACCGTATTTGTTTTTGGGCTACTATGGTAGCGTGGACATTTGACTGTATTTTGTTTTGGGCTACCATAGTAGCGTGGACATTTCAACGTACCACCGGCTGTACGAAGATATGTCGCATGCGCGCTGGGAAAAAAGAACCAAGAATCCAATTGCCGACATCCACTCTATGACCACACAACTAGAACCGGGTAGACTAAAAAGCCGCAAAGTTTGCTACGCTCCACTCAGGCAATCCATGACAGGCCAACTAAAGAACGATGCAAGTGGTGGCAAGAGAGATGCCTACCACCTAACAACTTCGTGAAACCCTAAGAACACCTGGCTTCCGGTAATGAACCGCGGCCTGTCTGGAAAGCTCTGATTCGATAGCGTACCCAAGTGGGCCGCAGAAAACACAATCTGGCTAACTGGGGGATTATTAATTCCTTCAACACCGAGTACGAGTGCGGCGCTCCGGATCAAACTATGGCCCACCTGCTGGAGTGACCCAGGTGTCCGTATACCTGCACTTTCGACGACCTGATTAAGGCCTCTGACGCCGTAAAAAACGTGGTCGCCTACTGGGCGCAAACCGTGTATTATGGATGTATTGTGGACACGAAAAGAAAAAGAAGAAGTAGCTTTTGTATTTAAACAACCGAAAGTAGTTCTACGTAGGTATATGAGTATTCGATATTACTCGGGTTGTATTACTAGCAAGTTTTAACTCTTATTTTATAATGTCGATCTAGATCTGCCCAGGCTTCCACCAGAATTGCGCAATTGGCTATAGAGGCGAAGGTCGAAGATGCATCGTGAGCTCTGTGACGGAAGTGTCTCTACCTAAATAGTTAGTCGCTTTTAGACTTTTCTATTTATCTTCAAAGATATAGGTACCGACTACAACCGGGTCCGTGGCCAGGTAATCGGTTTGGGAGGGGGTTTTGCTCTGAATTAAATAGTAACTCGGGGGGGGTGAGAACCAATGGGTAATGGGTGAATACTAAACAAGAAAGACAATTTGGATTCACTTTTGAAAACTGAAGTATTTCTTAATAAACCTTTTTTGTTCAATGCTAATCAACGGGACTTAAACTAGGGAGATAAAATACTAGACTACCGTCTCTGGATTGAACTCAACATCACGAATTCACGATCATAGGCACTAGCAGAATCACCTCTAGGTGCCTCATCTTAAGCTTCACATTAAGAAATGATATTTTTTTACTCTCCATCTCAGATAATATGTTAGGTTTTCGTTTTTCGATCTATACAAGTAGTAATTTTGTCGGCATAAACAGAAAAGTTTATCGATTTTAGGATTGAAGCGAGCTCGAAAGTTTTAGCATCCACCTCGAACTTAATAGTATGTTTTCTTTCCAGAGAAATAGGACTAATTGTAGCGACTATATGTATACTGGATCTAGGGAGGTAAGATCTTTTTTGACCATTCATACAGGAATTAGAGCTTTCCGGGTTTTTTGACAAAATTACTAATGCATGAAACTTTTCAGAAATAAAAGAATGTAAATGCGAGCGAAGCCAGCTCGAAAAGTTTAGTACTTTGTTCTTTCATTCAGAAATGGGAATAGGAGTCACATGATTAACTCTATGGCATTGAGAAAGCATAATTTGTTTGACATAGCCTGAGGGGATGCGTAGCACTCCATTTCCCCCCTGACCTACCTAGGGCCCTGACTACAAAACTGCTTTTGTTCTAGATTTATGGAATGTGAAGATCCAGCCCCAAGCACGTCATCCACCTCACCGCAGCAGGGTGGAGATGGAGATCCAACCCCAAGTACGTCATCCACCTCACCGATTCAGGGTGGAGTTGGGGAACCAGCCCCAAGCATGTCATCCGCCTCACCAAAGCGGGATGGAGATGGAGATCCAACCCCAAGTACGTCATCCACCTCATCGACCTAGGGTGGAGTTGCGAATCCAGCCGCAAGTACGTCATCCGCGCTAACCAATGCAGGGTGGCGTTAGGGAACCACCTTAAGTACGTCATCCGCCTCACCAATGCAGTGTGGAAATGGGGATCCAGCCCCAAGTACGTAATCGGCCTCACCGATGCAGGGTCCATCACGTTCTAGCTCAGGTTTGTGTCAGCGCGACGAATACATCACCTCCCAGGTGCCAAATATAGGTAACAAGCTGTTGATTTTACTTTAGGATCCTAGGGGCAACAGTAGCGTAGCGTGGGTTTATTTTGCCCGGGGCAAGTCAGAAATTTGCCGCCGCAATAATGGTAGCAAATGGTCAAAATTTAAAGCATTTTTTTCACAATATTAATAGGTCCGTCATGTTATCAAACCAAAACTTCAATACAATTCTCAATATTATGTGTATATCAGAACGTTCGGCCAGTCGAGTAATGGAGCTGGCTGCTTCTCCAGTTTTTAGACGATTATGTGACGCACAAAGATGCACAAAACTGGAGTAGCAGCCAGCTCCCTATCTCGACTGGCCGAACGTTCTGAGATACATAATATTATGTACGTCATATTCGATTGCTAATACAGGGTGTACCACGGCTACGCCACACAGAAGGAAAGTACCTTAAATATTGTGTATAGGAAATTTTACAGAAAGACGACTTAGTTTTTAATTTAAAAATAAATTTAACTGCGTTCAAAGATTTTGAAATAATTGCCTGTCTGAAGTAGGAATCGAATCCGCCAAATGTAAAAAAAAAAACACGAGTATTACAACGGTTGAAAGGGTTAATCATAAGGATATTTTTTTCCTGCATAACTATATTATATGCCCATATTCCAGCCGCATGAAGTATTCTTCTTATTATCGTCTTGGCGAACTTCTTTGAACTTAGTTCTTACCTCAGAAGAAGTTGTCGTACCATTTCTTAGCAATCTGCTCACAATAAATCTGTCGTCTCTCGGTGTTGTGACTTTTTTGCAATATTGCCCTATAAGTCTCGTATAATCTCCAATCTGCCAATATCTTAACTGGAAGATCAACCGGACCGGCTGTTATTATTTAGTCATGATCTCCTCCCAAGAATTGACTTATACACCATCAAATCTGATGTCAACTGCAGTTATGTAATAACTCGCCCATGGGCGCTACAAAAACTGGTTAGGTACTCACCAAACGAAAAAAAAAGAAGAGAGACTGCTATTATTGTCTAAAAGACAGCCATAAAGTAAGTGCTTCTATACCGTAGTATTTTTTTTTGAATTTCAGACAAGACAACGGCAGGAGATGAAGAAGACACGTCAAAATTAGTAGCAGAAGTCATTGGAGAAGTAGCCGGAAACGAGAAGGAGAAAAAAGACTGTAAGGGTGACGTGAAGCTTGACGAAGCACTATGTATGTTTATTCATATCCTAAGGCTTGCAAAGCCGATTATTTTTCCAAACAAACTGAGAAAGCTGATAGCTTCACTATTTGGTGTTAAAAAACATTGTTTCGGAATTTATGAACCTTGAAAGTCCCATATTTTACCTAATTTTGACACAATATTTGGGCATAAGATAATTACAATAAACTTCAAAACAATATAAATAGCATCAGATGCGTTATAGTTGTTATTTGAATCAAGGAAGTTTCTATAAAAAAACCGGTCAAGTGCGTGTCGGGCCACGCGCAGAGTAGGGTTCCGTACTGATAGTTTCGTACCATACCATGCTCTAATTAGAAGCCAAACATGATATACAACATGTAACATAATTAACGCACATCCTGAAAGTTGTTTGTTCAGAATCGTTTACTGAATCGATTTCTATCATTTTTAATATAGGTTATTTTTCATACCAAAAATAATTAAAACTACGTAAATTACTGACACACTACCCCTGTACAGTCAAACCAACTAAAATGGACCGTAACTCAAGGCAATAAGACTTTAAAAGTTCAGTTTCATTTGTATTAATACAAATTCCGTCTTTTAATATAAAATAAAGAAAAATCAACCTTCTTTTAAGGAAGTTAAAGTCTTTACTAATCAATGTCTATACATGTTTAACTAAAATTTCTGAGTATGTATTATGATTATAATATAATACTGTAATTGGGGTGTTTGAGGGTGTGCGTTAATTACGTTACATGTTGTATAATAATAGCAAATTAATTAACTATATCAATCTGCAAATTCCTACACTCAACGAGACTTTATATGAAGTTACAATTCAACTATGTCACCTCAACACACAATATAAATAAAAAAAAATAAAAAAAGCCTTTTAATTCCACTAGCTTTACAAGTAAAAATTATAAAAATATACAAATTAATACCACTGAGACATGCACAATTAACATTTGGAATGATCATGTTTGTTAATAATTATTATGAGGAACTTGAATCGATTAAATTGAATCCTTTCTTTCAGTAAAATTACATTTATATTAAAATTTAGGTGTTAACGCTTCTTAAACTTCATATTTTAAGGATAACAATCATAAAATAGTAATTATATAATAGAGTTCATCACAAAAAAATACTTTAAATTAGCTAGTAAAGAGTTCATTCGAACATGCAAAAAAAATTGTCATGATTTGTATATTTATAATATTAAACAATATTATAAATATACAAATCATGACATTTTAATTAATCATTAAGTAATTGTATATAAGTAAATAAAAAATAGTAATTATTAAGCTAATTGGACCCCTTTTCGGGTAAAGGCCTCCTCCAGAGATTGCCACTTGTCTCGGTCTTTGGCGACATCAATCCAGCCTATTCCTGCGATTGATTCAACTTCGTCCTTCCATCTTGCTTTCGGGCTACCTCTGCGTCTATATCCGTGAGGGCCTCTCCATACTGTCACGGTTTTCGTCCATCGGTCATCAGTATAACGGGCCACATGACCTGCCCATCTCCATTTTAAACTTCTAGCGAACGTTAGAGCGTCTATTACTTGTGTTTTTTTTCCTTATCAAATTGTGCCGTACTCTGTCTCTAAGTTTTATGTTCAGAGAGCTACGTTCTAGTGCTTTTTGACACGAAGCAATTTTTCTACTGACTGTAGAGTCAAATATCCACGTTTGGCATCCGTACGTAAGATAGGGTAGAAGGCAAGAGTCCATTACTTTCTTTTTCAATTGTAAACTAATGTTGGATTTCATTACCTCTTTGTAGGACCAGTACTTCTTCCAAGTGATTGCAATGCGCCTGTCTATCTCTTCAGTATTGTTCTCTTTTCGAAATGACACTTGTTTGCCTAGGTAGATGTATTCGTCGACGTAGTCCACAGTCGAGTTATTTACTGATATTGGTTTTTTGTAGTGGTTGGTCATTACCTTTGTTTTTGTGATGTTCATCTCAAGGCCAATATCAGTGCTAACTGAGTTAAGTTCTTCTATCATGGTTTGGAGTTCCGCACGGTCTTCCGAAAACAGTACGATGTCGTCCGCGAAACGCAGGTGGTGAAGATGTTTCTTTCCAATTTGTAAGCCTTTTTCGCCCCAGGGCAGATCTTTCATTATATGTTCAAGGACTGATATGAAAAGCTTCGGCGATAATGGGTCACCCTGTCTTACTCCTCTACAAATTTTTATGCTTTGGCCAGAGTTTTCTAATTTGATTTTACTTGTGCCATTTTTATAGATTTTCTTTATAATTCTAATATACTTTTCGTTTACTTTTTGATTACGTAGGGCATTCCAAATACTCACGTGAGATATCGAGTCGAAAGCTTTTTTATAATCAACGAAAGCTAAATATAATGGTCTTCTAAATTCGTAGTACTTTTCGATTGTTTGTTCGAGTACTTGGATGTGTTCAGTGGTGCTGAACGATTTTCTAAAGCCAGCCTGTTCGGTTGGTCTACTAGAAAGAATCAACAACGACATTGAAGCCCACCACTTCAATGTCGTTGTTGATTCTTTCTAGTAAACAGGTTGCGAAGAGTTTATATAAACATGGCATTAAACTGATAGGGCGGTAATTTCCTACGTCTGATGGGTCGCCTTTTTTGTAAGGAAGTATAATTTCCGACTCGGTCCAGGCCTGTGGTACCTTTTCTTCTTTGAGAATTTTATTAAACAATTCAGTCAATGGTACCAAAATTACCGTTTTTGCGAGTTTTATGGCTTCATTTGATATACCATCGGTGCCCGAGCTTTTGTCGTCTTTTAGTTTGTCGAGCTTAGTTAATATTTCCGACTCTGCAAATTTTGGAATCTCTGTAATTTGATTTTGGCAGTTTATAATTTCATTTTCTTCGTGGTACGACTCTTCAGAGGCACCGTATAGTTGTCTATAAAATTCTGTGGCTGTGTTGAGAACGTCTGCACGACTTTGGTGTGTTTTTGAAGATTTGGAGTTTAGTGATGGAATCCATTGTTTTTCTGTCGTTAGTTCTTTAAATGCCTTCTTTAGACTACCAGAATGTTTTAAATGTTTTGTGAAAATGGCTTCTCTATGATCTTTGTAATTCTTCTTGATTTCTTTGTTTGTGGTTTTAAATAATCTTGAAAGTTCAGCCTTTTCACCGTGATTTAGTCCAGTCTTGTACAATAATAAATTCCTTTGTTTCATGTGATTTCGCGTACTTTCTGTTAAAATCGTTGCTTTTTTAACCTGTTTATTTTCACTAACCTGTAAACATTTTTCATAATATTTTCTATTTTCTTATAGGAAGTGGATACACCAGAATTTTCATCGTCGTACAAGTCCAGTTCGAAGCTCTTAATCTTGGATAGGTATTCTGAACGTTCGTCGTTTGTTTTCAATTTGTTTTGAAAGTGTGAATAGTTTTTCCTGCTCTTTTTTATTGGTTTTAATTCAACTGTGCCTCTAAGCAGTTTATGATCGGAAGCGAAAATGGTAGTTATAGTTTCATAGTTTGTGAATATTTGAGGTACATTAGATAAAATTAAATCGATTTCATTTCTTGTTTTCCGGTCTGGTGAGAGCCATGTCCATTTTTTCTTTTTCCTTTTTTTGAATATTGTATTAATTACCATCAACTTCTGTTCAAAGGCATATTGGAGTAGTCTTTCACCTCGTTTATTTCTAGAACCGAACCCGTATTTGCCAGTGATCAATGACTCATTCTTCTTTGGTAGCCCGATTCTTGAGTTAAAGTCGCCCATACATATTATAGGTATATTTTCCTGCTATAGCGTGGGCTTGTTGTAACACACAATACCAAGAATTGAAATAATTTTCTGAACTACTTATGGTCTTGGCCGGTAACGAAACCATTGTCAGATCTAATTCGACGACAACGCCATCTAGTTACAAAATAAGTATTAATTGTTACACAAAACTGAAAATGAGATCTGGTTGGACACAATCCTCAACTTAGTTTAATTACTTAGACACAACTATAATTTTCTTCGACAGCAACTGTTTTTTTTTTATAAAACTTATTTAGGAATAAAACAACAGCGTGATACAACTGACGCTTAGCGCCATCTATCGACATTTTCGAAATTTTGTTCGAAGTTTTCGAGTCAAATAAAATTGGTCGACTATTACTCGTAAACTTGTAAAGCCCACTTAAGTGTGGTAATTTTCCTTTAAATTTCGTTATATATAGGTACTACTTCCGTAACATTTGAATATCTAACTACAACCGTTTAGTTGGTAGAGGGGGACACATGACTCTAATGAAAATTTGTACTTTAAAGCTTTATAAGTCACGAATGGTTTACTTAATCATTAAATTTAATAAAAATTCCCCTAATATTTTTGAAAGACCTATCCAACGATATCCCACAGTATGGGAAGAACGAAATATAATCCCCACTTCACATGTAGGGGAGGTACCCAAAATAATTGTATTTTAAAAAAAAAATATTTTACCACTTTTTCGGCGTCATTAACGTGTATACTCATGCCAAATTACAACTTTCTAGTACCAATAGTTTTTGAGCTACACCGCAGGCAGACAGACAGACGGACATGGCGAAACTATAACGGTTCCTTGTTGACTACGTAACCCTAAAAAAAACTCATTCTCATCTATTCACAGCTTAATTTAAATTGTATTACACCAACTTGTAAAATGTTAAGTAATTAGAATTGTACTTAAAGTTTATTTTTCGGGTGTTTTTTTTTGTTATTAGATGTTTCTTATTACATCATTTTCTTAATTCTTTTCCGGTCCAGACCTATCCGATTTAGATATTCCAGGGACTAGTCACAAGGATGACAAATTCGTAAGCCCTGAACCCAAGACGGTGCCCAAGGACCTCCATAGTGCTGAGGAACTAGTTTTGGACCAGAAAGATGAAGAGTCCGTAAAATCTTACATCATGACTGACGAGGAAGTGAAGAATAAGACGCTGATGTGGATGCAGATGAATGCTGAATATTTGAAGGAGCAGAAAAGTAATGTATTTTTGGTTATTTTGAGGTGTTGGACCTGATTATGCACAGCCTATAATATTCCCTCTGCTGGGACACAGGCATCCTCTCTATGATAGAGAGGGCGCTGTAAACCATCAGGCGTGCTTAGGGCGGTTTGGTAGATGTATCATGTCTTCGATTTTTTATTTCTAGGACATGCCGGTTTGTTTGTGTTACTAGTACACAAACAAACCTAGTGTTTGGATAAATTCTCTCTTGCTGTTGATATATGCAAGATTTGTGCATGTACAGTCAGTGAGCAGCATTACCTGACATATTTGCCTTTGTTTTAGGGTTCCGTAGTCAACAAGGAACCCTTATAGTTTCGCCATGTCCGTCTGTCTGTCTGTCTGTCCGCGGTTTAGCTCAAAAACTATTGTTACTACAAAGTTGTAATTTGGCATAAGTATACACGTTAATGAAACCGAAAAAGCGCTAAAATAAAATAAAAAAGTAACTATTATTTAGGGTACCTCCCCTACATGTAAAGTGGGGATGATAATTTTTTTTTCGTCCCTCTCATAGTGTGAGATATCGTTGGATAGGTTTTTGATTAAGTAAACCGTTCCTGACTTATCAAGCTTTAAAGTACCATTTTTCGTTACAGTCAAGTGTCCCCCCCCCCCCTCTACCAACTAAACGGTTGTAGTTAGAAATACAAATGTCACGGCAGTAGTACCTATATATAACGAAGTTTAAAGGAAAACTAAATGGGCTTTACAAGTTTACGAGTAATAGTCGATCAATTGTACGAAAATTTGGAACAACTCCATAGAAATGTCGATAGATGGCGCTAAGCGTCAGTTGTATCGCGCTAACATTTAATTCCAAAATTAGTTTTATAAAAAAAAAAAACGTTGTTGTTTGTATAGGAAATCAAAACCGCACTTGGCTGTTATAAAAACTACGGAACCCTACACTGCGCGTGGCCCGACACAAACTTGACCGGTTTTTTGCTTTGTAGATGGGTCAGATAATGGTGCAGGGCACTGTACGATTAGGATTCGTTTGTTATTTAGGCAAAATATTATTCACCATTAAAAATCTTCTTCGTCGAACTACCGGCAAGCATTTACCATAAATCTAAATTTAAATTCATTCATGTTTCAGTAAAAGAACGTCTGGCGAAGGAACGTGAAGAAAAAACTTCTAAGAAATTACGAGCTTCTTGTAAGAAGAGGACTCCTTCTGACACTGCGACGGCGGGAGAGAAAATCGAGAAGATGATAGTGAAGAAGAAGCTTAGCTCCAAGATTAATTACGATATTCTGCAGAAATTGAATGACCCGGGCAAGAT
Organism: Cerastis rubricosa; assembly: GCA_949152445.1. Classification (NCBI taxonomy): domain Eukaryota; kingdom Metazoa; phylum Arthropoda; class Insecta; order Lepidoptera; family Noctuidae; genus Cerastis; species Cerastis rubricosa. The sequence continues at coordinate 26,012,054 of OX424523.1, forward strand.
GTTGCCGCCTGCGACGCCAAAGGCTACTGGTGCTGCAGAGTAAGTACTATGGTCCTTCTTTGGCTAAATGTTTTAGTAGGTTAAACGCGGGCTTAGGTTAGTAAAGTTTCGTCCGCGTCAATGGTTGGCATCGCGGAGTCCTAAGATGCTGTGATGTGCGGAAAGGGAGGTTGACGAGCTCCCACCCATCCCGCAGCTGAGGCACCGGGCGTAGACAGACACTGGACAAAACATCGCCCTAGTCCAGCCCGAGCGAGTGTGGGTCTCTTTGGAAAGCCCCTAAACAGGTCCAGGGACGACGGATAGGACATCCGTCGTCGCCATCACAGTAAACCTGAGACGGTGGCGTGTTGTGTCCCACGCGCGCCTCTCTTAGACGTTACGGAGTAGTTTTACACCTCACTCCTCTCCAGGACGAGGCTCGCAGGTCAATACAGGAAGTCGTGAAGTCGCATTAGATCCTGCTGCTCCCCGACGAAAGTTATCGAGGAAACACCGGTGTGGTTTTGGTCCGTACTAGTCTGACAGGCCTCTCCGCTCTCCGGCGGATGACATTCATTGAGGATTTTAACTAGTAACTTGGAAGTTATTCAACGGGAATCTAGGGCATGGTTACCCCTGTATGAATGAATACGTTCAACAATTAAGTATATGAAAGGCCATGATCCGGTACAACGACGCGGCTTTTTGTTATGCTAAGATATACACTACCTGCGTTCGCACTCATTAAATTGACTACCTGTATAATCACCTCCCTTATCATTAATTTGGGCAGCATCTTTGTCTTCCATACTTCTTTATTCATTGTCAACTCAGTAGCAACCCCTTATCCGTGCTATAGCTTAATTTTCTATCCTGATCTGTTTTAGAAACAAACCAGCAACGTCAACGTCTGCATCAGTAACGGTGCCGAGCCAACTCATGAAGATCCCGCCGCCGCCGCCCCCGCCCCCAGCTACACCTGCGCCCCGCCCTACACCCACGAAGCCAGTCTTACCCGCGGCCTGCCTGCGCCTTCCGGGCCCACCCGCGACACCGAAGTAAGCTGTCACTGGTAAGCATATTTGCACGAGGATGTTTTGGCGCGTGGCCAAAATCACAACAAACGCTGATATCTTCTTTCTTCAATTAGAACATTTTCATAAATGTTTACCAACCACGTCCTCTTGTCTATGTCATATGAACGCATGAAGCACTTTACACGAAAACTCAAAACTGAAATAAATGTACCAAGTTTGACATAACAATGCAAATTTTCATGACAAGCAACACCACCTTCAACTGCACACTTAAAGTGGCCATACTACACTACAGTTCGTATTTAGTTTGCTCATGAGACTGCCGTTGTCCAGTTGTACACCAAAAAAATGAAGTAAGAACTACAACTGAATTGAGTACCTCCTCGTTTGTATCTTACATGTTAAAAGACTAATCCAACAAAATACCCTGATCAGGCAATAGAAGGCGCTAAACGTCTCCATATTAAACACTTTCGTCATCTTTAAATATTCTTGGTCTTCTATATACACTTGCAGAGGAAGAAGAATGCAACATCATAAGAAAAGTGTATTAGAAATAATAGCCATATAAAATCTACAGATTCATGCAAACCACATTTAATAAAAATATCGACGATGCCATACTTTATTTATGAATCCTGTGTTTTTGACAAAAACAATATATTCTTGTATTAATCTGCTGAAAGTCTACGTCGCTCAGATAAAAATACTTTACGTAAGTATAAATGACAAAAGTGTATCGATTGTACAATAAAATACTCAGCAAATTAAAGAGTGTAAAGCTACAATGAACTTAAAAACAGACTTATTATTATTGTTAGACAAAGTATATTTTTTTGGTACTTACTTTCTAAATGACAAACTGTTATAATGTTGGCATTTTATTAAAGAATTCTATTCTCTTAGATTATAGTCCCACCAACTCATCTGTTCAGGTAATGGCGTTGCTGGTGGAGGATTTGGAACTTCCAAACCAGAAACGCACCAAAAAAAAAATGGAAGAATACACAAGGCAGTCGTTCAAGACTGTCTTTATATCAAAAAAATAATAATGATAAGAAACTAATAATATACAAACATGCGTATTAGTAACATTGAAAAATGTAAATTAGTACGTAAGAAAAATGAACAACTGTAGTTCGAAACTTATTAAGAATAATTCATACAAGTCTTACTAGCATAGTGAAGAGTCAATATGGCTTAATTCGTTTTTTTGTAACCCTATCCTTGCCTACGGACCTGATGATGTTCACAGGAAAAGGGGTAGAGGACAGTTAATTTATTGACAAGGTGATATAACCTCCTTGTCTTTTTAAATCCGGTTTAATTAATTATTATTTTTTGATGATCGCCGAAGAATTGACGATTGTGTTTTTTAGATTTTTTAAAATAAAATCTACAAAATATTTTTTTTTACTATTATTTTTATGTTCTCACTGGAGAATAATTTTGTGATTAATATATCATGTAAGTATTGTAGATTTTTTTGTTTTTATTTGTAAAATTTCGACAAAATTGAACTTTTTTATGTTTTACCTGAAACAGCCTACCTACTTGTTGAGTAGGCTGTGGCTGGTATAGAATTTGGAACTTCCAATTTAGAAACTTACCAAAAAAAAAGTGAAGGAAACACAAGGCAGTCGTTCAAGACTGTCTTTATATACCATAAGATTTTAATATTAAGAAACTAATAATATACAAACATGTGTATTAGTAACATTTAAAAATGTAAATTAGTACGTAAGAAAAATGAACAACGGTAGTTCGAAACTAATTAATAATCATTAATACAAGTCTTTATTAGCATAGTGAAGAGTCAATGTGGCTTTATTCTATTTTGTAACCCTCTCCTTGCCTACGGGCCTGATGATGTTCACTGGAAAAGTGTGGAGGACAGTTAATTTATTGACAAGGTGATTTAGCCTCCTTGTCTTTTTGAATCAAAAATCCAAAAAAAATATTTATTTTTGAAGGTTGCCAAAGAATGAACGATATTTGTGTTTTTTTAGACTTTTTCATCATCTTATGTAAATCTTCTTTTTACTGGAGCATAATTTTGTGAATAATGTAATATGTATTGTATGTTTTTTGTATTTATTTGTATATAAAAAACGACGACAAAATTGTACTCTTTTATGTTTTACCTGAAACAGCCTGCTTGTTGAGTAGGCTGTTTCTGGTAGAGAATTTGGAACTTCCAATTTAGAAACTTACCAAAAAAGAAAAGGAAGGAAACACGAGGCAGTCGTTCAAGACTGTCTCCATATATTATAAGATTTTAATATTAAGAAAGTAATAATATACAAACATGTGTATTAGTAACATTAAAAATGTAAATTAGTACGTAAGAAAAATGAACAACTGTAGTTCGAAACTAATTAAGAATAATTCATACAAGTCTTACTAGCATAGTGAAGAGTCAATATGGCTTAATTCGTTTTTTTGTAACCCTCTCCTTGCCTACGGACCTGATGATGTTCACAGGAAAACGGGTAGAGGACAGTTAATTTATTGACAAGGTGATATAACCTCCTTGTCTTTTTGAATCCGGTTTTATTAAATATTTATTTTTGGCGATCTCCGAAGAATTGACGATTGTGTTTTTTAGATTTTTTTTTAAAAATCTATAAAAAAAATACTATTATTTTTATATGTTCTCTTCACTGGAGAATAATTTTGTGATTAATGTTATATGAATTGTAGATTTTTTTTTTGCATATAATTGTAATAAAACATCGACAAAATTGTACTTTTTTATGTTTTACCTGAAACAGCCTACTTGGGTGGTAGAGAATTTGGAACTTCCAATTTAGAAACTTACCAAAAAGAAAAGGGAAGGAAACACGAGGCAGTCGTTCAAGACTGTCTTTATATATCATAATATTTAATATTAATAATCTAATCTTATACAAACATGTGTATTAGTAACATTTAAAAATGTAAATTAGTACGTAAGAAAAATGAACAACTGTAGTTCGAAACTAATTAAGAATAATTCATACAAGTCTTACTAGCATAGTGAAGAGTCAATATGGCTTAATTCTTTTTTTTTGTAACCCTCTCCTTGCCTACGGACCTGATGATGTTCACAGGAACAGGGTAGAGGACAGTTAATTTATTGACAAGGTGATATAACCTCCTTGTCTTTTTGAATCCGGTTTTATTAAATATTTATTTTTGACGATCGCCGAAGAATTGACGATTGTGTTTTTTAGATTGTTTTAAATAAAATCTAAAAAAAAAAAATATTATTTTTATATGTTCTCTTCACTGGAGAATAATTTTGTGATTAATGTTAAATGTATTGCAGATTTTTTTGCATTTATTTGTAATAAAACATCGGCAAAATTGTACTTTTTATGTTTTACCTGAAACAGCCTACTTGTTGAGTAGGCTGTGGCTGGTATAGAATTTGGAACTTCCAATTTAGAAACTTACCAAAAAGAAAAGGGAAGGAAACACGAGGCAGTCGTTCAAGACTGTCTTTATATATCATAATATTTTAATATTAATAATCTAATCATATACAAACATGTGTATTAGTACGTAAGAAAAATAAATAAAGGGACTTTGAAAAGTATTATTCTTAAAAGTCTTACTGACATAGTGAAGAGTCAATATGGCTTAATTGTGTGGAGGACACTAACTTTATTGGTGATGAACCTCGCCGAGTTTTTGAATTCGGTTAATAATATATAAAGCCGAATTAAAAAAAAAAACCTTTTTGAAAATCGCTATTGACGATGTGTGTTATCTAAATTTTATAATTTTTATATGTTTCTCTATTGGAGGATTATTTGGATTGTAGTAGTTATAGTATTTATTCGTAATAAACAGGGACAACATTTTTACCTTTTTTTGTTTTCCCTGAAATGCCAACAGTGCTCCTATGTCTTTAGAACAACGAGGAAAGACATTTGTATCTATCTTATATAAGATATATACAAATGCTCGTGTGTGTCGTACAAATGACTTTTCCTGATCTAGACAATAACTATTGTCTAGATCAGAAAAAGTACAGAAACTATAAGGAATAAAATATTTTTTAACAAAAAAAGAAATAAATACACCGAAATGTGGAAAATAATGTAAGTTTTGGAAGTCGATGACTGGTTCGATTAAATTTTTTCCCACCGAGAACATTATTAAAAAAATAAAACTTTGGTAAAAATGCACGTCTTGTTAAGTCTAAATTTTACATTGTTGACAATACACGTCATGTTTTCGCCAGTTACATTTATGTTTTGTTTGTTTTTTATTGGAAAAAAAAACAAACAAAACTTACTTGTATTGGCGAAAGAACACCGGCAAATACCCAAACAAATCTGTATCGACATTTTTTCGCGTCTGCCTTTAAACCTACTACTTAATACTACTAAACTCTCTATCCTCTTTTCAGCCGAAAGACGTCCACTGCTGGACATAGGCCTCCCCCAACGCCACACTGACATAAGGGGTTTTTGCCATAATCGCCACGCTTTGCAGGCGGGTTGGCGATCGCAGTACGTTTGTTACAAAAGCACAGAGAACGCTACTGCCCATTCTCTGGAAAGTCCCTTACTCGCGTCTTACGACACCCACGGGAAGATATGGGAAACTAAACGCTTGAACGTTTATTCAGTCGCAGACAGTTCACTTTTTTATATTTTAATATGTATTTGAATTCCATAACAGTTTTGTCTTAAGTTCTATTTCATAGGAAGTCCGGAATTAAAGATATTCCAGTTTCAAGTTTTAGAGATTATGTCTTGTCAGCAGCAGACTAATCGAAAAAGAAAATATAGAAATACCTACTTACTACAAATATCATTGATATAAATGTATTATAATATATACATAATAAACTACGGACTACGTATTCAGAATATTAAGTCCAACCGGTGTTTGTAGATTTGCCACATGGCCTACATGAGACGTAAGTAGGTAGTTAGTACTACTTTTAGTAAGTGTACATCTTATCAGAACTATAATAAGTTTAAGTAAGTATGTGTATGAAGTAAATAGGTGTAAAGCGCCTACGATACTTGAATAGTTATTGTAAGTTGTTAAAGTGTACTATTGCTTTTGAATTATTGTCAGGCGTTTTGTATCTGAAAAATTGAATTGACTATTAAATAGATTTGAAGGTTTTCTTTCAAATATTAATAAGTCTAATTTATGTTACAAGTCACATGCATTAATTTCAGGCATGAATCGTCCATTAAAGTTCTACATTTCAGCCGATCTAAGCGTGGTCATGCAAGGACGGATACACTGCAGCCCGGCTACTGAAAATAGTGTTGTATGTCATAAAATAATGTGGTACTATTGTTTCTTTCTAGTACCAAATCCGTAGGTACACTGTACCTACTGCCATAACCATGACCTTGTTTGCCAGAACGGAACACATATATTTCCATGATTATTATTTTATTGGAAACGGGTTGTCCCGTATTAATTTGGTCAAGTTCCGCGAAGCGGTTTTTAGTTAACTTCAATGATGCGTAGGTATTTATTCTATCTTTTTTTTTTAATTTGGCTTGAATTAAGCCGCAACTTGCATGATGTGAAGCGATGATACGGCCTGGGGTAAGAGCACGCTTTCCTAAAAGAAACCCAAAGTTCAATTTGTGTAGGAATGTTTGGAAGAATGCTCTTCTTATTACGACTCTTCAATAATAGACAGCAAATCTATCGTGATAGCTGCAATCGCTTGGATATGTATTGTTTACAAAACTACACCGCTGGGAGCAGCGGTGGCTCAGTGGTGGCAGCCCCGACTTACGAGCTGTAAGCCGTGGGTTCGAACCCAGGCAGGCGCATTACTTTGTGTAAATCATTTCATCACCGCTACTCTCTTAACGGTGAAGGCTAACATCGTGAGCAAACCGGCATGTCCTAGAACTAAAATTCGAAGACATGTGACAACTACCAACCGCACTGGGCCCGCGTGGTGGATAACAGCAATCCACCCCACTCCCTTTCATATAGAGGAGGCCTGTGTCCCAGCAGTGGCAACATTATAGGCTGATGATGATGATGATGACACAACTACATAGCATCATATCTTGCTTGTAGCATCTGAAGGGAAACGCAAACGCACGCACAGAACGCAGTAGGTACCCAAAGAATACCAGCGAAAAAATTGTTGATAAAATTCTGTCTTCAGCAGCTGTCTGTGCATAAAATCATTATTAAAAAGGAACCAGTTACCTTTGCTTAGCCTCGACGTGTTCTTCCCAATATCCTTACAAATATTATAAATTTGTGCGAAACTAAGTTTGTTTGTAGCCTGGATAGCCATGACACATAACCGCCAAAAGTGGAGAGATTTGGAAGAGATCTACACTCAGCATTGGGTGGCCAAGGGTTGAAGAAGAGAGAGAAGAGAAGTTTGTTTGTTACCGTTACGCGTTACGTTGTCAGGTGAACAGAACCGTTTTTTCAACTGGTCTTTTTTCGGAATGAAAGATACCATATGTCCGTACATATGGTATCTTTCATTCCGAAAAAAAGTTGTAAGTTGTATTTTAGAATTTTGCATATGCACCTACTACATATGGTACCTTTCATTACAAAAAAAAAATTGTTCCCGAAGAAAACAACAATAACGTTCATATAAAAATAATAGGTGGCGCCACTTGTCCGAAGCCAGTTATTGTCAAAATATAAAATAAAAAAATAAAAAAAATTTGGCACCACCATCATTTCGTAGGAGGCATGGCAAATTGTCAAATGAAAAGCGTTTAAAGTAATAGATAGTAAATAACATAACATCACGTCCTCTAATCACCGAGGGGGTGTACTTACCTATTAGTACACCCACATTTTGCCAGTTATGTGTAATTCCAATGTACTTGGGGGTCGAGGTTGCAGAGGTTGCTACTGAGAAATCTCTGATGGAAAAACCCAACAACTTTTGGGCCAACCCGGGAAGTGAAACCAGGACCTCATGTTCAGCAGTTTAGACCAAGGAGGCAGTCATTTTTTTATTTTTATCTCATGTGTCCCACTGCTGGGCAAAGGCGGCCTTTATCATTCTAAACGTCTCGATCCTATGCGATATCTGGCCATGATCACCCGGCAAACAAGATGAGATCGTCACACAACCTTCGCCGCGGTCTACCTCGACGGCGATTTCCTCCGTCGGGCTTCCAGTGAGTGACGATGTTTGCCCACCTCTCTGGGTGCATTCGTGCTACGTGGCCAGCCCACCTCCCACTTTAGCTTGGCTGTTTTTGTTCCGATATCTGCAACTTTAGTTATGGAACGCAGGGTGGTATTCCTCGCTTCACACCTATGTATGAACCTATGTATTATGTTACGCTCCATTGCCTGCTGGCAAAGGAGGCAGTGATTATCAATAGTTATTAGTTTATAGAATTATATACTCACATGGCGTACCTTGACAGAAGTCTAGCTCCGTCTTATATTTCCTATTCTTTTAAAATTATGAAATTAGTGTTTTTTTTTTCCTTTTTCAGTCAATACTGAAATAACCATTAGTGGTTTACGTGTTTAAAGCGCCAATATTTTATCAAATTAGGCAACTGGCGACTTGAATGTCCTTTATAAAGCAGATACACTTGAATACTGACAGACACTTGAGTACTCCAGCAAGTGGGCCAAGTTCTGGTGACTGACAACGGGAGGATATTTTTCCTACTTGGGTTGGGTTAGAGAGTAAAAATAGGGAGCGACGGAAACAACGAAGAAAGACCTTTGCTTAGCAATAACACAGTCCTGGCTAGCTATCTTATATACTAATACTATTGGCCGCGACTTCGTTCACGTGGTTTTTTTTAATTTGAGTATGAATTGGAGATTTTGGCCGATTCTCAGACCTACCCGATATGCACACAAAATGTCATACAAATCAATTCAGCCGTTTCAGAGGAGTATGGTAACTAACATTATGACACAAGAATTTTATAAATAAGATATAATCAAGCTGAAGAGTTCGTTACTTTGGTTGAACGCACTCATCTCGGAAACTACTGGTAGTTCGAATTCGGGTAGTCCATTTATTGAGCCCTTGCTCACTAAACTTACTAGCTATATAACATCACGCTGCGGCTAATAGAGCGGATCATCAAGGAAAAATGTTAAACACTGGGAAACCGTAACTCAGACGAAGTGGCGCGGGACAGCTACTTACAATATAATAAAGAAACCCATCGGTCAACTTAGTCTGCCGCAGTTCACTGCTGAACGAGCAGGCTCTTCTGAGCTGCCACAACATGGTTAGTCTTATTGGTGGTTTTGTATCGGTAGCCACGTTAATCTCTTGGAAACTCCATTAAATAGACCATCGTCTGGTCGGGAGCACCGCATTCACACTTAGCTGTCGAAAGATCTACAATACCTCATTTTGCCAAATTGTTGTCTTTACAGCGGCCAACCTGGAGTTCGACTATCGAGTCATCATCTGCCTAGCCTTTTTCCAAGTCTTAATGTATAATCGTAAATCTGGATCGACTGCATATCTGATTGCCACGATCAATTATCACAATCAACAATCAAGTAGGTAATTACATTAGTTTTATTTCCAAAACAAAACACAGTGGAACTTTCAACCAGAATCAAAAAGACGTACTTACCTCCGTACACAAGATAAAAGCTTAAGCATCGGCCTCATCCAAGGCTGCACCACGCGGGAAATCATGTTCCACCGGCTGGGAGCATATAGTGCGCGCGGCCCTAAACGGAACGCGCGCGTGTGACGTGTGTGCCAAGTGTACGTGTGTGTGTGCTAGGGTGGCCATGAGGCGGGTATATTGTTTGGGAGTATGGTATTTCAACCAAGATAGTTTGCAACGGTGTGGCTGCCATTGCTGGTGCAGTGGAAGTGTGCCTAATGGAAAAAAAACCTATTAGAACTAAGGTACCAATGGTCAGCAGTCACATTTGCGGCCACGGGTACAACTGATCACAGATATAAAGTAAATACAATTATCACCAGAAACTGTCAGATGGTGGAAGAACGAGGCTATCCAGTATAAACAGTTACATACCTATGGAGTATTTTATCTAAGTATCTTAATTGGCAAGCAAATAAGTACAAATCTCATACATTATGATAATAAATAGTCCAGAAATTAGTAAAAAAGAAGATTATATTTAGAGAGTACATTGGAAAGTTTTGAGTGCGAATGTGTTTGGCAATAATAGCAAGGGAAGACCAAAAAAAAAATTGATGTACTGTACTGGATGTACTGTGTAGAGGAAGATGACGAGTAATAGAGAAGTATGGAAGAAGACACACCGTGCCTGCCCCAAGAAAATAAGGATTAAATGCCATGACCATTGCTGCTTGCTGTTTACAAATACACTGTCTTTTAGGCCTACTATAATCGGAAGAAGTTTTTGGATATTACGAGGGTCATTTATTTTACCAGGAGCGTGAATCAAAAACAGTCGTTTGAACCGACCAGCTGGCCTACCATGACGTTTCAAAACATTATTGTTTTACTCCTTTTCCAGTGTGGGAAAAAGATGGCGCTAGACATCCTGTATAGCTCCGTCTCTTTCCCACACTGGAATAAGAGTGAAACAAAACTGCTTTAAGACGTCGTGGTAGGCCAGCTGTGCGCAGTTACTGGCGGCCGTAGACCTCACACATCAAACCGCAGACACAACATCAATCATTCAAACATTGTCCCAATAAATAGGTGTATAAATACATACTAACAAACAATGTTTCAGACAGTGCTTAAAGAATATAGAATAGTAAAGCACCGAAAACCATACGAATTCATTATCATCTGCCTAGACTTTTCCCAACTACGTTGGGATCGGCTTCCAGTCTAACCAGATGCAGCTGAATACCATTATTTTACATGGAGTAACTGCATACCTGACCCCCAAAACCAATTTAGTAATAAGATACCAATAGTAGGACTGGTTGTCAGACTTTCAGGCCACTGACTATGTATAACGATTGTCAAAGATCTACAAATGGCAGCTCAACGGATTAGCATGCTTTACGAGTCACGGAGGAAACTCGGTATGAAATGGGTGGTCACCCATCCGCGGATTAACCTATGCAAGCGCGGCTTATGATAAAGATTGACCCGAGCGGCTGTTATTCTTTTGCCACCAGCTCCAACCGAGCGAAAACCATAAGAACTATGCAAATAAATAAAAAGCACGTAGACAATCCTAAAGTCTCCGTAAAGACGCGGCCCCTACTCGGCGGGTATGCAAACGCTATCTCCCACGAGCAGTACAATTTATGTCGGGCATTCCCTTGAATTTTCTTTTGTTTTTTTTTTTCAAAAGTATCGCTACTCCTTGGTTGTGGCCTCTAGGGTGCGGGTTATGTAGAAATGATTGAAATAATATTCACGTTTGGCTACAGAAATAACTGTACAGACTTTAGATTTTGAGGGATATTTTTTTTTGTACTTACGACTCAAGGCTTATTCCTTGATTTTCATTTGTAAAAGAGTTTTGGACATAACCAGATTGCTCTCCTACACCTGCAATGGTCCAGGTTAACTACCACTTTGTACTACTAAGGTCAAGAGATATAGAATGCTGAAAAATAACTTCATTTTGGTGTTCTTAGTAGGTAACACAATGCATCCCAGTGTAGGAAAATAATTATTCAAATTACAAGCTGAACAGTGCAAAAAATTCTGAGAGTTATAGTAGATATATTTAAATGTGTATGTGTAAATTACTACCGCAACGCTTTAGTGTTAAAAAATCGAGCTGCTAACAGGCGGTGTCACCGCAAGCCGCGAGGAAAACAAGCCGACAACAAAACAAATTTGCAACAACGAAATTAGCGAATATCTCACTGTCTAGGGGCGCCGAGTTTCCGAAACACCGTAACTAAACTAAAACTAAATAAGTGGCCGAAAAATGTTGTGACAACCACCGTTTTTCACGGACCTTCCATCCCGCAAGTACGAACCGTCAAAGCCCCGCATATTACGCAAACCAAAGAGGGGTCAGGAGATCAATTTACAATGGTCGTTACAAGTGGAAAAACAAGGTGGTTAATCCGAAAACTTTCCTTAATTACGTTCGTACGAAACTAATTCCCTGAACGAATTAAGTGCGAGCTGAATTTGGGTGAAATCCTGGATCAGATTATGAATGTAGGTCCCGGGCGGCAGAGAACGCGTCCGAATTTTTTGTTTTAAAAACTACACAAAGGGGAACATTTGCTAAAAACTACATGAAGATGAAACGTTGGGGAATGAAAACATAGGAAATTAGCGAGCCGTGTGTTTGGCGGGAATGCTGTGAAAACTAAGTAGGTATATTGTCAAAGAAATCAATATCAGGACAAAGCCATATAAGGTACGTACCTACATAATGCAACATGTACAGAATCCAACATGTGCCTTTGATGCCTGAAGAAGCCAGAAGGAAAGCATCTGAGCAGCTTGATCACTAACATTCACCTCATGAAAAATCATTAAAACCAAGTTCCCAACCCAATCAATTAATATTAGATACTTTAAAAAAACATTTAACGAACCGAACGAAATAAAGTTAAAACTCGATTCGAAAAAATTGGCAAAAATTCATTGCAAAAAGATGGTGATTAAAAAACAGCCCGGAGTAATGAAACGGCGCGTAAATTTTCCAATTATGGCGGGAACCAACTTCGCCGGTCGTTATTCGGGAGGTTTCGAAAAAAAAAATTAATTAGTCCTTCGCGCCCAGTCCCTCCGACTTCTAAGTAACTTAATGTCGTAAAAAGAAATTAGAATTTTTTCTTCGGCGACTTCAGAAATAAAAATTCGTTGTCCCCATGTGGACTTATTTTCACTTGCGTTCTAATTGGACTTTACAGACGCGGGGAACTTTTTAATCTGTGGTTGTTACTTTTTTTTTTATCAACCGAGTTAATAATTTTTTTATTGGCTGGGCACGCGATAGCTTGAGGGACTGTTTGCGCCCCATCCCCTATTAAAAACTATTTTGTTTATTTTGTGCGTAATGTCGAAGATAAATTAAAAAATGTGGTCAAGTGCGAGACTGGAAATCAAGCACCGAGGGCTTTTACGATATCCGTGGTCTTACTTTAAAGCACTACAATTTAAAAGTAAGGTATTTGCTTGATTGACCCTTTTGTAAAAGAACTGTAATCAATTTCGAACAGAAATGTTTCACAACTGTGTTGTCTATTTTGGTTATACACAAATCACTTAGAAAATAAGTAACAATGTTGGTAGTGGCTTAGCCAATACAGGTTTTGAAGGAATAGCGGAACATAGATAAGCCTAGTAAAATTCTGCAATAGACCGCCACAAGTCCTTTTACACAATAAATGGGTCATGGGGCCCAAGTGCGCATTCCCTTTTTAAGCAAATATCTCGTCGACTGGTTGAACTTCACGAGACCAGAGGGCTGGCTATTCCTTTGGACAAAGAATTAGTATTGCCATTCAACGTGTCAATGCTGCCGGTCTTCTGGGCACGTTTCCGGATGACAACGATGGGAAGGAGTATTTTGACGCCTACTCGTCCTGTTGTTTTTAAGTTAGCTTATATTTAGATAGTTGATGTAAATATTTAGTTTTAGTTTTATTTGTTTGTTATAACAATACGTCTTAGATTTTGCAATAAACAGATATTCTATTTGATTAATGTTGAAAATACATATTAAAACTTGTACACGTACACGTTGTATTGTAACATCAAAGTACATGTCACATTAAATATTCCTTCAGGTTATAAAGCCTTGCAATTTTTCCTTCGATATTGAAGAAACTATTACTATATCCACTATGACGGATGACAGACAAATGACAGACTTCCTTTTAAGATCCTACTACTTTTTTACTTAGAAAAATATGCTTTATAATTATGGTTGAAGTTTGCTTTTTTATGAGAATGATTCAACGAGACTTTGGATATGAAATATAAAGGTTGACGTGCGTGAAAAGAAACAACAAAGAAAACGAAATCGTACAAGTTTCAAAAGCGAATCAGAGTCCAGTAAGGTGAAAGCTCGCGTAAAAACTGAAGATGGACAATTGAATGATGGAATGTATCTAAACAAAGGAACTCAAAAACGTTTTCTTAATTTCCTCAAAATAAGTTATTTTCTAGTTTTTAACGAGAACGTCTCGAAAAACAAAATTCTGTCTGTGATAGCGATAATGGAATTTGAAAATTTGTTAGATTGACATAATATGCTACCGAGAAGCTCATAATGCCAATCTTGCGGAATCTAGCGTTTCTAATTTTGTCGTGGTGACTATTTGGTACTTTTATTTGTACCGAGTTTAAAAGGTGGTCGGTAGAAAATAAGAAATTATTTACATTTACAATTCCATACTATTTTGATAGAAAACCGGTTGTGTTCAAAACAACCAGTGTTGTATTATTGGAAGACGGATCAGGTCGCGTGCCACTATAATAGGGATGCTTTACTCAAGCTTACTTGCAACCCAGAAGTTTTTACTAGGTAGACGTTATTGCTGTTGTAATAGAGGTCATCTTAGCAATAAAACTGAGGTTTGTACCAGCAGTTTCAGGCTTTGGTAAAAATCACGGGCCAGCCTACTGAAGTATTCACATGAAAAAAACGTAATGACTCCGCCTGATCAAACTTTTATACGGATAAGGATGTGGTTAATTGTTGCTTAATTATATCGATAATAATTTCATAAAAATGCAGTAGTAGTGTTCGGGTCACAATTTTTGCCCATCACCATCTTCATCATGAGCCTATATGTTACCACTCCTAGGACACAGGCCTCTATGAGAGGGAGTGGGCTGTAATCCGCCACGCGGGCCCAGTGCGGGTTGGTAGATGTCACATGTCTTCGAATTTTTTAGTTCTAGGACATGCCGCTTTCCTCACGATATTTTGCTTCACTGTTTTTTGAGGGCGGTGGTGATGAAATAAATTACACAAAGAAATGCGCCTGCCTGGGTTCGAACCCACGGCTTACTGCTTATAAGTCGGGGTTGCCACCACTGGGCCACCGCTGCTCTCTGAATTTTTGCCGAGTTGAAGGCAAGCCTTGTCCTTATTACAAATCACTAGCATATAACTGGTGACATGTGAGTGTAGTTTAAGTACACCGCTGTCTTATCCCACGCAGATTACATGAGAGATATTAAATTAAAACCTAGATGTAAATGTATCATAATTCTGTTGCGTTATTATCATCCGTAGGTGGATTCGTAGTTAATTAACTTCAGAACTTACGTCTTACACTATTTATAGCACAAAGTTTTGCATATTTTACTGTATTTTATAGTACTTAAAATGGGCATACTAAAGGACGGACAAAAAAATATTACTTTAACACTATTAATAATTTATTTATCGATAGCTGGTGCAAATATCGACATTGGCTAGCCCTAGCAACGTCGGCGAAGCTTGAAACCAAGTGCACCTCCGTGCAAGTCGGATTGAGACCTTGTGAATAGAGGCGCAACTGAGCAATGCTGCATCGCTTTAGATATTTTTATTATGATTGTATACCGAGTATCAAAAAATCTTGATTCTGAATGTTATGTTTGATTTATCCGCAACCGTTTATTTTTGTAGGTTTTGATAACATCATTCATCATCATCATTTCAGCCCAAAAGACGTCCACTGCTGGACATAGGCCTCCCCCAAGTGTCGCCACATTGACATTTTGGGGGGTTTTGCCATAATCGCCACGCTTAGCAGGCGGGTTGGCGATCGCAGTACAGTTGTTACTAAAGCACAGAGAACGCTGCAGCCCATTCTCTGGCAAGTCCCTTAGTCGCCTCTTACGACACCCACGGGAAGATATGGGATGGTGCTATTCTTTACGTCCGACACCATACAGAACTGTTGGTCAAAATTTCAAGGAACTACATGTCTAACAGCCGGGTACAACGGCTTATGAGGAAACTTGGTATATAATTTATTGGATTGTCTGCATTGTCGCAGAAAATTGTTTGCCAGATTTTCACTTGCCAACCAACGTTTCGCAGAATTTTATTTCGCCGTATAGGTAATCATTTGCCAACTTATTCACACAGTTACCAACTGTACGTTTGGTCTGCTTTTCATAATGACACTTTTTTAGATGCCAACTTTCTCCCCTGGCACCACTCCCATCAAAAGGTAATGCACCGTTTTTGAGAAAAACCAATTATTGTAACCTAACCTCAAAACATTTTATATTCGCTTAAAATGCGTAGTCGACGTAGCTCCGCTAAGCAGGCCTCGTATTTCTGTCTGCAGGGTTTACAGTAACGTAACATGAAGGAGATGTCGGGGTCTTAGTTCGCTCGCTCCGCTCGCTCACTAGATCCCGCCATCCCCTTCGAACCTAACCTGTCCGAGTCAGGGTGGCCCAAATCCAGAACTCGCTTCGCTTGGTCTTGCATCCAAATTCTCCTGGTAGCAAAATTAGCATTGCCTATTGTACACACATACAATCAGTGTGGCTACATTAGGGAGTTTTAGGTTGTTATAAAAACGGTATTTTTGACAAATGATAAATGTCCCAAACGTTTTGTGTCATTATAATAATCAGCTTAACAATAATTCTGCCAAATGAAACGTTGTCATACAAAAATTTGCTAATCGTTAGCTGTCAAAGTGAAACATCGGCGAAACGTTGGTTGGCAAGTGATAATCTGCCAAACAATTTTCGGCGAAAAGGCAGGACACCGATTTATTGATGGTTACCTATTTCCGGTCGACCTAGACAAGCCCGGTATAGACTTGAAGATATAATGGTTGTAAGGTTGATATTTTGCAGTAACCACCTCATTCATCTGCGCCGCCATTGTGCGACGACCGTTCTCTCGGCGCATTGTCTTGCGACTCGCCTGCCTTGTTTATACTGCTACTGTATTAGTCGCTCTTATTTGTTCTCATATCAACCCACCAAGCCTTAGAAATACGTACGTAACCACTGGTGTCTTGAAGGTCTCTTAATTCAATATTGTAAGAAGGCTTGAATCGCAAGCCTGCTTACATTCAGATATATTTTTGAAAATTATAAATAATACGGCAGCAGCGCGTCGTTAAGGAAACTTCCACTTAGCATGATGCTGATTAGGACATGGACCTACATTTAAAAACTGACAAAAAAAGTGAGAACGCGCACCAAATCGTAATCTTGAAATAACCAAGTGGTTGTTTTCGGTCGAAGTTGTCAATCACCTATGTCTTTTGCTACAAAGCCTCACTGAGACAAAGGATTACATCTTTCAGTGACCTTTCTTCTATCTTAAAAGTTTTTGCTGTGTATTTTTCAATCTTGTTTCCAAGCTCTACTACCTAACTCAAAATCCTCTCGTTTATCTAAACTAGATAATATAACAGCAAAATTCCTTTGACCATTCGCAACAGTACGTACACTCAACAATAACGAGTGATTTAGTGATACCCTCCAAGAATTTAGAGTTCCCCTGGCGAAGTGGACACCCCAAGCGGTTTTGAATTGATTTATTTATAGCGTAGTGAGTACGGGTTCCGTACCTGGTACACTACTTAGCTTTCTAAATTGAATTGATAGGGTGCCGTTGTTTTAGCCAATTTTCAAGATGGTAATATTGTGTTTTGGGGTAGAATTTGGCTTGGAAGATTTATCTAATTATTTCAAGTTTAAAATTAAAATTGGCATTTCGCTTGAAAATGATTCAAACTAAATTACGATGGTGAGATAACAAACACTTAACAAACACTCGTATGTGTATTGTATGCATGCCCAATTTGCATTTGATACCTACTTAAACCTGACTACTATTTTAATTATAATTGAAGTTTACATTTTGTTTCGGTCGGGCAAAGCGTTATTGATTTTTTCCAGGATCATGGATTTCATAGTAACCGCTGGAAACCTGGATTTGTATTGCCTTTTCTTTCCCCCCCCGCCAAACCCGCCTCTCTATTCCCAATCCGCTGTTATTCCTGTAAGCCAGAATCAACAGTAGCACCCACAGACAATGAAGCTCGACGAACTCCGAGAGAAAGAATTTAACAGTCTTAGATCCCGCAACGAAATTAATCACAAGAGAATAGCGAAGGAGTATGAAAAAACATAATTCCACTTCCCTTTATATCAATAGGAGACAGAATGAAATAAGGCCAGTAGGCACAAAGGGACGTTCACAAGTGGGAAAATGGTTTCCGTTAACTGTGGTTTACCTGACTTGTGTCGACGGCTTTATGTGGCTGGTGTGCAGGTCACTTCTACAATGGTTGATTTTTTTCAAGTCGAGAATCCTTGTCCGTTGCATGTCGGTGTCGCGATAGTTATGAGCAACTGTTTTAAGGCACTCCCACATCTGAGGATCATAATTCTCCTGCCCAACTACACAATTCATTTGGGGTCGGCGCAGCATATCTTCTCCTTTCATACTACTGTATTAAGCGTCATCTTAGCAGTCAGTTCTAACCATATCATTCTTCACACAGTCCATCCATCGTGTCTTTGGTCTTCCTCTACTCTTATAGCCATCTACATTCATACTCAACAACAAATTTCCTCTTTCCTCGGCACTTACCACACAACTCTCTCTTACAAGAGCATTAGCCAAAAAAAAAAATACTAATTATTTATATTTCAGCATGCTTTCATTAGATAATTACAATAGAATAGCGCTCAATCGTTTTAAGTTATGATTATGTGAGCTATATCTGTTTGGGTTTGGGTTTTACTCGCTCACAGATATTTATCCGTTAGTAGACTCACACGCTTTTGGCGTGTGAGTCTACTAACGGATAAATATCTGATTTCGCCATCGGTGGTAAAAAACAGTCAAAAGAAACCTTACAAAGGTGGACACAGACAAAATGTATGGAAAACGCTCAGAAGATTTTTAAGGGTCAATTTACTTCAAACCACTACGAAAAACATCAAAAGCCGAATTAATTGACCAAATTTTCGATAAAGAGCATTGCATTTTGATGTTCCGTTACAAAATCACAAGTCTGGTACGTACACACATACCACCACACTTCAAATACTATCACAGGAACGCACTAAATCAAACCACGTCGACTTCTGCCCACCACTCAAATATTCATAGCGCAATAAAGTGGTAGATACACTGGCGAATTACCCTGTTCGTTTGGAGGCAAACAGTGGAAACCATTGCTTGAATTATTATTACGGATGTATGACATAAGGTTGGGTAGTTTAGGCAAGTAGAGATATGCGCAGTCTGGTCGGACAGTGTAACATGAGGTCGACAAACGGAAGCGCGATTGACGCTCGTGCGACAAAACTGTACTGCAACTCACTATAGTTCGAATGCACGTTTGTGCGACAAACTGAAGCTCGACATGACGGTACTCTCAAACGCTGGAGGAAAACATTGTTCCTTCAGCGTTATAGAGCAGTGATGACGGATTTTGAGATTAATGTATGACAAGACTGGAAAATGTATGGCATGATTTCTTAAGTCTGCGGCCACTAATGATATAATTCATTAGTAAGAACACAATAAGACATTCATTTTCTTCTATGAACAATTGTTTCCAAAATGCATCGGAGCTGAGATATACAGGGTGAACTTTTCAAGTGGGTGGAAGGCCAAATCCTAAACAATGAGGAATAGCGACAAACACTCAAGTAGGAGTCCCGAGCCTGATTTTGTTAAAAAATAAAAGTGCAACATTGGTTTTTTTGAAAAATCAATATTCCTAGCCAGGAATCGAACCCGTTAATATTGAAAAAAACATCCTGTATACACCATTCGATGGTGTCGCTGCTCAAATCGATCAAGGATCAAATTCTGGGAAGTAATGACATACGGAAAACGATAGGAAAGAGTTAGTTTTTGATAAAATACATATCAGTATGCAAACTGTTAGTAGAAATAACACAACTTTGACGTCAGATATTTCAGCTCCGATATAATTTTCGGCAAAATTAATTATCTTTGTGGCCACTGTGAAAAAAAAAAACATGCCACTGGTCCATACAAACTTACCCAATGCCCTTTCGTATCCACAACCTGCACTCGTGAGTCACTGAAGGTCGATGAACTGTGCCTTATTGCAAGGGTAGTTAGAATATTATAAAGAGCTAAATTATTATTATGGCTAGCCTATATTGTCCTACTGCTGGGCTAAGCCCCATCCATTCCTTCCAACAGTCATGGCTCATTGTTCAGTTAAATACCCCAAACTAATCCCACATGTAGTATATTACAATCCAGTAAAATTAGCCCTAAATCTATCTAAAGCGTATGCTTAGAACAGATTTAATATTACCCAAAATCATTGCAATTAGCTAATTCGTTAAATGAGAAGTATTTTGGTATCGGTGGGTACATACCTGGTCTCATGGATCAGCAGAACATACAATTGATCTATCAAGCATCACTAGGCACCAACAAAAGCGATATTTGAGCTACATAGGTGTAGCATATACATATAGAGCCCACCTTGTATGTAGAAACAACCCACAAAGGTCTGGTCTCCGCAGACCGAGGAGCAACAATAGATGCAGCATGTTTGCCTATGACACAGTATAAAGAAAACCAGTTAACCAACTAGACTAGTTTTATGAAATAATATGTGGTAAATCCCAAATGTTTCCGGCCTGAAAACATTAGATTAATCAAAGATACAAAACTATCACGTCACTAAATTTCTGAAGTTTCGTCTGGTTACCCGCGGTAAAACAGTAATATTTTTGTTCAATCATCATCTGCCTAGCCTTTTCCCAAACTATCTTGGGGTCGGCTTCCAGTCTAACCGGATGCAGCTGAGTACCAGTATTTACATGAAGCGACTGCCTATCTGACATCCACAACCCAGTAACTGGGTAATACGATACCTCTTGGTAAGACTGGATGTCAGGCTTTTGGCTTCTGACTACTCTTAACGACCGTCAAAGATCTAAAAATGACAGCTGGGACCAACGGCTTAACGTGCTTTCCGAGGCACGGAGGAAACTCAGTGTGTAATTATGGTCACTCATCCACTGACCAACCTCGACAAGCACGACTAAACCTTAAAGATCGACCCGTGCTGCTGTTATTATATAGCCACAAGCTCCTCTCCTCCTCCTCCTCAATGTAGTCTCCTTTTATTTCAATCTATTTTTTTTATATTAATCCTAAATTTTTAGTTGAAGCTAGAAACTTTTGGACCAAACTGATATGTTTGGAAAGGGTTGCCAACTTAACTTTTTGTTATGTGTCACACTCACATAAAACGTAACCTATTGTCTCGATACGACAGCTTCCACATGCAAGTATCCTGAAACCTAATTGCTTTGCGTGTGTGCCGAGCCGTTTCCGACCATTTGTTCTTCAGTTGTTTTTTTTTTGTTACCCTGAAACGGAATATGGTCTGGGCAAACGAATCCCCCAGTACTACCACTTCCCTCGCACTGAAAAAACTAATAGTTGAATTTCTGAATGTTGATTCCTTAACAGTTGAGTCAACAATAAATTACGTTGTGACAACCGTAGTACTACATTCAATATAACAAATTTAAAAAAGTTAAAATCTAATTGTTGTTACAACCAAAAAAATGGGTTAAGCTTACATATTTTTTCATGTATAATCGCAGAGCGGTCAATTTAACTAATAATTCGGTAATGTCAACATAATGTTAAGTGGAATCAGCAAATGAACTTAGTCAAATTTACAAAATTGATTCAACTATTTGCAAATGTTCCCATCAACTATACGATTAGTTTAATTAACTAGTGTGAATAAAGTTGTCAACACCTTACATTTAATTAAATACTAGAATCAACAGATAAATTTAGTCAAAATAACAAAAATATTTAAGCTTTTTCCAGAAATTTAAAACAACTAATTAATAATGTTTAAATAACCATATTGCAAAAGTTGTAACAACAAGCGAACGTAGCTAAATTTACAAAATTGATTCAACTATTTGCAAACATTGTAAACAACAAAGCAAATTGGTTAAAATAACTATTATGAATAGTTGTCAACACCTAACATTTCATTACATAGTAGAATCAACAGATACATTTAGTCAAAATAACAAAAATATTTTAACCTTTTGCTAGAAATTTAAAACAACCAATAAATAATGTTTAATTCAACCATATTGCAAAAGTTGTATCAACAAGCGAACGTAGCTAAATTTACAAAATTGATTCAACTATTTGCAAATATTTTAAACAACAAAGCAAATTGGTTAAAATAACTATTGTGAATAGTTGTCAACACCTAACATTTCATTACATAGTAGAATCAACAGATACATTTAGTCAAAATAACAAAAATATTTTAACCTTTTGCTAGAAATTTAAAACAACCAATAAATAATGTTTAATTCAACCATATTGCAAAAGTTGTATCAACAAGCGAACGTAGCTAAATTTACAAAATTGATTCAACTATTTGCAAATATTTTAAACAACAAAGCAAATTGGTTAAAATAACTATTGTGAATAGTTTTCTACGCCTAACATTTCATTACATAGTAGAATCAACAGATACATTTAGTCAAAATAACAAAAATATTTTAACCTTTTGCTAGAAATTTAAAACAACCAATAAATAATGTTTAATTCAACCATATTGCAAAAGTTGTATCAACAAGTGAACGTAGCTAAATTTACAAAATTGATTTAACTATTTGCAAATATTTTAAACAACAAAGCAAATTGGTTAAAATAACTATTGTGAAAAGTTGTCAACACCTAACATTTCATTACATAGTAGAATCAACAGATACATTTAGTCAAAATAACAAAAATATTTTAACCTTTTGCTAGAAATTTATACAACCAATAAACAATGTTTAATTCAACCATATTGCAAAAGTTGTATCAACAAGCGAACGTAGCTAAATTTACAAAATTGATTCAACTATTTGCAAATATTTTAAACAACAAAGCAAATTGGTTAAAATAACTATTGTGAATAGTTGTCTACGCCTAACATTTCATTACATAGTAGTATCAACAGACACATTTAGTCAAAATAACAAAAATATTTTAACCTTTTGCTAGAAATTTAAAACAATCAATAAATAATGTTTAATTCAACCATATTGCAAAAGTTGTATCAACAAGCGAACGTAGGCTTGATTATGCCAGTTTCTTGTTCGACAATGGTTGTAACTCAAAACTAATAAAACTAGATAAGGTCCAAAACCAGGCATTGCGTGTTGTCGGTGGATTTATAAGGAGCACCCCAATACATGTGATGGAAAGCGAACTATGCCTTCCACCACTTCATATTCGTCGGAGATACAAGCAAATTTATATTAAAATCAAAATCTTTTCGCAACAATAAAACTCTAGAATCACTAGTAAACCTTTCACTAGTTACAGGTTCCAGCTATTGGCAGAGCAAGAAGTTGCCATTACTTATTAATATTTTTTCCCAATATAATTCCGTTCCGATATACTCAAGTATCCAACTAGGAATGTTTTCACTTGACAAGTGGGTAAGTAGCGTGAAAATATCTCATATAATATTTGATAACATTCCCTTTCTAAAGCTAAACGCCACTACAGTATTTTACAACTAAAACACCTATGCACTTCATTTATACAAGAACAATATTCTGGTTATCATACAATATTTACTGACAATTCTAAAGACAAACATTTAGGAGGCGCCGCCTTTTTGGATCCCATCCTTCGGAACAGCATGAAGCTTAAGATTGAATCAGATATTTCTTTAATGCATATTGAATTGATTGCTATATTAGAAGCTTTATCCTATATTCTGTCAATAAATGGCGATAAATTTGTGATTCTGACAGACTCCAAAAGTTCGCTGCAACACCTGGCTCGGCACACTTCACACATGCGAGGTATTCCGATAGCCTACGTTATATTTGAATCGATCTTAAAACTTCAAGCTAATGCGAAACGGTGCGTCTCCAATGGATTCCGTCACATATACAGTTTGATGAAAATGATATGGTAGGTATGCTCGGCAAACAATCGTGTATTGATGGAGTTCCCATAAATATTACTCCACTGTATTCGGACTATATTGGAAAGGCCAAAAAAAAGTGTATAGACCTTTGGCAGGAGTATTTTGATGAAAGATCAAAAGAAAAGGGTATTGGTACCGAACTATCCAGTCAGTTATTATGTCTTATGACTGGGACTGTAGCTTCATTTTTATTGTTTTTCGACTATTCAAAAGTGCCTGTAACTGGCCTACTTGAAATAAATAATTTTGATTTGATTTGACATTTAGACAAAATAACAAAAATATTTTAACCTTTTGCTAGAAAGGGCATTGGGTAAGTTTGTATGGACCAGTGGCATGATTTTTTTTCACAGCGGCCATTACGATTATTGTTGCTAACATATAGTGGAATAATATGATAAAATGACTCCTAAAATAATTTTGCCGATAATTATATCGGAGCTGAAATATCTGATGTTAAAGTTGTGTTGTTTACTACAAACAGTTTGCATACTGTTCTGTTATTTTATCGAAAATTAACTATTTCCTTTCGTTTGCCATAAGTCATTACTTCCCAGAATTTGATCCTTAGCGGCGACACTATCGAATGGTGTAATAATACGGGGTGTCTTTTTTTCAAAAGTAACGGGTTGATTCCTGGCTAGGAATATTGATTTTTCAAAAAATCAATGATGCAGTTTTGGTTTTTCTCAAAATCGGCTCGTGACTCCTTTGAGATTTTTTCGCTATTCCTCATAGTTTCAGGTTTGGCCTTTCTGGACTTGAAAAATTCAGCCTGTATATCTCGGCTCCGATGCATTTTGGAAATAATTGTTAATAGAAGAAAATGAATGTCTTATTGTATTCTTACTAATGAAATATTTTTCATTAGTGGCCGCAGACTTAGATAATCATGCCACTTTTGCCCAAACCCCTTCAAAACAACAATAAATAATGTTTAATTCAACCATATTGCAAAAGTTGTAACAACAAAAATTGATTCAACTATTTGCAAATATTTTAAACAACAAAGCAAATTGGTTAAAATAACTATTGTGAAAAGTTGTCTACACCTAACATTTCATTACATAGTAGAATCAACAGATACATTTTGTCAAAATAACAAAAATATTTTAACCATGCTAGAAATTTAAAACAACCAATAAATAATCTTTGTTTAATTCAACCATATTGCAAAAGTAGTCCGTGTACTGAGTGTACTGTACTATGTATGAGTATGATTATGATCAACACTGACTGAAGACACGACTGTAGTGACTTCACGACGTATCGTGAAACGAAACGTTATAATCAGTTCTGCCAATATAACACGCCTATCACTTATCGGTTTGGCTGAATTAGTTAGGTTTCCGGCGGAGCCGCATAGCAAAATTAAAACCAAAACAGGGTTCCCAACTAAGGGATTTTCCCCCCAAATTTAGGCGGTATATAAGTGGGATGGGATTTTTTTAGGGGCTTTATAATCATATTCATATCTTTATTTGCATTCCATAATGTGTGAAGAAGATCTTCACACATTATGGAATGCAAATGCAAATTTAATGGGCTTAAAGCTGTGGTACAGTTACGGACCCTGTATAGTGTTATAGTTTTAGCTGTTTTTTTATTTACAAGTATTGGCCCTGAAATAACCCAATTTAGCTAATCTACTTTATTTATTGATCAAGCGACACGATAATGACAATGAAAACTAGAGCAATTGATAAAATAAAGCTGATTATTTGCTGTGTGATTGTGAATTTTAATACATATTATCTGTTTGATTTTCTGTGTGATTGTGAATTTTAATACACATTTTCCTTTTACTTACTTAATTTTCTTTAAGGCCTAAACATTAATTGCAAAAACAATCGATGTTTTAGAAACATCGATGTATTTCTCAATACATCGCATTAACATCGATGCAACCGATCGATGCATTACATCGGAAAAAACATCGATCTGTATTTTAAATGTCCACCCCTAATCTATTGCACTTTGCAGGAGCGTTTTTTGAATTTAGAACATAACAATGTTGTATGTATCGGCGTGCTGGCGCTCCTGAAATGGATTTCATTTGCTTTGTCCGTAAATTCGATACTTCGCGTTTTATTTTTTTGAAAATAATGACAACATTTCCATGCTTGCTTGATAAAAATATATTTAGGGTATTTTTTTTCAAAATTATACAGAATCTAGGGTAAATTGAAACCAAGCCAAGGGTACTGTAAAAATGTGACCTGGCAACACTGTTTACTTCAAATCGAAGCGCAAGCGCGCGTTTGTTGTTTAGTCTGCCCGTGTACTCTTTGTCCCGTGTACGTACTGTTAGACTGTAATTTGAAAAATTAAAAGTGGTTTAAAACGAACAAAATTAAAGGTGAGTTTAGTGATACCGTTGATTCAGTGATACCTTACGTAAATATGGAAGATTTTGAGAAATCACTGGTGCCAGTATATCTCCGAGACTGGGGTTTATCTGAAGAGACAATTAAAAATTTTTGTGGTAAGTACCTACAACATAACATAGGTTTTATTTATCTCGGTTTATGTACTCAGTACGTAGAGCAGCACTGAGTAGGTAGGTACCTAATACGAACAAGAGGTAATAAGTTAAATTAACCTAGATTTTATGTAGATTGCACCTAGAATATGTGGTAGAAGCAACGTGGGTAGGTATACCTATACATAATAGTACAATTATAGGTACCTTGTAGTAGCCACTGGCCAGTAGCTATGGTACTTATGTACCTAGTTATTTTTTTTATAGTAAACTACCGAGTTCGCGTACCGAAACTACGATAGGTTAGGTGGTAGGTAGGTATAGTTATGGAACTTACGTATCTAAGTAATAATATTTGTTTTGTTTTTCAGATAATGAAATCACTATAGATTTACTCACAGAAATACAGGATAACGATCTAAAAGAATTAGTGCCGCTTATAAAAGAAAGAATATTATTCAGAGTCGGTGTGAGGAAGCTGGAAAAAATAACTCATGTAAGTAAACCTAGCTCGATTATTTTTATTAGGTATTTTAATCTCACTTGTTGGTGAGATTATAGGTAATTACTATTATTACCATAGGCTATGGAAGCACTAACAAAATGTAGTAGGTATATCAAACTCGGCACAAAATGTTATTTTAACACAAAAGTAATGTTAACTTGTTACTTTGAGTAACCTAACTTGTATCTACCTAAGTTCATTGGTTGTGAGGCCTAACAAGCAATCACAATGGCCATTCGTAGCGATTTACTCCTAAGCTTACGCTGGTTAAACATTGGGACTCAGGCCTCTAGTACTACGTATATTAAAGCCTAGGTACCTATTTGCAGTAGGTTAGTTTTTTATTTTATAAATTCCTAGATTAAGTTACCTACTTATCACCTAGTTATAACCCGTGCGACTAAAGGCGGAAACATACTTACGTGTCGTGGCGTGTCGTGACGCGCCAGAAGCAAATCGGTTTCATACATTTAATATGGTTAAGGACATATTTGCATGGCGTGTTGTCTCGCAACGATGTATGAAACCGAATGCTTCTGGCGCGTCACGACACGCCACGACACGTAAGTGTGTTTCGGCCTTTAACTTGAGGCTCCGCTGGAATGCGACCCCTCTCCCGCACCCCGCGGCACCCCGCACTCGCCTTCGTGCGGTCAGTACCGATAGTATCAGTGTAGTTACATCTTATATTAGTACCTAGTTTTGAATCATACGATAATATTTCTGTTGAGTTTTTGTTGTTGACGACACAGCGTGAAGTCTCTAGTTAAGTAGCACGAATAGCAAACTAGAAAATCTAAAGTTTTAACTTGGTTTATTATTTTACAGGAAACTGCATCGGAAGACACAAATTCTGCTCCTGCAAGCCCTACAACGTGCTCTAGTCGTAGTAGCTTATGTTGTAGCGTAAAAACGAATGCTGACCCAAAACAAATACTTAATGTAAGTTTGGATTCTTCATAATTTTATTATGACACACACATTTTCCTTATGTTCCTTACTTTTTGTACACATGCTTCTTACTTTTTTTTGTACTGTTCTATTTTAGTGTATAGATATACCCACCATTCTTAATGAGAACAGTTATGGAAAACTGGTTCTGGCCCGTCTGAAATCAAGCGATAAGCTTGATGCAACTAGCAGGTCATATCTAACAAAAAGCATTGTGGAGTGGTATATTAACAAATATCAGTGCATGAAAAAAGAAGACTTCATTGTTTTATCAGAGGCTATCACTCGCTTTGTTCCAACAGAACATAAGGTTTTATACCTATTTATGATACCTATAGTACATTCTTTACCAAGTACCCTACCTACCTAGTATAAATAAATAATAGTAGTTCGACGTACCTAGTTAGTGACAATAGTGAGCGTTATGTAGGTATCTATGATGTGTATCTCTGTTATATTACTTATTTATGTACCTACCTTTTATATATTTTTCATCTTTAAAGTCATACAGTAGTCGTAGAAAGCGTAGTTATCGTAGTGCGACGTAGTTAGTGACAATAGTGAGCATTATGTCCCTGTCTATGTATATATATCTGTATCTCCGTTATATTATAAATGTACCTACCAATATACTTATCTATATCTTTCATCTTTAAAGTCATACAGTAGTCGTAGAAGCGTAATTATGATTCCTTTCAAAAAATGGTCATAATTTGACACATACTAGTGTGTGTAGTAAATTTACAAAATTGATTCAAATCCATACCATTTGTCATGTTCACTATCCTTGCTTAAATTACTTTTTCTCTAGGAAACCTACTACATCCCGGCCATAGTTACAAACAGAAAAACGATTCCCGCCAGAGGAAAACTAGTGGACAGGTATAATAATCAAAGACGCGTCCTAAAAAAAGAGGGGATCATATCAAGGAAACGCAAATATAATGATGATGAAAAACAAGATTCTGAGGTCGAAGAGAACATAATCATCGGTAATACTTTAGTACAATAGGTATTATGTTTGTTTAAAATACCTACACATCGCTTTGCAATTATTTATCATACCTCTGTTTTTTGGTTTCAGAAAACGAAGAGCTGGTCATCTGGCTAAAATACCATAAAGAACCGTTCCAAGAGGTGCGCGAAAACTGGCTGGCAACAAGAGCGTATCGGGTCGAGAAAGACTATAATGATAAAACGAAACAACTGCAAGATATATTACAAAAATATCCTATTTTGAAACAAAGCTTTGGATATAAACTGGTAAATTGCATTCAGATCTATTACTAACAGACGAGACTTTTGCATTTATATATTAATAGGGCCTCTATTCTATTATTTTCTTTTTCCTAAATCTAACATCATATATGTTTTTATAATATTTTTTAGATTGACATTGACTTCGAATATCGGTATCCAGATAAAGAAGTCGTTCTGTTTGAAAAATTTGATAACTTCATGGAAAAAGCATACACAATTTTCAAAAATGACGTTAAGTCGTTCAAAGAGTACAATGCAGTTTTCGAGAAAAATCCAAATGAAGGTTAGTTTGTAAATGCACAAAGTAATTTACTTTGGCATTGACTGTATGACAATTCAAACACCCATGGCTGACTAGACACCCTATTTTTTAAACAAGCACGACTCATCAAACGATACGATGAACTTACGTACATACAAACATACATAAATAAACTGCTAAACTCATAACCCTCCTTTAGTTTTGCCGTAATCTGGTAATTAATTTATTATTTTACATAGATTAATTTCATTTCAGATACGAAAGTATTCATAATACTGTCTCTCCTGTGCGGCAAACTAGTCCCTTCAGTCGCACGAGGCCGTGCAGCCTCATCAAAGAAATTTACGAAACCATCTATCTTGGAAGCCCGGGACAATTTGGTCCTGCATGTTAAGGTAAAATGGAATAATAATTAAATAATTAATGCTGCACATATTTTTTCACCCAGCACTATCTAGCCTCAAAGTACGCAGACCTTGTGTTATGTGAACCAGATGACTGATTACATAGATACATTTTTTTTTGTAAATACGTAGGTACTTATTAAACATAGAGAAAAACTTAATATTAACTTCAATGAGAACACAAAATATTAAGTAAATAAGTATACTTAAATTAAAAAAAAATGTTCCTACCTAGTTTACAAAATTCATCTGTCTTTGTGTTTGATGGTTTTTTTTTCTTTTTAGACACAAACTGACATAACAAACGTCCTGGTCAAACGGCGAGAAGTCCATCTCGAAAAAAAGTTGACCTGTCAACCCATTGTGGTTTGCGTCGGTCAGTCAGTAGAAGAATTGGAAGCATTTTACGTGAATTACAACGATGTGACCTACCACATGTCAACACTTCTACAGGCCGTGGATATATGTTTCAAGATCTTCCAGGTATTTGACGTCCAATACCCCTCCGAATGCCTACAGCAGTGGATGTTCATTCAACACTATTTCTACAACATTGCAACGCCCCATGACGTCAAATTTCCAAGCGTTTGCTCGTTGGTCGCCGACCTAAAGTGATGTTGAGGTAATTAACGTGTTTATAATAATGGTATTGCATTATCGCTGTTATGTTTGTGCTAGTGACTTAGAGTCAATTAAAGGTTTATTCCTCCACTTTACATACATACATAATGGTTTATCAGAATATCATTGCGCACAGCATACATGTCGTAGACTATTTCAAAATGAAAAAAGCTTCAAACGCCATCTTCTGATACACAAAGAACAATTTGTTAAATCGTTAGAATCTCCGAACGGTAGCGTAATAAATAATAGTGAGTGCGAGGTCTTATTGCAAGAACACAATCGTAATTTAGTTGGTGCAGACCAACTAAATTACGACTGCGTTGAAAAGCCTCAGTCACAAAATAACAATGTTCAACTGGAAAATGCTTGTAGTACTTTAGCACAAAGTGATATATCGCTGCAACAATGTGGCATTTCACAATTTTCTAAACAATTGCCAATGGATGAAACCATAAATAATTCTTCTAACACATTTTCTGTAGATGGATGTTTAAAAAATTTGCAAGATTCAGCAACAGGTTTTGCTTTATCTCTTTATAGCAACCCAAACTTAAATAGAGCTACAGCTAAAAATATTTTACTTGAAATTACAGATAATATTACCAAAGTGATTGGAAATACTATACGACATTGTATCTCAAATACTCCACAAGGTAGTTCTGCTATTGAATCAGTATTAGACGCATGTTCATCTCCATTTAAAAACGTAAATACAGAATTTAAATTGTTAAGATATTTTGAGTCAACTGAGTACTACATAAAACCAACGCAATTTGTTATAAACTCATCTGTGAGACCATGCGTACAAAATTCTCTGAACGCCATGCAAACTAAAACAGTGACCGGTACAATGATCTCATTAAGGGCTATGTTCAAATCTTTTTTTGAAATTCCGGGCATTTTTGAAGCTACTTTAGCAAATATGCACGTATTAAAATCTCAAACTGATGGAAATATTTCCAATTTCATCCAAGGAACTCTATGGAAATCGAAAATTTCAAAAATGATTGGATTATGTATCCCATACTTTTTGTATTTTGATGACTTTGAGACAGGTAATGCTTTAGGTAGCCATGCTGGAAAACAGTCTATAGCAGCCACATACGTTAGCTTTCCAACAGTTCCTTCCGAATACAACGCGTTATTAGAAAATATATTCGTTGTTACATTATTTAATACTTCATTGAAAGGATTTGGTAAAGATTCATTATTTCATTCACTTGTCAGTCAAATTGCAAATTTGGAAACAAATGGTGTTGAAATAGTTATTGAAAATGAGAAGCACACAGTATTTTTTGTTCTTGGATTAATTACAGGCGATAACTTGGGCTTAAATTATCTGTTAGGGTTTAGTCAATCTTTTTCCAGCAACTTTTATTGTAGATTTTGTAAAAACCACAAGTCAATTTTGTGTAAGCAAGCTGTGCAAAAAGCTCATGATATTTTAAGGGATAAAGACAATTATACTGCCGATTTGCTTTCAAATGACTCTACTATGACTGGCTTATACGCGGAAGGCGACAACATTTTTAATACAATACCTTCATTTCATGTCACTGAAAACATGGCTGTTGATATAATGCATGACTTATTGGAAGGAGTTTGTCATTACGATATCTGTAACATGTTATTACACTTTATAGATATTTCTAAATTTTTCAGTCTAATCACATTAAACAATCGCTTGTCGTCATTTGATTATTCTGGCCCGGAACTTCAAAATAAAATTGTAACTGAAATAACATACAAAAATTTAAAAAATAAAAAACTTAAGATGAGTGCATCTGAAATGTTAGGTTTCGTAAGCATTTTACCATTTCTTATTGGTGATCTTATTCCTGAAGATGATGGCATTTGGAGCTTATTTTTGAATTTATCAACGATAATTGATGTCTTAATGATGCCTGAGATCAACTATTCAACAATAAAATATTTACAATCTATAATTCAAGAGCACCACGAGCAATATCTTCATTATTTTACCGATAACCTCAAACCAAAACATCATTTTATGGTGCACTATCCACATATTATTCAATGCATAGGACCTTTGAAACACATTTGGTGTATGCGGTACGAAGCAAAACACAAACAACTGAAACAAACAGCTCATAATACTGCATCAAAGCGCAACTTGCCATTAACTTTACTAATTAAACAACAATTAGTATTTGCACAAAGAATTTATTTGAAGCAAGGATTCGTTAATAGAATTGTCTGTGGTGGTATTGATGATAAGCCTTTAACTACTGAATGTTCTCTTCTGACAGTGAATGGTGTTAGTATTGAAAATTATCGAATAAAATGGGTTAGAAACTGCGGGACGTTATTTAAACCAGGCTTCGTTGTCCCTATTGTTGAAGATACTGTTATTCTATTTTATAAAATAATTTATATACTCAAGTTCGTCACAGGTATATTTTTGTTTTGTAAACCACTAAACTATATAGGCTTTAATCAACATCTTCAAGCCCACAATATTGTTATTGAAAGTGTCCCGAACACTCAATTCAAATGTATAGATATTGACGATATATCAACTTTTCCAACGGTTTGTCATATAATTAGTAATGGAGAAGTTTACTGCAAGATAAAACAATATTTTTCAACAGATAATGAATGACTTGCAGCCTTACAGTAATAACTCAATGTACGTAACATTCCGCGTGTATGTAGGTACTCGCCGTTAGACTTTATTTTAAAAATTAAAAGTGGTATAATGTAATAGAACAAAATAAAAGGTGAGTTTAGTGATAGGTACCGTTGATTCAGTGATACCTTACGTAAATATGGAAGATTTTGAGAAATCACTGGTGCCAGTATGTCTCCGAGTCTGGGGTTTATCTGAAGAGACAATTAAAAATTTTCGTGCTCTTCATTTTCCGAAACGAAAAAACAGTAGGTACGATAATAGGGTGTCAATTCCGCCATGTGTTGTTTAGAAATAGAGTCTGTCATTGTAATGGTTAGGTTTTTTCTGGTGTTAATGCAGGTTCATACTGATTGGTGGCATTCTAGGCAATTTTTCATTTAAGTATGTTTATATAGCAGAGTATGTCCTGTAGGTAACTACCCTTAAATTCCATTATTTATATAAAAAAAGTGTCGCTACCAGTAGGTCTAGTCTGTCATGCAAATGTAATTACTACCTACCGTTTTTTGGATCGTAGCAATTACGATTATTGGTTGTTAGGCTTAACAACTAATGGCAATGGCCTTTACGCTACGATCCAAAAAACGGTAGCTACATTTGCATGACAGACTAGACCTACAGGACGTTTAAAGTCGGGCCTTGCAACATAGGTTCCGCTGCTGGTTAGTTTTAGGCTAGCGTTCATAATGAACGAGTTATAAGTTAAGTTTGTGAGTCTGTCAACTGTAATGGTTAGGTTTTTTCTGGTGTTAATGCAGGTTCATACTGATTGGTGGCATTCTAGGCAATTTTTCATTTAAGTATGTTTATATAGCAGAGTATGTCCTGTAGGTAACTACCCTTAAATTCTATTATTTATATAAAAAAGTGTCGCTACCATTAGGTCTAGTCTGTCATGCAAATGTAATTACTACCTACCGTTTTTTGGATCGTAGCAATTACGATTATTGGTTGTTAGGCCTAACAACTAATGGCAATGGCCTTTACGCTACGATCCAAAAAACGGTAGCTACATTTGCATGACAGACTAGACCTACAGGACGTTTAAAGTCGGGCCTTGCAACATAGGTTCCGCAGCTGGTTAGTTTTAGGCTAGCGTTCATAATGAACGAGTTATAAGTTAAGTTTGTGAGTCTGTCAACTGTAATGGTTAAGTTTTTTTCTGGTGTTAATGCAGGTTCATAGTGATGGGTGGCCTTCTAGGCAATTTTTTTATTGTTATATATAGCAGAGTATGTCCTGTAGGTAACTACCCTTAAATTCTATTATTAATATAAAAAAGTGTCGCTACCAGTAGGTCTAGTCTGTCATGCAAATGTAATTACTACCTACCGTTTTTTGGATCGTAGCAATTACGATTATTGGTTGTTAGGCCTAACAAAGTGATATCACTCGATTGTTAGGCCTAACAACAAATGGCAAATGGCCACTACGCTACGATCCAAAAAACGGTAATTACATTTGAAAACTTAGGTAGGTACGTATTTGATAAATCTACTAATAATTGTTAGTTTGTTTGGCAAACTTTGACCTTCTCTCGCTAAAAGTCTATACGTATTGGACGATTTGCTAGTTACTTAATTTGAATACTATAAGTTTTATTATGTTTTTTTTATGGTTAAATAAATGTGCTGTGTTATGGTTAAATAAATGTGCTTTGTTATGGTTAAATAAATGTGTAATAATGATCTATAACTTTTTTATTTTATTGTCTATACTTAGATTTCCTTTATAGGTAGGTAAGTATTTTGACGAAAGTGTATTGTAGAATAAGCCTGCATTGAGTCGTGTCAATATTATATTGGTATTTTGTAATTAGCTAAGTAATAAGTTAACCTGAAATGTAAAAGTATTTGTTTGTACAGAATTTACTTTAATATGATGTTTGTAAAATCAATTTGCATTTTCACGGAAGAAGTAGGTATAATGTTGAATTACGCTTTGTCGTAAAGCTTCATTATATACATACACCTAGAGGTGTATGTATGTAATGTAGCAATAGGTTAGAATAGCATTTGCACTTATCATGCCGGCATAGTCCAGCATCAAACCTAAATCACCGGACAGATCATTTATCGTAACCTACATGGTAAGTACAAAATATGTTATTCTAATCTATTGAGGCGTATCGTTTCAACATTACCCTTTTGTCAAAAATACTTTATATTGTAGGTAGATATTACTAATAAATGCAGGTTGATTTTACCAAAAACAAGTAATTTTAACTAAATGTCACATGTCAATACTAAATGTAGTACAACAGTCAAGAATACCAATATCGAAGGTTAATTTTACCACTAAATTTAGGTTATTCTAACCTATTGTTAAATGTCGATTCTACATTACACTTTTGTCAAACATACTATTATGATCTAGGTAGATTTTACCAAAAAGCAGAGGTTCATTTAACAAAACACCACAAGTTGTTTCAACTTAAAAATACAGGTTAAGTTTATCATAAATATTAGGTTGTTACAACTTAATTTCACATGTCAATACTACATTTACAACAGTCAAGAATACCAATATACACAGGTTAATTTTACCACCAAATTTAGGTTATTCTAACCTATTGCTACGTGTCGAATCTACATTACACTTTTGTAAAAAATACTATTATGGTCTAGGTAGATTTTACCACAAAGCAGAGGTTCATTTAACAAAACACCACAAGTTGTTTTAACTTAAAAATACAGGTTAAGTTTATCATAAAAATTTGGTTGTTACAACTTAATTTCACATGTCAATACTACATTTACAACAGTCAAGAATACCAATATACACAGGTTAATTTTACCACCAAATGTAGGTTATTCTAACCTATTGCTACGTGTCGAATCTACATTACACCTTTGTCAAAAATACTATTATGATCTAGGTAGATTTTACCACAAAGCAGAGGTTCATTTAACAAAACACCACAAGTTGTTTCAACTTAAAAATACAGGTTAAGTTTATCATAAAAATTAGGTTGTTACAACTTAATTTCACATGTCAATACTACATTTACAACAGTCAAGAATACCAATATACACAGGTTAATTTTACCACCAAATTTAGGTTATTCTAACCTATTGCTACGTGTCGAATCTACATTACACCTTTGTCAAAAATACTATTATGATCTAGGTAGATTATACCACTAAGCTTAGGTTCATTTAACAAAACACCTTGTGGTGTTTTTGTTGTTTCAACTTAAAAATACAGGTTAACTTTACCACGAAAATCAGGTAGTTACAACTTACCACCAGATACTTAAAAATACAGGTTTAATATTATAGTTAAAATAACTATTTCAAAATAGTGTTAAAACAACCTAACTGATGGTTTGGTTAAATTTACCTGTTACAAGTAAGTGTTAAACTAACTTAGCTGGTGGTTTCGTTAAATTTACCTTACAAGCAACACATTTCAGATTAATTGTTTTAACTATTAATAAAGGTAGGTTCTATATCAACAAAAAAAAATAGTTGAAAAGTTGAATGTTCTGATAACCTATAATAAAATAGTTGATATTACCATTTCAAAACAGTGTTGAAACAACCTTACTGGGTTTGGTTAAATTTACCTTTTAAAAGTAACAATTTCAGTTTGTTTGATTCAACAAATCTTCTATGTAGGTTCTATATTAACACAAAAAAAAGGTTGAATAAATGTTGATTCAACTAATTAATTTTTTCAGTGCGGTATTTTGCTTCTTCTCAGTTTCATTGAAATCAAAAAGTCTACTGTGCTATACTACTGTGTACTGCTACTACTGTGTGTACTGTGTACTGTACTATGATCAGCCCCTAATATCGAATGTATCGTGATTCCTGATCCATTGTTAGGCAAACATTATTTGGTTAATCTGCAGATGTTTACTCGGCCGTCTAATTGGATGAGCCACTGTTTGGCAAGCTCTGTTGTGGGGGATTGAATGCCTAAGGCTAATCATTAAGGGTAATACTGTTTATTGAGGAAATGTGTAGTTAATATTGTAATTGAATGTGGGGATGGGAAAGTTGGTTTGGATTGCTTGATCAATGGGTGCTGGTTGCTTTAATATTGCTTTTTGTCTATGAAAAAATACTTGTGATTAAATAATTTATTGATTTAGCGACTTAATACTTACATATGTACTGTATAGTCTGATGTAGCACATAAAGTAAAATTACAGGCCATGCCACTGGGCTGAGGCCGCTTGCGAGGTGCAGGAAGGTTGACAACCGTCAGTGGGAGGGTGACTATGATGTGTATAATCACGCAAGTAACATAGGAACCGTCTCAGTTAATTTGAAGGATCCCTTTCCTTCAGTTTATCCAGCAATCGTTATATACCTTTTAACCCATTATTAGTATAATATAAAATTTATAGCTCGAATCCAACATGCTCCAAACACAAGTTTACTGGAGACAGTATTGCTGAGCTGCAGAAGTGACCCAAGAAAGGCTTTTCCAAGAACTGTGAGGGTATTGATCAACTCGGAAATTTTGAGTTTGCTTGTAAGCTAAGCCCATACTTTAGTAACTAGTGTACTAAGGCCCAATTGTAAAAACACACAAAGTATTAACATTTTAGCTCCAGATCATCCGTCACAATGTATGACGCATCGATGACTACGTGGGGACATTACGATCACTTTTTGCCACTTGCAATTCTGTAAACAGTGTTGGGCTCTTGGCTGAAGGGATTTGAAATTACCTTATAATATAAACAATCCATTTATGATAATAATGAGAGAATGAGAAAATTTCACTCGCTCAACAATCATTCGAAATAAAAAGGCGAAAACTAATGTATAGCATTCAGCACCAGCCAATCATAAGTAACTAAAGACACTGAAATATGCTTTACGATAAACATTACAGTGAGAACAAAATAGTAATCTGCTTGCAAGAGCCAACTAGACAGTACAGCTCGACAGTCATGTCATTTCTAAATTCTGAAGATGTCACTGAGACATTGGATTGCAATTTTTATTTTTTATCAATTTTGTCACAGTTTCTGTCGCTCTGACATAAACCTTATGACAACCTCTATGTAGGTCTTTATATTGCTATATCAGAGAAACTTTGTCTCTGCATCTTTGACTGGTACAGAATGCCATTGGCGTTAATTCTCTGTTTATATAAATTTCCAAACGTCGAAATCCGGAGACGTATTAAAGTCTTCGATATTTGAAACGCGTTACGGAACTCAAATGGAGTTGGATAGGACATTTAACTAGGCGCGGTAAAGGCAGCTGGGGTAAAGCTGTGACCCAATGGCGTCCAAGGACTGGAAAGAGAAGTTTTGGTCGTCAAACGGCGAGATGAGTTGTCGATTGTTGTCATCACGGGTATATTCTGGATGAGACTGGCATTAGCAAAGACCCAACAAAATCAAAATCAAAATATTTTATTTTACATAGGCCTATATGGGCACTTATAAAACGTCTACAAAAGATGCACGGTTCGGGTTGGTCGTTTCCTATGGAGAAGAACCGGCAAGAAACTCCATGGTTACTCTTTTAAAATCATTTGGTTTTACAATATTTGAGTGTTACAGCGTTAGTACATACCTGTGGGAGGACAGCGTAGGCCCGACAATAAGTCGTTGCTTACTACAAAAGGTAGAACAAGACAATAAAAAAAAAACAGTGGGTAGTCGGGGTTTGGATGATAATTATGACCTTAGATCGGAGTAGGTAGATTTATTTTTGGTACTTGTATCAAAAATGTACACAGAAAGAATAACATGGACAAGCTATTTATCGGGAAAGTAAAAAGTTAATGTTGGTAGTGATATTATTACTACGCAATTCAAAATTTAAAGGAAGGTATCAAACTAAATTAATTTATATTTATCTGTTAGATAATAAAAACAATCGAATTCCGATCGAATCATTAATAATTATTTTTAATGTTAGCCTTTGTTAAGGTCACAACTTTTTATAAATTGATGCACTTAAATGTCAATAAAATCAACCAATTCCGGAGGAATGTCCATATTGATATATATCTTTCGGATCAATGACCCCAATTCAATCTACCTACTCCGATCTATGATTATGACATACAAATAAATAACAACGAAATTACATTATTTCTGATAATATCCTTAAATCTCTTCGTTAACAACCAATAAAAAATTAATGTATAATATACAATTATACTAGCTAAACAGAAACACGAGGAAGTCTAAACGCGTTTAACTAGTTAATTCCCTAGTAATGAGACTTTAAACCGGCATCGATACAAAACAAAAACCACATCAAATTACGTACCCAAAGCAGTTAATAAATGAATACAAACAAATGCAGCGTTATTTAAACTAGTGGAACACGGAATTGAGCGAAGAATTAAGAGCAGCAAACATGTTCGCTAGCTAAATGCTCGAGGCACTTTTACCATACAATTTTAATGTAATCTGGATACCGGACAGTTTTGTATTATGAGTAAGTATACAGCTTTGTAAGCTTGCGTGCCAATTGATTTAATGTTTGTATTTCATTTGAGTTTTTGTTGATTCTTTTTTTTTTGTAATTTAGAATAGACTGGATTTTGCTCGCAGGTTCACAAGCTTTATCATCACATGAAATCATAATATGGGGGAAAAAGTGAAAAATGAAGACTGTTATTTATTAAGATAATAATTGGCATGCGTACAGTGTCCATATAGCACGCAAGCGAATGAAGATAA
Organism: Cerastis rubricosa; assembly: GCA_949152445.1. Lineage (NCBI taxonomy): Eukaryota > Metazoa > Arthropoda > Insecta > Lepidoptera > Noctuidae > Cerastis > Cerastis rubricosa. The sequence goes on from OX424523.1 coordinate 26,051,715, forward strand.
CCAATCTTACTACGTACTTTATTTGACTGTAGTAACGATGCTGAAAAGGTTACTTACAAGTTCAGCGTCAGATGTGACCACAATTTCCTCTGAAGGTAATCGATGTTGCCTACAAGCAAGCTTGCCAAGCTTTGCCTACTTCTACCCATTCATTGCAAGATTCTCGTATGCCCAATTTCATCAAAAAACGGTTAGTAGTGAAATAGTAGAGACAGACAGAAAGCTAACTCGCATTTCCTCATCCGTAGCCGTAAGAACTTTATTTGACTTGTTGACGGCTGACTTTAAAATTTGCTGACCAAATGCTTCTACACGTTAGACATGTTATTTATGTAAAAACCGACACTATTTCAATTAGCAAACATTAAAAAACCGTGTGACCGGGGGAGACACTACGTGAACGATTAGAAGTAACGTGTTCACCAACATGTCATTTTCTACGTACAAGATCCAACTAGAGACTGCATGGAAGCAACCATAGCTCCTATGTAAGTTTACATACTAAATTGCGTATTGCAGTCCGTGCGTGCGTATAAAAACAGTCGCACGGGTCGATCTTTAGGGTAAAGCCGTGCTTGCCGAGGTTGATCCGTGGATGGGTGACCATAATTACATAACGAGTTTCCTCCGTGCCTCGGAAAGCACGTTAAGCCTTTGGGCCCGGCTGTCATTTTTAAATCTTTGACAGTCGTTACGAGTCGTCAGAAGCCAAAAATCTGACATCCAGTCTTACCAAAGGGTATTACCCTGTTACTGGGTTGTGGAGGTCACATAGGCAGTCGCTTTATGTAAAATACTGGTAATTAGCTGCATCCGGTTCGACTGGAAGTAGACCCCAAGATAGTTTGGGAAAAGGCTAGGCAGATATATGTGTAAGTTTATGTACAAGAGCCAATCTCTATTTTTATGTTAACAAAAAAGCCAATCTAGAACAGAAGAATGCTTCAACTAACATATCGGTGCAGAGAACTAAAACCAATACAAGCAGCTCGACATATTGTTAATTTCTTTCATGACACGCAGCGCCACCTTGAACTGCATACTTTAACTGTTCGTGCTGTAACTACAACGAAGCTTATTACCTTTACACTTCAACCAACATATCTATGCAGGCGTAGTAAACCCATGACGGTGCCAATAACAATAGCGACCTTACGCCCTTGACTATAACCTGACCTGTGTCTATTTTTGTATTACTCTTCGTAGGTTAGATTAGTTTAATCACCTCAGCCAATTAATCGTAATCCACTGCTGGAATCTGAAAAATGTTAACCATAATAAATAATTCGCGTGACCGGCCCAATGACTACGATAAGCAACAGTAGCAGCTGTTACAAGGATAGGCATAGCATATAGAAACAATATTTTAAAACTGGGTGCAAATCCAAACACCGGGCTGCCATTGAAATTCCTGATGAAAAAACTCAATACCACTTTTACCGACAACCCAGGACATGATAGGATGGTGCATCCTGCATCCAATGAGGTGTATACAGAGACATTTTTTTAACAAATAATTAAATGACTTATACTGGTACTGGTACTTACTTGTGGTTACAAACAAGTACCCATTGCCACGACCACTATAACTTCAGATGGTTATATAATTTCGGTGCCTTCTGACAGTAAAATGTATCGCCCAAGATACCCGGGCGATGCTAGTACAACGTAAACTACTGCGGTATTCTTGCCAAAATAATGGACCGATGACGTCGTTAGCCTGTATTCGGGTGTTCGAATGACTTTACTCGAATTTGGTCACCCGATGGTTTTATTTAACTGGTCATCGCAATGCAATACGAGCATACGACTACGAGTAGTTTGAATTAGGACTAGTAATTGCGCCCGCCGAAGAGAAATTAAAGTTGGCGTCGAGTATCTGAATTTGGTTACCAGTAACGATGAAACCCAACGAGACTGTCCGAAGACGAGCAAACTCGACCTCGTTCATATACACTTCTGCCGAATTCTATAGGCAATTTTATTCGGGCAAACGACTAAGTGTAATAAAATTGGGTCATGAGACAGTTTAGGGAGACAGTCATGTCATATTTCCAGGCAACTGAGCTTATCCCATTTATAAATCCCTTTGTGCCTGTTGACCTGGCGGTTTTGTCTCTTGCTTGAGGTGGAGAGAAGTGGAAATTTTGTTTTTTTCTTCGGTTCGTTTCGCTGTGGGGTCATAGACAGTTATATTTTTTTTGCGGAACTTTTTCATTGCCTCGGTTCGATTTTCTGGTGGTCGTCACTGTTTATTCTGCTTTCAGGAGTTGCATAAGATACGGTTGGTTTGTCCCATAAAATACGGTGTTTTCTTAGCTGCGGCAAAAATGGGGAAACCATCTTACTAACCATTAGCTCTGTATGGTGTCGGACGAAAAGAATAGCACCATCCCATATCTTAACGTAGGTGTCGTAAGAGGCGACTAAGGGATTTGCCAGAGAACGGGCAGCAGCGTTAAAAGTCATTTTTTGTAACAACCGTACTGCGATCGCCAACCCGTCTGCCAAGCGTGGCGATTATGGCAAAACCCCCAAATTGTCAATGTGGCGATTGTTGTGGCATTTGGGGAGGCCTATGTCCAGCAGTGGACGCCTTTTGGGCTGAAATGATGAATGATGATGAACCATTAGCTCTTTTTGAATGAAAATAATTTTGCCATAATTAGTTTTTTTTCAACCCGATTTCATGATAAAGCAGGTTCAATAAAGTGTTTCACTAAATACAGCATTTTATCGGTATTTTGTGCGTTGCCATGAATATCATCACATTGCATTTTCTGGAATAAAACACTATTAATATAACACATAGACAAAAAAAAATAGTTCAAATTATCATCTCTTTTTAAAATGAAAGAAACCCAACCCAGTCCAGCTCCAAATTCAGGGCTGTTCAAGCTCACGTTTCCCAAAGTCGAGCGAAGCACGTCGGGTTACGTGCTATGCGCTATTCCCAGGAGGCGGGTGACGTATAGCGCGGGGCGGCCCTAACTCAGTGACGTGCTCTCGGCGGCATGCCCACTTTGCCCACTCTTGCCCACTATGCCCAGCTTAGCCGAACATAGAATTAACTGCACGTTCTAGCAGCCTATTGCACAGTCACAATGAATAGTGTGAAAATGGCAGTAATAAATTCAAAATTTTGATATATAACACAACGCTTAAAATTCCCGGAAATACATTTTCCTTGAACGTACTCAAAATAGAGCTTCTTCTTGGAAATTATTTACGCAGAACCGAAAATCTCTTGGTTCGACCAGTGAATCGAACTCGAGCGCAAATTTTGAATACCACTTGCAGGTAGCAAGTGGTACCTGCTCAAAATTAGCGCTTGTGACCACGAGATCTACAAATTTCCATAACTCTGAATGGTCTCAGTATCATACCAAGCTAAATTAGGCACGCAATGTAAAATACTAGTATTCAGCTGTATCCAGTTAGACTGAAGCCGATCTCAACATATTTAGGAGGGGCTAGGCAGATGATGATGACAGCGGCGCGCAATGATATGCTTCTGATAATCGTAAAAAGATACTGCAGCATTATCACGCTGTTTATTGATTCGGCTGAATAAAAACTATTCTGTTCGTGTAAGTCGACCTCATTTCTAACCATTTTACTTTTTCTTACTTCGGTTCAAATTTAAAAATATGACGATTCCATGGGATGACACGTAAGAAATTTTTTCTCAGATGGGCGACGAATCTTTGGAAATATCCTACATGTTATTCCGTTTCGTAATTAAATTGTTAAATTATTTGTATTGTATTTTGTATTAATTGTTTGTAAAGTCTAAGGAAGATAATTTGAATATTGTAGCGCCGTACTGAATAGTCGGTTGTTATAAGTGATTTTACCAAGAACCGGTATGTATTTGAAACATTTTAAATTTTTACTGCTTAAAAGATTCTCTCGGAGCATGGTGTTAATTTTTCTGTATTTTTCTCACCATAGATTCGCTCAGAATCGGTTCTAGGACTTTTGACCTAGCTGAAAACTAGTGACCCGTATACTTTCGGCGCCGCGACTCAAGGCCGACCAGGGGTCGGGAGACGCGTGCAAGCGGTTGTCTCCGAGGCTTGCCGCCTGAGACCCGGAGCAACAATCGGTTTTCGAGCGAGGATCCGGACCTTCAGGGAGAAGTTTCACGGTGTCAAACTCCAAGAACAAATTTTGTTCTAATCCTTCTTTTTTTATAATCTTAGTATAGTTTTTTTTTTTGTACCATCATTTAATATATTTAAACCCTATTCGTGTCAAAAGGTCGCGCAATGTATTTTTTTCCGATGCAGTAATTAAGCTCGGATACAATTTGATCGCGCCTAGGGCTGAATAGGTGTTGCAACCCTTTTTCACCTTCTGGTTTTAATTTTCAAAATCACAGATTTTATACGATTCTGAACAACCCATTTCGCTGCTTTACTTAAAATTAATTATTTTTTTCTTTCTTTGATCCATTTAAATTTTTATATAGAAAATTTGTATTAGGTTTTTTTTTTATATATCCGCAAAATTATACGTATTGACATGTAGCAGTGACGACTTTTATTTTTTTTATTTACGCTACAAAATGAAATTCGAACACACAACCTCGCGGTCAGATGTGTTACCCTAAAGAGGTTTCCTTGCCCTTACAGATGATTTCTATCGATATAATTGGTCCGTTGCCCTGCGCTTATAAAGGTTCGCAACATATAGTCCCCGATGTTCTTTCCAGGATCCATGCCAATCCTGTGTCATTTGACCAGGGTCCTGAACATACTAATGACCGTTGGTATAAGAAGATATATATAGGTGCTCGAGATACGCCACAAATGTTCCCAGCATACGCTATAAATAACGGTATCCTTATGAGACGCATGCCAGTTTCTAGTCCTTTATCTTCTGAACCATGGCGTGTGGTGTTACCAGCTGAAAAGGTTCCAGAAAACTATTGTGAATTTCCCAAATAGCGTCTGGAAACTTTTCAGCTGGTAACACCACACGCCATGGTTCAGAAGATAAAGGACTAGAAACTGGCATGCGTCTCATAAGGATACCGTTATTTATAGCGTATGCTGGGAACATTTGTGGCGTATCTCGAGCACCTATATATATCTTCTTATACCAACGGTCATTAGTATGTTCAGGACCCTGGTCAAATGACACAGGATTGGCATGGATCCTGGAAAGAACATCGGGGACTATATGTTGCGAACCTTTACGATGCACAATATCAAAAGTATATTGGGAGATAATAGTAGCCCAACGAGCTAAACGACCGTTGGTATAAGAAGATATATATAGGTGCTCGAGATACGCCACAAATGTTCCCAGCATACGCTATAAATAACGGTATCCTTATGAGACGCATGCCAGTTTCTAGTCCTTTATCTTCTGAACCATGGCGTGTGGTGTTACCAGCTGAAAAGGTTCCAGACGCTATTTGGGAAATTCACAATAGTTTTCCTTCGATACATCCCGGTGTTACTAAAACGTATTTAAAGCTTAGGGAGTTGTTCTACTGGCCAAATATGTTCCGTGACGTTACTTCGACGTTAAGTCAATGTGAGGTTTGTAAAGCCTATAAAATTTCGAACACACAACCTCGCGGTCAGATGTGTTACCCTAAAGAGGTTTCGTTAAAGGGTTTTCTTCTATAATTGCTCCGCTTACTGCCCTTATCGGTAAGAGAAAGGGTAATGATCCAATAAGTTGGAACGATGCAGCCGATCAAGCTTTCACTAAGTTGAAACAAGCGCTAATCGATACGCCTGTTATGGCATGTCCTGATTTCTCGAAGCCGTTCATCCTGCAGTGTGATGCGTCAGCTGTTGGTCTTGGTTCGGTACTGACACAAAAGATAGACGATGTGGAACATCCAATCGCCTATTATTCGCGTTTATTCTCTCAAACTGAACGCAATTATAGTACTACAGAGCGTGAACTCTTGTCAGTTTTGGATTCAATTAAACATTTTCGATGTTATTTATTTATTTATTTTATTTATTTTTATTTATTCAGTAGTACACATACATTTATTTCATTTGAGATGGTGCCAACATAAACTCATTCGAGTTTTACCGTGCACCAAGATCATCGACTACATAATTTAGATATTTAGATCCACCTAAGTAGGTACTTATAAAAAACAATAAGATACAACAACTTAAAAAAAAAAAAAAAGAATTATAACGGGTATTCGTCAAAAAAGTCTGATGCTAACGAGCAAACTTCGGTGACCAAACCGACCGTCCGTTCATAAAGACAGATACAGGTTGTTCCAACAAGTATATCTTTAGTGCTTTGTTTTATAATTGTACGTTTTCCTTCCTTGTGTGTTAGACTATTTTATAATGAATAAAAAATAATATTCAAACTATCTATCTTCGTAATTTAATCTATTTAATAAAAAATGTTGCTTTAATTTGTATTTTATGTTTTTAACCCCCGACCAAAAAAGAGGGGTGTTATAAGTTTGACGTGTGTATCTGTGTATCTGTGTATCTGTGTATCTGTGTGTCTGTCTGTGGCATCGTAGCTCCTAAACGGATGAACCGATTTGGATAAAAGTGGTGTCGTTTGAAAGGTATTTTAATCGAGAGTGTTCTTAGCTATGTTGCATGAAAATCTGCTCAGCCGTTTGAAGATCATCACGTCTTTTCTAGTTGATGTAGGGATTTAAAAACTTTCACAGGTAGTCTATTTGAAATGTTGTCGCTTGTCACCATGGGCATTGCTGAGGGGGGGGGGGGGCACCCCCCCCCCCCCAATTTATATTTTGTTTAATTTATATCTTTCCTTGGTTTCGTTAACCAGGAGTAGGAAAGTCAAGGCTAGGCAAAAATAAAATAAGTTTAAAACCCATGAAAAAAAATTAAATTAAAAATTTAAAAAACCCCCGACACAAAAAACCTCTAAAAGGCCAAAAATAAATTAATCCAAGCGTCGTAGCGTCGGGGGACCGCTAAGAAGACCGCTTAGTACAAGCACAGAACAAAGCGGACCCCCGACGCTACGACGCTTGGATTAATTTATTTTTGGCCTTTTAGAGGTTTTTTGTGTCGGGGGTTTTTTAAATTTTTAATTTAATTTTTTTTTTCTGAGTTAATTTATCCCTCAATAATATAGGTAGTTGATTAATAAGGTAAGGTATTATATACTTTAGCGATCTCTTGCCGTGCAGATTCGAGTACTTTGGAAGTAATAGCATAGCATTGTGGACGCTACGAGTTATTATCTCATTATTACTAAAGGTTTTGGTTTTCTTTAAATTTTCGTTGAAAAACTCTTCTTTTAACAGTACATAATATTTTGTTTTTTCATGTACAGGTAATATCTTACAGAATTCAAATAATTTATGGTAGTCATTTTTGAATTTCTTCTTAATGTTATGCGGGACAATTGCTTTTAGTATACGTAGTTGCAGTGCGTAAATTTGATCAAGGTGAGTCTTATATGTCCTTCCATAGCTCGACAGACCATAAGATATCGTTGATTCGGCCAAGGCTTTGTAAAGCATTAACAGAGTTTGATATGGAATCTTGCATTTTATAATAGAGAATTTAGCCAATATACATCTTAGCTTATCACACACCCCGTTAATGTGCTCCTTCCAATTAAGTTGGCTATCAATGGTAAGTCCTAGGTATGTTTGGCTATCTACGAGATCTATGGAGTCACAATTGCAAGGCTTGTCTACTTTATTTGTGCAGCTATCATGCAAACAATCATGGCAGTGAGTTGTTAGTTTAGGCAAGGACGAGCTTCTACTTTGACTGGTACTGATGTACATTAACTTGGTCTTACTAGCGTTTAATACTAGACCGGCGTCATGAGACCATTTAGCCAACAATACAAAGTCCTCCTGTAGTTTTATTTGGGCATCACTAACACTCTTTCCAGCGGCTAAAAGGCATGTGTCATCGGCAAATTGGTAGATTTCGCACTTTTTTATGACATTTACAAGGCTATTTACGTAAGTGAGGTAGTGCAGTGGCCCAAGGACCGAGCCTTGCGCCGTTCCTTCCGTTACGGTAACCGGTTCACTAGTCACATCACTGACTTTGACCATGTAATTTCTGTCCTCAAGATAGTTCTCGCACCAATCGAGCAGCCTGCCTCTAATTCCACTGTCATGAAGACACTCTATTAAGCGGTCATGTCTGAGCGTATCGAATGCTTTGCTATAGTCTATAAATACTACTAAAACGTGTTTTTGTTCATCTAGGTGTTTATGAATACTATCTGTGAACGTTGATAGCAGCTGTGTGGTATTCTTTTTTGGTTGGAAGCCATATTGTTTGTCGTTTAGTATTTTATTTTTTTCATAGAATTCGTGTATTTGTTTACAAATATATTTCTCTATTATTTTATCAATAGTAGGCAATATAGTGATAGGTCTGTAGTTGTTGTAATCCAGCCTACTTCCTTTTTTGTGAATCGGTCTGACAATCCCTGTTTTAAGTGTTGATGGATACTTGCATGTGTTTATGCTTAGATTAATTAATTTTGCAATCACTGAGTTGATTGTCGTGCACAACATTTTGATATCTACGGCTCTAATTCTATCTATTCCTGGGGCTTTATTATTGTCCAAAGACATGATGACTTTTTTAACTACTTCCGGCTCCGCAGGCTTTAAACGCATAGTAACGTTAGCTGGAATTGTATACTCAGTTTTATTTAACAATGGTTTCGAGCACTTAGGAATAATTAGCTTTACGCTTTTATCGAAAGTGTCTGCAAAATTGTTAGCAATATCTGTAGAAGTTAAATTAGTTTTATTAAATGAATTCTGAATAGCATCATCAATAGAGTTTTTTATTCTTCCTGTAATCCGATTAAGAATTTGCCACAACTGTCTAGTGTTGGACTTACTCGATACAATTTCTGACTTTATGTTATTGTTTTTAGTTTTGTGTATTAAAGTATTTGCATAGTTTCTTGATTTATTATATTTTTGTTTTAGTACTAAGTTATTGGAGTCCTTTATCCACTTCATGAATAATTTATCCCGATGTTCACAGGCTTTGATTATTTTTTTATTCACCCATTCATTTTTACTACGCGATGCGCTAGTTTTAATTTTGGTTTTATATTCTGATTTTTTATAACATTCTTTGAACTGTGTACGTATGAAGTTATATAAAAGTAGAGGACAGTTTATATCCTGTGATTTTTCCCACTGGATTCCATCTAAACATTTACTAAGTTGATGATTATTAATACAGGTCTTGTATTTTTGGACAACCTGTATACGCGTGCCAGAACATGCGAGCATCACAGCGCGATGATCAGCCAGTGTGGTACCGAGTGCCGCCGTAAATAGGTTTTGTGTACGGGATCGCGCATAAATATGATCAATACAAGATTTACTTATTTTTCCGTTAGATATTGCTATTCTAGTGTGTTCAGTGATCCCGCACAAAAGGCCCATGCTACACAACATGTTATTGTATTTATGCCTTACAGGATTATCCGTTTTTAAGTCTATGTTAGTGTCTCCCAATAAGTACAATTCAGTGTTTATAGTGAATTTTTGGAGTGAAGTTTGTAGTTCGTCAATAAATAGAATTTTACTCGAGCTTGGTGGTCGATATACCGCACACAGATTCACAGTATATTTCGATTGGGTGGTGACAGTACAGAATAAGCTTTCAAAGTGTATAGTTTTTACATTTATTAGGCTACATTTATGTTTATTATTCACGTACACTATAATACCACCACCCCTTCGGGCCTTGCGCAATGCTGTGTACATTCGGTACCCACTAATTTTATACAGAACACTATTATTTTCTGATATATTAGTTTCAGTTAGAATGATGACATCGATATTTTTTTTGGAACTATGGATCATTTGTTCTAATGCAGAGAAGTTTATGATTATTGATCGAATATTAATATGCATGCACAATAAATTAAATTGATGGTTAGGGGTACAGTTTATGAAGTCGTTAACACTTATACAGTCATTAATCTCGTTAATATCACAAAAATAATTCGCCATTTTCATTGAGATGTTTTGTTAGTGCTTTGTTTACTTGCGAATGCGATGCCATGCCGACTTACTACTTGTTGATAGCTAGTCCGTGTATATCATTCATGGTGCGTAAAATACTAACTTTTCCACCGTCTTCCTTGCGAGCTTTGACAATTCCTCTTTTGAACCACACGTACTTAAAGTTGTGATTGACTTTTAGCTCCTGCTTGGCATTCCAGAAAAGTTGCTTGTGATGTTTTGTCATGGCTTCTCTCACATATACGACATTTATGTTATTGTTTTCGCTAGGAAAGACATCGGAAACAGTTGGCTTGACACTTTTAGCGGCTGTGATCCAGTTTTCCTGTACGTCTTCGTCTTTGAGCTCCACTAGTATGTTGGCCGACTGTTCTTTCCATCCATGGAGTCTGCGTGCACTTTTGATCTCTTCTTTAGGCTGGTTCAGCTTAGCTGCAATGTTATCCACCAGAAGTCTGACATCTTCATTGTTTTGATTAGGCACGTTGGCGATCTCTACGTATTTTGCAAGCTTCTCCTGTTCGATCTCTTGCAGACGTTGTTCTAATACACCTACACGGGTTTCCATGTTATTATTTTTATTTATTAGTTCCGCATTCTTACGCTCAAGAGCCTTGATAGTCTGCTTGAAAGCTTCCATAGTCTCCATTGCTTCATCGAGTTTATCGCTGTGGAACTGCAAGGAATTGCTTAGTTGAGCCATTTCACTTTTAATTGCTTTTTCAACCTCTTTAGTGATATTGCTTAATAAAGTTTTTGCATTAATTTGAACTGGTGTATCGTCCTCTTCCTCGTCCTCTTCAGGTATAATGATGGATGAGTTACGTCTCGGGGATTCCTGCTGGCAGTCTTGGCATGTCCACTCCAGGCTGGATGCAGCTTTTAGTGCAACGATCTGTTTGTTGGTTAATCCCGTACATTTTGGGTTCAAATGCACTATTCGCTCGCACTTACCGCACTCTAACCCCGGTGAACTTTTAGTTATATTTTTTTTACAATTATCACACTTAGACATGTTAATTAAAGCTGAGGGTATACGTATAAGTTAGCTTAGCGTCCGCGCGTGCGTCACGTATAGTAGTCCGTCGATCAATCGAGAGTTTGTGAACGGGCATTCTTCTCCATAGAGATCTATGCTTTGGAATGGGCAACTGACTGGCATTTAGATGGTATGAAGTTTTCTGTCATAACAGACCATATGGCCCTTAAGTGGCTCCTCTCTCTTAACAACCCATCTGGTCCTCATCTGGTCTGGTTTATAGTTATAAATATATCCTTTCTATGGTAGATGTTTTTTCCAAATATGTTTGGCTAGTTCCTCTGAAAAGGATTGACGCTCTTTCTGTTATAAAAGCGTTAGAGTCCGAAATTTTCTTTAATTTTGGGGTTCCGCGTACTATTCTTTGTGACAACGCTACAGTTTTTCGTAGTAATCAATTCCTTAATTTTCTCAGATCTTTTCATATTCAATCACCTACTTTTACGCCATATTATACACCCCAAGCAAATACGGTTGAGCGATACAACCAAAGTGTTATAACATGTTTAGGTATTTTGGTTGATGAAAACCAAAGAAGTTGGGCTAAAATGTTACCTAAAGTTAAGCTTTACCTCAAGTCTTGTGTTAATCTAGCTACTGGTTTTACGCCTAACTTTCTTATGTTTGGTAGAGAGGTCCTTATGGATAGCAGTCGTGTATATAGTCAGACTCGAAGCTCTAATTTGGCAGACAGTCGGGCTCGTCATGCTTCAAACCTATCTTCTCTCAGCGAAGTTTATGCAAAGGTTGCTGATAATCTTTCTATAGCTTTTCTCCGTAACTCTCGTGCATATAATTCTAATCGATCAGCTGTCACTCTGAATGTTGGTGATACTGTATGGAGAAGGAATTTTACCAAGTCTTCTGGAGGTGATTTTTTCTCTAGGAAGCTTGCTCCACGTTTTATTAAGTGCCGTGTAATAAGAGTCATTTCTAGGACCACCTATTTGCTACAGGATTGTGATTCAGTCCACTCCGGACAATATCATATCAAAGATATCTTAAAATAAATTGGATTAAATTCTCTTTGTTCCATTTTGACATTGACATTTGCTTTCTAATCCTTTTCCCTCTTTGGAATATTTCTTTACATAAGTTTTGATTAGATTAAAAACTTCATAGATTACCCGTTAATAGTGACATCTATTTATTTCTGTGTTATGTCAACTTGTGTTCTCAGGTTATTTTTTTTTTCTTTTATTTTAACACAGATGGCGTGACATTCAACATTTAATTTTAAACTTGAGTTTTATGACTTGAGTTCTCTGATTTAAGTTCTATGTCTTGAGTTCATCTTTGACTTAATTGATTTAAGTTTTCTTTCTTAAACTTAGTTTTTTTTTGTCCAACTTGTCTTTTGTTTCTATAACTAAGGTTGGACTTAACGTGTTTACGTTATTTTTGGGGATCCTTAAGTTTTTTCTTATAGTTGATAGGTACTTTTTCCCAAGTTTTTTCTTATAGTTGATAGGTACATTTTCCCAAGTTTTTTCTTATAGTTGATAGGTACTTTTTCCCAAGTTTTTTCTTATAGTTGATAGGTACATTTTCCCAAGTTTTTTCTTATAGTTGAAAGGTAATAGTTAAGTCTTATGTTAAGTTAGGTTAGTTTTACTTAGATCTAAAGTTCACTGGTTATTCTTCATAATTGTAAGGATGTGGTAGGTTAGAGTTTGGCTCAAACTGAACAATATATATTTAGATTTAGGAGTTCGTTATTTTCTTTCATATTCTCCATAGATGTAATTAAGATATCGCGAGTTCGCGCGGATAACGGTTAGATAGGGTGGCCTCCGTGTTTATTCAATATTTGTTGCACTTCGATATCGTTTGATTCAGATATGATACCTGTTTTTTTTTGTTTTTTGCCTGATCCAGTTTTTTTCTTCTTTCTCACTCGTACTTACGTCCTTTTTTTTTTCTTAGAAAGTGGGTATTGCAGCATTATCACGCTGTTTATTGATTCGGCTGAATAAAAACTATTCTGTTCGTGTAAGTCGACCTCATTTCTAACCATTTTACTTTTTCTTACTTCGGTTCAAATTTAAAAATATGACGATTCCATGGGATGTCACGTAAGAAAATTTTTCTCAGATGGGCGACGAATCTTTGGAAATATCCTACATGTTATTCCGTTTCGTAATTAAATTGTTAAATTATTTGTATTGTATTTTGTATTAATTGTTTGTAAAGTCTAAGGAAGATAATTTGAATATTGTAGCGCCGTACTGAATAGTCGGTTGTTATAAGTGATTTTACCAAGAACCGGTATGTATTTGAAACATTTTAAATTTTACTGCTTAAAAGATTCTCTCGGAGCATGGTGTTAATTTTTCTGTATTTTTCTCACCATAGATTCGCTCAGAATCGGTTCTAGGACTTTTGACCTAGCTGAAAACTAGTGACCCGTATACTTTCGGCGCCGCGACTCAAGGCCGACCAGGGGTCGGGAGACGCGTGCAAGCGGTTGTCTCCGAGGCTTGCCGCCTGAGACCCGGAGCAACAATCGGTTTTCGAGCGAGGATCCGGACCTTCAGGGAGAAGTTTCACGGTGTCAAACTCCAAGAACAATAGTGACGACTTTTATTTTTTATTTTCGCTACAAAAATGGCGCCCGAACAGGGACTAAAGTAAGTGTTTTTACCTAATAACTTTGAAATATGAAATGACTCTTATTACACGGCACTTAATAAAACGTGGAGCAAGCTTCCCAGAGAAAAAATCATTCATCATCACATCTCCTGAAGGTGGTCAAGTTTTGATTGCAGGTGTTCTGTGTCAATTTTGTACCTCCTAGTGCTTTGCTCCAAGTTAGATGAATATATATCCAATAGTTTTATTACATTTAGTCTTTCTCTATTCAATTTAACATTTTTAATGAAATATTTCTGCCTTTTAACCATTTTTTGTGTTTTTTTAATGTATCTATTGATTTTAATATATTTTTTAATTTTATTTTTACTTGTGACTGCCCTCACTGAACTACATAGGTTGGAATCATCCTCACCTGTCAAATCTATGGTGAAAGAGGGTTTAGTGGCAGAAACCATTGACGGGGCAATAGGCACCAATTCACTGAACAGACTGTGATTCAGCGAGGCAGTGATGTTATTGTTGGTAGTTTCAAGTTCCGTTATATGACTTCTAGCCTCATGAAGCTGCTGTTCCAATATATGCTTATGATTTAGAGTTTGTTCATACTCTGCGCTACACTGGCTGAACCCGTCCACAATAACTCGGAGCCTATCCCGGTCTTCTATGGTGTCAGTGTATTGTTTGTATATCTGACCCATTTCCTTTTTTAACTTTTTATTTATTTCATGGGCTTCAAAGAGAACCCTTTCATTGTCATCCAGTTCCCTACTTAGTTGATCACAGGACTGTTTAGACGCCTTTAATTCGCTCAGAGCCAGTTTAAGTTCTTCCTGGCGAGCGTGGGCGGAACGTGTCAAAGTCATGATTAAAGTTTGGAAAAGGATAAGAAATGAAACTGGAAGAGAGTAGGTGACTGTGGCAGCAGGATTAGGATGGTATAGTTAGAATAGAAGGAATAAAAAATTTAGTATATCAGCGAGTTCTGTCACCAAACCAAGCAAGGTTATGTTTACGTTCCAAAGTTTATTGTTATCATAAGTTAAAATGTAAGGTCGAAATAAAAGGTGAACTATTTAATTGCTGGTAAAGTTATAGCACGTAAACAATTTAATAGCAAGTAAAATATAGTATTGTACCTGTTATCAAGATGACAATGCAAAAGTTCCTTGAGCCGGTAACTGTCACTGATTCACATGAATATTTTAGCACTTTTCTAGACTTTTTACCTGAATCTAACACAAAAAACACATGAATAAGCTTTTTACTTAATGAGTAATTGGATATATGCTTTAAAAACAAAGAAATTTAATATTTAAAGTAAAAAATAGAAGGACAATTTAAAATCAGCTGTTAGCTGTAGTGTTGCCACAGGAGGAAAAAAAGCTATAAACAATAAAAGGTGAACTATTTAATTGCTGGTAAAGTTATAGCACGTAAACAATTTAATAGCAAGTAAAATATAGTATTGTACCTGTTATCAAGATGACAATGCAAAAGTTCCTTGAGCCGGTAACTGTCACTGATTCACATGAATATTTTAGCACTTTTCTAGACTTTTTACCTGAATCTAACACAAAAAACACATGAATAAGCTTTTTACTTAATGAGTAATTGGATATATGCTTTAAAAACAAAGAAATTTAATATTTAAAGTAAAAAATAGAAGGACAATTTAAAATCAGCTGTTAGCTGTAGTGTTGCCACAGGAGGAAAAAAAGCTATTAAAGATTATCCAACTCCTACTTCAGCTAAGTCATTACGCGGTTTTATTGGTATGTGTTCCTATTATAGGCGTTTCGTTAAAGACCAGAATGATGATGATGAGGTCCTAGAACCGATTCTGAGCGAATCTATGATGAGAAAAATACAGAAAAATTAACACCATGCTCCGAGAGAATCTTTTAAGCAGTAAAAATTTAAAATGTTTCAAATACATACCGGTTCTTGGTAAAATCACTTATAACAACCGACTATTCAGTACGGCGCTACAAAATTCAAATTATCTTCCTTAGACTTTACAAACAATTAATACAAAATACAATACAAATAATTTAACAATTTAATTACGAAACGGAATAACATGTAGGATATTTCCAAAGATTCGTCGCCCATCTGAGAAAAATTTTCTTACGTGACATCCCATGGAATCGTCATATTTTTAAATTTGAACCGAAGTAAGAAAAAGTAAAATGGTTAGAAATGAGGTCGACTTACACGAACAGAATAGTTTTTATTCAGCCGAATCAATAAACAGCGTGATAATGCTGCAATACCTACTATTTCACATATTATATAGAAATATTTAAAAAAATAATTTATAACAGTGAATAAACTCTAGGAATTTCTCCTGTATCGTGGGTGCGTTTACAAACATTTAAACTCACATACACAAACAGCCAGACCCGGAACAACTACCAGTAGGCCATACAAACAATTTTACCGTGCGGGGATCGAACTCGCGACACGCTGCGCAGCAGTCGAATACTCAGCCACTGCGCCAACCGTGCCGTCAAAAACTATAAAATAAACCAATCAGAAACTAAAATATACCCTCGACGCTTTCAACCGATAGCTGGCCCTTATATAGCTCTACGTTGTGAGACAGGTCCACAAATACACATGTTACAACTACAACTTCACGGCCACGGCCGGCCGGACTTGGTACTTCGATCTATTTTGAACAGAGAGAGAAAGCTTTTAGGGTGCTGGCTTCACTAAAATATCAGACAATCCTAAAATTCCATAATCATCATATTTAATTATTTAGTGTTAGGTACTTGTATTTATTTTGCTCTGTATGGAGTTGGACGCAAAGTATAGCACCATCCCATATCTTCCCGTGGGTGTTGTAAGAGGCAACTAAGGGACTTCCCAGAGAATGCGCAGATGCTCTGTGCTTTTGTGACAACCATACTGCGATCGCCAACCCGCCTGCCAAGCGTGTCGATTGTCTTATTTATTTCATCACCACTGCCCTCAAAAATGGTGAAGGAAAACATCGTGAGGAAACCGGTCATGTCCTAGAACTAAAAATTCGAAGACATGTGACATCTACCAACCCGCACTGGGCCCGTGTGGTGGATTATAGCCCACTCCCTCTCATAAAGAGGAGGCTTGTGAACCAGCATTGGGAACATTATGGGCTGATGATGATGATGAAATATTATTCTAAATTACAGTATAATTCTTTTTAGCATTTTTACTTCTTAAGAAAGTCGTGTGTCCTTTTTCTAAGAATCAACCGAAATTCATTTCAAATTATTTAAATAATTAGTTCAGTTTCGGATATTTTAGGTAAGTATCATAAAAAATTATTACAGTCGGCTTGTACAAACAAAGGAAATATTAAGGTGTAATGTTAAACATTTTGAAAGTAGACGTAGAGCTACGAAACTACGCCGTAGCGTGTGCTACGGATAGCGTAGCACGTTCTACGTAGTTATTTACAAAGGACCATGGGCAATTTGCTGGGAAATCTGGGCGTAAGCCTAACGCAATTTAAATAAAATATATCTCAAATAGTAGCTTATAATGAGTGATTTCTGTCCATACAAAACACTCAGTACCTAAGTCGACGGAGAACAGAAATAGAGCCACGAGGAATACGTAGTATGTTGCCCTCTACTGTATTTTACCAAAGGTTTGACCTATCATTCAAACTGATAATAAACCTGCTACATAAGTCAAGTGGCACCGCGGAACCCACGAATTGTAGACCGAGCACATGTTTGTCGACGGTCTATAAACTTCTTACATCCATTTTGAGAGCGATAATGGCTACAATTTTTATTTGATATTTTTAAATGGTTTTGTATTAAGATTACTTAATGATGTAAAATATGTACACAAAATAAATGAATGAGAGTGTAGTTTTATAAGAGGGTTCCGTTTACCGTTCCATTACACAACCTTAAAGGTTCTTAGTCGATTCTAAGACTTCACCGGCCTAGTTTGGATCAATTCTGTGAGCTAATCTTTAGCAAAATGTTTTCCACATGATCTGCATTGAAATCAAATGTCTGTTGAAGTCAAATCTTCGACAAAATACACGAGATTTCACCAATTCTATTTTAATTGACCATAGGTCTGTACTCCGGCGATGATTTGAGATATACTTCAATTCTGTTGGACTTACACCCATTTTGACCAGGACCCTTTTATTTTCATTTCGATTCTCATCCTGTCTTTTTTCCTGTCTCCTGTATCGTGGGTGCGTTTACAAACATTTAAACTCACATACACAAACAGCCAGACCCGGAACAACTACCGTAGGTCATACAAATATTTGTTCCGTGCGGGGATCGAACCCGCGACACGCAGTGCAGCAGTGAATCGCTCAGCCACTGCGCCAATCGTGTCGTATCGTGTATTTATCAGCAGCAAATCGTGATTTTCTGGAAATTAAGAATTGAAGCTAATTGTGAAAATAAATATTTTAACAATTGCAAATGTAAATTAATCTTACTTAATATAATTCATTTAGAAAGTAAACAGAAAGCGTAGCACATTTTAACGTATTTCAGTTATAGCTTAAAAAATATTGTTAAAATCTTCTCTCCATTTCCATTCCTACATCTCAGTCGCATCTAATTTCGCCGGCCACGTCGTAAAGACACGGGTAATCGCTCGCAGACAGTTGATTAGTTCAAAGCGGTCCGCCGCTCCACTCGCTTCAAGAGCTCAACCCGTGGGCATGTGCTCACTGCGTAGGTACCAAGGTTACAATGGTAATTTTATATGTTTTTTTTTATCTTACATACTTATTAAAATCATAGTAACAATAATATACAACAAGATTGGTAAGTACAAACCTAGAGCATAGTAGAATCAGTTTATAATATTCCCACTATTTCCCCCTCCCCCCCCTATTTTACTGTGGGTTGGTAGATGATCTCAAGTCTTCGAATTTTCAATTTCGTCGCTTCGTTTCAGGTCCAACATGTTATCGTTGGGAGCAGTAGTAATGGAAGAAATTACAAATAGTAATTTACCCATTTAGGTATTTCTCATTTCGTGGGGACATACAAATTGACACGCTTCCACAGATAAATTATTTGTTAATGTTTTTAAGACCTTTATTTTATTTAGGTACTTATTTATATTACATATAATGTATTACCCAGTTCTGGGTTGTGGAGGTCAGATAGGCAGTCGCTTCATGTAAAATACTGGTACTCAGCTGCATCCGGTTAGACTGGAAACCGACCCCAAGATAGTTTGGGAAAAGGCTAGGCAGATGATGATGATGATTTATAGTACATATATATACATCATTAAATTTACAAACTACAAATACATCTAAAATAATAATAAAATACATATATGTACAAGTATCAAAATTACAAGGCGTCAAAAAATTCATCCACATCGCTGTCAACAGGAAAAGTGCCCAAAACGATGGCCGCATTGCTATGTTGAATGGCAATGCTAATTATTTGATAAATACAAAAATACCGACACACCGCTGCGTTTTAACTTAGGTACTTACCTGTTGCCCGCGATGTTTTGTTGGGTACGTGTGAGAAAAAAAAAACCGGCCAAGTGCGAGTCGGACTCGCGCACGAAGGGTTCCGTACCATTTTTTATAAATATGAGCAAAAAAATCACTTTTTTGTATGGGAGCCCCCCTTAAATATTTATTTTATTCTATTTTTAGTATTTGTTGTTTATAGCATCAACAGAAATACATAAACTGTGAAAATTTTAGACGGACGGATGGACAGCGAAGTCTCAGTAATAGGGTCCCGTTTGACCCTTTGGGTACGGAACCCTAAAAAAGTAGCTCATGTGTTCAAACTATAATTTATATTTCACCGCCACGTTAGTGGCAGCGTAAACGTAACTTCAGCTGTATGTTTTTGGGCTAAGAGGGCAGTGTAGGAGGTCGAGCATAGTTTGCGAGCCTCCCCGAGTGACGTTAAAAATCGGTATTCAAACCCTCAAACGTACCCTGGTCACCTAGGAATCGGTAACGTAGAGTCTCGGTGACCAATCCTTTCATCACGAAACGGTCTTTAAAGAAAGAAAAAACGTTTATTGGTACATGCCATAAGTACACACAATCTAAAAAATGGAAATATTAAAAAAGAACTTAAAACTAAATAATAAATATTGTGTGACTGTGACTCACGGCTGCACCAAATAGGCCCAGTTCAGCAAAATGACACTAGTGCCCGACGCTGGTTTTCAACTGGTTTACTGCAGTAAGTGAGCTGTCACGGATCGCATCTAGTGATCGCAAGGGTGACTGCTGATCATGAAGTCTTGGGTTCGAGTGCCGGGTCGGGCAAAGTATTAGTCTCTTTTTCTTTAACTTTACCCTCCTTCCCTTCCACACTACTAAACCGTGCGGTTTACTGGTAGTGTCGGCGGTATTTTTTTTCCCTTCAACACTACTGGTCTAGTGGTACCGTGGGTATTTGTAAAATACATATATATGACTTCCCTATTACACTACCTAATTTATTTCGCAACTAGAAACAGGTAAGTAAAAAACACATTTTACTATAAAACTCAGTGTAACGCACTCAAAACATTGTGCTGATGGATATAATAACTAGTAAACAGGTCATGAAGGCATTTAAAGTAAAGTTCTAAACTTAAAAACAAGTTTTTTTTTTTAAACTTGTGATAATTTTGGAACTTTGACCTCCAATATCTCCGTTACTAAAAGGTTTTCAGCTATGGTCTAAAACAAAAAAATATTTGCAATGACAAGGAGCTCAAGTGTCCTTCGGTTTCGTTAAGGGTTGATTTACACCCTGTATAGTTACCAATAAGGTTCTCCCCAGCCGCAGCGGCAGCGCCAGCACAGCACGATGACCTCGGAAGATAGCACAAGAGTCAACACATGTTGCATCCAAGGTAATAACTTAATACATATGAAATAGTGGCCGACTCATGACACCACTACGAAGTAAGTCCGTGTGATGTGATCCCATTTGTCAGTAGTGGCAATAGATTCCATTCTATTTCCGTTCTTGTCGTTCAAAAATGACTTTTGTTGACCTAATTGAAAAAAGTGAATAAACTTTGAGAAAGACACTAACTAGACGACCTAGCTATTGGGTCTTAGAAGTATTTAAAGGTTTTGATTGCGTTGTCCTATCTATTGTACTTATTTTTTTTTACTGTCTTTAGGCTCTCGCTTGACCACTATCTCACTTGATGGTAAGCGATGATGTGGTCGACGGTGAAGCACGCTTGCCTAGAAGTAATCTATTCACTGTTAACTTAAAGACCCCTAGATTGTAGCTATCGGGAAACACAGACTTTTACCCATATTCGAATACGAGTAAATTTGGTTTCATAATTTTCAACTGAAAGACGTCCACTACTGGACTTAGTCCTCCCCAAGTGTGTCGCCACATTGACCAGTCCCATGCGACTCGCTTCCAGCGGATCCCCGCATCCATCATGCACTAGGTCATCGGTCTACTAGTGGGAGGCCTTCCAACGCATCGTCTTTCATCGGTCATCCGTTCTGCGAGCAATGTTCCTGCCACTGCCACTTAAGTTTGTCAATTCTTCGGACTAAGTTGGTAACTTTGGATCTCTTGCGGATGTCCTCATTTCTGATTTGATCACGCAAGGAAACTCCGAGTGTAGCCCTCTCCACTGCCCTTTGGGTGAGTTTAAGCCTTCTGATGCGGCCCATTGTGAGCGACCACGTTTCGGTCCCGTATGTAATCACTGGGATAACGGTTGCTGAATCACTGGCAACACACACTGGTCATAAACTTTCGTCTTAGGACACTGATATTTGGTTTACAGGCAGACAACTCGTTTTATTAACGTTATGAGTGTTCTGCGTAGGTACCTGTAAGTACGTTCATTTACATGAATCTCTTTTATTTGTTATAAGCTTAGAAAGTTAATTAAGAATCAGTCATTTTCTGTAAGACTGCCCCTTAGGTCTAGTGGTTGCAAGCGTGACTGCTGACCATGTGGTTCTGGGTTCGATTCCCGGGTCGGGCAAAGGTACCGTTCTTGGGTTTTTTCCATCAGTAATTTTTCAGCAGCAACCACAGAGTCTGGATATGTGCCCGGTTGATAGCAATCTCGCCACATATTTACATGGGAATTACAGATAACTGTAATTGTAATTATGTGGGTGTAAGTATACTGTGTTCATCAAATCAAATCAAGTAAAATTTATTGGTAAATGTTAGGTACATCTCTGTACAATCGTTGTCTCTACACTCCCTTCTGGGATTTCAAGCGTGAAATATTTTATGTCATTTTCAGTTGACTATGCGACTTTACTGACAAACAATTTCAAAATGTTTATTTTCACGACTGCCACTGTTAAAAATAGTACGTAGTTAGCATGATATTAAAAACCTCTGAAACTTTTAAAATTGTCCTCTCTGCCTGACTGGGGTATTTATTGGTTTGTTCTATTGCCAACTTCTATTTCAGATTATACTTTCAGTTTTTATGGAAACTTTAGATGTAAACTTTGGTATTTCTGACACTATCATCATCACCTGCCTAGCCTTTTCCCAACTAAACTGCTTTACAAAAAAAACAGGCGATAGTAATAATTTAGTTCTAAAGAGGTTTTAATAGCCAAACTATGTTACTGGCACTTAATAAAGAGTCTGGGTATGAAAAAAAGTTTATTCCAAATTCAAAACTTTTGTTTTTCTTTAATATTAATATTATGCATAGAAAAGCCATGACTGTGAGGTGCCCGATTTTTTTGCAAAGGAGTGTATATTAGGGGTCGGCTTCCTGTCTCACCGGATGCAGTTGAACACCAGTAATTTACATAGAGGTACTGCCTAATTGGGGGGTTACTATGACGTTTTAAACCATTATTGTTTCAATCTTATTCCAGAGTGGGAAAGAGACGGAGTGTAGTCTAGCTCCATCTCTTTCCCACTCTGGAATAAGATTGAAACAATAATGTTTTAAAATGTCATGGTGCGCCACCTGATCTCCAAAACTCATTATTTCTGATTCTGCCTTCATGTTGCCATTGCCATGCTGCCATTCCGGAAAACAGTTTTCTCGTTTTGCAAAGAAATTACTGCACCTAAGGGCGTTTCGGGTAAAAAGCCAGCCATGATTTCTTGTAAACTTACCTCTGTAACATTTATGTTGATTAAATTATAACTATCGTGACATGACTCTCCCAGTTCATGTTTTTAGTTTTGTGTTTCGTCAATATTTGTCTTCCCATTACCTGGAAATCGAACCCAAGGTCTAGACTATTATTATGGGTGACGATCGAATCACCTGACAGAAAAAGGTGATTATAGGGTAATAATTAAGCTGTTAGCAGTACTCACAGAGGGTTTTTGTAATAAAACAACAAATATTACTAATATTTCTATTTTCAATTTATTGTTTATTGGTTTTCGAAATAAGATTGTCTTGTTTTTATTATTAATAATAATAATTAATTAAGAATTAATAACTGCAAGAGAAACGTTTTTCTAATGTCTACTTAAAATTATTACTGACATAGTTACCAGAACTAATAGTAATAATAGTTACGTTCGGTCTATTATTTAATTATTCTCATTTTATTTACAAATTAAAACAGTAAATAAATGTTTTTTTTTGTACATAGCTTACGTCACAATTTAGTAAGGTTTGTATTTTATGAGTTTTCATTTATTTTTATTTACAATTAAGATGTTACTGTATTATATTCGACAAGAGTAAAAATTTTCCTTCTATACACGGTTGAAAGTCCATACATACTATATTTGTATGAGTGGACGTTCAACTACGTACTAATTACAGAGTTTATAAATAAACTTTTCCTATTCTAGAGTAAAAAATATTTTAACAGAAGAAAATATGTGTAATTACTTCTAATTTTAACGCTGTAATATCACGAATCTTAGTCCATATTAGGTTGAGTGGTGACGTAAGGTATCGTACATTTCTTCAGAAACCCAATAAGTACTAAATTTCAACAAAAAACGGTACATCATTTTTCTTAATAATTATACTTAAAATTGGTAAATTGTACATACGAGTAAAAAAATATTTAACATCAATAAATTATAAAAAATACGTAAAAGTCTTTTGAAAACAACACAATTAAAAATATTTAAATATAAATAAAGCAATGACGAGATCAGTTATAAAGAATAAAGTGAGTTTACTGTTTGTGGTAGATCCCATAAATTCCTAGCAGTTATTTTTATAATTACCGAGGTCTAAATTGCACGTTTCATTACTTAAAAGTCTTTTTATTAAATCTATATTTACAAAATATCTTTTAAAAATATTATTTATAATTCGCAAAATTTTTATGTATTTTTTTTTCTGGTTTTCTATTACTTAAGCTGTGGTGCATAACACCATTTTGGATTCATGCAGTGAACAACCAAAAGCAGTCACAAATAAGTTTTTATTTAATTTCATTATCGTCAATACTTTGGCCGCATTCATTTTAGAATTTATTGACGTTTGAGTTAAGATTTTGGCATCGAGTGATTTTGTAACATAGCCTTTCCTAATTATCTAGTTCATTACAAAAGTGACGGACAAGCCGAACGTTCAATAAATAGTGCATGAATCCAACCGCGTTGTACTAATTCCTTTCGTTTTTAGTAACTAAGTATGTGTATTAAACTAACGCCTACTTGTTAATTGAAAGGTGATTTATTTACAAATGAATTGTTAATACTATTTTGGCTAAATGTCACTAATAACCTCTTAAACTAGAAATTGTGCCATTTCGTGATTTTTTTTATAATCGTACAAATAATGAACAAATGAACCGAACATAAAACAAATTATCGTAATATAGTACAAAATCCTACCGAATATTATCTACAACTTAGGTTTGAAACTATAATGTCTTACAATTATTTTGTACAGTATCAATATAATAAGAACAAAACGCCTAACGAATTTATCATTAAATATTTAAACATTAGACTGCGCACAGACCGCCGGCAGGTAACACTTGCGAGAACCTCGACCACTTCTAAATAATGAGCAAAGTCAGGAAAATTAATTCGTAATTCTACAATTAAAAGGATGGGTCAGTCTCGCATGTTACCGTCCGGGCCGCGCACTCGGTACGTGCACGGTTGTGTTCTACCGGACGCCGAACGCCGGACGTCCGGCTGTCTCGTGCGAATCCTGCGACTCGCAGCAATGAAGTTACTAACATTAAAACACAGAATATTGATTATTTGCAAGGCACATTCTCTTAAAAATCCTGAATTTCAATTTTCTATTCATGTACATATTCGATGCTCCGAAAACATTGAAAAAATAAGACGGCGCGCACAAACTGAACGTTGAAGCGACATCTACTCACTGTAATGATATGTATATAATCGATTATTATATACCCTGTGTCTCGAAAACTATATAAGAATCCGTGGAACGTGTATCGATAAACTAAAGAACGGTATAATATCTACACTAAAGACTAGTTGCTTGACTCGAAGGGAGTTTAAGAATGAGATCGGAATGAGATCCTTATTGCTGTGTGAGGGGTTGTGAGGGCGTGCCGGGGCGTGGCGCCCGGAGCGGCGGTGCTCAGTAACCGTACCCGGGACCCGGGTACAGCAGAGCCGCGCCGCCGCCCGCCGGTCAGTGCTGCGCCGCAAATTTCATCCGTTTCTGTTTCTGTCGCTGGTTGCAGAACCACACTCTCACCACGTTTTTCTTTAAGTCCAACTTCTCCGCGATCGCCGTTATCTTCTCCCCGGACGGCCGCGGTTGCACCGCGAAGTATGCCTCCAGACTTCTCTTCTCCGGCGCTGCAATGGATGTTCTCTTGCGTTTCTTTTCACCAGCTGGAAGCACGCTCGGCGCGTCCGGGTCCCGTCTCTTGTTCTTCGCCTGCGCTTCGGCCTCCTCGAGCCACGCCTGCAGGATCGGCTTCAGCGCAATCATGTTATTATGACTTAGTGTGAGGCTCTCAAAACGGCAGATGGTGCTCTGTGATAGGGCTCCTACGCCAGGAAGTTTAAGGTTTGCGAGGGCTTTCCCGACGTCTGCTTGTGTGACGCCTAGTTTGATTCTTCGTTGTTTGAATCTTTCTGCAAAGGCCTCTAGTTCGCGGGGGTCTGTGTCGGTGTCGGGGTGGAGAGCTGCGGAAGGGTGGCCGAGGTGCGAGGGGGGTGCGTGTGACAGCCCCCCGCCGTGGTGGTGGTGGTTCATGACGTGGTTCATGCCGTAGCCGTGCAGCTGGTGGTGAGGCGGCGCCGCCTCGCCCATCGGCGCCAGCGTGGTCATCGACGAGGAAGTCAGCGGGTCCAGCATATCCAGGCCTTCCATGCCATGGTGGCCCATCTGCTGACAGAAACACTCGTTAGTTCCCTGTCAATATTGTAATGATTAAGGGGATTATGAGGGGCGTCGTCGCCATTATACTCGTCCGCTGTATTAACTTCTGCATTCATGTTAAATCGTACGTTTTATTGTAAATAAAAGGAGGGTGCTCGTCGCAACAATGGTGCTTGGGACGATATGGAAACATAAACAATCATTGTGCAGATTTGCACTCATTCTTTATGAGAGCAAACACTTGTTTTTTTATAGATGGGGGCGAGTGTTGTGACGTTGATTGGGAGTGAGTGTTCAGCCAATATGCTTAAGTTGTTGACCGGCATTGTTGCCGAAATGAATGTTTGTCGTGTAGTCGTCGCATATGCGCTCGCTATAAATATTGCGATGCATCCCCTGTTGTAGGATGCTTTGATTTTTTATGCTGAAATTTCTTTTGTTAGTCAGCTAATCAAATGCTATTGTATAGTGTTCCATGAAAAATACGAGGTTAGGATTTATTATTAATAGGCGTATAATATGGAAGAGAAGAGGAGGTGGGCTGACGACATAATAGATACAGCAGGAAGCGATTGGCAGAATATTGCAAATGACAGGGACAAATGGAAGAAACTGGAGGAGGCCTTCTCTCCCGTGGAGAGGCCATTTCTAAACAAAGAACATACTAACTTAGATTATAAAAAAACTAAAACTACTAACAAGGAAACAAAATATTATGTAAATTTATAACGTAATTTTAAGGGAAATGGGAAATAAAGGCTGTTTTATTTTTATTATAATATAGAAGAGAAAGTTTTCAAGCATATTCTTGTATTGCCTTGGTAACGTATTTCTTGCCAAACGTGGAAAATCTTAATACACACAATACTTTATACTTTTCGGTTCGTACACCGAAATCTCCGTAACCAACCAACCCATTTCTATGTGTGAATGTTTATGGTTGGTTCCAGTTTGATAGGCGAGTTTTCGACCCCATAGTTGGGTCGAGCAAACCAGGGACGAACTAAGTACGACAGTATAAGTGTCAACAATATCACAGAACCCTATTAATTGGCGATTATTCTACTAAATCCAACTTTTTGGTATCGCATCAAATTTAAAAATGACAGAAACACACATCTATGAAGTGAGCTACATGGTAAGGTCCAAAAGTTTACGGCCTACACCCATTACATCAATCGAAGATAAAAAACAATCATGTCACTAAATTACTGATGTTTTCTCTAGTTTCTCTACTCTATAGTCTCCTGTTATTTCAATCCATTTTTGTTTGGATATGAATCCTTAATTTTATCCTTGAAGCCGGAAACTGAACTGGAGCTTACTTCTTATATTCTGCCCGATAAGGTTGTATCAGTCCACAATCAATAACCCAGCTACGCCAAGGACATGTCGGTCCAAAAGGCAAAAAATAAAAAGTGCACTATCTATTACCCACGGTCCGGGTTTCATGTCTGCCTGAGTCCCCAGGGTGCACTAACTCACAATTAGGAATCCGCACGTTATTGCAATGTTGCTGCACGAAATATATATTTTTTACGGTCTTTGGGTTCAGTGCCTATAGTTTATTTGGTTGTTTGATTTTCAGCTGAACAGAGGACCTAACCAAAGAACCATCCATATTTACAGAATTATAAAATCAAAAATGTATTGCAGTGATATAAGCTACCGTAAATTTATATCAATGTTATTTAAAATGGTTGTTGTCTTACAAAATGTTTTGAAAATTATGAGGCCCCTTGAAAACTTTGTGTCCAGTCGCATTCATTGACATATAAGTGCCTCGATTGGCAAGCAAAGTAAGATTTTGTTCTTTGTTGCCAAGATAACTTGAAGCCCACCTGATGGTAAGTGGTCACCGCCTCTCATAGACATTTCATATTTCATATTTATTTATTCTTCAACAAATTTACATTTGTGTCGAACATACACGCAGTGTTTTTCACAATAAATGTAAAATTAAAGATGCATGGTAAACTCAATTTGACGTCTCAGAGATGAAGCTACAATGCAAATTGCAGATGAAACAGCTTTTATTTCTTTGAATGCTCAAGCTTTCAATGAATTCGACGACTTTTGTTGTTTGAGGTTTTCAAAAAGTATAGATACCTGGCATTTGCGTAGCCAGTCTAAGTATCAAATACAATATATCCTAGGTATTATGCATTTACTACGTAAAGGTACAAAAACAAAAACTATTATGGTAAATTCGGAAGACAGATAAAAGCTTCTATACAATTAATAGATAGGTACGAAGTGAGTACTTTCTTGGCCAACCTTCGCAACGAGCTTTGTTACTAGTATGAACGTTCTAAATAGATAATACTTGATAAATTTCAGTACAATATGCATCTATTGATAGTCACAAAAAAATATCAAACGCTGTAGTACATTTCGTAAAAGTTCACTTCGTGTACATCACTCAAGTGACCGAAGCCCACCCAATACGAAAAGTTTAAACTGATGTCTGATATAGCACCTGTGACTAAGCCATCATATCTGCTTAACTGGACAGCATTCAGTCTAACCAAAATCCAGTAGCGGAATACCTGCTGGATTTGAATCATTCCCATTAAGTCGATTCTTGAAAAAAATGACATCTGTTACATAGTGCGACGGTGATCTGACCTCCGCAGCCCTTAAAACTGAATAACAACACCTTTGTGAGACTGACTGCCAGACTTTTACCTTCTAACTATTCATTTCGACTGTCAAAGAAGTTCGTAATTAAGTGGGTACTTAAATAAATAATAGTTTCGCGACTACTTTTCATAACCCTTCAATTAAATTCATAATTCCGGAAAGGTAATTTAGTATTAACCACATTAGAAACAGGTGCAACATGCTCGTACGACTATTATTCGAGCGGTGCTCCCCTAATATTTGATACACGCGTGTAACAGGGGGCATACGTATGTCATTGTGTAGTGATGGGACACGGACACTTTTAAAAATATCGATAAAATTTATGATTCGTAAGAGTGAATAAAATTGATAAAGAAATTCCGAGCATGTAACTCTTCAATTTTATTCATTTTGTGGCTGAGATGTGTCAAAGTAAAATTATTTAATAAAGTTGACTCTAAAATAAGTGTTTTATTATGTTTTGGATTAATTGGCTGAAGTCAAAGAGTCACTGAACACGTGTTACTACAAAAACTCTGAACTTATTCTAGACGTTCTATATTCTTCGACTGGCCTATTGAAGCAATAACGGGGGGAATTACTTTGAGGAATCCGATCAAAAAGTTATGTTTTTTCAAGTAGGTCAAATAATGATGACTTCGAAAGGGCAGCGAGTACTCGTGACCGGGCGAGTAGCATGTATCAAAAAATCTATGAATGCGGAAGAAACACCGCGGCCATAAAAAATGCGGCATATGACTGGTTTGTTCCATGTTGTGCATGTATAGTCTCCATTTCAATCGTGTTTCTCATCGTCATTTTATATCTGATCAGTACTTATACGTTGGATTTGTATTGATTTCTGTCCTAAAGTTTATAATTTGATCATTATAATGGATTATCAGCTTCTTATATGTCATTTATGAAGCATACATTGTTTACTTTTGAATAATTGTAATATTTATCTAAAATAAATTATTCTTATATTTTTTCTTGCAGTACTGCAATACAGATAATTAAGAAAAAGAAAATATATGTAATTATAAAAGATAATTGGGAACAAGCAGCACAGAATCGTGACCGTTGAAAGGAATGGAGGAAGGCCTTTGCCCAGCAGTGGGACAATGCAGGCTAGCTATAATATTATAATAATAATATGTAGATGTAGACTTCTTAGCGTCCGTATCCTGGCTGCGTTTTGGTGACCTCTTCGGGGAAACTGAAGGTTTTGTCTGTGCAATAATGGACGAAGTTATGCTGACGAATAACTACCGGAAACATATTATGAAGGACGGGACGGTGGACGTGTGTCGGGCATGCCACCGTCCGGGTGAGTCCATCAGACATATCATTTCTGGTTGTTCTCGTCTGGCTAACGGAGAGTACTTGCACAGACACAACCTTGTTGCCAGGATTATCCACCAGCAACTTGCTTTGAAATACAACCTTGTGGAATCAGAAGTGCCATACTATAAGTATGTGCCCGACCCAGTTCTCGATAATGGTAATATCACGTTGTATTGGGATCGACCTATCATCACTGACAGGACTATTGTTGCCAATAAACCTGACATTGTGTTGATAGATCGATTGGAGCGTCGCGCAATGATTGTTGATATAACGGTCCCGCATGATGAGAACCTCGTGAAAGCAGAGAAAGATAAGCAATTCAAGTATCTAGATCGGGCTCGCGAGGTTGTCGACATGTGGGACGTGACTACAGCAGTCATTGTGCCGATAGTCGTGTCGGCCAATGGCTTAATAGCTAAAAGCTTCGACGAACATCTGAGAAGTCTTTCGCTTGACAGCTGGATCAAGGGCTTGATTCAGAAAGCAGTACTTCTGGACACGGCACGAATTGTCAGGAGGTTCCTCTCTCAAGAGCCCTGACCACCGGTAGCCCGGACCCTGTTCCCGATGCTGGTGGGCTACTATTTTTTATATTTTTAAATGTTTTTTTTTAATATGTTGTTTTGTAAAAATATTTAAAAATGTAAAGGATATGTTAAGAAAATAAATAAAGGAAGTAAATAAAAGATAGTAAGTTGTATATCGATAAATAATAATCACATTACTTTAATTTATTGATAGTTGTCCCCTCCCTTTGCAATACAATTGCAAGTGGATATTAAATAAATTATATTCCTTTAATAGTGATTTGTGTCACTACATTAAGATTTGGACAAGTGGCTAAATTTGTCCGAGGGGGTGGCCACAAAACAGGTTGGTTACAGAGGGAACGAAAGCGAATTGTAGTTTGTATGTACGTGTATGGTTTAAATCAATCCCGTAGTTTGAAAGGTTTTGTAAAACTCTCTGTCCATCATAATTCTTCTGCCGTTACCTCAATTTATTTGGGGTATGTCTTATTTTTCAATACGTTTCTAAAACTAGACATCTTGGAAGTTATTTCCTTTTTAGCAATTTCATCCTTCAGACAGTCCAATAATCAAATGTCCAATGACAAACAAAAAGTTATTTAAAGTACTAACTGCGTGCCTGACGAGATTTTATTCACTTTCATACCCTACTTAATACACGTAGGCGAGGAATATTCAAAAACGCTTCCTCAATGCTCAACTTCGAAATAAAAACTCTAGAAGCATATCAGTGTATGAATTAACTATCCAAAATAACATAAACTTAGTTATAACAAATTAAAGTTCAGTTTTACAGTGTCAAACTAACTTCATGGCCACACCGTATTCCCTACCCCATCGCATCGGTTGAAACATAGTCGTGGTAACTCTTTATCTCGAAGATATAAAGTTGATAATCCCTTGGCAGCCGTCAAACATCGTTCAGTCACTACTATTGTTATAAGGTTAAGGTTCAATTTTGCTCGACATCGGAAGTAGATTACTATTGAATTGTGTTTTGCCTGCTTCCCGGTGGTTGGATTTACGTGTTGTTATGGTATATATTTGAGTTTCCTTGCCGGAAATGGGTGGGCAGAGGTATGAGCGTCCTATTCGCAATGGATCAAGAGATGTAACTGATAGTGGAATAGGTTTAACGAATTGTACCTAATCTTTGGGTAAGTTTTTCAAAAGAGAGTTAAATTAAATACTACTATGTATAATTTAATTGACCGGAGGCCACGACACATAGGGAGGACTGAAGAAATATGGGGAGACCCTTGCACGGAGGGGGATAAAATAGGTTAACTAAAATCAAAACTTAAAAGTTTTTACTTCGTGAGGCTTGAAGTGTCACATAGTGAAATAGACACTGGTGTTTTTTCCAACAGGGAATGGAACGACTTTATGTGCAGTCAAACCAAACGTACACTTCAACCAACTTATTTGTGCAAGCGGGACAATCCAGAACTAAAGTAAATGTACCAAGTTTGACATATATGCTATGCAAATTTTCTTGACAAGCAACCTTGCACACACTTAAAGTGTTCACACTATAAAAGGCTTCCAAAGCCGGAGTTTAACAGATAACTGAACTATCTGTCAAAGTACGCTGTTAGCAGCTAGCCCGTAGTCCGGTCTACTCGGTTTGAAGGCACCTTTATTTGCGTAGGTCAAACCCTAATATTCTAAGATCCCGCCTAAGATCGACCTTCACCCATAAGTTTCGCGAATGAAAAGTAGTTTTTAGAATCATAATTGAGTTTTCCCAAACGGAATCAATATTGATCGAAAATACAAGGCTACACAAAAAACTGTTGTGTTGTTTAATTTATTGTCCCCATTACAGGGTTGTTGGGCATAAATAGGTCAGTATATATTATAATGTTTACATATGTACACTAATCTGGACTTAAAAGTAGTATAGTAGATAAGTATATGTATACAACGACGACAATACGATACTTAAACGTGAAAGTACCTACTCCTCCGCATCGTTGTCATCCGGAAACGTGCACAAAAGACTGGCAGCCACACTAATTCATTGGCCAAAGAAAGAGCCAGCCTTCTGGTCACGCGAAGTGTCGATCAGGAGGCGGATTAATAATTCCTGTCGTCTGTCCGGCTCTGGAGATTTTCAGTTAGGCAACGGACAGACTGCTCGGGGGCTGATGTTGATTGTCTGATGGGTATTGGATCTCACGCTCATTCAATCTGCCGAAGCCTTACCTGTCAATCGCCCTCAGTGTGACTGCCAGGCATCGACCAGATACTACGCTGTGCTGTGGGTCCCCCCATGGCATAGCATCATGCTGAGTGGTAACCTGCTTGTCGCAGTCACGACGTGCTAGCAGTAAACATTTTTGTTGTATGCACGTCATGTCCATGCGACAAATAAATATTTTGTTCTTTCTTTTCTTTCTTATTTCTACGCCAGAACGAACTCATGGCCTCATCATTCAACAGACGCGTGTCAGTCACACCTTAATTCAGTCGTTCTTAAGTTCTATAGACCAGCCTTTCAAGTATTAAGATGTGCGATTCTGAGTCTATTGTTTTACTGGCCTCGTGTACCGACTATATACTACTTATGTATTAAAATATATAGAATATTATTTATAATTGGACAAAAATATTTTAAATTCGGTAAACAGATAATGAAGGTCGCCCTTAGGCGGGAATTTAGATCATAACTTAAAAACTGGCCAAGTGCGAGTCGGACTCGCGCACGTAGGGTTCCGTACCAAAATTCCGTTAAAAAAAACTGTCTGGATTTGTGCCCGGTTGAGGGAAATAGGCCCCTACCCCATAGAAGCATACATACAAAACATAACTGTCGAAATGTGGGTTTACTATTAGGTACCTACAGCTGTGCCTAACCCTTCGGGGTTTACAGACACGATGTTATGTGATAAGTTATGTTATAACGACTGGAAAAGATTATAAGAATATTGAGTGTACATGTCACTGAACATTATAGTTAGATTTTGTACGCGGTTTCGCCCATGTGGTGGTCGGAAAATATCCTACGGGATCGTACTTCCTCCTTTGTTATAGAATTTTATGTTCTAACGTAGGTCATGGTAGACCTTTGTCTAAAAAAAACCGGCCAAGTCGGATTCGCGCACGAAGGGCTCCGTACCATTATCTATAAAAATCATTTTTTTTTGGGAGCCAGCTTAAATATTTATTCTATTCTGATTTTAGTATTTGTTGTTGTAGCGGCAACAGAAATACATAATCTGTAGAAATTTCAACTGGGTATCTATCACGGTTCATGAGCCAACAGCCTGGTGACAGACGGACGGATGGACAGTGAAATCTCAGTAATAGGGTCCCGTTTGACACGGAACCCTAAAAAGGTAACACAGAAAATGTGAGTATACAGGGTCACCTCAGCCTAACTCTTTGGAGTTTACAGGCGTGATGATATGTTTGATAGACAGAAGAATTACTTTCACATTTAAAACATTAGTATGGATATATAGCGGCTATATATAAGCCAATAACAATAACTAATCGCGGTGAAGTTAGGATTGGTTAGACAAACCGAAAAAACCTCTCGAGTTGCATTCATGATGTTTTCTCAAGAATTTTAGGGTTGCAAATCTAGCGGGATGCAGCTGAAAACCAGCGTTTAACGTAAAAAAAAACTGCCAGTTAATTGTGATCCACGACGTACTTACTATAAAATTGAATTTTATAAATAAATACATTTATCTTTAAGAGCGATTACGCCTTACGACATTTCATACAAACTTTTACTAAAAACATTTTCAAAATGTCCTTATAACAAAAGATAATTGGAAATTTCTGTTTCTATAGATAATCGGACTAATTTACCTGTAACACTATTTTTCGAAAATGTTTTTAGTAACTTTTTAGACCTATGTATCCTGCTTAATCGTATGAAGTTTAATAAAAATCGGTTGAGTCATTTCGGAAAATAAGGACTTGAAAGTTTGTATGAAATGTCGTAAGGGGTAAACGCTCCTAATGAAAAGTGAAAATCGTTCATCAAAAAATGGACTTTTCTACTAAAACACAGTCATGCACAAAAAAAAAACATAACACCAAAGCCCACTCCTGCTTACCCCAAGCAATAAACCCTTCACGTTACACGGTCGATTTTTAAACAAAAGTACAAAAAAAAAACTGTCATGAAGGTCCCTTGTGACCGAAGCGACAATTGTGCACTAAAATAGTGAAGTTACCCTTGTGTTGTTTACCCTTTGTACAAGTTGTTTAAGTTCCAACGTTTGTGGCACGAATAGGGTTATCTTCACGCTCATATCTTACGAGGGTGGGCTGTGTGTGTGGGCTTGCAGCGTGTGGCAGCTAGTTCAAGTTGAAAGTGAATTGTGGTATAGAAAATGGGGGCATATATTTTGAAGTGGCAGGAAAATTTTGAAAAATCGCTCAACCATGAAGCTCGCTTTTCAACAAAAAACGTCTGATCGGTTCGTAATGAAATTTGGCAGGGAGATAGATTGTAATTATCCTGGGGAAAAACGCAAACTAGGTATAACTATTACGTCTTATTTACTCTCGTCCTTTCAATTAATTCCAAAAATAGTTTTACAGCTAAATTAGACCGGTTATAAATTATTATCTATAGAAACAGAAATTTCTGAATTTTACTAACTTTTTAGACCTATGTATCCTGGTCATGCGTAATAAGTTTAATTTAAATCGGTTCAGTCATTTCGGAAAATAAGGATTTGAAAGTTTGTATGAAATTCCGTAAGGTGTAAACGCTCTCAGCAATTTGAAAATAAAATTATTTTGAAATAAGCACAAAAAAAAGTATGAATTCGAAAAAAAAAGTTATTATTTGGTTTATAATGATTCATCATCTGCCTAACCTTTTCCCAACTATGTTGGGGTCAGCTTCCAGTGTCACCGGGTTCAGCTGAATACCAGTATTTTACATGGAGCGACTTATAATTTAGTCACTTGTTTTTGTCACAATAATACAACAGCCGTATGAAATTAGCGCACGCGCGCCTGTGGCCCATCAGCTTTTAAAACAAATTAATGAATGAGTATAAAAAAATTTTTCTTTGGGAATGGGTGACGTGTTTAAGTATTCGATTAATAAGATTTTTATTAAGTCATCATCTGAGTAGCCCTTTTTGGGGTCGGCTTCCAGTCTAACCGGATGCAGCTGAACACAAGTATTTTACATGGAACGACTTATAATGATTATGATTTGGTACATATTATGGTTGGTGGTGGGCGGTTGCCCACCAGACATAACATCCGTCTGGTCTGAGGATCCTTCCTCTTCTATGGAGTATTTAGAAACTTGACAACTGTTCCTCATACTGCTAAAGGTGACCATAATTACATACCGAGTTTCCTCCGTGCCTCAGAAAGCACGTTAAGCCGTTGGTCCGTCGTTACGATTAGTCAGAAGCCATAAGTCTGACATCCAGTCTTACTAAATGGGGTATCGTATTACCCAGTTACTGGTTTGTTGAGGTCAGATAGGCAGTCACTTCATGAAAAATACTGGTACTCAGCTTCATGCGGTTAGACTGGAAGCCGACCCCAAGATAGTTTGGGAAAAGTCTAGGCAGATGATGACAAATTGTGGTTGTTAATCCTGAATCAATTGTTTTTTATAAAAACCTCATTTTGATCATCTTCCTAGCCTTTTCCCAACTATCAACAACAGTCGTCTTTTAATCTAACCGGATGCTACATAGTAACAGTATTTTAGTTCGAACGTTTGGCTACCCTTCCCTAACCCTTCTTGGTTGGAGGCCTATGTCCAGCAGTGGACGTCTTTCGGCTGAAATGATGATGATGATGTTTGGCTACCTGAAATCCACAACACAATACCCCTTGGTTAGAATGGTTGTCAGACTTTCAGGGCACTGACTACCTGTAACGACTGTCCACTGACAGCCGCGACCGCGACTACATGGTAGCCTTGGGTAATTTAAAGAAACCAGTACAGACTTAAAATAAATAAAATGTTACTTACTTGTTGCCTTAATCGGTACAAGTACCGATGGAACAATAGTTGGTGCCAATCGATAAAATAGTAACTCGGTAGGAGCCCTAGCCAAGACATTTTCCGACCGCGTTCCGAAGGAAACTATGAGCGGTCGTAATCATTAGGCATTATTCAAATATTGGTCTCCAATAGCCAGTTATCGATATCCTTAAGAGTAAAAGCAACACACACGCGAAAATAACACCTAGATGCACCTTGCATTAGGTCGAGTTTTAATGACAGACCTTCAG
The DNA here is from genome assembly GCA_949152445.1 of Cerastis rubricosa. Lineage (NCBI taxonomy): Eukaryota > Metazoa > Arthropoda > Insecta > Lepidoptera > Noctuidae > Cerastis > Cerastis rubricosa. The sequence goes on from OX424523.1 coordinate 26,088,361, forward strand.
AAGTATATAAGTCAATTATTGTGTGTTTCACACGTCAAAGCTATGTCAATTACCGCGGCGTATATTTTCTACGAAGTTTTGTGTAGGGTTATTTTTACATTTTAATAATGTAAATAATTGTAATCTTCAGAAGTATAATACTTTCTTTCGGTACTTTAAATTGATTATGAAGCAGTGTACAGACTGAAAATTCAAAAAACAAAGAAAAACGGGTTAACAAAAATACGTTGCCCTACACCATGAATTTAGCCTGTATCGTGAGTGCGTTTACAAACCTCACATACACAAACAGCCAGACCCGAAACAACTACTTGTAGGCCATAAAAATATTAGAAAATGTAGCCTTGAATTTGCCATATTGTATAATTATCACACAAACTCTGACACCAGGTGAAGAACTAATTACACGATAAACAAGAAGAAGCTTTAAGTCCATGGTTGTGTGTATCACACATAAACGCTTTAATTCTTAAAGGAATTAGAACCGCGGAGAAAGTCCATTCCTGATGTAGTTTTGTAAAGTGATATTTTATATATTATATATAGTGTGACCATATTTAGTGACCGATACTTAAACACGTGATGATACAGTAATATGATAGCAAACAGTTTTCCTAAAAATACTTTTTTTTACTCTTTTTTTTTGGTTACAATAATACAACAGCCGTATGAATTTCGCGCACGCGCGCCTTAGCCCTTTAGCTTGTAATACAAATGAATGAATGAGTAAAATCACGTGATTAAGTATTCGATTAATAAGATTTTTATTAAGTCATCATCTGAGTAGCCCTAGGCTTCTAGTCTAACCGGATGCAGCTGAAAACCAGTACTTTACATGGAGCGACTGCCTATGCGAACCACCACTAACCTGTTAGAACTGGGTAATACGGTACCCCTAGGTAAGACTGGTTGTCAGGCTTTCGGCCACTGACTACCTGTAATGACTGCCAAGGATCTAGAAAGGACGGCCATGACCAATGTATTTGTGTATGTGTAAACAAGATATGTAATGATGGTCACCCGTCCACAGACCGACATTGGTATTCGCGGACAACCTTCAAGATCGACCCGTGTGGCTGTTATTATTTGGCTACGAGTTTTTAGCGAGTAGATACTTTTAATAAGTCCTTGGAAACTTCTGCTCCTTTCAAATTATGCAAAATAGTCTCACGCCCGATTTTAAACTGACATCCATAAAATACATCATCAGAACTATTCGCTACCATTTTACAAGCTCCCAACTGCCCCAAACAACTACATTTACAGATTACAGACATGTAGGGAACCCCAAACTGCTACCGTTTGGGTTCCGTGGGCAATAAAGAACGCATTACGTGGATACAACCCTCCTTGGGAGGGGAACGAGAAAAATTGCAAATACATTCCTTGTGCGTTAGTTTATCATGTTAACTCTATTATTTATAAATTTTGTTCTTTTATTTTGGTGTTTTGATGTGTGAGTGAAATGTTTAATTAGATATTTTATGAGCGAAAACGATGATCGGAATGTTGATCATGATAAATGATGTTTGTTTGCAAATAGGTTTTTAAAAACACTTTTACACGTGGTCGTCTTTTTTTTCTTTTGCGTTCATTTTTGTTATTTAAGGACCTCTTTGTGTATATTCTCATGCTTCTAGATTCAGCCATTTTAAGACCTTTGATAGTTGTACTAGATGCAATCTAACAGGATCCATATCACTGTAAGTCAGAGTTGTTATTAATAGCAACCAAGTTGCTACGTAATAAAGACCACATTGATTTTGACAGTGGGCACGGCCATCTGTGAAAAATAATATCTGTGAAAGGCCTGTAGGCTGTGGGATTTTTGTTTTAGTGTATTTATTAACTTGACACTAGCCGTGCATCGATGCGACTTTCCTTCGGTAAGAATTACGAACTTCCATACAAACACCATTTTTCCAATAAATATTACAAACTTTATTTCTAAAGACGCTCAGACGGGTTCCAGTAAACCAATGCGTAGCTAAAAAAATATTTTTCATTGAGCAGAACATAGCGATACATAATTTATGAGGTCGACATTTTCTCTATGCTTGTATTCCACCACTTACAAAAGTTTCCTTGGCTTTAAATATTTTAAAAACTTTTGTTTCACTTACTGAGAAGAATAAAAGTGTTGAAAGGGTATTAAATGTAAAAGTAAACTTGGAAATAACAGCCTCAAAAAATGAGCTCCAGAACTACAAGCTTGTAAAAACTTGAATTTTTCAAACTTGTTTTTCAAATCTAAGGTATTAGCCATGATACACTAAATAAATAGGCTTCAGAATTGTTTCTTACTTTGCCAATTGTAATTGTACAGACAAAAAGAAGAATGGCAAGTCATAATGCGACATTAAGATTGTATGAAGGATTGCCAATCTTCTTTTCAATTCTAATGTCAGTGTGGAATAATCGCGAGAGATATAAAACAGCTGTAAACCTCCAGGGTCAAAACAAAGGGATTATAGATACTGTAGAGAACTCATCAGAAGAACTGTGGTGCCATGTGTATGGCTAAACATAACAAAATGGTATGATATGATTGCTAAGTTTGACACGTTACACATTACGGCACCAAAGAGTTGATTATTGTTTGCAATTAGATGATTAAGCTGTTCATCGCTTTGCCTCGTGTATTATAAGAATATTTAAAAGTCTTATGATCCACTTAGTGGCAGTAATGTCAGTCTTACATACAAGCTTAAAAGCTTGGCTTGCCCTTATAACCAACTTCTCTTTACGATGTTGGAGTTTATCAACAGTCTGTTGCGTTATAGGCTTGCCGTATTGTTGAATGCATCCGCCCCTCTTTTAAAATGTCTTAGTCACAAATTCACAATAATCGTACTCCTATCGGCATCACTCCTACCCCAAAACAAGCAATTCCATACGCCATTACAGCGAATAGTGCATAATATTAGTTCATTTTTATAGCACAAGGCACATATTTCTTACGTTCTCAGCCCCTTCGGTCCCCAAGGAGAGAGCCCCACTGGTTCGAAGATTTCCTACACACATACAGAAATGCATTTGTTATTATTATTATTTATGTTGTTTTTTTTTTTGCTGGTATAGTATCAATGGATTAGAATGATCGGATTGTTGGACAAAATTGTCGTTTATAAATGTTTTAGCTTTTCGACGGTCAATTTACACTTATAGCTTTAAACTGAAGTAATTGTGATAATTTTGTTGTTAAGTTTAAAGAAAACTACTCTACTCTGTCCTTTTCTCAGAAGACCATCTAGGACACTATGAGCATGCATATAATCAGCATGGTTCGGTTATAAGTTGGCCAAAATAATGTTTGGACTTTAAATAAAATAAACTGATTTCTGAGTTTGTTCTTATAGTTTCTTCTCAAAGTACTTGATAAAGAAACACCCAGCTCATCTAGTTTTTAAATATATATGTTTTTGATGATAAAATGTGTTTTAAAAACAACTTTTAAATAATTTATGATTTGCCATTGAGAAGTCGTGTTTTAAAAATAATATTATGATGCACATCGGAGAAATCACCATGAAGGTCGGATGCAAGGGTGTTTTATATAGGGTAGGCAGGCGAGGAGCGGTCGAATTGGCGAAGAATTTGATCGACTTTATGATATCACCTTAGTTTTATTGATGTTAAACTCGATTTTGTATGATATGTATGGATTTCGCAGAGGGCGTCAAGTTATGATGCCGAGGGGTGAGTTATATGTTTCTGTTTGCATAAGTGGGGGGAGTAAGGGGTAAGTTTTAAGTCGACTCTTGTAGTTTTACGTCACACACAAAACCGAGCTTTTTCAGGCTTCATGTAACCATAGCAACAGACGCTGTAAACAAAATATTACATCATCATAAATCACCCGTAAAAATTTCAATACTAGACAAAGGCCTCTCCAAAGCACTCCTCCTCTCTTTCCATTTTGTAATTATCAAAAACTACAACAATAATATTTATAGGTAATGCACCTGATGTGGTCTTGCGTTGTGTGGTGAAGGGCCCCCAACCCCGTGATGGTACACCATGTCATGCTTCAGCTGCGGCAGTGGGGGCCCTGGCTGGGGTCCTGATTGGTGTTTGCTGATGTCCACCGCAGCCAGCGCCTCCGCCCTGCTCAGAAGACCATCGTTGAGGCCCCCAAATAGGTCACCCTGGACAAAAGAAGTAATGAAATGAGACTTGCTCGCTTGCTTTTAAAGTTTGTTCTAGAACGGTGCCTAAGCATGAGCGTCTTTTGTTTACAACTTGGATTTTTGCAGTCAGTTTCTACAGTTCTGCAACAACCAACAACAACCTTATTTTAATGACAGTAAAGATCGCTCATTGTGACGGACTTGCCAGTGTACTATCCAACAGCAACATTGATGATAATAAAAATGGAAGAACTGTTATTTCAGACAGTCGTTCTCGGGTATTTTCATTCTGACTGTTCATCACTATCAAAATAAAAGTGAGATTATTTCACTTTACTTTATGGACCTTGCTTGTTTAGGTGACATAGGCAGTCGCTTCATGTAAAATATTCAATTACATCCGGTTAGACTAGAAGCCGACCCCAACAAAGTCTGTATAAAGGCTTGGATGAGGCAGATGATGACTTTAAAAAGTCTGTGGTCTTCCGGTCACTAATAAGTCTGTCAAACTCATAGTGTTACTCTGGTTATTATTTAAGATTTCAGAGGAGTTGCTGGCACTGACAAGTGTGTCAAAGGCAAAGTTACTTTTATCTCGGTTCAATAAGGTCGCTAGTGGGTTATTGCTGTCAGAGGTTAAATAATTCTGAAATAACTGGTTTTATTATAAACTTGAGTGACTTAAAAATTACAGATAATGCATTTACACTACTAGAAATCAAGATTCATGCTTAGCATCGTTCAACAAAATGAGCTATATTTTAGTTCTAGTTTGTAAATTAAGTTCTATTTGGGTTAAGCCAAAACATCAAGAAAGTAAATAAGATTGGTTTTAAATAACAATAAGATATTAGAAAAGGATAGTAAAGCACAAACGATCAAAATTTATATGGGAAAAGCGTTGTTTTATTGAATCATCTAGACTCAACTGAACCATTCACCTCCCAATCTACTGCAAGCATGTTGAGATTGAAGGAATAATATAAAGAAAATGTATAATATTAAGATATTTTATTAACAAGAGAAAAAAAAGTTTCTATTGTTGCTGAAATAAGTAGATAGAGTACAGAAAACAAATTGTCAACAAATTGACTAAAAACCTCTTCTTTGACAGTCGAATTTAATGGCAAACACGAACCTTATGTCACACCACCTTACGGCCACCTTATGTTTTTTTTTATTATTTATTTATTAAACCAACTTTTACTAACAACTTTTATTAAATTACACGAACAGGTTATAACATAAAAAATACAAAATACTTAAATTATTTAGGATGATGATCGCGAGACCAGAGGGCTGGCTATTTCTTTGGGCAAAGAATTAGCATTGCCATTCAACGTGGCAATGCTGCCAGTCTTCTGGGCATGTTTCCGGATGACAGCGATAGGGAGGAGTATTTTGACGCCTAAGCCTCCTATTGTTTTTAAGTTAGTTAGTTTATGTAAATATTTAGTTTTTAAGCTAGTTTATATGTAGTTAGTTAGTTTATGTAAATATTTTGTTTTACTTAAAGTTAAGTATTGATTAAAGAATATGTAATATGTTCTAGGCCGCAATAATATAATTATGTATAATAGTTTGTCATCAAAAACGCTAAATAAGGATGGTGATTATGTAAGATGTCAATTATGAAAATAATAAATTTTTCAGACCCTAGTCATTTCAGCAAAAATAAAAAATTTAAAGTAGGAACTCCAGAACTACATGCTGTTCTATTAAGCCTCCCTCAGAGAGGCGCCACGCCACGGTGCGACGCGATTCTGGTCGAACAATTTCCATGAAGCTTTCATAGAAATTGATCTACTAAAGTCGCGTCGCACTGTCGCATCGCGCTGTCGCGTCGCGGGAGCCTTTAATCTACGAGTATTTGAATGTAGATTAAAAGATGGCGTCGTTTATCTAGTGTAACCGTTTCGTTTAGCTAATATGTGTCTGACATGCAAACTACGTAAATATGTAATGCCGTTTATAATTCATGCTTTCCCCTGTACAAGGTTAATACAGACGTCGGAAAAATGACATACTTCCTCAGAGCATTATTTCAAGTGTCATTTTGAAGCGTTTTTTGGTATTTTAATGTAGTTTCGTCCTCTTTAAATGAATTATAGAGGTTAAACGTAAGTTAGCGTTACTAATAAATCGTGGAATTTTCTTTTAACTCGATTCAACTTTTTATTAGTCATCATCATCATCATTTCAGCCGAAAGACGTCCACTGCTGGACATAGGCCTCACCAAAGTGTCGCCACATTGACCGGTCCCGTGCGACTCGCATCCAGCGGAACCCCGCAACCTTCACGAGGACTTTTTAAAGGTACTTGTAACATTAATATTTTTTTTCGTAGATTTAATGCTATTTTGTAGTCGATATTGATATTTTTCTCGAATGCTGCAAATGTGCGATTTGCTTCATGGATAATCGTTAATCCAACTGGTTTATTTACCACAAGAGTTCAAATCGTTCGACTAGATTGCTTACATATACGATTTCAGCTTAAAATTCCGTCAAATAAAGTATGTTCCTCATGCATATTACAATTTAATTTCCAAATATTCTCTAAGCAAACTAAAAAAGAAGCAGACCCCCCGTAATTAGATTACACAGAAAATTAATTTCGTCACGGGATGACAAAATTTAACACTCAAAACGTACTGAGACCTTCACAGGCACTAATTTGGAGCGCAATATGTGGTACTCATAAATGAATAAAATACAACTACGTAAGGCGGCCGCGGACAGGGGTTTTTCCCGGATTATTTTAAATAATTTATGAGAAATTCTGACCCATGAGCTACTCGGAGACTTGTTATTTTGCGCCGCGTTTACACTCTCCCGAGCCCCGGACCCCGGACTCCGGGACTACGGACTTGAAATTCAATTGGTCAGCGTAATTGATATTTGTTGAATTCGGATGCTGTTATGTAGGATTAAATGGTTTGCTGATTGCATAAATGCGTATTTAAATAAAATGGTTTCGTTTTTAATCACGTTTGTGTGCTGTTTTCCGTAGAAGGTTATTTGGTACTGGATGTGGTTTCATCTTGGGAATAAATGCTTATTTTAATTCACACTTTGACCGCTACAGGCTACTAGTACTTATAATAACTTACTAGCTACCTATAAATTATTATTTTAAGTTTCAAAGTTACAGTAAGTTAAGGCCAGGGACGAATATTTCGATATTTATCTTCACGTAATCAGTTAACGTATGTATTAAACAAAAGTACCGCTAAAAGCTATCCTCAACATTGAACAACCCAGACAATTTCCCTTAAAACCATTTAACATTAAAAAGTCCGGATCCATTCCATAAGTCAAGTGTAAATGTGGCTTGAGACTCCGTCCCGATAGATGCTCAGTTCGCGTCCCGACTTCCAAACAGGCAGTTTATGGACCCAGACCTCTTAAAACGCCGCTAGTTCTCCGCTTTGCCAATGCCAGCACGTTTGGCAATGCCAGCACGTTTGGCAGTGGCAAGCACGTCTGCTAGTTTTATTTGGCAGGCCCCCGGTGATTTTGTTTGCATTGGAATTTTGTGGGCTTAAATCGATTCGGTTCTCGGTTGGCTCTCCGTGTTTTGATACGATAATGGAAGTGGTAGGTTGTGTAGGGAAGGATGGAACTATTTGAGAAAAAAAGAAAAGGTTTATTGAAGAAGTTGTAGGTATGTAGGCTTTTCGTGGATAGTTTGAATTAAAATTAGTAGATGTTTGAATATCAACAGAAAAATAAGTAATATATGTACTACGTAAATGCCTATTGATAAAATAGTAAATCATTTCAAGAGACAAATCGACATAGATTTGTCACTTGAAATTATTCATTTTCTTTTTCCAGATTGGCTTTGTTAACATAAAAAGAAAGATCAGCTCTTGTACGTAAACTTACATATCATCTGCCTAGCCTTTTCCCAAACCATCTTGGGGTTGGCTTCCAGTCTAACCGGATGCAGCTGAGTACCAGTATTTTACACGAAGCGACTGCCTATCTGACTGCCACAACCCAGTAACTGAGTAATACGATACCCCGTGGTAAGACTGGATGTCAGACTTTTAGCTTCTGACTACTTACTCGTAACTACTGTCAAAGAACTACAAATGACAGCCGGGACCAACGGCTTAACGTGCTTTCCGAGGCACGGATGAAACCCGGTGAGTAATTATGGTCACCTATCCACGGACCAACCTTGGCAAGCACGGCTTAACATTAAAGATCGACCCGTCCGGCTGCTATTATTTAGCCAGGAGCTCCTCCTGTACGTAAACTTACACGCGGTTATACTTCATAAAAAAATATGTAATCACACCTCAACTGAGAAGAGTCCGAAATTCGACATCGAAAATATAATTCGGAGCAATTGGGCGTGGGAATAGAAGGTTGTTCGTATGCCCTCACTTCGCATACCCCTCATTGTAATTGCTAACAAGTGCCCATTTGATATACGAAGCGTCGCGTAATTTGTCGCCGGATACCGGAGAAGGGTTGGGTAGGTGTCATAGATTATGTTTTATTTTATTAGAATGCACTTTTGTTTTCGCAGTTCATTATTTTGTGAGTTCAATTGTGTGCAATTTGAAAACAATACCCTTGTAGTCTATGAATTTAAAACTCATAGGGAATACTTTCAGTGTATGATTTTATCGCTAACTGTTGTATTTATTCTTTGCTAGATACACATAAATTAATATTTACGTCCCGCATTTTCCTATTTCATTTATCACCTAGATATAATAATAATAGACAGTTCATTCACCAATCCTAAATAAACCTAGTTAAAAATAATAAGGTTTTTCCAAATAATCTCAAACTAACTAACCACTTCATAGATCGCCAAACAAACAAGAATAATAAATCAAAATAGACCACTCTCAACTACCAACGAACTATGTCGACTGTCAAATTCGAATTATATAACCAAAGAGTTGGAAACAAAACAGAAGCGATATTTTAAACAGGCCACAAATAGAAAACTACCGTCACAGCCGACACTACAAATACTAATATATTAGTGTAGTAATTTGTATTTCATTTGGGACGCCAATAATACAGACTCGACCTGCCTGATACCTATTTTCATATCATCGGAAACGGCAGTGTTGGAAATTTTATTCTGTTTCTTTATAAAAATGAATGAATGTTTTTAACGATGAGAGATTGAAATAAGTAAGATCGGTAAAATTGTAATTAATGCTTGGCTTTCGAGCTCATTGCATCGTTTTCCACATGAATATGTAAATTAAACATGTTCGTTCACATAAAATCCTTCTTTGACTTTATATTAACACACATTAAATAGTTATTTCTCCTCTGGTAAACATAAAATAATTTGTATTCCATGAAAGCGATCCATCTATACATACTACAAACAAAAAAAAAAATGGAAGTGTTTGTTTGTAATATTAAATAACCGCTTTTTACTACATGCTTATGAATGTATATACGGTACATTTACCAAAATAACATTTTTTTCAGTCTGTCAGTTTGTTCCGGCTAATCTCTGGAACGGCAGGACCGATTTTAACGGGACTTTCACTAGCAGATAGCTGATGTAATAAGGAGTAAATTAGGCTACTACTATTTTAGAAAAAAACTAAACATATTAAAAAAAAAAACTAAATATTTTTTTTGTTATATTCCTCGCGGACGAGTTCGCGGGCACAGCTAGTGTCGAATAAAAATAAAACATCCTTTTAAAGATTTTATCATAACTCGTTCTCGAAGAACTTCACTCAATCGCTCAGTCGTTCAACACACATTCGTATTATAAAATAAACTGATCAACTGGCATAAGTTAATCAATTAGACATAACATTCGAAGGGGAGTGAGCAGGGGTCCAGGCCTAATTCAATTGTGCTGTAGGAGCCCTTGTCAAACAACAATTATTACTGTCGCAGTTTCTATTGTAATTGTCATACTAACATAAACGAGAGGGAATTTGAGAGCTTATGTTATAAATAGGAATTTGATCTTTTTTATCGCTTTGATACTTGAGTACTATGGGAGACGAGACTACGTTTTTTAATGCCACAGTAGGGGAAGACCAAGGAAACGATGGATGGAAGGTATATGAAGGATGGTATGGCAAGAAAGGAGGTGTCAGATGAGATGACGAGTAATAGAGAAGTATGGAAGAAGAAGACATGCTGCACCGACCCCGAATAAATTGGGATAATGGCAAGACAATGATGATGACATTTACAATCTAAACTCAAACTTTTATATTGATTGTCTGTGTTTAAAAATTGTAAGTAAGTAAGTAAGTTTAGTAGGTAAGTGGAAAGTTAACAAAGAAGCAACTAGTTTTTGGCTCCTGATGTCGGGATAAAACGTATCCTATGTCCTAATATTTATCAGTTTAGCTTTCGAATTTGCTGAACTTATGAATTTGTATTATTGATTTTGGCATCATCATCTGCCTAGCCTTTTCCCACCTATATATGTTTGATTCGGTTTGCAGTATTTTACTTGGAGAGGTGACTGCCTATTTGAACTCCAGAACCCAGTTACCGGGCGATACGATACCCCGTGGTAAGACTGGTTGTCACACTTTCAAGTATGTTTAGCGTATGTCAAAAAAGTAAAAATTACAGCCGGGTCTTGAAAAAAAAAAGTAGGTATACGCTCCCGGCTTATGTACTTATTTTTTCGATGACGATTATAGTATGTACATCAAAATAACATGGAAGCGTAAAAGCCCTATTTACGAGGCCCGGTATTCCGGTAGGTATCTTAATTATACAGTTGGAATAATATACCTTGATTTAAAACTGTTCTAACTTGGCGTACTTCACCACTACTGGATAACCGTCACACAATATAGTACAAAAGTCAGTTCATTGTTTATTTTAGTTCTTATAGCTCATCCACAACAGGTCAACAGGATTCTTTTTTAAAGCTGAAAAATTACTACCAGTCTTAATTCTACATGAAACCCAAAATAATTACAAAACAATCGATCCCTCTCTCAACCCTCAGATGCGACCATACTTATCACTAAAAGCTGAAAGCATTAGTCCCGGTCTAATCCTCGCTATTATTACTCATCAGCAGCGCGTTTTAGGGTTAAGAGGCGGCATGATCCCGGCTGACTGTATCAAATGTCACAGAGATATCGCGACCGGTCGATTAGACCGGTGGAGTAATGTCGGTGACACAACGGTTTGGGGACGCGGATTTGTCAAGCGGTGCTGACGACAAGCTTCTACAAAAATTAAGAATCATTTTCGTTATTCGTAGGGAAAAAAAGCTTTTGGATATTTTTTTTTTCTTTCTTTTATGTCGTTTTGTTAAGGTCACTTCTAATTTTATTTTAATTAATTTTATTTACCTACAGATATCCTGATAATAAAATTAATTAAAATAAAAACAACAATTAAAAGATTTTTGTAAGGTTTTGTTTTGTTTTACAGTAGTAAAATGTTTAACAATAATTTGTTAGAATTGTAAACAAACCAATAATAACATGAATGTAATAATGAGAAGCCATTTTCGATTTCAGGATTTCGTTCTGGTATTATCTGCATTCATTAAGAAAAATGGTATCCATAGCAACACTTTATTTTTATTAACTTATAATTTAGTTTTGTTAATTAATTTGAATGATTTTACTATTTTTACAAATTATTAACTAGCAATTATAATTATAATATTTGTACGCCGTTAACGGCAAGGCATAGCGTTCATTTGTTAATATTGACATCTGTACCTTTATTACCTATGTTCTACAAACAAAAATATTTGAATTTTGTTTTTGAATAATAACTTCATAACATAGACTTCACTAAAATCTCTCATTATTTTCGTGGAACACCGCTATTTTCGTCGCAGTACTTTAGTCGGTGAGTGTACAAGAGTCGTTGCGTCTGGGATTATGCGTTGTGCACTTAGTACTTCAATCACAGGGGGCGAAACACGGAGGGTTAGCGAACTCCGGTTCCAACGTAAAATATACAAATTATTTTGATAATTATTGAGAATTATTCATGAATTTATTGAGTACATCTGCATTTTAATTAAACTTATTTACGTAGGTACTGTGTTTGTAATAATATCTTCTAATCGATTAATCTGGCATGCAAAACCAGTCTTATTTTGTGACATATTAGTTTTTATTAAATAGTGTCCACTTTATAAAAAATGCGTGTAGTTTTTCTTAAAGAAAAGTCAATCGTGTTCAGAAATATCGGGCTTCTGATGTGCTTATCGATGTACTTTGCCATAAATAACCATGGGCATTTTGGACCAAACTAAAACCACTCAACAGTGATGTGAGATGTAATAATAACATTTCATATAAAAACTTATATTTAGTTCTTTAGCAATTATGTCCAAATAAAGCGCCAAAGAGACACTTAAAATATATTTTTGTTTTTTTTTCTGTGTTTAGGTTTATGTTTTATTTTATTAGATTTTTTAATGCTATGTGCAGGTGTGTGTGTATTGTGTCGTGTGCCGAATAAACGTATTTTCTTTCTTTTCTTTTCAAAGTGGTGGCATTGAGTCAAACATACTGTTTTTACTACAACATGGGTTAGATTAATTTACCTTACAAAACCGGAACGAAATAAAAAGAATACTTAAATCATCATCATCATCAGCCTATAATGTTCCCACTGCTGGGACAGGCCTTCTCTCAATGAGAGGGAGTGAGCTGTAATCCACCACGTGGGCCCAGCGCGGGTTGGTAGATGTCACATGTCTTCGAATTTTTAGTTATAGGACATGCCGGTTTCCTCACGATGTTTTCTTTCACCGTTTTTGAGGGCTACTTAAATATTCGCACCTTATTAAGTTACTTACTTAAATAAATAAAATTCTTAATTAAATAATAATTTTTCACGAAAATTTGTGGAAAACCAACGAAACGCCCTAATACCCTTTGTACGGACATGACCTTCAACTCGACATATCACGACATGCTGTGTGGGTCAGTAACTTTCCAGAAAACTCAATAGGACACGTGCTTTGTTTCTGTTTATTGCTTTTTGGATTAGGGTTACGGTTAGGGTTGGAAAGGTAAATTTTAACGGGATTAAGAGCGTTTACGTCTTACGGCATTTCATAGAAACTTTCAAGTCCTTGTTTTCCAAAATGACTGAACCGATTTGAATGAAATTTAATACGGAAAGCAGGTTAAAAAGTTACTGAAAATCTTTTTCGAAATGTGATTAAGGAATAAAAAATTTAATTGGAAATTTCTGTTGCTGTAGATAATTTATACTTGGTCTAATTTACCTGTAACACTATTTTTCGAACATGTTTTTAGTAACTTTTTAGGACTATGTATCCTGCTTAGGCGTATGAAGTTTCATAAAAACAGTTCAGTAATTTCGGAAAATAAGGACTTGAAAAAAAAAGAAGAAGAAGTTGGTTGAGTTGTGTGAGTTTTGTATTAAATGTCGTAAGGTGTAAACGCTCTTAAATTTGAATTAAGTAGTACCTATAAACAAACATAAACTCACGACTTGTTCCCACAGGGGTAGACAGAAACCACATACCCCTTTTGTCTAGTCTACGTTCATACATCTGGTCATACACGTACGCTGGTACTTATATGTCTTTACAATATATGTATATAGTTAAGTTTTGTAGTCAGACCATATTGAAATCTCCAAAAATAATAAACACTGGCTAAATAGCCAAATCACATATGCCACAGCATTTGGCGTAAGGTATCAGTTTAGTTAAAACACACACATCACACACACCCCCTCACACAACACACATCACCACCACATACCACCTACATATTGTTGTACGGATTAAATTGTAACCAGAATGGTAACAATAAAATAAAGCCATTACGCACCAAGAAAAGTTCGGTTAACTTTAGAGCATAAATATCTCATCCGACTTTTACTTGAAAATACTGAATTGATGGATATTTTGTAACAAAAAGTCATTTCTAGCACGTCATATTTAGTACAAATGAAGCTAAAATACTGACTAATGAGCTAGTTCTTAAAAATATATATAGTTTTACTAGTTTTGAACTTGTTTTGAAAATTCAGGACGTCCAAACTGCGATATTTCACAAATCCGAGGTATTTAATTTATTACACATCTGTCTTCAAATTATGGTATAGGTCTAGCCAAAATTAATTGCAGCTTATTACAAAGAGATCATTTGATTTAACAGTTGTATTCGAAAGCGGGTTGATTTTAAAGGTTTATTAATTTTGAGGTCTAGTAAAAAAACTTCATGTCACGAATAAAACTGCAAAAAAACACATTTCTTAGAAATGTCTGGGTTTTGATGTAGGTAGGTAGGTACTCGAAATGAAATATTTTATACGTATTTTAAAATGTGTAGTTTAGTTTGTCTCGACATTTTATAAGGAATCCCTTACCCAAATTTTAAATAGAAAATGTTTGAAAATATTGCAAATTAATTTCTTTAAAATTCTAACAGAAAACATTCAAATAGTTACTTGTAGTCACGTATTTCACACTAATTAAAATGAAACCAATATTACTGACAATACGAACCGATTTCAAAGAAACTTACCTAATGTATACGAATTGACGTATACATCGGTTGTGACGTAGTTAATATGCCAATTTCACGCCAAAGTCTAAACAACTGTCTAAAAACAAAATATACATAGGTTTAAAGGTCAACGCACAGTTGTACACACAGCACGGGATCTACCTCGCCTCAACCCTAGCCGTTCAAAAATCTTTTTATGAAACTCTATACTTCAACGCACACATCTAAGCATCGTTTGGATCTCTCGGTCCGGGGTAAAAAGTGACCACCAATATTCCACCTCGACGAAGTGTCACCACGCTTGCGGCAAGCCTTCGCTTCGCTTGCTTTAGGCTAACGCCTCACTTACATGAGGTAGTCGTCACCTGCACTGCACCCCGTCGTATGTGGCTGGTCGGTCTACCAAACGCAGGGCGACGCCTAGCCACAAGCGCGGCGTCCACTCGGCGAAGCTAACATGGTGTGCTCACCTCGGGTGAACACATAGTTGACAACGTGCCGATGTGTCGAAGCAAAGCTAATCCCGTGCCGTACGTATAAGTGAGCGTTGACCTTAAATCAGACTAGTTCTACGAGAAAGTATGTTTTAAATTGCAGGTTCAAATCTACAAAGGAAAGAAGGCATCAAAATGGATACAAAAAATACAATACCAGCAAAATAATGTCATCGCTCAGCAAAACAAGAAAAACTCAGATGAGTTTCATACATCTTTGGCCAAAGATGTCGCAAGCGTATTCGCAAAGCCGCATGTCATAGTGCAACCTTGAAATGAGACATAAAAGATTTTTTATATTTTTTGGGGGAATTTGGAACTTACATTATGTCTTGGTGACCATGAGTTGCACATCAACGATGCATCTTCCAATATCCGACTCTGGAAAGAAAAATCTTCGTGTTTTTTTACAATCACATTGTTTTTGCATGCACCATTGAACCTTTCGTTTTACATAATTATGTAAGGTCAATTAATTATTCGTAACCGATACAGTTACAAAATACGATTACAATAACATGCATTTATATATATGTACCTATTGTATTGGTTAACTATTTTCATTACATTTGTTTTATTTATTGGCAGTTTTTTTTTTAAACGGTTGTATTTTTTTTTGCAATCATCCTGTAGGTATAGTTATCCATAATCATGCATCCATACTAATATTATAAATGCGAAAGTCACTCTGTTTGTTTGTTTGTTTGTATGTTTGTTTGTACCTTTACGTTTCCTTTACGTTTGTTTTTACCTTTTCACGGCTAAACGGCTAATCGGATCTTAATGAAATTTGGCAAGAAGATAGATTTCAACCTGGGAAAGGACATAGGTTATATATCATCACGCTACGACCAATAGGAGCGGAGCAGCAATGAAAAATGTAGCGAAAACGGGGTAAATGTGACTCAGACGAAGTTGCGTGGGACAACTAGTTTCTTTATACTTAATTTAATCACTATCTGGTATTAGGTTCATCATGTTGATGGCAATTTTTGTTTTGTCTTCATTTGTCTTGTTTAAAACGTTATTTAAAAAAAATTGTTTTGTTTATAAATATTGATGATTCATAAATCTCATTACTTTTTCATAGCATCTTTAGCTATTGTCTTCTGAAAACCCGTTTTCTCTTATCTAAATCGTACTTCAATCCATATTTTTAATTCCTACACAAGTTGTGCCTGGCATGCGTAGCAATGCGTTTTACTTCTGAAACCTTTCTTGGCATATGTATATGTTAAAGAGTCTATAGGATACAAACTGACGAAAAGACACAGATTATTATATGTTACATATATTATAATTATCAGTATACTAATGTAGTAGTAGTAGTATGGCCATAAAACCTACAATATACAATTACAAGTACGAAATAAGATTACCTCAGTGTCCCCTCCTACGTAAACAAGAGATACTCTTATATAAAAGCGTGCACGAGACACTACTACTAGTAAAACAAAATTTATTGCCGTCGCTCGGGATTAGACTCACTCTGCACGAGATTAAGCGCGGGACCTAATAAACAAACAACACCTCCTCGTAATCTGTTTGTACGAGACTACTGAGATATACAAGCTAGACGTGTTCCTAGACTAAAACGTTAAAAAATACGCTTTTTAAGTATTTCATTGGCTAGTCTGAGCCTTCGATTGATCCTATTACTGTCTTTAATAAAAAAAAAACATAAACTCACACTTACACGCACACTATTACTTTTGTTACTAAAGACATTGTAGCTGAAAATCGATAAAAACCCTGAAATAGATATACCTATAGCCGATAAGATGCACTTAGTAACAAATAACTTATAGAAAACTAGACAAAGAAATCATTAAAAAAAACAGAAGCAGTCATAAGGACTACCGACAGAAATAAAAACTCAACAATGGAATTACTGTGTTCCTTTTTTGAATCAACTATAGCCGCTATACTACGCGTCACTAGTCTGGCACGTAGTGACGGCACGAACATGTCGAGGTCATCAGTGACGCGAACCCATGGTTTTTTCCCCTACCCAAAATCACTCAACGCGTCTAAAGACGTTTTCACTTCAAAAATAGTTTCACCATGTTCTGATCTAGTCCTCTTTGTTGGACTTTCATTTGAAAATTGAAATGATGTTTTTCACAATGCAAAACCTATTCGTACCTAATACCAGAGATATAATTTTCGTTTAGCTGGCTTTTATTAATAAAGACGATAATTTGTTGAATTTTGAAATCAAAACAACCGGAATCTTTCTAAAGTAACTGCCAATGCATATAATCAAGCTTGCATAAGCTAAGCCAGGAAAACTAGACAACTAAGTAAATGATAAACTTAACCGCTGCTTAAAATTTCATTTGCTTAACAGGCGTGGCAGGTTGAATTCGATACAAGCATGGGTACCTATTGGCAGCCGTCGCAGTCGTTAACCTAACACCGTGACCGTCAATTTATTAGACCAATATATTCGTTTATTTACGTAAATAATCCACGAGTTTACTGTGTACTTTTCGACATTGTTAGCAACAAGCTTTTTGTTTGACTTTGTACTAAAGAGTACCATTTCTGAATGCTAGTTAATGTTCTTCGTATCGACTTGATTCAGGACCGCGATAGATTAATTCAGCTGTTTGTAAACATGTGGATTTCAATGCATTAAAGAGTCCACAGTAAAACGTTCTGAGCTCATTACAAAGTCTTTAGTCAGTCGTTTAGTTCATTACAACATGCATTATAAGTGCACCAGTGGAAATGACAATACAATTTTGTTCAAAGTCATCGTACGAAGAAACGTTTACTGTAATGATGATGCGATTACGTTGACAGCCTTGCAGTTAGCCTAAGCGCCAAACCCCATAGAAATAAATGTCTCTTAAATAATATATCCTGACCGGTAAAAACACGTTTTGAAAAATAACAAGTCATGGTAGTAATTTCTTGTGCTGTACAAATACTGTGCAACGCTCAAATGAAAAAGTGACAGTAGGTGTACGCACGGCGACTAATCAAGCTTTAAAAAGCTTGGTGCACGGTAAAACTCGAATGCGTTTATCATCATCATCATCATTTCAGCCCAAAAGACGTCCACTGCTAGACATAGGCCTCCCACAAGTGTCGCATTGACATTTTGGGGGGTTTTGCCATAATCGCCACGCTTGGCAGGCGGGTTGGCGATCGCAGTACGGTTGTTACAAAAGCACAGATAACGCTGCTGCCCATTCTCTGGCAAGTCCCTTAGTCGCCTCTTACGACACCCACGGGAAGATATGGGATGGTGCTATTCTTTATGTCCGACACCATACAGAGCAATGAGTTTATGTTGGCACCATATCAAATGAAATAAATGTATGTGTACTACTGAATAAATAAAAAAATAAAAATAAAAAAACAGTTAATGTGGAGCTCTAATTGTAAGGAAAATTTAGAAAAAGTGAGGTTATGTTGTACTGGAAATGTATAGCTTCATGTATCGCCGTTTGAACCTGTCGCTTTTTTCATTGACGGTTGGTAACAAGGTCCGTTGTTAACCTAATACAGCAAAATGATTGATTGCAAACCATACAGTTAAGAAGGACGAACAAAGCGATTAGTCTAATAGCTTTGTTTGCTTATATTTGCTAGTCCAACTAGCCAACGATGAAGGCCATCGATATTATGTACTTAGGGAGTGTTAAAATGAATAATAGATGGTCTCAGTTGACACGCGAGTAAGCTCTTAAGAAAGTTTTAAATTGACATAATATTTGTATTGTAGGCTCGTTACGCTAGTAAGCGTCTTCGACACGAATTTGCGTTTTGTGGGAAATAACAAAATTGTGTTTCGTGTTGTAGACTTGTAAGAAATTTCCCTTTCTGACCCGTGGAACACCAAAGTAGTTAACCTAGGTGTTCCATGGTTAACTTTTTGTACCCCTGGCTCACCTAGGTGTTCCACGGTTAATTTTCTGTACCCCTGTCCAATCAAAATATGTGATCAGGATATCGTCACTTTTTGATTCACTAGACGATGGTTCGTGTTATTAGGAGTAGTTTTAGGTAATTAACGGAATTTGCCGTAATTTCGTGAGAAGTTACTTTTGTTGTCAGGGTGCGATATTGCTTTTTACAATAAACTTACTAACAACAAACATCGGTACAAAGTGCCTACTCATTTTAAAAAAATCGTAATGCTTGGTGTGACGGTAACAGTCACGCTTCTTTTTGACAACTTTTGATGGCTGCATATTGCACAAAGTTGCGGTCAATTAATAAATAGTTTAAATCGACGTTGAGGGATGGCATTTCTGGGTCCAGCGGTTAACTAGTTGAAATTAGGTGTGGTAGATGGCATTTCTGGGCCCAGCAGTTAACTAGTTGAAATTAGGTGGGGGGTGGCATTTCTGGGCCCAGCGGTTAACTAGTTGAAATTAGATGTGGGAGATGACATTTCTGGCCCAGCGGTAAACTAGTTGAAATTAGGTGTGGGGTATGGCATTTCTGGGCCCAGCTGTTAACTAGTTGAAATATGTACCAAGACACCCGTTATTTTTTTCTCAAGGAAATTACAAAATGTAACAGCGCAAGTATTTAACAGAATTATCGATGCAATATTTAATTATCGAGAATGAATGGACGAGTAAAATCTAAGAATGTGTATGGAAATTCAGTCACCATTATTAAGTATTTTCTCGAACTAATCAATTGAACACTGCGAATCGAGTTCGTTTAAAATATTTCTTAGTACCTAATATTTGATTTTTATACAGGATAACAGGAGGTTATTGAAAAGTCTGGTAATTGCATGACAAATGAAAGACAGTTAATAAGTAAAAAATGATGAATACAGTTATGTTTCCTTTAAAAATAAAGGAAGGTTTCCTTTGAGTCAAATTTGCTTTCTGCAGTATTTGGTGAACTTTCTCTCCAGATGGCTTTGAGAAATTTCAACCAGTTTACAGAAGGGTCCCGTAGTTGGCATGAATAACCCATTTACTACGCACGTACAGTTTAATTCAACCATCCAAAAAAGTGTGTACTTTGATCGTATATTTTGATACTTTATACTAAACTAGCTGGCCCGCGCAACTTCGTCTGCGTCACATTTTCCCTGTTTTCGCAACATTTTTCATTGCTGCTCCGCTCCTATTGGTCGTAGCGTGATAATATATAGCCTATGTCCTTCCCCACGTTGAAATCTATCTTCTTGCCAAATTTCATTAAGATCCGATCAGCCGTTTAGTAGTGAAAAGGTAACAAACAAACAGAGTGACTTTCGCATTTATTATATTAGTATGGATATCAATTTTTACGATGTGTTTTTCTATTTCGTACCAAACGTTTCGTACCCAATCAAATGAAAGTACCAACAGAAGCTGTATCGCGAAATATGACCATCTAACACTTTGAGTGACATCTTTCTCCTAAACAAGACCCTTAAATAATTAATCTGCAGCCCTTTGCCTCGGCTGTCTAATGGCGTGACTAAAGGGAGGGCCGACTCAACCCCTCTCTCCTCTCACTGAAAACTTTTAATACTGAACGTTTGTTATAGGGCAATTTTGAGTGCAGGTCAAAGTACAACGATAGATTAGTTTTTGTTTTACTCGTAGTAAGTATTTTTTAGTTCGTTTTCGGTAAGTGAAACTGTGGATAAAAAATGGTATTTATTATTAGTCATCATCATCTGCTTAGCCTTTTCCGAAACTATCTTGGGGTCGGCTTCCAGTTTAACCGGATGCAGCTGAGTACCAGTATTTTACATGAAGCGACTGCCTATCTAACTTCCACAACCCAGTAACTGGGTAATATGATACCCCTTGGTAAGACTGGATGTCAGACTTTTGCCTTCTGACTTAGTAGTCAGAAGCTTACTAGTGTCAAGACTGACAAAGATCTACAAATGACAGCCGGGACCAACGGCTTAACGTGCTTTCCGCAGGAACGGTGGAAACTCGGTATGAAATTATGGTCACCCATCCACGGACCAACCTCGGCAAGCACGGGTTAACCTTAAAGATCGACCCGTGCAGCTGTAATTATTTATCCACGAGCTCCTCTGACTAGTATGGTGAAGATAAAATTTGTTAAATGTTTTGATGATGAGAATTGGAAATAGGAAATATGTATTTATAAAGAGAAACTGATAAGTCTAGTATCACTGCGTTTTAAGTAGTTGGGTATAAATGACTAAGACTAATCAAGTTTTGCAAAGGTTTAATTCTGAATCGAGTATTACTGTGATTGATAAAACTCTTGGAGGAATAGTTTATTTTTAAGGAAATGCAGGGATTTGTTTATAAGTAAACCTTAGATACATTTAAATAAATAGTAGCTTTTATTTTAATCTATAGTTTAAAAATAAAACTCTATAGTTTATAAATAAATCATTGAAATGTCTTTCGTAGCAGATTTTTAACGAATTTGGCGCAAACTTTCATATCTTATGAATATTATACCTATTGAACCTATATGTAAAATTCTGTATTTAAAATTTTGTAACGCGTTTAAAAAATCAATAGGTAAAGACTTTATTTGAGTAATTCGTATAACCTTCGTCAAGATAAATCCTGACTTATAACAAAAGAAAAAAGTAAACGATAAAATAAAATAAAAGTAAAACAAAATAATTCCGTCGTTAAACCAGGCCATTACCTGCGCGACATCTGCCATTTTTCACACGAACAATAAAAAAAGTATCTCATGAAACTCATCATACAATTACAGGAACATAATAGACTCGGAGAATTCAATCTGACACAACAGAATGAGCCTTAAACTCGACGGACTTTAAGACAGACAGAGATGGGTGTACTTAAGCTGTTGAAATCCAATAAGAGTGAAGGGGACGAATATAAGATTATGATAATGATAAAAATGCCCGATGAGGGTGGAGGTACTTACGACCAATTTGAAGATATGTATTTAATGTTTCGAGCCGAGTTTTGGGAGGGGTATAAGAGGGATTTGAATTGATAATTGGGGTGCACTCTATCGCTTCGGTTTTTAAGGATTTTCCTACGCGTCGAGTGAGAACTTAGTTAGGCTTTTAGCTGGCAACGAAGGGTTATTTTTCGGATTCCGTGTGTTCGGGAATGCTTTGAGCTTAGTACAACACGTTTGCTTATGTTTTACATAGGCTCGTGTGTTTATTTCGTTTTGGAACTCGTGCTTTGACTACTAGTAAATTAGTCACTTTAGTTCATTAGAGTAGAGGATCTGAGTTATTTGGAAATTCTATAATCTTAAAAGGGAAAGAGAATGATCAAATGGTGTGTTGTAAGTCTTTAAAATACAATAAGAGAATCCATACGTTTTACTAATTTAATCCTATGGATAGGTACGTTAAAACCTTCCTGTGTAATCCAAGCTGTAAGAACTGTTCGTACATACAAGGAGTTATTTTACATCCTCGTAAAAATTCAGGATGCTGTCGTAAAAAACAGGAATATTCAATAAAATTACGGTTCCTAGTTAGTTATTAAAAAACACCGTTTTTTGTTTGGTTGTTAATATTTGACAGTATTTTTGATTTTGATTCAGAATAACCCCTTAACGTGGTTTAGGGAATAAGAAATTATGGAAAAACGTTTGAGATTTTTTGTATGTGTGTAAGCGAGGTTATAAGGCGAGGATCAGACGGACCGTGTTTAAAACACGGGTGGTTCACACATACCGATTTCGATAGAAACAAAAAAAAATCCCTACCGATTTTATTATTGATTCGGGTCGAGAAGCATACCTTGTTACCTCCTTGAATTTGACAAGGATGCAAAACAACACCTTGTATAATAAAGCTACTACACAAACTTTTCCATTAAAACAAGTAGGTAGATACTAAGTAGTCATCTAACACATATATACCTACTACCTACAAAAGTCCACACCGTCACCCTGTTTACTAGAGAAAGCATTTACCGAAATCGAACGCACACAGCAATGTACAGTGTAACATAGCCATAATGTCCTCTCCCCGGTAATGCGAGCGGGTAATCAGCAGGGAACCTATAACAATAACGGTTAATGAGTTTCATTAGAGAGGCGCCATTCACTCCGCGATATCGTCGTGGTTTCTGCAGATAAGGCTCGCTACTCACGCATCGTGAAATCGACGTTTTGTTTTAGTTTAGTCGAGTTTGTTGACTTTAGTCGCCTGACAAAGAGAGGTGATTCCGAAAAAATGGGGTTTTAAAGGTCCCCCTCATAACCTTCCACTTGTATTTCTTCCTTAGTTTGCGTGATTGTTATAGATCTTTAGATTGTATTACTTCTTAATATTTGCGACAGTAAAAATACATGTTATGTCCAAACTAGATAAACGTACACCACATGTCATCACATCTTACGCCGTAAGATGACTTCAGATTAATTTCCCAAAATATGACAAGTTAAAACTTTTGACGGCCAGTAAATATCCGATCATACCAAATACAAGAATCAATAAAATACTCATGAAAACGTGACTCCACTAATTAAATCAGGTCAAGGAAATGTTTGTATAAAAAACTATCAAGTTCAGAAATCCATACTAATATTATAAATGCGAAAGTCACTCTGTTTGTTTGTTTGTTACCTTTTCACGGCTAAACGGCTGAACGGATCTTAATGAATTTTGGCAAAAAGATAGATTTCAACCTGGGGAAGGACATAGGCTATATATTATCACGCTACGACCAATAGGAGCGGAGCAGCAATGAGAAATGTTGAGAAAACGGGGAAAATGTAACGCAGACGAAGTTGCGCGGGACAGCTAATATTTCATATAGCTGAGCACATCAATAACGATAGAAATAAAAGCTTACAGAGGAATTCGATGTGCTAATTGAATATTCAATTAGTACAGAGAGAGCTGTGAGTTATACATTTGATATTGTTACTTACTGTCATATTGCAACTTTGAACTCTATTCTATCCGTATTTACGACTCTGAATGATTGTCTTAATCTAAATCATCATCTGCGTAGCCTTTTCTCAACTTGGTGTCGGCTTCCAGTCTGAGCGGATGCAGGTGGATACCAGTATTTTACACGAAGCGACTGCCTATCTGACCTCCACAGCCCATTAATAGTATAATCCTTGTTAAGACTCATTGCCAGACTTTTAGGCTGATGATGGTGTTCTTCGGGAAAATCAGGTCTTTTGTAGGTTAACAACAGCTGGCCTACCTTGACGTCTTAAAACATTATTGTTTTACTCATTTTCCAGTTTGGGAAAGAGATGGCGATAGACATCTTGTATAGCTCCGTCCCTTTCCCACACTGGAATAAGAGTAAAGTAGAAGAGTAAAGAGTTGGCCAGCAGGTCACGATTGGTTTATTAATCTTCCCCTTCACATAGATTCATGTAAACTTTTAACCCTAAAACCTTCCAGCGATAAATTCCCAAAATTCATTTCATAATGCTCACATTCGTTATAATCAGACCCCTCTTGCAAAACTTCATGCTTTAGTCTTGATCCAACAAGATAACCTGTGTGCTATCTGTAATTTAATTAAACTAAGCAATCGTACTTATAAACTTTAAAAGTTATACTTATTCTTATTCTTTATTGCACACAAAAAAAAGAAAAATATACACACAAATTGCAATATAAAAACTGCTACTTACACTACTACTTATACTTCGCAGAACAAACCAACTAAACAATTCTATGGCGCCAACAGCAACGTAACAATCGTCGTACCTCGTTAAAGCAGCATTTATTTATGCTACCAGTTAACTGCAGAAATAGAATACTTGCATGTCTTGAACGTATGCTTTAGTAGCCCTAATTAATCATGCAGTGCCTTTTGCTCGTTAAATGAACTGAAACACCATTACTATTATTAGTCCTATTCCAGTTCCTTGAGTGACGACTACTTACTGTATTACAAACTAAGATTTGTGTGTGCTAGTTTCGTTAACAGTGGCATCTTGAATAGTTAGTAATTGTCTTGCTAGGTTATATCGAATATTGTGTCGTTTCTTTCGTGTATGTGCGGGGTCGTTGTTCTCTTTGATAACACTTTTTTGTGCGCAAATTGCAAAATCATCATCTGCCTAGCCTTTTCCCAAACTATCTTGAGGTCGGGTGTCGGCTTCCAGTCCGGATGCAGCTGAGTACCAGTATTTTACATGAAGCGACTGCTTATCTGACGTCCACAACCCAGTATCGGGATAATACGATACCCCTTAGTAAGACTGGATGTCAGACTTTTGGCTTCTGACTACTCGTACCGACTGTCAAAGATCTGACAAATGACAGCCGGGACCAACGGCTCAACGTGTTTTTCGAGGTACGGAGGAAACTCGGTATGTAATGATGGTCACCCGTCCACAGACTGACCTCGGCAAGCACGGCTTAACCTTAAAGATCAACCCGTGTGGCTGTTATTATTTAGCCACGAGCTCCTCAGCATAGTAAATGAATGAAAATGTGCTTAAAATTGCCACGTAACTAGTCGAAATAATAAACTTCAAATAAGAATTTTTGCTCAACATTTTCGTGCCGTGAATGTACATCCACTTGCAGTTATTTACTTGTAAATTAACCGTAATTAAGAAAAGATGTCAAGTTTCAATAATCCATATTATGACGCTGAACGCTCTTGATCGCGGTTTAGGCGCGCTGATCGCGTTCAGTTTATTTGTGGAAATTCGCCCTAAGCACATTAGTACTTACCTATTTACCAGGCGACAGGCAATACTCGGAAAACAGTTTAAACTACAAACGCAATCCCCAAAATACTAAACAACTCTTGAAATGACCTTTCTTCCCAAACCGACTTTTAATCGCATAATCGTCAATCGCAGCGTGAGTGTCCCGCCTTACAACGCGCGATAACGTTACATTAGTGGTTAACTGTAACGGTTAATGCTACAGTAATTGTTATTGCCGATGCCTTTACTGGTGTTTGGCACTACAACTCCACGGCACTTATAGTCTCCTGGTACTTTTAGATTTTTCTTTTAGGTACAGTGGGGTACATTGATTATTATTATGGTTGGTTAGTAACTGTGGAGGTGGCTTTGATAACTTAATTCAAACTAGTGCTATGTTTGGCTCCAAGGCACTTTTAGTTCCCTAGTACTTTTAGATTTTTCTTCTATGTACCGAGGGATTTTAATGATGACTCGTATTGTATACCGAATTATGATTATTATGTGTGCTATAGTGTAATCATCATCATCAGCCTATAATGTTCCTATTGCTGGGAAACATGCCTCCTCTCTATGAGAGACAGTGGGCTGTAATCCACAACGCGGGCCCAGTGCGGGTTGGTTGATGTCACATGTTTTCGAATTTTTAGTTCTAGGACATTCCTCACGATGTTTTCCTTCACCGTTTTTGAGAGCAGCGATGATGAAATAAATTACGCAATGCGCCTGTCTAGGTTCGAACCTACAGGTAACAGCTCGTAAGTTAGGGCTGCCACGACTGGGCCACCGCTGCGATCTCTGTGGTATAGTGTATGTAGACTCTTTTAGATAAATTAAAACCGGTGCTGTGTTTGGCTCCACATTACTCCACAACACTTATAATATCCTGGTATATTTAGACCTTTTCTATGTAATGTGTAACTATAATATAACTATAGTGTTAGTCGGATTTGTTAGGCTTAATGCAAAATTCTTTGGCCATACTACTAAGGAAAAACTTACATAGAAAATAATGCAGATAGGTAACTAATACCAATATATCTCCAGCTAAAATGGAGGTTTTTTTAGTAAGCGATGCCTAATTCAGAACATACTCCACCATTTAGTTTTTTCAATCCAATGAATGATTAAGGTTTTCATTTTATTTCTAACTAAACATTAGACTAACGTTTACTAAAAGATAGTAAAAACGTGTTTTTACAAACAATTATTATCGAATGGTATCAACGGCTCCTCCCCACGTGGAAATGTCTACTGAACTAACTAAATAACATCACGACAAGTTGTAATCCCCGAAGGGTCAGGCCGAGCTGTACCTAATAGTACACGCTCTCTTCGCCAGTTATGTCTTAGTCTTATGTCACAAAGCCATCAACCGGGCACAAATCCAGGCTCCATTGTCGCTACTGAGAAATTCCTGATGGAGAAACCCAATAACACTTTGACCGACCCGGGAATCGAATCCAGGATGCTTAGCAGTGGCGCTTGTGACCTCTTGAGCAACGAGGTATTCCAAAAGAACTAATATACTAAATACCATGCAACAGAAACTTGTAACCAGATTTCAAAACGAAAATTATCGAAGGGTCTAAATTTTTCAACTAGTGTTCATAATTTATTCAACGAATCACATAAGTCATAATAATTTGTCAAGCGCGCGAAAGCGCGCTTGACAAATTGTAATATAATTAAGTTTTAGTGTTCATTTTCGATCCAGTAAACGAACTTCAGTCTTCTAAGATAAATATTAGTAATAATCAGAGGTCGGAATTAGGTAGAGTTATTTTTGTACTTGCATCGAAATGTTGATAATAATGTGGATCTTCCCTTGCGTGTGCGCATTGGGATTTTGCAACTTCGGACATCCATCCATCCATTTAAATTGTGTAAAAGTAAATAACTTTTTTATTTAATAGATCACGGGATTTTTCTGCTCTTTAAAATAAATCTTGGGATTTGAGGCATATCCACTTTATTATTTCGCTGTATGAAATCAGTGTAAGTACACAAATGACTCTACCTAATTCCAACCTCTGGTAATAATGCATGGATAGTAAACATGACAGAAACATTAACCATATTATTATTAAAATTGAAAAAGTCTATCCTTGGTACCTTTTCACGGTTAAGGGCAGAATTTTTACTTGACTGACTGACTTATTTATCCTCGTAGTATGTTCCCGTGGGATCATTTCAGGACTGACGGGCGACGCCGTTGACAAAACCTAGTACCTATACTTACATTTAAATATAAAGGAATAAAAATTTAAACCTGTCCAGTGACACAAACACATTGAATGTAGTTCGGCATTTGCATTAACCCTTCAATTACGGCCGGTATAATTGTAGCAATATAAAAATTTAGTTCATTAAGTTCCGTGTTCTAGTCACTTGCATTAAATACGAGCGATGTGAGGGTTTGCTTATAATTATGTGATAGGTACATCTATATAAATATAAACAGGTTCTATTGAAGTAGTAATTAGGGTCGTACAAAAAATTATGGTTCGTAAAATATAGGTTTACTAAACGTTGTTACAATAAAAAACCGA